>BTHU01000022.1:25638514-26238514 GCA_036184795.1 Tokudaia tokunoshimensis | reverse complement strand
ATTTAGTTCCTTACTCTGATGGCTGGGAAACAGTATGGAGCCTGGTGAGTGACCCATGACTTTGTCATGATTCAACAGAGAAGCAGAGATGGGAATGGTGGTGTGTAGAAAGGATGGGATGGATGCCTTTAGAATACATCACTCTATTGAGGTCTGAGTAGTGCCAGGGACTTAACCATCCCCCAGGAGATGGACAATCATCTTGGCTGAGGGTGGTACCCTCATAATCTAATTGTCTACTAGGCCGACTTCTTAAAGACCCTGCTACACCAGGACTTTACATTAGGGACCAGCCTTCTGGCCCAGAAATACTTGAGGGACAATAAGCCTTATCTACTACATAGCAGATATATAAAATAATTTGCATACCAGAGTTCTAGAATCAAGTCACAGGGAGTAGGCATATTTTTATACAGTTGAGGCACCCAGCACCTAGCCAGCGTGGCAGTCTTTCATATATATGGTCCTAACTTATTTTTACAGTCACCAAAACTGAAATCACTCACCTGGGTACCTGCCAAGATGTCAACCACAATAAAGTAATTGAAACTAACAGAGAAAACGACAAACAGGAGACATGGCTGCTGATGGAGCTGCAGAAGATCCGCAGGCAGATGGAGCATTGCGAGGGCAGGATGACGCTTAAAAATCTCCTGCTCACAGACCAAGGCTCTACACACAACATCACCGTGAAAATCAACGAGCTCAAGGTAGGATCTGCTAACATTAATCTCCTGATTCTGAAGGTCCTTATGCTTATCTGTAAAGGAAGAAAACCACCCCATGGTGTGCATGTTTATAGGCAAGAGTATTTGTTTTCCATTGTTACACTAAAGATGCTTTTTTAAGGTTAAAAGCTAATCTTAAGAATTACATAGCTACAGTGCAATATATATATATATAGAGAGAGAGTGTGTGTGTGTGTGTGTATATATATGTATAGGTATAGGTATATGTGTATATATGTTCTAAACTTGTGGTATATGTACACTATGGAAGATATATTTATTTTAAATTATGGCAAGGTCAGGGAGGTACACACACATGAGTATGGGTCCCCACAGAGGTCACAAGAGGGTATCAGATCCCCTATAGCTGACGTTATAGTCAGTTGTGAGCTGCCCCAGGTAGGTGCCAGGAACCCAACTCAAGTCTTCTGCACGAGCTGTATAGTCTCCTAACCACTGAGTTTCTCCAGCCCATTATGGAATATTATCCGGTTTTTAAAAAAGAAAGAAAAATTGGGAATTGAGAATTGTGTGAACCTGGGGGATGTTAGGCTGAGTGAAAGACCAAAGGCAGAAAGATAGACAGTGCAATCTCACATGTCCAATTTAATAAGGAGTCAAACGTACAGAAACACACATACTGATGGCCAGGGGTGGGCCAGAGATGAATGTAGTTCAAAGATGTAGGTCAAAGGGTACACATTGGCAGGAAGATAAATCTGAGATCTAGCATGCAGCAGGGGACTGTAGGTAATTTGAAATTTTGCTAAGAGAGTAGATCTTAGGTGCTCTTACTGTATGCATGTATGCAAACAACGTCGCAGGTACCTGACAGGAACCTTTGTTATGCAGAGCGGGACCGCATGCTGCTGCATACCTTAAAGTGTCTGATTAAAAATGACTTTGAAAGCATCGCACAGCTAGTGAAGTGTGCTCCCCTCCTTTCTTGACAGAGCGTACAGAATGACTCACAAGCCCTGGCCGAGGTTCTCAATCAGCTCAAAGACATGCTTGCCAACTTCCGAGGGTCTGAAAAATACTGCTATTTACAGAATGAGATATTTGGATTATTTCAGAAGCTGGAAAATATCAATGGTGTCACAGATGGCTACTTAAACAGGTGTGCACTGCTAATATCGCTCAAGAATAGTTGGCACTTTCAAATTTCCTTTTGTTTTCTCTTGGTGTGGGGGGATAGAGCCCAGGGTGACTGTTCTCTCAACGAACCACACTCCCAACCCTGTCAAGCTTCATTCTTGCCTGATTTTTGTTCATTATATGTGCTTGGCCTAATGGAGCTTGTGCCTTAAAGACACCCACCCAACTGCTTCTACATCTCCCTGTTTCCCAAAACTGACCAAGAGCCAATAGTATCCATCTGATGTCGTCAGTGGAAACTTTAGCCACGTCTTTTGCTCTTGGCAGCCTGTGCTCCGTGAGAGCTCTTCTCCAGGCTATTCTGCAAACAGAAGACATGCTGAAGGTCTACGAAGCGAGGCTGACGGAGGAGGAAACTGTCTGTCTAGACCTGGATAAGGTGGAGGCTTACCGCTGCGGGCTGAAGGTAATGTAAACGGTCGGAATTGTAGCCTGGTCCCCGGGAAGTGATGGATAGCTTGGCCCTCTGCTACAAAGGCTCCCTAAGTTTTCACGAGTGTTTTGTCTTTAGAATTATTGTAGGTTTACAGGAAAGCTGACAGGATAGAGACCATATACACTGTACCTAGTTTCTTCTAGTGTATCAGTGTCATACATTTGTGTGATCTACTTGATATGATGGGTGAGTTGGTAATGACGTATTAGCATAGGCTAATGTCCACGCCTTTTGTTTTAAAGGGAGGTTCTCATGTAGGTCACATAGATCTCAAACGCACTATATAGCCAAGGCTGGCCTAGAACTCCAGTTCCTCTTGCCTCCACCTTCTGCTACTGGGATTATAGGGGTGCACTACCCCACCCACAGCTGGTGCTTTACCCGGATGTGCAACTGTGTTTCACAGGGTTTGGGGCCTTTTTGCTTTTATCATCTACACAAGTCTAATGTCTGTCGTTGACCGTGAACTCTGTTTTCCAGTGCCCATTAGCAGGACTGGGATGTGATTTGTAGTGGAAATCGTTGAAGTCCTGAGTTAGAATGATTTCTTCCCTCCAGGACCTCTCAGCCATGTGTGGTAGTTTATGCCTGTAATCCCAATACTTGAGAGGCAGAGGCAGGGGGATTGCGATCTTGGAGATACTGAGGATCAAATCCAGATTGTGACTATTAAGCTTCTCCTGCAACACTGAGTTATGTCTCCAGGCCTTCCTCTTTTAAAGTCAATGATACGAGCTGGTATTTATATAGCTGAGAATGGTACTTTGCCTCAGCACCGGAAGTAGATAAATAAGGAATAATTAGTGACTCGGGGGTGGCAGAGGAGGAGATTAATCTGTGTGCACCTTTCCCCCTTTAACTTGCAGAAAATAAAAAATGACTTGAACTTGAAAAAGTCGCTGCTGGCCACCATGAAGACGGAGCTGCAGAAAGCACAGCAGATCCACTCCCAGTCCTCACAGCAGTACCCGCTCTATGACCTGGACCTGGGCAAATTCACCGAGAAAGTGACACAGCTGACGGATCGCTGGCAAAAGATAGACAAGCAGATAGACTTCAGGTGTGCCGGCCTCCTCCCCCCCCACCCCTCACCCCCCATGGTCCTCCTCCCACCCCCCACCCCCCCATGGTCCTCCTCCTCCCACCCCCCATGGTCCTCCCCCCACCCCCCAACCCCCAAGGTCCTCCTCTCCCCCACCCCCCATGGTCCTCCTCCCCCCCACCCCCCATGGTCCTCCTCCCCTCTCTCACCCCCCATGGTCCTCCTCCCCTCCCTCACCCCCCATGGTCCACCCACTGGTGGTGCTATCACTGTCAGAATGCAGGACCTGTACTTGGCCAGCCTGCTCTCTGTCCCCAGTTTGGACTATTCTGAACATCTTATGCAAATGCACTTCTGCAGGGTGTAGACGTCTGTGAGTGGCCTCCGCACCGTCTGCAGCTTCCAGGCGCCCAGTCTGTCGTGGCAGGCTTTGCACATCTCACTTATTTGATCTTACTCATTTATTTTTGTGGTAGTGGGGATTGAACCTGTGACTTTCCCCATGCTAGACAAGTGCGCTGCCTTTGAGCTACTCCCCAACCGCCCTGATTTTTTGTTTTGTTTCTTTTGTTTTGTTTTTATATTGGGTCATGCTCTATAGCTCGGGTTGGTTTGGAACTTGAGCCTCCTAAGTACTGGGATTATCGGCACGTGCCATCACATCTGAGTGCTGTTTTCATCTGTCTTTAAAAAAATTAAATTACATTTCCGCCAGTTGAATTTGTCTATTTTTTAGGTTTTTATGGGGGAAGTGGTAAGACAGAATCTCTTATAATCCTGTCTTCCAAGTGCCCCGTGTAGTCAAGATTGGCCTCAAACTCATGATTTTCCAGCCTCTACCTCCCAAGTTCTGCCATTTGCAGCTTTTTCATCTTTTTTACTGCTGGCAACTATTCCTTCATTTGGAATTGTGTCCTAGTTGATGGCTATTTGTTGTTTTAGTTTTGGGATATGATGAAAAAATGCTTTGATAAATATTCACATATAAGTTTTTGTGTCTGCAGGTTTTCAGTTCCTTTAGGTAGACACCAAGGAGAATTGTCTGCTGACTTAATTTGTTATGTATTTTAATATGTAATGAGTGTCTTAATAATTTTATACCTTTTTTTCTGTAGGTTGTGGGACCTGGAGAAACAAATCAAGCAACTGAGGAATTATCGTGACAACTATCAGAGCTTCTGCAAGTGGCTCTATGATGCCAAACGCCGCCAGGACTCCTTAGAATCCATGAAGTTTGGAGATTCCAACACAGTCATGCGGTTTTTGAATGAGCAGAAGGTATAGCCCCACTTGTCATTCCAACACCCTGTTGAGATTAATTGAGTTTGGGCTGTGTTTACCCCTGGTTTGAAATAATGACTATTTCATGTTATGAATCCACCTTGTGAATGTTTAAGGAGTGCACAGAGAAGCAACTGGAATGTTTAGAAGGAAATACAACTGAAGAATAGGGATAGTGGAGGTTGTTTTGTGTTACAGTAAAGAAGCATTAGGGCTGAGACAGTGAGTGCATGTCTTGCTTGTAATCTCAGGAGCTGGGGGTGTGGGCAGAGATAGGAGAGCCTTGAGTTCAAGGCCAGCCTTGACCCCATCTCAAAAAAAAAAAAAAAGAGATGGGCCTATACAGTAGTGCTGATTGAAAGTCTCCACTTAAAAGTAATAAACTGGAGGCTTTCTTCTCTCTGAAGGGAGAAAAGTTCTTCTCCTCTCAAGCCATTACTGAACATGAGTTCATATTATAATAGACTGAAGGGAAAAAAATAACCACCGTAGAAGTGAAGTAACACATATGTATGCTTTAACATTTGAAATATTTTATTCTGTATAGAACTTGCACAATGAAATATCTGGCAAACGAGATAAATCAGAAGAAGTACATAAAATCGCTGAACTTTGCGCAAACTCAATTAAGGTATATTGGTTCCATGAAGAATGTTGGCATGCTATGGGAGGGATTTGAAAGAATGTTGGCATTTCATCAAGAATATTATTAATTACATTATTTGTTGTTTTGCTTTAAAGACTAGAAACTTATTAAAGGTAGTGACCATCTGTATTCTGTCCTGAAGAACCTGTGTAAGTTATTCATTGAGTTCAGGCTCGAGAGATAGCTCGGCCATTCAAGGCTCACACTTCTTTCTAAAAATAATTTATATTTATTTTATGTGCATTGATGTTCTGCTTACATGTATGATTGTGTGAGAATATCAGATCCCTTGGAACTGGAGTTACAGACAGTTGTGAGCTGCCATGTGGGTGCTGGGAATTGAACTAGGTTCCTTTGGAAGAACAGCCAGTGCTATCGACTGCTAAGCCATTTCTCCATCCCGAGGCTGACACTTGGAAATGGCAAGAGTTTGGGTCCCATTTACTTCAATTCATTTCACTTTGGAAATATCCCTGTGGAAAGGGCTAATCTTTATTCATTAGGTTGGCACCCTGTGCAAAAAAAAGAACATGTTTCATTCAATAATAGTATTAACCGATCATTGTTAAGGGCCTTTGTGAGAGATTTTTTCAAAATAATTTGATGATGTAAATCTGTGGAATTATAACTGCTAGTGACTGAGGCAGGAGTATTGCTGTGAACTCAAGGCCAGCCTGGACCAGACAGTGAGTTCTAGACCATTCAGGAACAGAATGAGACTTTGTCTCAAAAAAAAAACCAAAAACAAGCAAAGACAGGTTTTCTAAGAACTGGAGTATATAGCTTTGGGATAGAGTATTTGCCTAGCAGGCAGGATCCTGGGTTTGAATAACCACCAAAAACAAAGATGCTTCTCTTAAACTTTGTGCTTCTGCAGGATTATGAACTCCAGCTGGCATCATACACCTCCGGGCTAGAGACTCTACTGAACATACCTATTAAGAGGACCATGGTTCAGTCCCCATCCGGGGTGATTCTGCAAGAGGTATGTAGTGAGTCATTACGTAGCTCAATGTCGACCATCATAAGCCATCATGTATCTCTCGATGTCTGTTGTCGCGTCTACCTGTCTTTGCCCTGTGTCCTGCCCGTCTCTCCTACTCTGTGGCAATACATCTCTGGTACAGAGCGTCCACAGAGATTCAGGGCTTATTGCAGTCTCTCTTTGCTGTGAGTCAGTACACACGACCCAGTTTAGGAAATCATGTGTGGAGGTCTGACTGTTTCCTTTATACACTGTATTGGACTTGCTGGATTTGGTGAGGTGGACTCCCGAGAAGTGGAAGTTGTGTAATGGGTTTCTATAGGACAGCTTTCCCCGCATATGTCAGAGAAGGTCAACTGTAGTGGTGAGGACGGAACACAGATGGCTCTGGTCCTTTGTCTTGCTGGATTTCTGGATTCTGTGTCCAGTGAAACTAACAGATGGGAATTTACTGTTTATCTTACAATGCCACTGTCTTATTATTTTAAGAAGGCAAAATTATTCAATTTGTACAGATCTTTAAAAAAAATGTAATATACGTAGATTTTTTTTTTCTCTTTCCCCAAGGCTGCAGATGTTCATGCGAGGTACATTGAACTGCTTACAAGGTCTGGAGACTATTACAGATTCTTAAGTGAGATGCTGAAGAGTTTGGAAGATCTGAAGGTAAATCGTTTCCTTGACTTTTTTTTTTAAGAAAAAAATAGCATAGAACCTTGTTATCTCTGCGTCATTATAGCACAGTTTGGCCAAACTGCATTTCCTCCGGTTGGTTTAATGCAGTTTGAGTCCAGGCTCACTCAATACTGTGCTCTTGAGTGGCTGCTCCAAGTGGACTTAGGCAGCATTTGCCAAACTCTGATTACTTTACTTTGTCAAAACCTTATGGTTTAATTTAGTGCTTTCTTTATATGGACTTTGCTTTATTTATATAAAACTTCAGATAGGCTCACCATAGACTAACTGATTCTTAGTCTTTAATGTCAAGTAATTATTCAATTTAGTCTCCCTTTTTGAGAATAGTATTGCATTCATATGGATATTTGCTCTATATCTTTGAATAAATGCCATATGGTAGATTGAATCAAAAGCTTTTTGGTTTTGTTTTATGAGACCAAACAAAACGAAATGAAACAAAACAAAAACTAGGCTGGCCTCAAATTGACAGTCTTCCAGTCTCTGCCTCTAAAATGTAGGATTACAGGATATGCCACCATGCATAATTAATCATAAGCTTTTGATCATGGGGGACATTATTTCATTTTAAAAAATGAGGAGACTGGAGTTCAAAGTTGAAGTATTATTCCCTAAGATCATATGAACAGCCAATGGAAGCTTTGTGGGAGGCGTGAAGGGTCTTCAATTGTTTTCTGGTAGTTTTTATCTGATATCAGTGCGTGTGTGTGTGTGTGTGTGTGTGTGTACGTGTGTATAATACACATGGCTCTGAAGTGAAAAGGTTGCTGTTTCTTCCTTGTGGTCCAAAGTGCTTTCTTTTCAACATGATTTCTGATTTTATATCCACAGCTGAAAAATACCAAGATTGAAGTTTTGGAAGAGGAGCTAAGACTGGCCCGGGATGCCAACTCGGAAAATTGCAATAAGAATAAGTTCCTGGATCAGAACCTGCAGAAATACCAGGCAGAGTGTTCCCAGTTCAAAGCAAAACTTGTGAGCCTGGAGGAGCTGAAGAGACAAGCTGAGCTGGATGGAAAGTCAGCCAAGCAAAACCTAGACAAGTGCTATGGTCAGATCAAGGAGCTCAATGAGAAGATCACCCGGCTCACCTACGAGATCGAAGACGAGAAGCGCAGGAGAAAGACCGTGGAAGACAGGTTCGACCAACAGAAGAACGACTACGATCAGCTGCAGAAGGCGAGGCAGTGTGAGAAGGAGAGCCTTGGCTGGCAGAAGCTGGAGTCTGAGAAAGCCATCAAGGAGAAGGAGTACGAGATAGAGAGGTTGAGGGTTCTGCTGCAGGAAGAGGGCGCCCGGAAGAGAGAGTATGAAAATGAGCTGGCAAAGGTAAGAAACCACTATAATGAGGAGATGAGTAATTTAAGGAACAAGTATGAAACAGAGATTAACATCACCAAGACCACCATCAAGGAGATATCCATGCAGAAGGAAGACGATTCCAAGAACCTCAGAAACCAGCTGGACAGACTCAACCGGGAGAACCGAGATCTTAAGGATGAGATAGTCAGGCTCAATGACAGCATCTTGCAGGCCTCGGAGCAGCGAAGGCGGGCTGAGGAGAGCGTCCTTCAGCAGAAAGCCTGTGGCTCGGAAATCATGCAGAAGAAGCAACACCTGGAGATTGAGCTGAAGCAGGTCATCCAGCAGCGCTCGGAGGACAATGCCAGGCACAAGCAGTCCCTGGAGGAGGCTGCCAAGACAATTCAGGACAAAAATAAAGAGATCGAAAGACTCAAAGCTGAGTATCAGGAGGAGGCCAAGCGTCGCTGGGAATATGAAAATGAACTGAGTAAGGTAAGAAACAGTTACGATGAGGAGATCATTAGCCTAAAAAACCAGTTCGAGACGGAGATCAATATCACCAAGACCACTATCCACCAGCTGACCATGCAAAAGGAAGAGGACACCAGTGGGTACCGAGCTCAGATAGACAATCTCACCCGAGAAAACAGGAGCTTGTCTGAGGAGGTCAAGAGGCTGAAGAACACTCTAGCTCAGACCACGGAGAACCTCAGGAGGGTTGAAGAGAATGTCCAGCAGCAAAAGGCCACCGGCTCAGAGATGTCTCAGAGGAAACAGCAGTTGGAGATCGAGCTCCGACAGGTCACTCAGATGCGAACTGAAGAAAGCATGAGGTACAAACAGTCCCTCGATGACGCTGCCAAGACCATCCAAGATAAAAACAAGGAGATCGAAAGGCTCAAACAGCTGGTAGACAAAGAAACCAGTGAGAGGAAATGCCTGGAGGACGAAAACTCCAAGTTGCAGAGAGTCCAGTATGACCTGCAGAAAGCCAACAACAGCGCAACGGAGGCCATAAGCAAACTGAAGGTTCAGGAACAGGAGTTGACACGCCTGCGGATTGACTATGAAAGGGTGTCCCAGGAGAGGACCGTGAAGGATCAGGACCTTATGAGGATCCAGAGCTCCCTGAAGGATCTGCAGCTGCAGAAGCAGAAAGCGGAAGAGGAGCTGAGTAGGCTCAAGAGGACCGCCTCCGACGAGTCCTCCAAGAGGAAGATGCTGGAGGAGGAGCTGGAGGCCATGAGGAGGTCCCTGAAAGAGCAAGCCGTCAAAATCACCAGCCTGACCCAGCAGCTGGAGCAGGCGTCCATTGTTAAGAAAAGGAGCGAGGACGACCTCAGGCAGCAGAGGGACGTGCTGGATGGCCACCTGCGGGAGAAGCAGAGGACCCAGGAGGAGCTGAGGAGGCTCTCCTTGGATGTGGAGGCCCTTCGGCGGCAGCTGGTACAGGAACAGGAGAACGTCAAGCAGGCTCACTTGAGGAATGAGCATTTCCAGAAGGCCATAGAAGACAAAAGCAGGAGCCTCAATGAGAGCAAAATAGAGATTGAAAGGTTACAGTCGCTCACGGAGAACCTGACCAAGGAGCACTTGATGCTAGAGGAAGAGCTGCGGAACTTGAGGCTGGAATACGACGACCTGCGGAGGGGCCGGAGTGAGGCGGACAGCGATAAAAACTCAACCATTTCCGAGCTAAGGAGCCAACTGCAGAACAGCAACAATCGAACCCTGGAACTGCAGGGGCTGATTAATGATTTACAGAGAGAGAGGGAAAATTTGAGACAGGAAATTGAGAAATTCCAAAAGCAGGCTTTAGAGGTATTCACAAATATTTGATCAAAGCTTCACTGTTTCTCCCGTAACTGACTCCAGATCTAACCTGTACTACTGTTGTCTTGCTGCTTCCAGAACACCCAATTTCTCTTCTTTTTACTGCTCATGAACTAATTACTCATCAGCTCTGTACTATGGCTTTAAGATAATTTCAGTTCCGTTCACTCTCCTGTCCTGCATGGAATGCCGCTCTATTGGAAACCTGTGCTTAGTCCTACTTTAAAAACTTTAGCATCAGAAAAACATCTAAGATACTTCCCACAAGTGTTCTGCTCTTGGCTGGGGCTTCCAGTGAGTGCAAGATCATGCACTTAGCTTGGGTTCAGTTCCCAACATCAACATTTTAACATACTAAAATACAAGGTGGTCCTTATCTAGTGGTCCAACTGTATGTCATCTTTAATTCAACTTTTTTTTTCTCAGCGAAATTGATTATTTCTTACATAATTTTAAATTTCCACCTCACTTAGATGTCTTTTCTGCATGCATTACCCTGTTGTCTTTTGATTATGAGCCTAATGTTGCTTTCTGTTTGATGTCTTCTAACAAACCCTAATTTGAAAATAACTTCTAATATATTTGCCTTTATAGACAATATTTGTGTGGGGCTGGGTGGTGTGTGTGTATTTGTATATTTGTATTGCTTTGTTAAATGTGTCAGTACAGTTTACCAGGTGATGTAGGTATAGCAGGGACCCTAACTTAGAAGAAAATTGCTCTCCTTTTTCCAAACGGTCATTACTGTTAAAAGTAAGGCAGGTCTACAACTTCTAATTATGTCTATGGAAAAGGAACATGAAACAGTAAGTATGAAGCCATTTACCAAACTGGCAATCAACATTTTCATAATTTTTCCAGTAATGTGTCAGGTAGCAAATTAACAGTGTATGTAAGGAAAATGCAGACAGGGGAAAGTGAGACTATGTTTAAATTGCATATATAGGAAAGGAGGTTAAATTACATTGATCATATATCTGCATCTAAACAATATTTTAACCGTTTCTTTTTTTTTCTTTTCTTTCTTTTTTTTTTTTTTGGTTTTTTGAATTCTAGGCATCTAATAGGATTCAGGAGTCAAAGAGTCAGTGCACTCAAGTCGTTCAGGAGAGAGAGAGCCTGCTGGTGAAGATTAAAGTCCTGGAGCAAGACAAGGCGAGGTTGCAGCGACTGGAGGACGAGCTGAACCGTGCCAAAGCAACAATGGAGGCCGAGAGCCGGGTGAAACAGCGCCTGGAGTGTGAGAAGCAACAGATTCAGAACGACCTGAACCAGTGGAAAACTCAGTACTCCCGCAAGGAGGAGGCCATTAGGAAGATAGAGTCAGAAAGAGAGAAGAGTGAGAGAGAGAAGAACAGTCTCAGGAGTGAGATCGAGAGACTCCAGGCGGAGATCAAGAGGATCGAAGAGAGGTGCAGGCGGAAGCTAGAGGATTCTACCAGGGAGAGTCAGTCCCAGCTGGAAACCGAACGCTGCCGGCTTCAAAAGGAGATCGACAAACTCAGGCAGCGCCCCTATGGGTCCCATCGGGAGACGCAGACCGAGTACGAGTGGACCGTGGATTCCTCCAAGCTGGTATTTGACGGGCTAAGGAAGAAGGTGACGGCAATGCAGCTCTATGAGTGCCAGCTGATCGACAAGACAACGCTGGACAAGTTGCTGAAGGGGAAGAAGTCAGTGGAGGAGGTGGCGTCGGAGATCCAGCCTTTCCTGCGGGGCGCAGGGGCCATCGCCGGGGCTTCCGCTTCTCCCAAGGAAAAATACTCTTTGGTGGAGGCCAAGAGAAAGAAATTCATCACCCCAGAATCCACAGTCATGCTTCTGGAGGCCCAGGCAGCCACGGGCGGTATCATCGACCCCCATCGGAATGAGAAGCTCACCGTGGACAATGCCATAGCTCGCGACCTCATTGACTTCGATGACCGCCAACAGATCTACACAGCGGAGAAAGCCATCACTGGTTTTGATGACCCGTTTTCAGGCAAGACCGTACCTGTTTCAGAAGCCATCAAGAAGAATTTGATTGACAGAGAAACCGGAATGCGCCTGCTGGAAGCCCAGCTGGCTTCAGGGGGTGTAGTTGATCCAGTCAACAGTGTCTTTTTGCCAAAAGATGTTGCCTTGGCCCGTGGGCTGATTGATAGAGATTTGTATCGCTCCTTGAATGATCCCCGAGATAGTCAGAAGAACTTCGTGGACCCAATCACCAAGAAGAAGGTCAGCTACATGCAGCTGAGAGAACGGTGCAGAATCGAACCCCACACCGGTCTGCTCCTGCTGTCAGTTCAGAAGAGGAGCATGTCCTTCCAAGGAATCAGACAACCCGTGACTGTCACCGAATTGGTTGATTCTGGCATATTGAGACCGTCCACTGTAAATGAACTGGAATCCGGTCAGATCTCTTATGACGAGGTTGGCGAGAGAATTAAGGACTTCCTCCAGGGTTCCAGCTGCATAGCAGGCATATATAATGAGACCACTAAACAGAAGCTTGGCATCTACGAGGCTATGAAAATTGGCTTAGTTCGACCCGGTACCGCTCTAGAGTTACTAGAAGCCCAAGCAGCTACTGGTTTTATAGTGGATCCAGTCAGCAATTTAAGGTTACCTGTGGAGGAAGCCTACAAAAGAGGTCTGGTGGGCATTGAGTTCAAAGAGAAGCTTCTGTCCGCAGAACGAGCCGTCACTGGCTACAACGATCCTGAAACCGGAAACATCATCTCCTTATTCCAAGCAATGAACAAGGAACTCATCGAAAAGGGTCACGGCATTCGCTTACTGGAGGCGCAGATCGCAACCGGCGGGATCATCGATCCAAAGGAGAGCCATCGGTTACCAGTCGACATGGCGTACAAGAGGGGTTATTTTAACGAGGAGCTTAGCGAAATCCTCTCAGACCCAAGTGATGATACCAAAGGCTTTTTTGATCCAAACACTGAAGAAAACCTCACCTACCTGCAACTGAAAGAAAGATGCATCAAAGATGAGGAAACGGGGCTCTGCCTGCTGCCTCTGAAAGAAAAGAAGAAACAGGTGCAGACTTCACAGAAGAACACCCTCAGAAAGCGGCGGGTGGTCATAGTTGACCCAGAAACCAATAAAGAGATGTCAGTTCAGGAGGCCTACAAGAAAGGCCTTATTGATTATGAAACCTTCAAAGAGCTATGTGAACAAGAGTGTGAGTGGGAAGAAATAACCATCACAGGATCGGATGGCTCCACCAGGGTGGTCCTAGTAGACAGGAAGACAGGCAGTCAGTATGACATTCAAGATGCAATTGACAAGGGCCTCGTTGACAGGAAGTTCTTCGATCAATACCGATCAGGCAGCCTTAGCCTCACACAGTTTGCTGACATGATCTCCTTGAAAAATGGCGTTGGCAACAGCAGCGGCTTGGGCGGGAGTGTCAACGATGATGTTTTTAGCAGCTCCCGACATGAATCCGTGAGTAAGATTTCCACCATATCCAGTGTCAGAAATTTAACCATCCGAAGCAGCTCTCTGTCTGACCCCCTGGAGGAGTCAAGCCCCATTGCGGCCATCTTTGACACAGAAAACCTGGAGAAAATTTCAATTACAGAAGGTATAGAGCGGGGCATCGTGGATAGCATCACTGGTCAGAGGCTTCTGGAGGCTCAGGCCTGCACTGGTGGCATCATCCATCCTACCACCGGTCAGAAGCTGTCCCTTCAAGATGCTGTCTCCCAGGGTCTCATTGACCAAGACATGGCCACCAGGCTGAAGCCTGCCCAGAAGGCCTTCATTGGCTTTGAAGGTGTAAAAGGAAAGAAGAAGATGTCGGCAGCAGAGGCAGTGAAAGAAAAATGGCTGCCCTATGAGGCAGGCCAGCGCTTCCTGGAGTTCCAGTTCCTCACGGGAGGCCTTGTTGACCCGGAAGTGCATGGGAGAATCAGCACGGAAGAAGCCATCCGCAAAGGTTTCATCGATGGCCGTGCAGCTCAGAGGTTGCAGGACATCAGCAGCTATGCCAAAATCCTCACCTGCCCCAAAACCAAGTTAAAAATCTCCTACAAGGATGCCATGAATCGCTCCATGGTGGAAGACATCACTGGGTTGCGCCTTCTGGAAGCCGCCTCCGTGTCCTCTAAGGGTTTGCCTAGCCCTTATAACATGTCGGCCCCAGGTTCCCGCTCTGGTTCCAGGTCCGGATCTCGCTCAGGCTCCCGCTCTGGCTCCCGCAGTGGGTCTCGGAGAGGAAGCTTCGATGCGACGGGGAATTCTTCTTACTCCTATTCCTATTCATTTAGTAGTAGCTCCATTGGGTACTAGTGGTCAGAAGTAGTTGCCATACTTTAGAATCATTTGTATGAATTTCTACTTTATCTTAACCAACAAAGAAAACCTGGTGCTTGCAGTATAGCCGTAGACTTTTCTATGCTTAAAATGTAGCTGCAATAGAAATCCAGTAGTAAAGGCTCATTTAGCTCTATAGCTTTTGGCTCAACTAATGTCCTTCCATATTGAATGAGAAGCAGTAGTCATTTGTAAGGATAGCACACAATGAATTTGGAGTTTATTTCTTCTGTGTTTTGATCAATTCTCTGTAACTTTTCTTGGCCTATAAGGTCCAGTTTCTGTGTCTGGAGATATAAAAAGTTACACTAACTACTGGTGGCTTAGTCCTTATGTTGTCTCTTGCCTAAATAGTTCCACTTTCTGCATTAGGAGAAAACTGGCCCCTTCCCACTCCGAGTATTTTGGCCCAAGTTTCCTTTAGTTTGAGAACATAGATTGTATCACCCATATATTCTTGAATCCACTTGTTTGGTTTGGTATTACTTTGACTATGCCCACAATAGCAGCAATCTTTGCTTTTTGTTAGCCAAGGTTTTCTGTTTATTTGACTTGTCATTTTCCATGTGCTTTAAAAAGGTGTCTTTATGAAGTTTGCTGTTCTGGCAATAAACTTTTAGACTTTGGAAATTTTTGTGTTTTGATTTCTAATGCATTTATACGTACAAAGACATTTAATTGCTGATTTTCATGCATCATAAAATATAGGTCTAAATCATTTCTTTACTAAGTTTCCTAATAAGAAAGCCCATCAAAATACTAGTTTGGATTTTTATTTTTAAGAAGAGATGGTCTTCTACATTTAGTTTTTTCAACTTAGCTCTTTGGAAAGAAGCTTATGAAAATGGATCATTCTAGAGACCAAAGCCTTGCTCTGTCTTATTCTGGATAGTAAGTTTCAGAAGCACCAGTCAAAAGTATCATAGTACTATAGCGAGAAGTAAATGAGTGAGACCCCTTTCTGGATAGCCTCAAAATAAACAGTGTTGCATTTTATCCCCCAAAAGGAAAAACAAAACTGTTCTTGAATCTACAGAAAGGATCCCTGAAGAGTTCTTGGCTCTACACTGAAAATAAGGAATGATTTATTCTGTCCCATGGTTCCAGTTCATAATCCTTGCCTTCATTGCTTCTGGGTACATATTAGGGCAGAACCTCATGCCAGCGGGGATAGATACTTTAGGGTGGGCAGGAAGGGGAGGGCAATGGAAAGAAGAGACTTGCTCTACTTCCTCTATGCTCCACCCCCCCAAATTTTCAAATCTTTCTAAGTAGCTCTACTTAGACCAAACCTTCTACATCCAGCCTAAAGAAGACCTATTGTGTCTGGTATTAGGTAAGACACAGTGAGAATTCAATAGAAATGTACAAGTCCACTGACTGCAAGACGTTTGCAGTTTGGGTGGGGACAAGAGACACATAAAACAATCAGTGGAACAATTTGCATCCATCAACAGGAAATAGATTTTGTATAGTTAAAATATAGAACAGCAAATAAAGTGCTGAACATCAAGAACAAGGTCGGATATACTTTGGGAGGCTGTTGGTACCAATTGAACGTCACCTTTATTTTCAATGAGCAGAGTATTTTCCCTTCCTAATCATACTCTTTTCTCCCATGGTCCATCTCTTTGTCCCCATCTCCTCATTTGGAGGACTTGAAGTTAATTTCATTCGCTCATGAGTTCTGTATGCCGTGCCATAGGTCTTAGGTTAGAAAAACATAAAAATAGCCCTTGTAAGTCTAAAGGGAAGAAGAATATGAAGATGATGCTGGAGTGGAGGGAGGGACAAAGGGAGGGAGGGAGGGAGGGAGAGAGAGAGAGAGAGAGAGAGAGAGAGAACACAATTCTTAATCACCTCAGACTTCTATCACTTTCTATCACATATCACGACCTCTTGCCTCAAACAAATATTTTTTGTTTTATTTTGTTTTTTTTCGAGGCAGGGTTTCTCTGTGTAGCCCTGGCTGTCCTGGAACTCACTTTGTAGACCAGGCTGTCCTCAAACTCAGAAATCCTCCTGCCTCTGCCTCCCAAGTACTGGGATTAAAGATGTGGTCCACCACCGCCTGGCTTTCAAACAAATATATTACCCATATATTACCCCTGAGTTCTGGAGGCTGGAAGGCCACAATTCAGGTGCTGTGGATCTGACTTTTGCTGAGACTGATGGCTTGTGGCTGGGCATCTTTTTCATTGTGGCATTTATTGTTATTTGTCCCTCTTACCCCCCCCCCCCGCCCCCGCCCCTTGCTGGTTCCCTCTCTCCCCCTTCCCTTCTCCTTTGTTGTTGTTTTGTTCTTCGAGATGGGGGGGGGGTTCTGTGTGGAACACTCCTGGCTGGCCTGGAATTCACTCTGTAGACCAGTCTGGTCTGGAACTCAGAGATCTGCCTGCCTCTGCCTCCCAAGTCCTGGGATTAAAGGTGTGTGCCACCACCACCCGACCCCTTCTGCTTTTATGTCACATGTATTCCATCACTCTCTCTGCCTTTGGGTCACACCTTCTCTCAAGCCTTTCTCTTGTCACACTCACACACACACACACGAATCTGAATTCTGCATATGAGGGAAACCACGATGTTTGTCTTTCTGGATCTGGCTTATTTTGTCTAGCATAATGGTCTCCAGTTCCGCCCATTTTTGTGCACCTTTACTAAACTCGCCACAGCTGAGTTAAGATTCCACCGTGCATGTTCACCAGGTTTCCTGCATCCATTCATCTGTTGATTCCTTGACGGCTTCTGTATCTTAGCTGCTGTAAGTAGCGCAGCAGGGAGCATGGACATGACGTTATTTTTGTGGTAAAAAGGATGGAATGCTTTGTGGGTTTGCACGACATCATTGCAGAGTCTAGCCTCTGTCTCACTCCGATTTGTGCTGCGTGAGAGAGGTGTCTTTAATAAAAATTTACAAAAAAAATCAAATAAGGACCTCAACTTCACACTTTTGCTTGATCTCATCTCTTTAAAGGCCCTACCTCCAACATTGTGACTGAATACAGAAGTTGTGGGAGAACCCAACTCAGTCCATAGTAGAAGCCTGCATAGAAACACTAATGTCAAAGACACATAGGGAACATCTTAATCTGGCCTCCATTGACCAAATATAGGATGACTCTAGTAGCAACAGGAATAGTAAGTATACTTTATATAATATTAACTTTTAAAACTCTACATCTATTTAAACTGAGCTCTAGTTGAAACAAACAACAGGCCAAAAGTGATTAAACAGGTTCATAGCATTAGTGTAGAGTAGTTTCTCAGGTTAAAAGAGCAACCAGAGACACAGGGTCAGCCAGCGAATCTTTCCTACATCCTCCAGGTTTCTGTAAAAGTCATCACTAAACTCTGAGATGAGATGGGGCTGTTAGGCTAGCAAGATGTCTCAGAGCATAAGAGTGCTTGCAGTGCAAGCTTGAAGCTTGGGTTTGATCCCTGGAAGCCACGAAAAGTAGGAGGAGCAACCTGAGTCCACAGAGTTGTCCTATGGCTGCCACACACATGCTGTGGTACTGACGGAAACCAACTTGGAGAAGAAACGGCTTATTACAGCTTACAGGTTACCATCCAAGGCCCGAGCTGGAGCAGGAACCACAGAGGGTCGCTACTTTCCAGCTTGCTCTGACTGTCTGCTTTTATAACCTTGGACTTTCTACCCAGGTGGCACTCCTGGTATCAATCATTAATCAAGGAAATGCCTCACAGATATGCTCCCAAGCCAGCCCGATAGAAACAAATTCTCAGTTGAGATTCCCTCTTCCCAGGTGACTCTGTGTCAAGTTGACAAAAGCTAAACAGCACACATTGATAGTACATTCTAAACTTCTTTTTATTAAACACAGCTCTGTCTGAGACACAGTTCACACTTGACCTGGACTGAGTTTGACTTCTTTCACCTACACTGGCCACCCATAGAAACAGAAATCCAACAACGGTCATTGTGGCACCTCCAAAATTGTTCTCACACTTTCCCTGTTTAATTAAACAAGCAACAGAGAAGTTGTGAGGTTGATGAGTAAAGGAAGCCAAGATCCATTTCTTTTCATAATGTGATCTATTGGAGAGAAAACCTCACCACCACTGGGGACCATGATCAGGCCTTGGGGTAGGACAGCATTAGGAAAGATAGCTTTAAAATGGAAGAGTAGACAAGGTCTCCTTCATGTACACCGTGGACAGGGAGAACTGGAGCAGACAGAGCACAAACCTCCATGGAAATCCCTCAAATAAAGGAGATTCTCTGACTTTTTGTTTGGGAGACTTGGCATGAAATTCTACATCATATTATTTAATCTGACCTAGCTTACATGCCAAGGAGTCAGGTACTGGCTAGAACCATAAAGTTACCTTGCAGCCATGGGGGTGGGAGGGGGCTAGGTTGGCTTGCTTTCAGTTCATCTCTGTGCTCTAACCTCCACAGCAGGCATTTATCAGCTGCAGAGGGAATTCTGGGAATTCTTGTGGGGGTGTGGGGGAGGGACGCAGCTAGCAGGTCTGTGATCTAACACCTACCCCTTGGCTATGAAAATAAGATGAAAAGCAAAGACAGCTCGAGAGGAGTGTGAATAACAGCTCTAGAACTCAACTCTGTGTTTTGACTGCTGCCATGTTTTCTCCATCATAGTCATTTCTTATTGGTTCTTTAAATTAAAAGGTGGGAACTGTGCCATTTGCTTTTGGGAATGATTGGCAACCAAAACTTCCCATTCTGTTTCTTCCACTGGTGGTAAATGACGTGGGAAAGGAAGCACAGATCCGATGCAGAGGTAAATATAAGAGAGATTCAGTTCTGCGGATCAAAACAATACAGGGAGATTAAATGCTGAGTCTTACAAGGGGAGAGATACACTTGGGTATAAAGCAAAGCGCATAACATTATTATAACAGAGCTGTGTCAAAGACTCCGGGGAAGGAAGAAGAAGACACCCACTGGCCAAATTCAGACTACTTTGGATAGTAACAGGAATTATGATAATGAAATATTAATGCTCAATTTTAAAACCCAAATTAATTCCCCCCTTCTTCTCCTCTGCCCTGCCCAATTCTGTGGTAAAATAAGCAACAAAATGGAGATATGGACAGGACACTATACTATGGTAGTGTTAACTGTCAAACTGACAAAATCTAGAATCCCCTGAAATGGGCCTCTGAGTATGTGTGAGGATAGTGTTTTTTCATGTAATTTTTATTATGAACATGTAGCATGTGTCTTTATTAGCAATGACCTTTCTTTAGGTAAGCCTGCCCTGACCATCCATAAGGTCTCTACAGCTGACACACTTGTTATTAAATTGGTTACTTGACACAATCACATGGGGAGTTCCAGGATGGCTCATAAATCTGCTTTTTATAATTTAATTATAATCAAAATTGTTTGTATTTGGTTTTTATTGAATCAAGCTTATCTTTATCAAATTCCCTTTTAGCAAATGACTGTATGGCTACTCCGGCAATAGGCATAATGTGGTACACAGACATATATATGCAGCAAAATACATTTAAAAATGCACTTTTTTGCATTAAAAAATACTCAAAACAGCCATGTATGAATAGTACCTGAAAGTTACAGTACTCCATGTTGTTAACACTGTTATAAATGTACAGGATGCTTTACAAACTGTTAAACTGTCAATGAACAAACATTTAGTGTCAGTGAATACTGTGTGGCCAGTGACTACCTAGTGATTTCGAATATAGCCACTAGAGGGCTATCTCTGGCCTTTTCAGGATGACCACTCCCAGAATGAGAAGCCAAATGCAACTCAGACAGGATTTTGGTCTCTCAAATACCCCAGCACAGTGGCTATGCCTTTCCTTACTCTGATTGCTCAAGGAACATGGAGCAGATTCCCTGGAGCAATAGCGCTTATAAGCACACACGGTTCCCTGGGGAGTTACAGCAGTGGAGTTTACATCCGTGGAGTTTACAGCAGGCCACTGTTCTGAAGGCTCGGGCGCCCAGGTTTCCCCCCAGCTTCATTGTCTGTGGTTCATGGAGTCAGAGCTGCTTCCCTTGTGGATGGAACACAGAACAACTGCATGCAGCTCTTTGAAGTTTGGCTAGTGACTCCCATATCTTCAGGCTAAGAACTTAAAAACTTATTCCCCGGCTCTAAAACCATCCAACTGTGAAGAATGCCTGATTCCTGGAGTATAAAGGAAAGCTTGTCAAAACTTAATTATGAATTGGTGGTAGTAGTGGCCAGGAGAATTGATAAATCCAGAACGAAGAATATACTACAAAAGTTCTTCACAAACCCACTAACTCAATTTTTAAAGAAGGAGAGAGGCCAGGCTGGTGGTGCAAGGCTTTAATCCCAGTGCTAAGGAAGCGGAAGCAGGCACATCTCTATCCTGGTCTCCAAAGTGAGTTCCAGGCCAGAGAGTCAGGACTAGATAGTGAGACTGCCTTAAAGAGGGAAGAGAGTAACTGGAAGGAGAGGGAAAAGAGAGGAGACTGTTCTTTCTTTCTCTCTTTTTTAAAGATTTATTTATGTTATGTTTATGAGTATTAGCTGTCTTCAGATACACCAGAAGAGGGCATCAGATCCCATTACAGATGGTTGTGAGCCACCTTGTGGTTGCTGGGAATTGAACTCAGGACACCTCTGGAAGAGCAGTCAGTGCTCTTAACCAGCTCCGTTCTAAATTACGAGATAATAACTAGTTACAGTTAATTGGTTAAAACATAAAAAATTGCTTTAAGAAGAATTTGAACAGCTGTTTCATGAATTTTCTGTTTGATCCTGCATTGTGATTATGTAGGAAAATGTTCTGAGGACGTGCATTCTAACCTTTGGGATAAAGAATCTAAAAGTTATGAAGGCAAAACGCTAATGAGCTGGAGAAAGGCTACACTGACACTTTTTGTGTTGCTCTTTAAACTTTTCTGCCGATATAATTTCTCCTAAAAACGTCAAAGGAGCGGCGGAATGGTGCTCGATGTTAGGACGCAAGTTCTAACCAGCTCTGCAAACTAAGCCTGGTGCCAACGAGCTGGAAAACACCTTTCAAAACTACCGCTTCCGCCCCGCCCGTCGGCTCTTCCCTATAGGCTGGCGCAATCCCGAGGCCCCGCCTACAGCTCCCAGAAGCCCGTGCGCGCCCAGCAGTTCGGCCACTTCCTGCCCGAGGTGAGTCGCGATCATGGAGGCCGAACCTCCTCCTTTGGAAGAGCGGCGTCGGCTGCAGGAGGAGCTGAGCCAGTTCGTGGAGAGCTGCTGCCGGACGCTGGAGGAGGTGACGGCGTCCCTGGGCTGGAGCCTGGATCAACTGGACCCCGGGGACGAGGGGGAGGCCGAGGTGAGGGGCGAGGTTGCCCGGCCTTTCCTGGGCGGCTGGCTTCTCGCTGTAGGAAAGGCGCTGGTGGAGCCCAGGTCTCTCCATCCCGGTGCGATGCAGGGGAATTCAGGGCTCGTCGGGTGCATGTCCCGGGGGTGCTGCTGCTGGGTTTGGCGATTTACTTCGTCATGTCATAAGGATTCTGCATTTCGTTAGATTGAGTGTTCACTTTTCTCTACCTTAAACCCGGACGCTTCCCACTCGTACAGTACGGATTCTGGGACGATTAAAGGAGGCCCCTAAGGAATGGTAGCTAGCAGCTGACCCTTAAAGTGTATTCGAATGAATTATCCTGACTTTTGTTTTAATAGGTGCAGGATAAAGGGAATTTGCGTTGCGCGGTGATTTCTTATACTCTCTCCATTTACTATGATGCAATAACAAGGTCTAAATCATACGTCAGTGGAAATATTTAAGATATATGCAATTTACGTATAAGCTAATCACTATTGTATTAAAAGTGAAGTGGAAATGGGAAGACAAAAAAAAAAACCCTCCATTGTACCTTTACAAGTATATTTGAAGTTGTGAATTAACCAATATAGCTCATGGCTTAAAGCCTAGTAACGATGCTGTAAAATGGACTTGGGGGACAGCTGAGAAAATTTGAGGTATGTATTAGATAATTTTATTATCTAATTTCCAGGCCGTTAAGCAGGGAGGGCCCACCACACCTTCCTTTATCACTGAGATACTACTCAACATCATGATATTAACACTTAATGCCTTGTATATGACATTACATTATTTCATTTGAAGTTCATAACGCAAGGAGGTTAGGGTGATTGACAGCATTTTGCAAATGAAGAAACAAAAACATGGCAACTGGAATTTGTAGGTCTTCTGGCTTCTGAGGTTTGGTGTGCTTAATTGCTATGTAAAACTCCATTGTCGAATCCCATATTAGACAGTAAAGTGTGAAGTACATGATTATCTGATACTCACTAGAGTAACTGGCTTAAAAATTATGGTAAATGACGTTGATAGTTTCGAGGATAGATGCAATCCAGGTAATTAATCAATTTCCATGTTTCTGCAATAGTGCTTAGAAGATAGCAGTGACAGTTTGTGTGCTTGTAGAGCTTGTCATGGTAACACTGGGGGGATAAAGAAATTGCAGCTGTTATCGGGTGGCAAAGTCTATATTGGGTGGAGTTGAAAGTTTTGTAGTACTGGTTATTATAGACTATGATGGGTCAGTGAAAGCATCTAGAAAAGTATATTCTTAAAAATCTGCATGGGGGCTGGAGAGATGGCTCAGCGGTTAAGAGCACTGGTTACTCTTCCAAAGGTCCTGAGTTCAATCCCAGCAACCACATGGTGGTTCACAAGCATATGGGATTTGATGCCCTCTTCTGGTGTGCAGGTGTACATGAAGAGTACTCAGATACCATATATATATATATATATATATATATATATATATATATATATGTATGTATGTATGTATGTATATGTCTCTAAAAATCTGCATGGCTGTGTACGGGGGTGTGACCTGGGTTACGGGCCCTCAACTTTTCCCTTGTCCAGGGTCTCTTGTCTTCACACTGCATACACCATTCTAGCTGGTGCATGAGCTTCTGGCTATTTCCCTTCTATCTTCTGTCTCATAGTGGGGACACTGAAATTGCAGATGCATATTAACCATGTCCATCCTTTGCATGGGTTCTAAGGATTTGAACTCCGGTCCTTATGCTTCCTTTACTGAGACATCTCCCCAGCCCTGACCAAAATAACAACAACCATTGAGTAGAATTAGCTAGGTCAGTCACAGAGAAAGCATCAGCACACTTAGAATCCAGGCTTAGATGATAAGATTCATCTAAGTACTTAAGGATGGTTAGAACCTTAGGAGAAGAATTACTTCTAGACCAGCGCTCCATGATATAAATGGGAAGTGCAGTGATAGCAGGTATATACAAGTTATAAGGAGCCTTATAGAGGTCCTTGTCAGTCATGTTAGAGAATCTTGTTTTCTGTTTGTCTTTTATTTTTTTAATCAGTGGCAACAGGGGAGGCATAGACAAACTATAAGTAAGGGAATATCCAAGTCATATTTGTGCTTTGATAAAGTACCCACTAACACTTAGTGCTAAGTACTAGGCCCTACTTCAGATGGTTTCTATGTATAAGCCCACATATTTGTATTTATTTAATCTTCATGATATCTTTGTGACATAAGGGTCTGTGGCTTCTATCTTACAGATAACCTAACTCAAGGAAAAGTTAATTATGTTACCCAATGTTTTGTAGTTAGTAAATGGGAGAGCTGTGGTCTCAACAATGGCTCCATTGCGGAGAATGTGGTTGAGAGCAACCATCCTGGAAACCGAGATGGGAGCCGTTAGATAGCCGTTGTAATCCAGAGAAGGACCGTGACATTCGGAACTGGAAGTGGCACTGGGGCTAGAGGGAACAAAAAGGGTTTCAAAAACATTTAGGAGAAAAAAAATGTCGGGATTGGGTGGTTGCTTACTGCGGGTGATTAGGAAAGAGGCAGTTCTTGCCAGACCAGGTGGCACCTTTCACGGAAATGGGAGGAAGGCAAGTTTGAGTGCTAGGAGGCTTTGTGTTATTGTGATTAAAATTCCCAGCCAAAGCAAGGTGGGAAAGGAAGGTGTGGTGATCAGTTTGTCTAAATGCAGAATCACCTGGGAAGGTAAGGCATTGTCTAGGTTGGCCTGTGGGCATTCTGGGGAGGGATTTATTCACTGGATTAATTAAGGTGGGAAAATTCACCCTGAAGGTAGGCAGCACTATTTCATGGTAAATTAAAAGGAAAGGGGGCAAATGAACACCGGCATTGCATGTGTTCCTTCTTGCTGCCCGTAGTTGTGGATGTGAATAGCTACCTCAGGGTTCTGCCACTTTGACTTCTCTGCAGGATGGACTGTATGTAACCTGGAACGGTGAGCCAGATAAACTCTCCTCTAGGTTGTGTTTTGCAGGGCGTTTTATCACAGCAACAGACACAAAACTAAGAAGGATTACCGTTTAAGGTAAAGTCTATTATGATAGGGAAGTCAAAGCTGCATGAGCTTGAAGCAGTTGGTTACATTGCATCTGCATCCAAGAGGAGCAAGGAATCTTTGTGCTTGGCTCATTTTCTCCATCTATACAGTTCAGGAACCTGGCCTAGGGAATCTTCAACCTCCATTAACCTAATCAAGGTGATTCTCCACAGACCTGAGCCCAGAGGCCCACCTCCTAGGGGTTCTAGATTTTATCAGCTTGACAGCTAAGATTAACCATCACATAGACCATGCATATATTGAATTTATTTTTTGTTCATATTGGTCCTTTAGTATAAGGTACTTAATAATAATATAAAGATTAAAGAAAATTACTGTGTCAGGAAGTTGTGCGAAATCTGTTTCTCTCTTCCTCTTTCTCTGTGTGGATTCCAGGAATTGGGCTTAGGCCATCAGACATGCTTGGTGAGTGCCTCACCCACTGAGCCACTGTGGTTCCTAGTGTAAGGTAAGAAATGTGGTCTGAGGTGGAGTCAGGACTGAGGCACAGTGAGAGCTGAAGGCAGAGTGTTCCTAGGGCGCGGAGTATCGGATGACACGAGGCTAGTGATTAGAATTGGTGAAATACAGACTGCGGAAGACCAAGTAAGAACCAGACAGCTAGAAAGAACGTGAAACATTTATCAAGAGCTAGATGTGGTGACGAATGGCTACAATCCCAGCCCTCTGGAGGATGAGTTAGGATTGCCATCAATTTGAAGCTAGCCTGGGCTACATAGTAGGAGCCTGCTAAACAAACGAACAAGCAAACAAAACAAAGACTGGCAAGGTGGCTCAGTTGATAAAAGTGCTTGCTTCAGAAGCATGAGAACTCCCCAGAACCAGTAAAAGCCAGGAACAGTGGTAAAAACATCTGTAACCTCAACACTGGAGAAGTGGGGATCTGCCGGCCAGCCTGGCTAGCCAGTCGAGCCAAACAGGTGAGCTCATTTACACATGCACCCTACACATGTGTGCTTAGGATAACCGCAAAAGAGAGAGAGCAAAGATACAGGTTGGCAGCTTTGGACAGTAGATCATGACTAGGAACTCTAATACCACAAGCATGATGTGTTCTTTGGCATCAGTGGCACGAAGGCTGCTACTGGCTAGTGTCAGCGAGGTACTGGTGGCAGAGGTGAGGATGGCTGTTTGTTAGGCTGTGGAGATAGTGAATGCTAAGCTCTGAAGGGCTGTAGAGAGGACAGAGGCTTTGCAAAGATCCATTGAGCGATCTCCCTCCCTCCCTTTCTTTTTAATACAAATACCCACGTTGGATGGAGGCCCACCGAAGAGGAAGCACTAGGCTGTTGTTTAAATGCTATTTTCCCCTTCTGTCAACTTTTGCAGGATGAAATCGCCATATGCCCATATGATTCCAATCATCGTATGCCTAAATCATCACTAACAAAGCACGTGGAGTCTTGCAGATTGAGGAAACTGGGATATACCAAAGAGGAAGAGGTAGCATTTGTTTATTACATAATATCATGAAATTCATTCAGTAGTAAATCAGGAGAGTGTATTGTGAGCCCTTGTGGAGTAGATGGTACTGTGTCTAACATCACAAATTGTTATTTATTTAAATAGTGATATTTATCTCAAATCTTAAAACCGCCGGTTGTGCAATCCTTAAGAATATTAATTGAAATTTGTTTTTGTTTTTTTCACTGTCTAGGATGAAATGTACAACCCTACTTTTTTCTATGAAAATTTGAAGATTCCTTCAGTTACTTTGAGTAAGTGTATTAGATTATAATTGAAATTAGCCTAGTTTTGTATTTTTCTTTTTAAATTGGCAAGGAAAAAAAATGGATATTGTAGACATGCTTATGACCTTTAGTACCTTAAGGGATTAACTTGTACGCAGTGAAGATATTTCATGTGATGTAAAAATGGACTCAGTTTATGTTACCTGGGAGTGAAGATCCTGCAAAAGTTTGTATGGTGGGCCCGGCATGGTGGGAAGGCAGAGGCAAGTCGATCTCTGTGAGTTCAAGACCAACTTGGTCTATAGTGAGTGACAGCCAGAGTTACAATAATAGATCCCATCTTACAAAAACACACAAATTATACAGTAGAGTACATGCCTCCCTTCTTGGTTCTAACAAAAATATAACTGAAGATACGAGGGAGGGTGGGATCACAATCCAAAAAGTGGACTGAAGATGCCAGGGAAGATGGAAATATACGCCATTTATGTGCAGTATATGGCTAAAGCCTTGATGGAGCTCAGGAAACGGAACGTCCTGATTCCAACTTGATGGATATGTAACTTTTGGTGAGACATTGTCCTACTGACTGCCTGAGAGTCTTCATTAGTTTTTGTGGTCGTGGAGATTGAACCTAGACTCTCTTATCTGCTGAGCAAATATTCTCTCCCCATACCTTAAAAAATATGATATATCTAATATATTTCAAATGGTGTCTGGGCTCTAATTGATAGTAGTTATTAGTTTCTCCAATTTGTACCTACTAATCCTGAAAGCCTGATTATATTTTTCTGAACTAATTGGAATCTGATCACTTTTTGGGCTCTGAAAGAATTTTTATTGAAGTTGTAAGCAGTGATGTGGGTTTTTCTTTTTCAGATAAGGACTCACAGTTCCAGATAATTAAACAAGCTAGGACTACAGCTGGGAAAGATGGTGATTGTCATAGCCAAAGTAAGTGTTGTTGTAGCTTTAGCTAATTCCTGAATCAAGGCGTTTGCTGTCCTCTAATTACACATTCTATGTGCTTCTCAGGCTTACATTGTTCCAACCTTACAGTCTTTCCTTTAACATAGATAGCTTACATTGTTCCAACTTTGTCACCTGTTTGCTACTCAGACACCCTGGAGCTCCCTCACACTCTCTCAGCCTGGGGTGCTGTTTTGGCATTATCTGTTAGGTGTGGGTGCCTTGTTGGGTAAGTTTTGAAAATCATATTATTTAGTAAGTACACTGGATACGGGTGTCTTGTTTTGTTCTGTTCAGGTGCAATACCTGACCCTGAGAGTTTGTTGAGGATATTGAAGCTGTGCATAGCATTAAAAGATCATTTTTCCCTGCCACTCTCAGAATAGTCCCTCCCAAGTTTGTATTTGTTTTCTCTTTGTGACTTTGGAAGCCTCAGGAAAAGAAGACAGGAGCACATTGGTTTCATGTGCAGTGTTAGAGCATTTGTGGGTTTTCTCATACAGCCTTGGAGCTCTTCAAAATGTTTCTGCCTTGGAATTTGCCAGAAACGAGGATTTAAAAAAAATTAGCTAAGGTTCTTAGACAATTAAATGAACTGCTTTACCTAGACGCAAGGAAGTTAATAAAGAGTTTAGACTTTTGCATCTGGGTGTGACATTTAGTCACACGGTGGCTCCGCTTGCCCAGGTTGTCCTTCTGTCCTTCCTCACTCTTTCTGTGGTTCTCATGGCAGGTTTCCCCTTGTTGAAATTCAGTCTTTCCCAGTACTGTTCTGAGAAGCCACTGTGCTACTGTCTGGGCTTGATTTCTCTTGAGTGGACTGTGGCTTTAGAAGGACGATTGCTTTTCCCTTGGCCTCTGTGTCTCAGGATGGTTTCTACCAGTAGCCAGAAACACATTTTCCATTTGTTTGCTGTGCAGCGGGATGGTGGTGGCACATGTACCATGATGCTGTATAGAATTCCGAGGACAACTTCAGGGAGTCAGTTCTCTCCTTCCACAGTGTGGCTTCCAAGGCTTGAACTCATGTGGTCAGGCTTGGTGGCAAGCATCTTTAACCACTGAGCCATCTTGCCATCCTAAGCATATTTCTTGTGTTTCCTTTTAAAGTTCCCATTTTTGTGTTTGTTGGCTTTATCTATGCTTTTAAATTTACAGATAACTGATCTGTGATTACTTAAGTCTTTCATGATCTCTGTTGTTTCTGCTTATTGGCCCTGTTAATAGACCAGTGCAAATACTTTTTTTAAAGTGGTTTGTTTTGTTTGTTTGTTTGTTTGTTTTGAGAGGCTTATCTTTTAAGATGCTGACTGGTTTAGATAGATTAATGAATTTGCTTTGCTTTGGAGTTGACAAACTACTTGGACCATCTAATCCAGTGTCTGTAGTTTACAAATAGGAAACAAACTGGCTGACAGGGCCAGTTTGATAAAGCTCTTGTGTTGTTTGGTGTAAAGGCCTTCAGTGTTCTTGTTACTTAGTAAGGTTCTCCCCCTCACAGTTCACCTTCCCTCTTTGTTTCTTTGAGACAGGGTCTCTAGCCGAGGCTGCCTCAATCTTTCCAATGTTCCTGCCTCAGAATGAGTTCTAGGTGTGTGGTAAACATCTAGTGTGTCCTTTTACTTTTGAAAACTTCTTTTTCCCCGAGCTCTTTTCTCCAACAAACTTGTGTTGGAGAAGTGTTTCCACCTTCATATTAGATGGAGAAACTCAAAGGGAAGAGACTCATCTTCGCTAGGTAACACAGGGCTGCATGCAGAATGTGGACTTGTGGCCCAGGCTCCCAGCTGAGTTCTTCTACTCTGGGCTAGAAATGGTCTTCCTGTAGTAAAAGTCGTGCACCAGGGTTCTGGGTGATGTCACCATGGGCAGTCAGACTGCACATATGTGCCCATGTCAGTACTCCTCACCCCTCATCGTTGGTCACTAAGTGCTGCTCACCTGTGCAGCAGACAGAACGTGGGAGGTTTTGTTCTGTATCTGTAGGAGAGCAATTGTAAGAATACTCATGGCAAGGGCTGAACTGGGGCTGGCTACGTTAATTGGTACTACTCTAAGAAAAAGCTAATGTGTACAGTGTTATTATGACATGTGTGAGTTTTATATAAGTGAATAATTTAGAACATATCAGCTGGTGTGAATTTATAGAACTAGACAGTAAGATTTATACATTGGGCCCAGTTCATCACAGGAGCTAGTTTGTTTGTGGTGCTGGGATTAAACAGGGCATCTAAGAATTACTTGGAATAGCTCCTTTCAGTGGAGCACTTTTATTTGACTTTGAAGTCTATCTTAAGATTTGATTTCTTTGAATAACTGTTTTAATGCAATCTAACTTCCTTTTAAAGATCATATTTAAATCCCATGTAGAGTTCTGCATTTTTTTTAAATCAGAATTTAATTTGTGGTCTACTTATATCTTAAGATATTTTTACATGTTTGACTGAGGACTGCCCTCTTACAGATTGATTTATGTGACCATGAAGCAGTATGTGTTTCCCCATCTTATTGAGTGTAAGGTGCACTAAGAAGGTCTGTGCCCATGTTCTCGTTGCACCTGTCGTGTCATCAGACCTACACTCTGCTGCCTTCACAGGAACTGAGCAGCCGAGTATGCACTTGGTTTCACAGCTACTTTGACCAGTTTTATAACAAAGTTATTAATTTTGATCATAAATAATAATTGTATACTTAGTGGTTTATCTTTTTTCTCCAATATTAAGCATTCTTGTTGTTGTAAATTTTATTAGACATATTTGAGATATGGCCATGATTTGAAATCAGTGTCCTGTAGAAGAATCTTAGAGGGCCATCTGGGCAGTTATGTTTCTCCCAGGGGCCATGTTTTCTTTATCTAATGTTAGGAGTCACCTCTGTGTGTGTGGATGGATACCTAAAATACATGTGTTGTGGGTAAGTTTCCCTGTGATGGCAAGTGACTAATAAAGAAGAATGTACATTACAATAAATTAAAGTTTGGTTTTTGAAATGGTAAGAGTTCTGGGGATGGGCAGAGGTGATGAGTGTGAATAGTAAAGTCTGATACAATGCTCTGAACTGTGTAATTTAAAATGATAAGAAGGATGAATTGCATTTCATTTATATTTTACCACAACTTAAAAAATGAAAAAAGAGGACACAAATTTATAGCAATTGCAGCACACAAACCATACGGAAACTTGCACTTTGAAAACTTACTGTAAATGAAGCTTGTTTAAGTGTGTTTATCCTTTTTTTAAAATCAGTTTGTTGCTTAACCTTTTCTGTACTTTTTCTTTTTCAGTAATTGGGGTGAGTATAAAGAGGAATTAGGAACCTGAATGTACTCCTTATTTAAAGATATGCAGTATCCTTTTTGCAAATGATATCCTTTTAAAAGTATCACTCAAACTTCTGACTTTATCTCAATAACTGTCACTCTTAAAGTCTTGGTTTGGAATTTTGGTTGAATTTTAAGAAATTTAAATATTAGTCTATTATAAAGAAATTTAAGATTAATTAATAAAAGAAAACTTGAGCTTGATTATTAAATTGTTATCTAGATTTTGTATTTTTCCTCTCAGATTTCTATAGCTGATAGGCAAAGGGATTAGGCTTATCAAAGCCAATCTTGGTTGTCTGATTCTGTTTAACACCCGGCTGCCTAAAGTCTTATGATAGTGCCTCGGAATCAGGGTGATTGCTGATTCCAGAGGGAGTCTGCCTTTCCCACTCATTTCCAACCCTTTGACCAGTAACAATGTCCCGGTGTCATTGTCTGCGTCTGTGAAGCCACAGCCTTGGTACCACTGCAGCCCTCCTTCATTTGTGGATAAGTCACGTCAGTGCTCTTACGTGGATTCTTCTTTTGCCTCTTACCTGAGATGCTAGTGAGGTCTGGGGAGAGCTGCTGTTTGGCATGGTGCTATGTGCCAGCTTTAACTCCTTTAGGACAACCTAGCCAACGTTAGTATTCCTGTAGTAGTGATGCTCTCAGTTCTCATTAGGAAGGCTTGTTTTAAATTGCTTTGTTTACAGTTACAGTCATTTTGTTTCTTTGAGAATATTTGAGTCTCAAAACAAATTTTCTTCTATGTTTTAATACATCATATCAAGGTATTGTATTTATTTATTTTTCGTTCATGAGCAGACGTTAGAATGATCCGTAACTGTCAGGGCACTGCCCTTACTTTTTCCACTTGGTTTAGTTAAGCCAGTATACCTCCTCTCTAGGAAACTATACCGGGCTTAAATTGTCTTCTCCTGCTCTTAGGAAGTTTAGAATTTCTACTTCAAAAAAGAGTCTCACCGTGTAACTCCTCTTGTCTTTTAGTGTGTAGGCCTGGCTGTGATCTTCCCATCTCCCGATAGCTAGGATTACCAGTGTGTGCTGCCATATTTGGCTTGATTTAACATTTTCAATTCCCTTCTCTATGGTCATTGCACATATGTCATGAACTTTGAGCATTGAACATCTACCTTAATGCATATGAGGTTTGTTTTTTTTTTTACATATTCTCCACAGTCCCTTAATTTGTTTTCAGGACTAAAAATATGCAGTGCCTACTACTAAAAATATTTTCAGCTTCTATGAGAAAAAGCATATACACAAAAATAGTTCCTACTTTGGTAATAGAGGTTGTATTTAAGAAATTATTATTACATAGAGTCTTTCTTAGCCTGTTCTTATAGTATATACCTGTAGTTAGTTGGAAATATACCTCTAGCTACTTGGGAAGCTGAGACAGGCGAATCCCTTGAACCCAAGAGTCTGCACCGCTTGGCAGCCATGGCAACAGGTCCAGACCTCATCCAAAGGGAAAACAGGTTTTCTGATGCTCCAGTCATTTTTTGTGGTTATTGCCGCCTGACTTCATGGGAGTCTGTGTTAACCTTGTTGGACAGAATACCAGACACTGAAACGTCACCATTTACCGCATACATCTTTGTATGTAAAAAGTAGCTTGGGTTACTATTGCGTTGTTAGAGTCAAGGCTACATGCTCTGCCCATCATTTACTCTTGCCTTATTTTATCTTAGGAATGTATTCTTCAGCGCCTGTTGAAGTTCCTCTGAATCACAAACGATCTGTTTGTGACCTCACACAAGCGGATCGCCTCGCCCTTTATGATTTTGTCATTGAGGAGACAAAGAAAAAACGCTCTGGTCCTCAAGTCATTGAAAATGACAGTGACCTGTTTGTAGACTTGGCTGCTAAAGTCAATCAAGGTTTGGGATAAATGTCATCTTTTACATTTCTTGTCATCCCATCTCATGCATGTCAGTAAAGTGATTTCATTTTTGTGCCCATTGAGGGGGGTAAGGTGACTGTGTATCATCTCATTGACATTAGTTATGAATTAATGGTGGTACTTATGGAGTTTTACTCTGACTGCTAGCATAATGCTTCATCTAGGGGAATGCTACTTGTATTTACTCAATGGACTTGAATACCTCTGTTCATCTATTGGCTAGAAAAAAAAAGTGATATAAAATAGCCTGTACATAATATAGATTATTTTAGAACTCTTGAAGCATACTGCTTTACTTTTTAAAGATTTATTTATGTAAGTATACTGTTGCTGTCCTCAGACACACCAGAAGAGGGCATCAGATCCCATTACAGATGATCATAAGCCACCTTGTAGTTGGTGGGAATTGAACTCAGGACCTCTAGAAGAGCAGTCAGTGCTCTTAACCACTGAGCTGTCTCTCCAGTCTGCAGGATTATTCCTAACTGTAAAGTTCTTAATTTCAAAGTAGAGCTGGAGAGAGAGATCAGTAGATAAGAGCTCACAGTGTTCTCAGAGGACCCAAGTTCAGTTCTCATTACCCACACTGGGTAACTCACAGCTACCTCCCAGCTCCAGCTCCAAGGGATCAGATGCCCTCTTCTGGATTCCCCAGACGCCCTCACTCACATTGACAGACCCACAAACATACACATAATATGATTTTATACACACACACACACACACACACACACACACACACACACAAATAAAAATAATTTAAACACTTTTAAGGGTATAATAATTTTATTCTTTCATTAGATAATAGCCGAAAAAGTCCAAAATCTTACCTGGAAATCCTGGCAGAAGTGAGAGATTATAAACGAAGACGCCAGTCCTATAGAGCTAAGAACGTTCATATAACCAAAAAGTCATACACCGAGGTAAGTTTCACATACTTTTGTAGTACTTTTGTTGAAAATAAAAATTGCCTGTAATTTTCTAAGTCTGTTTTATGTCTCCCGAGGTTTTTCTGAAGTGTTCTGAGAATGGCACATCCTGTTTGTCCTTGCCAGGCAGAGGTGTTTCACTACTAACACAATCTGTGGAGGCTGCAAAACCTTCTAAAGATACTTCCTTATGAGAAAGTGGTTCTGTTTTGTGACAAGACTGAATCTGGGCTTTTTACTGCCCTTGGCTTGAGAGGTTGGGGTTGGGGCACTGGGGAGTGGTTGACACTGGCTGTCTGTGTAGTCCTCCTTATCTCACTATGGAGACCAGGCTGGCTTTGAACTCACAGAGATCTTCCTGCTCTTACTTCCTGAATGCTGGGGTTAAAGGCTGGCACCACTGTGCCCTTGTTCCTTGGCTTGAGTTTTGACTCTGGTTTTGGTCATTGGCTGTGCGACATGTGTAAGTTATTTGAGCTTTTTTATTTTGTTTTATTTAGATTTTATTATTTCTACTTTATGTGTATGTATGTTTAGGTGCCCACAGAGGCCAGAAGAGGTTGTTGAATCTCACAGGTTAGGGATTTGAGCTCTCTTTGGGAGGGCATCTGGGAAGTAACTGTAGTAGTTCATACTCTGTCTTTCATTTTGGTTTAATTGTTAGGTTTAAAAATCATGTGCACATATCCTCATACAGAAGACTTAGAAAACTAAGCACAGCAGGAAGAACTGTGCCCATCTTTACGCGGATCACCCTTCGTGGGTGCTGGGCCTCGTGGACTCACCATTTCCGCTCACCCCTTACCTTTCTGTTCCTTCATGCTTTTTTAAGTTCTTAAAAAAATTTGTTTGCGTAGAGACGGGTTTCATTCTGGTGTTTTCATGTTCCGCGCCTTTATACTTTGCTCTTATTGATAAACTCCCCATTGTCTCCTGTTACCTTGGCCTCCTTTGTGGGCCCTCCCTCCCTTCCTTCTCCCCTCCCTCCCTCAGATTGTCCCTCCTCCTGCATTCCTGTCACATGTATTCCTTTACTGTACCTTTTTATCCTCATTCTCTTTTGTTCTTGGCAGTGTCTCACTGTATAGCCCAGGGAATTCTCGAATTCCTTTAGGACTGGCATTTTAGGTAGAGCCACCCAGCAGCCGTCTTTCCTCTCTGTACTCTCTATTGTATATTCATACATATTTTTTCCCTTGAATTGTTCAAAAGTGAGTTCTATATATCATGACTCATTATCCCCAAAATGGTATGTATGTATTTCCGGAGAATAAAGCTGTTTTCTTACTTCACAGCATATTTCCAACTTCAAAGTTAACATTGAAATAATAACTGCTGTCTACCATTTCTTTATTCATCGGTATGACAAGTGCCTTTTTTATAGTTCTTAAATGCATGCATCTCATAGTCCATCGTGTCATGACCCTTCATTAGTAAATCTTTGAGTAATAACAAGTAGTGATTTTTCTAAATAGATTTTATTTTTAATTACATGTTTATGTGTGGGTATGTACACATGTGTGCAGATGCCAGAAGAAGGCCAGAAGAAGATATTAGATGCCCAAATCTTAAGTTCTAGATGACTGTGAACCACCCAACATGGATGCTGGAAAGCAAACTCAGTCCAATGGAAGAGCAGCAGATGCTCTTAAACAACTCAGCCGTCTCTCAACTCCTATGTTCCTGGTTTTATGATCTTAAGTTTTAGAACAACTTCTTGATTTGACATTTGGTTTTCACTTCTTCCAAGGTAATTCGGGATGTGATAAAGGTGCACATGGAAGAGCTCAGCAACCACTGGCAAGAAGAACAAGGAAGAGCAGAAGATGGTGCTGAAAAGTACGTCATTGTCTTCACTGAGCAAATGTTTGCTTGTTCCATTTTGTATTTATGTCAAACCCAGGGCCATACCCATTGGTAGTGTGCTTCTCGCACAGTAATTGTGTGCAGTAATTGTGGACACGCATCACTGTGTGACTTAAAGCATCTGTTTAGTACATAACTTATATATACTATTAAACCACAGCACTTCCAAGACTCCTGGTAAATATTGCGATTCATTGGTGCTTGTTTATTGTCAGTGCTCAGAACTACTGTATTCAGAGTCGCGAATGCCAGTCTTAGGGAAGATCAACTGTATTAGGGACCTTGTGATTGAGTAAGACATTATAGGGACTGGTTGCTTGACTGCTACCTTCGTGGAATATGAGATTATGACACCCATATGATATGGTGGATGATCTGTGTGCAGTGGAGACCATTGGTGAGAGGAACTGATGGATGTTCCTTCTGTACTGCAGGAATGAAGCAAGGCGGTCAGCTTCGGTAGATTCACGGCAGTCCGGTGGAAGTTATTTGGATGTTGAAAGTTCACGGCATAGGAGGGCTCGGAGTAGGAGCCCACACAAACGAAAAAGAAATAAAGATAGAAGTTCTGAGTCGAGAAGAAGGAAAGAGAGGTGAGTGTCTACCCCTGAGTTATCCAGCATTGTTGACTTCATTGTAAAATGCAGAATAAATTATTGGATTAAGTTAAGGAAGGGAGAGAATTAATGGGGTTCTTCATATTTACCATGCTTCAGCTCACAGACTACCCATGTAGGGATGTCGTTCCTAGTTCTGTGTGCATGATAAAACACTGTGCCCCCTACCCTTCCTCTGTGATATTGGAAATTGAACCTAGAGGCTCATGCATGTAGGCAAGTGCTCTACTACTGAGCTGTAACTTTAGCTCTTTTCTCTTTTTTTTTCATTATTCACTTTGCAATCCTGATCACAGCACCCCCTATTGGTCTCCCCTCATGCAGTTCCTCTTCCACACCCCACCCTGGCACATCAAGTCACTGAAGGACTAGGCACATCCTCTTCCACTGAGGCCAGATGAGGCAGCCCAGTTAGGGGAATGGGATCTGTAGGTGGACAACAGAGTCAGGGACAAGCCTTGCTCCAGTTGTTTGGGACCCACATGAAGACTGAGCTGCACATCTGCTACATATGTTCGGGGTGGGGGAGCTAGCCCATGCTTGCTCTTTGGTTAGTGGTTCAGGCTTTGGGAATTCCCAAGGGCCCAGGTTAGTTGCCTTTGTTGGTCTTCTTGTGGCATCTCTATCCCATTCGGGTCCCTCAATCCTTCCCCCAATTCTTCCACAAAATTCACCAAGCTTTGTCTAATGTTTGGCTGTGGGTCTCTACATCTGTTTCTGTCAGTTGCTGCATGGAGCCTCTCAAAGGACAGTTAGGCTAGGCTCCTGTCTGAAAGCATAAAGGATTATCATTAATAATGAAAATGGTTTGTTTGGTTCTTGCACATGGAATGGGTCTCAAGTTGGGTCAATCATTGGTTGGCCATTTCCTTAGATTCTGCTCCATCTTTGTCCCTGCACATCTTGTAGGCAGACACATTTTGGGTTTAAGGTTTTGTGGGTGAGTTGATATCCTTATCCCTCCGCTGAGAGTCCTGCCTGGCTACAGGAGATGGCCACTTCAGGCTCCATATCCTCCACTGCTATGAGCCTCAGCTAGAGTCACCCCTATAGACTCCCTGGGGCCTCTCCTCCCTGTGCCAGGTCTCTGGAATATCCTAGAGATGCAGCCCCCAACACCCCTGATGATTTTTGTTCTCTCTCCTCTACTCTGCATACACCTGATCTTTCTCTCTCTATTTTTTTAATGTTTGAGACAGTACTTTACCCATTCTGGCCTTGAACTCACTATTGAACCCAGGAAGGGCTTGAAATTGATCCTCTTGCCTGCCAAGTAGCCTGGACTATAATGATCTGCACCACCAGGTGACAAGCTTGGTGCCTCCCATGTTTCTTAAAAAGTTCCCAAAGCTGACATATGAAAGTAATGTCTGGGTGAGGCAGTAAGTTTTAGTGTTTGTTTAGACCTGTCTTCTGGTTCTCTTCATGCTTACTCTTCTGTTGAAGTGTGGTTAGATCAGAGATATCCCAGATATACCTTTGTTAGTATAGTTTGATAACTAGGAGATATGAATTAGTGGTAAATGATAAATGTAAACCAGTTGCAGTCTAATCTTGTATGCCATCTGCTTCCTGAGCGCCCCCAGGGTGTCACATGCAACAGGGTTCTAACTAAACTGTGTCTTGATCTGACCTTTTCCAGTATTTCTGTCCTGGTTAGTGGATGACCCTCCCAATTTACCTAAGCCAGAGATCAGGTAGTCACTTACGCTTAAGTCTGGTCAGGTCCAAATGCCTGTTCATTCTGCTGTCTGCCTCCCTCTGTTCCTTTATACACCTCTAAACTTAACTACTGTGAAACCATTTCTGCTCCTCTGCCCAAGTGAATTCTCTGAAAGTCAGCAACAGCAAACTTTTCATTCCTATGAAAGGCTCTGAGCACCCAGGGTCAGTTTCTGTATGTTTCTTGTACTTTCCATGACCTGTGGGAGAAGAGTCTGAGCTAGGAAACCTGATTGGACTTCTCGTCCACATCTTTGCTATATTGCATTGTGTCCTGCTGCCTAATTTTTATTTTTATTTATTTTTTAATGATTGCTTGGTAAATTCTTATCTTTATTTGAGCAAAAAGGATGGCCTTATCTAGCGCACTGCTGTTTGCTTCACTCAGTAGTTCCTTCCCACTAGAGAGCGTCTCAGCTACTGGAAGGCAGGGCCCTACTTAGAGTTTTTTGTTGTTTGTTTGTTTTTGAGGCATGGTCTCACTGGGTATTTCTAACTGACCAAGCTGGCCTCAAGCTCACAAGAGGTCTGTCTGCCTCTGCCTCCCAAATGCTGGGATTAAAGAAGTACAGCGCCCACTTCTGGCTCTTCCTAGTTGTATGTGGCCAGTGCTGTCAAATACTAGCCTCGCACATGGCCCTTCTCTCCAGAGTCACTGGTAGAGAAGAATTAATGAAATATTTTTTAAAAAATTATGTATATGTGTGTGTGTGCCTGCGTGAGTTTATGTGTACCCCGTGTGTGTGGGTGCCTGTGGAGGTCAGACGAAGGCGTTGGGTACCCTAGAACCGAGGCTACAGGCACTGTGAGCTCTGTGCGTGGTGGAACTGAACCCTGGACCTCAGCAACAGCCATAAACCCTCGCGCTATCTCTCTAGCTGTGGCAAAGCTTTTCGCGTGGCCTGAGAGTTTTGCTAGTCTTATTGTCATTCAGTCTGTAGCTCTAAAGCTAACTGTGGTTTAGTTCTCTTAGGAAGGTGAAGTGTCTGCTTCGTTACTCCTTCTGACTCCCACAGTTGAACTCTTCCCCACTGGGCAGACACTGTATTTGGGCTCTTTTCAGAGTTGAGATCTCTATTCGATCCCTGTCCATCTGGTTTCTGCACTCAATCCTGAGATAGAGTGAGTTACACAAGTTGATACAGCAGCCAGAATAAAGAAATCATACATTTTAACATTTTTTCTATGCCTGTAATATTCCATTTGACATGGGTCCTCTCGTCATCTAGCATGAACATATAGTAAGTTAATTTTAAAGCAGACCTCCAAAATATAAATCTGTTTTGCTTACCTTTTTTTTTCCTTTCTTTTACTTTAGAGATATCATATCCTTCTCCTTCTCTTTCCTCCCTCCAGACTCCCATATGCCCCTCCTTGCTCTTTCAAATTCATGGACACTTTTTTCATTAATCATTATATGCATATATGTATGAGCACATACGTATTCCTAAATATAGCTTGCTCGGTCTGTGTGTTACTTATTTGCATATATTTTCAGGGCTGGCTGCTTGGTGGCTCTCTGCTCAAAATTTCTGCTCTCAGAGTTCCTTAGTTGCCGGTACTTCTTTTCTAGGGTTGAGGCCTCATAGGCTTTCCCCAGTCCACTTTGTGTGTCTGTTGTTGTCCTTTCTCAGGTCCTGCTTAGGGTACAGCATCTGAAATTACTAGAAGACACAGTCTCTCCCTGATCCTCTGGCTCTACGGCAGTGTTCCCTGAGCCTTAGGTGTGGGAGTGTTTTGTAAAAGTATCCATTGGGACTGGGCTCCACAGCCTTACATTGTGATCAGTTGTGTTCTGTAATGGTCCCTATCTGTTGTAAGACAAGTTTGCTTCATAAGGGACAAGGATTACATTTAACTGTGGATATAAGGACGAATGTTTCGGGTGTAGTTAGGGATTCTGCTAGGTTAGTACAGTGGTGGTTGAAGGTTCTCTTCCGAGATCCATGAGTTCACTAGCCTTGGGTAGTTGGCTTCCCTCTTGTTGAGCAAGTCTTAAGTCCAATCCGAGAGCTTTTGGTTACAGACAAGGTATGTGTGCCACTGCTGCACCCTTAGGGCTACTGTGTCATGCTGGTCATCGTTGTGGTTCTTAAGCATCACAGCTGGGTAGGACCCTTGGGTGACTCCCTCCTTTGGAAGCTTGCATGGTGCCTTCTGATACCATGAGAGCTGGTCCCCAGGGAGAGTCCATCCATTAATGTCAGTTCCAGCTTAGGGCCTCTGGGCCCTGTTTGTGATGTGCATGGTGTCTTCAGCAATAGCACTTACCTTCTACCTCTGGAGGTGACCAAGGATCATAGCAGTATGCTGTAATGGGAGTTTCTTGGACAGTCCTCACTATCAGCTCAAGAAGGCTTTTCATGCCTGGTGGTGGGGTTTTGTTAGGTGGTCTTTGGCTCTTGGAGAGAGCATTGTCAGCCATATGAAAAAATACCCATGTATTTTTAAACAGATGTTTATGTTATGGGTTTTTTTTTTTAAGGTAAATAATAGTATGGTTCCCTTACGGCTTTATTGTTATTTTACTCTCCTATTTCCTTATTTTGTATTTATCTCCCTTCTGCTCTTGAATTAAAGCACCCACCCCCCCCCATTTTGCTTACCTGTATTTTAATCTTGACTTTAATTTGATAATTGACTTTCCCTTTTTACTCTTAAAACATTGTTCAGCTGGAAGTGGTGATACAAGTGGTGAGTTGAAGGCTGGCCTGGTCTAAATAGTGAGTTCTAGGCTAGCTGGGGCTAAATAGTGAGACTCTGTGTCCAGGGAAAAAAAAAACATTGTCCAGTTCTAAATGCATGTTTTAGCTTATTGTGGTTTATATCTGATAAAAATGCATTTCTATTGTTAAATGTCTCATTATAATTTTATGTCTCTTTATTCCAGGGATGGAGAAAGACACCACAGTCATAAAAGAAGAAAGCAAAAGATATAAAACAGAATGTAAACGCATTAATTATACTTATGGAATAAATATGCTGATATTTTGATTATAATCTTTGCATAGGAGAAAATGGCTGTCATGATCGTGTAATGCTTATTATTTTAATAAATGCTTCAAACCATGAGTCAAAATTGTACCCTACACACTTACATTTTCCGTATATTTTAATAGTCTTATTACTATTTGTTTCATTCTTTTGGTCATGTTTATATCAGTTTTCTTTTTCAGAAATCAGTACTTGAGATAGGTAAATTACACATGAAAACATTCTCACTGTAAAAAGTTAAAGGTGAGGCTAGACTCCATCCTGCCAGTGACTACTCTTTGTCACTACACTGGAGGGTTGTACGTGATAAGGGAAGCCATCTAAGTGACTTTCTGAATGGTGAGTGTCCTGACTAAAAAGGACACAGATCAAAGGAAAACCTTGATCTGTGTTCACTTGGTTAGATCTTTAAAATTAATGCTAAAGGGGAATTATGAATGGTAGGTATATTTAAGTTAGCATTAGATTCAAGTGCAAAAATCCCTTATTTTTTTTACAGATATATATGTATATGATTATATTTTCAAAGGTTCATTAGAATCCATTCCATATAACTAATTATATGTGGGAAAGGATGTTTTGGGGTAGATAATAGGATTAAGGGGTTGGTCAAAGGAAACTTTGGTTCTGTTTTATTTGTGTGTATGTGTGTGTGTTTTATTTATAATTAAAAATTGCTCATATTTTGTATGTTGTTTGAAGTAATATGTGCTTAAAGTATACTCTTTTTAAGTACATTTCCCTGGGTGTGACTGGTGTATCTCCATACAACCACCACAGGGTATAGAGTGTTCTCTGGCTCCTGGTGGTTTGTACCACCCCCATCATTTCTCTACCCCTAACCTAGGGCAACCAAAGCTTAGATTCCTACAGCCCTTGGCAGTGGGATGTCCTAGTGTTAGCTCTGCCTGCCTGCCTTCACACGGGGGTGTTCTATGTTTAGTTTTGTCTTTGAGCCCAGGTTGGTTTTGAATTTGATTCTTGCATCAGCCTTCCAAGTGCTGAGATTTTAGGCATGTGCCACAGTGCTTGGTGACTCCAGCTTCTTTTGTATTGATCCCGTGGTGTATGTTGGTAGTACTTTCCTTTTTGTTGATGGATACTACATTCTTTTTTATCTAGAACATCAGGTGAGTCCAGTGTATTGCATCCCCACTTAAATTAGCAGTAGCTTGGACTTTGAAACCCAGTTAAAGATTCATTTCCAAACAAACAGAATCTTGTTTGTTTGTTTGTATGTTTGTTTGTTTGTGGAGAGGAAAGAGTTTATTTCATCTTATATCTTACAGTACATTATGAATGGTAGTCAGGACAGGAAATCAAACATGAACTTGGTGCAGGCACTGAAGAAGAGGTCATGAAGGAATAGAATTATTATCTTGTGCAGACTGCTTTCTTATTCCAGCTGTTCAGGGATGGCACTTGGAATAGTAAATCATCAGTCAAGAAAATAATGATCTTTTGCCTACTAGAGAATCTGATGGAGACATTTTCTCAACTGAAGTTTCCTTTTTCAGTTTGACTCCTATTAGACTATATTTGATAAAAAACAGAACGAAAGAAAGATTTTTCTCAAAGAGCCGGCTCCTGGTTTTGTTGATTCTTTGTATAGTTCTATTTGTTTCTACTTGGTTGATTTCAGCCCTGAGTTTGATTATTTCCTGCTATCTACTCCTCTGGTATTTGCTTCTTTTTGTTCTAGAGCTTTCAGGTGTGCTGTTAGGCCACTAGTGTATACTCTCTCGTTTCTTTTTGGAGGCACTCAGAGCCTCCAAATGAGGTTTTTTCTTAGCACTGCTTTCATTGTGCCCCATAAGTTTGGGTATGTTGTACCTTCATTTTCATTAAATTCTAAAAAGTCCTTAATTTCTTCCTTGACCAAGTTATCATTGAGTAGGGTGTTGCTCAGCTTCCATGTGTATGTGGGCTTTCTGTTGTTTTTATTGATATTGAAGACCAGCCTTAGTCTGTGGTGATCTGATAGGATGCATGGGATTATTTTAGTCTCCTTGTATCTGTTGAGACCTGTTTTGTGACCAATTATATGTTCAGTTTTGGAGAAGGTACCATGAGGTGCTGAGAAGAAGGTATATTCTTTTGTTTTAGGATGAAATGTTCTATAGATATCTGTTAAATCTATTTGATCCATCACTTCTGTTAGTTTTACTATGTCTCTGTTTAGTTTGTGTATGTGGGTGCCCTTAAATTTGGAGCATAGATGTTCAGAATTGAGAATTATTCTTGGTAGATTTTTCCTTTGGTGAGTATGAAGTATCCTTATCTTTTTTGATAACTTTTGGTTGAAAGTCGATTTTATTCGATATTATAATGGCTACTCCAGCTTGTTTCTTGGGACCATTTGCATGGAAAATTGTTTTCCAGCCTTTTACTCTGAGGTAGTGTTTGTCTTTGACACTGAGATGCGTTTCCTGTATGCAGCAAAATGCTGGGTCCTCTTTACATATCCAGTCTGTTAGTCTATGTCTTTTTATTGGGGAATTGAGTCCATTGATATTAAGAGATATTAAGGAATAGTGATTGTTGCTTCCTGTTATTTTTTAATGTTATTTTTATGTTTGTGTGGCTATCTTTTGGGTTTGCTGAAAAAAGATTTCTTTCTTGCTTTTTCTAGGGTGTAGTTTCCCTCCTTGTGTTGGCATCTCCCATCTACTATCCTTTGTAGGGCTGGATTTGTGGAAAGATATTGTGTAAATTTGGTTTTGTCATGGATTATCTTGTTTTCTCCATCTATGGTAATTGAGAGTTTTGCTGGGTATAGTAGCCTGGGCTGGCATTTGTGTTCTCTTAGGGTCTGTATGACATCTTCTAGCTTTCATAGTTTCTGTTAGAAGTCTGGTGTAATTCTGATAGGCCTGCCTTTATATGTTACTCGACCTTTTTCCCTTACTGTTTTTAATATTCTTTCTTTGTTTAGTGCATTTGGTGTTTTGAGTATTATGCGACATGAGGAATTTCTGCTCTGGTCCAATCTATTTGGAGTTCTGTAGGCTTGTATGTTCATGGGCATCTCTTTCTTTAGGTTAGGGAAGTTTTCTTCTACAATTTTGTTGAAGATATTTACTGATCCTTTAAGTTGGGAATCTTCACTCTTCTATACCTATGATTTGGCCTTTTCATTGTGTCCTGGATGTTTTGGGTTAGGAACTTTTTGCATTTTGCATTTTCTTTGACTGTTGTGTCAATGTTTTCTATGGTATCTTCTGCCCCTGAGATTCTCTCTTCTATATCTTGTATTCTGTTTGTGAAGCTTGTGTCTTTGACTCCTGATCTCTTTCCTGGGTTTTCTATCTCCAGGATTGTCTTCCTTTGTGATTTCTGTATTGATTCTATTTTCGTTTTTAGATCCTGGATGGTTTTGTTTAATTCCTTCACTTATTTGGTTGTGTTTTCCTGTAATTCTCTAAGGGATTTTTGTGTTTCCTCTTTAAGGGCTTCTAACTGTTTACCTGTGTTCTCCTGTATTTCTTTAAGGGAGTTATTTATGTCCTTCTTAAAGTCCTCTATTATCATGAGATGTGACTTTAAATCAGAGTCTGGTTTTCTGGTGTGTTGGGGGATCCAGGGCTTGCTGTGGTGGGAGAACTGTGTTCTGATGATACCAAGTAGCCTTGGTTTCTGTTGCTTATGTTCTTGCCCTTGCCTTTCGCCATCTGGATATCTCTGGTGTTAGCTGGTCTTCCTGTCTCTGACTGTGGCTTGTCCCTCCTGCAAGCCTATGTGTCAGTACTCCTGGGAGACCAGTTCTCTCAGGGATGAATTTGGGTATGGAGAGCTGTGGCACAGGGTCAGCTCAGGGGTGCAGACAGAAACCTGAAGGATCCTGTCCCTGGCTGTTCCTTGGTTCCTGTATCCTGATGACTCTGGGCAGGTCCCTCTTGGGCCAGGAATTTGAGCAGAAGTGATGGTTGGTCTTACCTGTGCTCACGGGTGTGCCAGCACTCCTGGGAGACCAGCTCTCTCCTGGCGGTATTTGGGTATGGAGTACTGTGGCACAGGGTCAGCTCCGGGCACAAACGGAAACTGAAAGCCAGAAACAGAATTTTACTTGAATAAGTAATTGACAAAGTGATTGATTGGATTTTTGGTAAGATTGATGATTAGGTTTCATGCATGAGAGATAGGCTCGCTCTGCATCCTGTTTTTCTAATGTATGCGTTTGCTGTGTGCCCCAAGCTGGCCTTAAGTTTAACAGCAGCTCTGCCTCAGGAGAGTAGAGATAGGTAAACCTGGGGTTTGCTGGCTGCCAGCCTAGCTTATGTGGTGAGCTCTGTGTTCACTGAGAGACTGAACAAAATCGAGGTGCATTGTGCAAGGAGGTTGATCTGGCCTCCACATGCATGCACATAGATGTCAGGGTACACCCACACGTGCAGAACATACACAAAACCCAGGCACTTAGTGTTAAGAGTAACACTGAGTCATACAGAATTGTTGCTTTTGTGAGTCAAAACCATACAAATTAACAGTTTGCTAATTACTGTATGCTCAACTTAAAAGTTAATGTTTTAAATTATGCTTCTACCAGTTAGAAGAAACTGAAGAGTCAGACTGGATTAGCTTATGTAGATATCTTACAGGACGAATAAGTGGGAAGGGGTGGTGTGGAAGCAATGGGGCCGTAGAACAGGGTGGAGAAAGAAGAGTTAAGATGTAATTAAAGGTCCTTCCAGTCAGCTGCTGCGGATTAAATGTGGAGGTAGATGATACGCTAGCAAGAGATGCTGGGACCAGCCTTCATACCGTGGCTGCTTCTGACTGCTGCATTCTGAGCTCCTTGAGAGCAAGGCTTCTACAGCTATAGCTCCTGTGCCCGGCATTCAGTGGTGTTTATTTTAAATCAAGAGCATCTTCAGACCCCGCAGCTAGCATTGATTTGTGACTTGCGGCTGTCAGCCATTACTATGGCTTCTCCCCCATCTCCTTGTGCATTTTCTGCTTAAACCCAAGGTCTTGCTCACACAAACTCTAGGCAAGTGCTTTACCACCAGTCACGTCCCTGGATCTGCCTGGCATCAGAGTCATAGTCCTGTCTCCACCTCCACCTTTTGTGTCTATTCAGACCTGACTCTCACCAACCTTTCCAGTTTCTCACGATATTTTTTTTTTCTCCCCGAACTTTGTTAAATGCACTAAGAATAGTTTGTAACTATTGGCCAACTTCTGAGATTTAAAACATTAGTTCGATGGCACATGCCTTTTAGTCCCAGCACACAAGATGCTGAGGCAGGAGGATTGCTTGAACACAAGGAAACCCTGACTACAAGGATATGGGTGCTGTACTCTAGGTGGTATTTTATTCTTAGGTAAGAAAGAACGAGATAAGGTGAATTCCAGTCACATTAAGAATTTCTCTAGTAAAATGGTAACAGCTTCCAAGGGTTGGTGTTATAGCCAGAAGGTGACAAGTGTCTTGAGTACCCACTAAGCAGAGACTGAGGCAAGGACATTGCTTGAGCAGCTAAGTTTGAAACTAGCCTGGGCAACATAGTGACTGTGTGTCTTTCTTAAGTTTTGAAAATATTAAATATGTAGGTTTAAAACTCCCAAGGAGGAGAGCAAGAGTTTAAAAACTGTTGTGAAGCAAGAAACTTGGGAGAGAACAATTACTGCCTTAATTAATGTGTTGTTTAGAGGTTTGTAATACCTGGACTCATCTTCCACGGTGTGTTTGAACATCCACAGATGGTTGGGAGGGGAAAATAAGCTTTACTTCCGTTTTCAAGGAGAGGGCATTGAGAGACCTGGGCAGAGGTATGATATGCTCAGGAAGGACAACTTGGGGATCAGACACTAAAATGTCTTCTGCCTATACTTCTACACGTGTACCAGAGGTTACTGTGTACCAGAAGGACACTCGGTGAGCGGGCTGATTCCATTGAAAGAACGCTCCGATCTCCACTTGCCTCTCTCTTACTCTCTCAGCAGAGTCTCATTGTATTACTCACTTTGGACTTGAAGTCTCCAACCTCCGGAATAGATGGAGGGACTGGCTGCAGGCATGTGCTACCATGAGATATGCTCACTGGATGAAACAAACACAAACCTTACAATTGTTCCTGGGAAGCAAAGAGAAAAAACTTCCAGGACAGTTCTGAAAGGTCCAGGGTTGAGTTGGTCATTAACGAGCAGCCTGTGTTGGGGGGATGCAGCATGCAGGGAGTCTGCCTCAAGGCCAGAAAAAGGCAGCTGTCCTTGAACACAGCGTAAAGTTGCTTACTTTATCTAGGAATTTCACTTTCTCAGCTGCTTTGTTAGCCAGCAACTTCGAGAAACCATCTGTGTTTTTGCTGGGTTCGTGACAATGTGAGACATCCCAGTTTGAGGACACAAGCCACACAGGAGAAAAGAAACTGTTTAGCCTTTTTCTTTGAGTCTTCCCCAAGCTAACCAGGAATGCATGAACTATTATTATTATTATTATTATCCCTTTGCTCATGGTGGCAATACTGAGCACCTGCTGGGTGATAGGGAGAGACCCTGGTCCTTTGTATAAGTTTCTTGGGACTGGATTCACACTGATCTTACAGGAGAGTTAGTTCCTTCAAAGTCAGGTTATCAGACAGCATGGTTGGCTGTGCTGTGTCTTGCACTTTCAACACACCACCTAGTTCCTCTCTGCCCACCCGCCAATTGTAAAGCTACCTTAGCTAGCTCTCATCTCAGCAGTACAATGCTATCTGGGCTTTGCAACAGTCAGAACCAGGAGTCAAATTGCCACTTTATAAGTAGCCCAGCCTCTGGTATTTTGTGATAGTAACAGCAAATAGACTAACACAATGTCCATTCCACCCCTTAGCTCAGCAATTTGCTGCTATTAGGCAGATGGACTTCCTGACTTCTCCACAAAGCATAATACTCATTGTCTCCTGACTTGCCATATCTCCCATTTCCCCTTTCACTCTACCCAAACATTTGCTTCGTTACCCAACAACCTTGCAGAAACCTGTAGCACCACCTCTGCCATGCAGTCAACACTGACTGGGTATCACTGCTGTTCTAGTTTGGAAGTTACACACCGCAAAGGCCAGCGTGTTGAAGGCCTCCTTCCTGTATAGCTCACGGAGCTACTGGGAGGTGGTAGAACCTTTTAAGAGGTAGCGCTAGTTGGAGGAAGTTAGGCTTTGGAGGAAGTATTGGGAGTCTGGCCATTCCTGCTTCTTTCTTTTTACTAGAACAATGGGGGCAAGCAACTGTGGATTGAAAGCTCTGAACTTACGAACTGAGATAAAGTCCTCCTTGTTTAAGTCGATCTCCTTGGGTGTTTTGCCACATAAATGGGAAGCTAGCTAGCAAATAACTTACAGACATGCCTTTTGAGAAAAGGAACCACTTGATAATATTTTTTTTCTTTTTAAATATTTAGGGGCTGGAGAGATGGCTCATTGGTTAAGAGAACTTACTGCTCTTTCCTGAGAGCCAGGGTTCAATTCCCAGCACCCACATGTTGGCTCACAACCACTCATAACTCCAGTCCCAGGAAATCTGAATCCATTTTCTGACCTCTGACACCAGGCATTGTGTAGCTCTGGCTGTCAGGGAACTCACTATGTAGACCAGGCTGACTTCGAACTCACAGAGATCCTTTTGCCTCTGCCTCCCGGGTGCTAGGACTAAAAGTGTGTAGCACTATGCTCTGCAAACCCAACTCTTTTAATTGAGGCAAGGTCTCATTCTGCAGCCCCTGGCTGGCCTAGAACTCATTATGTAGCCTAGATTTGCTTTGAACTCATGGTGATTCTATACCTTGGTCTCCAAAGTGTTGAGATTATAGGCATGCCCACCACGCCTGGCTAGGAACCAATTGTTAATAGTTGATCTTAATTAGTATTACATTAATATAATTATGCTCTATTGATAGACCAATGATAAAATATTAGCGTTGTGAATGAACAGGTATCATATGCCACACATTTTCTGCATTATTTCTCTCCAGGATGGCAGCGCATCACGGTACAGATTATCTAGATTTATTGCCATTTGGAATTTGTTTTGTGACCCACTAAGTTTAACCAGCGCCATCAGCATGAGCACAGGGGTGAACCTATTCCATCAGAGCTCACCAGTGGCCACACAACTGAAGACAATGACTTCCCTTCTGCCAGGTCGGGTCTCATGAGTCCCTTACCCATCTGTGACAGTCCCAGCGTTGTGCAGGAAAGTCCTTGAAGCTTAGGTAGACTTTTGTCACATGCCATCCCTGGGGAAGTCTCGCTGATCATATCTCTGCTCTTCCCCCTCCCACTCCATTCACTTTGCTGATTGCTGTGCGTATTACTCCCTTGTGCCCGCCCTCAGCTGGCGCTGTTGCTTTTGCTTTGCAGCGGATGGAGAGAGTTTTCTCTGCACCTGGCTTTCTCAGGCTGCATCTGCGCATTCTTCCCTCCTGCTCCTGCTGTGTACACAGCTCCAGCCTCATCCCTTCTCTTGCATCAGGATATCTGCTTGTCCCCTGAGGTTGCTGCCGCACACGTTTGAGCTATGAGTGTTCTCCCTCTTGTCCTGGATGACGTGTGAACCATTCCGGAGTGCACAGATCTCTGGAACATCTATGTGACAAGAATTTCCAACATTGTTTGCCAACAAAGTCAGATGCTACCCTTCCGCGCTGTTACATCCTTAGGGAGCACAAGTCCTGCCCTGCTTGGACTGTGGCCTGGACTGATGCTGTGTTTGACTGGAGGGAGAGGAGGATGTGTGTGTGTGTATGTGTGTGTGTGTGCGTACGTGCATGTATATGTGTGTGTGTATGTGTGTGCGTGTGTGTGTGTGTGTGTGTGTGTGCGCGCGCGTGCGCACGCGCGCGCGCTTTCTAGATAGTGATGGGGATCCCCAGGTAGAATGTGCAGTTTGGGTGTGATGGGCACTTGGGGTCTCTGGCTGCAGCACAGTGACCTAATGCAGGCTCTGTGGCCACTTCTGGGGTGGGACTCCTGTAAGAAATCTGAGATGTCTCCTCCAGGTCTATTGGCTTCTCTCAGATGTCTCTGTTGTGGGGACTTGTATCCTGGCCATCTTCTGTCTCCAATAGGGCTCTGTCTTCCCCTACCCCGTACCATCTGCTCCCATCCCACCTCAGGACCACTGACTGCCCCAGGGGGACTTGGCAGTTGTTTTTGAAAGAGCTGGTTGCGGGTAGCTGTTCCCAGTAGGGCCCCACCTGGCTCAGGACTTTGATAGGCTTCTCCGACTTTGTGCTGTGATCCTTAATTCCACAGTCTGCATCCTTGAGCTGGTCCTGGATGCTTCCTGTCATCTCTGGGGAGCAGTGAGAGGTGTAGTGTCCAACTGGCTAAAGAGCATTGGGAAAGAGATTTTAGGGTGACCTATGCCGTCTGGGAGGCCTCCCTTCCCCATGGGCCAGCACTGACCCAGGCCTCCACCTGCCTGGTTCCTGTTCCCAGCCTTCACAGCTGAGGTCCAGGTTCTTAGCTTCACCCACAAGTCATCTCGAATGGTGAGATGCCTTTGTAGACGAGTGGGGTTCCCAGCTACACCAGGCTTCGGGGGTCTGTCAGGCAGGCCTGGTTTCTGGTCCAGTGTTTGTACCTTTAATCTCTTGACACCAGCAGTGCTCGGGGCCACCTGCTGTGTGCCTGTCACTGCCCCTGAGTGTGTTGTGACCCCTTTGGCAGGTCCTTCAGAGTTGATGACTGCAGAAGCTCTGGGGTGGATCTACTGAGCCGCGTCTCCCTCCTGTCCCCCAGGTCCTTTTCCTGGCAAAGACAAGAAGAGGTTGGTCCAGGTGCATCAGGGAGTAGAAACTGAACCTTACTCTCACACTTATGGTGTGCTAGCCTAAAGAGAGGAGAAATAATGGGGTGGGAAGATGGAATGAAGGCAGAAACATCATGTTCCTTGTCTTGATGAATGCAGTGACTCCTGGCAACACCTGCCTAACAGCTTCCAGCACTAAACGAGCAACCAGTCTAGCAACAATTTCTGACAGAGGTCCTAGAGCACCTGTTTTGTATCTTGTACTCCTAGGACTGCTGGGAAGGGCTCCATCCAAGTCGCCCCCTCAACCCCCCTCTCAAATTCTCACATCTTTAATTACACATTGAAAATTTGTGCATGGCACAATTGTTTGCTTTTAAAAGAGATTTTATTTATTTAACATATATGAGCACACAGTAGCTGTCTTCAGATACACCAGAGTTGTTACAGATGGTTGTGAGCCACCATGTGGTTGCTGGGAATTGAACTCAGGACCTCTGGAAGAGCAGTCAGTGTTCTTAACTGCTGAGCCATCTCTCCAGCCCTGATGGGAATTGTTATGGCTAGTCCCTGTCGTCAGAGACACCTGACACACCTCTGTTTGACACACCTGGGAAGAGGGACTCTCATTTGAGGGATTGCCTCAATGGGATTGTCCTGTTGGCTTGTTCTGTGGAATCTTTTCTTGATTGCTAGTGGATGTAGGTGGGCACAGCACACTGTGGGTGTTACCATTCCCAGCAGGTGGGCCTTGGATATGTAAGAAAGGTAGGGGAGCAAGTCCGAGAAAAACAAGCCTGGGAGTAAAGCTCCTGTAAGCTTTAAGTTCCTGCCCTGGCTTCCCTTGACGAACTGTAGCCTGCCCGATGAAAGAAAGTTTTCTCCCCGAAGTTGGGTGGGCAGATAAAGGTTCACACCAACGGAAACACTTCTCATAGTATAGTTAGAACTGTCCCATAATTGATGCGCCAGTGTCCAAGCAGTGAATACGCAAGACGCCCGTGGGCGACCACAGGGTTGCCCAGGGGATTTCAAGGTTGAGTAGTGGGATTCCAGATGGGATGTTCGCTGCATGACACATGCTGGAGAAGCGTTAGAGCCACTTTGAAAATGGCAACCCCTCCAGGTGTAGCCCCTGAGCACTGTTAAATGTGGCGTGCTTTCCTGCCAAGGCTTGGAAAATCCAACAACTTGATGGGATCAGCTTTTTTGGCTATCTTCTCAGTTGCCCCGTTCCCACCCTCCTGGGGAACACAGAGCACAACCTGAGCTCTCCTTTCTTTCTTCTTCCTCAGCACAGGTAGCTCCATTTGTTCCCTCAGCTAGTCACCTCCCTTGGGAATCTCAGGAGGTGACCTCCTCCTAACAGGTGACAAGCGCCCCCTGCTGTTCGAAGGTCAGTATGACCAAAGGTCCACCCTTGCTTTTCACTGTTGGGAATGAAGATCTTGAGAAGGATACAGGAGTAGCCATGGCAACATCTGGAACACTGGTTTACATTGCAAACTGTTCTGGAATTATCTATTCCCTGACCGGGGTGAAACCACTTGCCTGTGTTGTCTCTCTCTGTGACTAAGTAGTGACACGTTGGCGTGTTCTTCCCAGCTCCAGGTATCTCTGAGGCTATTTCTTTTACGTTAGTGGAATCAAGTCTCTTTCAAGTCTCTTTCCTAAGAAGTCCCTGAAAGACCTGAGGTTTCCGGGTTCAGAGAAGAGGCTTGTTTATATCAAAGGCTCCGGCTTTGTTGTTTTAAGTTTGCTGTTCAAGTTAATCATTTGGGGTTTTGTTCCTTTGGAACTCACGCTCAAGGGAACGACTTATGACCCGGGGGAATTAGATCCATTCCCTCAGCAATACTGCTGCCTACAGTCAAGGGACCCAGACTTTGAGAGAGTTAAGATATAGCGAAGCCTTACAGGAGGACACTGGGGACAAACTTAGCTAAACACCTGGCAGTCATCACACAAAGCCTGTGGGTGATGGGCCCTCAGGCTGTGGAGTCTGTCTTCACTTAATATCCAAACCTTCCTTTGCTTAGTATCCAGCCATAAAAGGTGAGGTGTCTGGGAACTTGTTTTGGATGTGAGCTAAAGCTAGGCAAACTCCTACTCCAGAGCCCCCCTTTAGTCCCTGTCATCTTGTTCCAGCATCATAGGAAGGTTGGGGGTTGTTGTGGTCATCCTCGGGGACCTAAGCAGCACAAAGATTCTGCGTGACCCCATGTAGTACCATCTTGGTAGTCCATGTGGGTACCACCATCTTGGCTGGTCTCTGCTCGTCGTCTTTGGTCTATGAGAATATGGGTCTATACTGCTGGGCACACCAGCAGGACCTGTGAACTTGTTGTTAGGTTGCTATGGATGTGCACGAACCTCTTAGCCAATCAGAAAGCTGCATCCCAGCTTTCAGAGAGGGCTTGGTGGGTGCTGGCCAATGCACATTCCTTTGTCTATTTAGATGTATAAGGGGTCCAGGCTTCCAACTGCATGAGTAGAGATCTGAGGAAGAAGCCCAAGAATGGTGGAAAGGTTGAATCTGATGTCTCAGGGTATGCTCATGCCTCTAGGGGGAAACCTGCCCATTTCCAAGTGCTCTGGAAAAAGTGAAATGGGAATGCCAAGAAGAAAGGGAAAATAAACAGTATAGCTCTTGTCCTTGACATCCATTGTAGGCACAAATCAGAATGGGGGTGGGCACTCACTGAGATTTGTAGCAGGGACTCCTGGTAAGGAAATGGAGTAAAGACATTTATTAGAAAACAAGAAAGACCCTCGGGAGAATGGGAGTGGGCTGATGAACTAAGGACAAATGGCTATCCCAAGGCTACTACGAATGGTAATTAGAACAAGAGGAATTCTCTTTCCCAGGGAAGAGCCCCAAATTGGTTTCCCATTACCACATGGTCAGCCTAAAGATATAGAGGCCCCAAATTTGAGAGCAGGAGGGGTGCATGGAAAGGACTGGAGGGAAGAAAGAGAAAGGTAGGATTTTGTATATATATATATATATATATATATATATATATATATATATATATATATATATATATAATGTAAAGAAGCATTACAAATTAATTGTGTCCTGAAAATTGTCCAGACTGACTTCCATAAAGGGCAAGGGATCAAACTGTTGACAATTCCAGGTATTCCTCAAAAGAAGATACTTTTTGGAAGATGCCACGTCAAAGCCAAATAGTAGAGAGAGAGGGCTTTCTTTTTTTCTTTTCTTTTGTTTTCTTTTATTTTCTTTCTTTCTTTCTTTCCTTCCTTCCTTTCTTTTTTCTAAATTTGAAACATGTTGTTCATACAATCAGAACAGAATTTGTGTCACAACATCCTACATCTTTAGTGGATTTAGACTCTTACCTGAATGACGTCAGTCTGTGACTTCAAGGTGGAGTCAGTTTGCCACTAGGGAGTTTCAGATCCCAGACTTCCGGATGAGGCCTTGGCATGGTTAAGTTAAGGTTGTATGAAAAACTTGAAAACATTTAAAGATTTCTGGGGAAGTAATCACTATTTTGGTATACATGTGACAACCATTTCTAGTCAACATAAATGTGGTAACTTCCAATTTCAGCAGAGCTACAATCTGACATCTAACTTAATGATTTGATCATGATTGTTGACTAGAGTTGAATCTTCTGATTATCTAATAATGAGTGGTCAGCCCTGAAATCATATACACACACCCCTGAAATCATATACAAAGCCCCAAATTCAGCAGGCTGCACTTATGTATTAATGTATTTGTATATATAATAACATATAATTATATATTATATTTATAATTTTTAAAACAAATATTAAAAGAGGCCATCAGTTTGAGAGAGAGAGAGTGAGGGGGAGGGGCATAGGAAGGGTTGCAGGGAGGACAGAAAAGGAGTAAAATGGTGTAATTATATTTTAATTTTTAAAAATTTTAATAAAAACAATAAAAAGGAAAAATGAAACCCAAGATTTCCCCATAGTGAAAAAGTTCAAAAATAAAATTAGATAAATATAGGAAGGGGAATAAAAATGTACTTTTTAAAAATCCAGCAAAGTCAAACATACTGTTAAAGGTGTGTGTGAACACAGGGAACCAGAAAGAAGGCAAATACATGGGGCAGGGTGAGGGGAGGAGAGACGCATCGTTGGAATAGGTTCATTCTGGGGTTTTACAGGCGGGAGACTCAGTTTCATAAGGTCCTGGTGAGCTTGTGAAGTCTTGGCTGTCCTGTGGTTTGTGCCGTTGCTCGTCCTGTGTGGGACAAGTGTCTGAGGACGAGCATCCTCACAGGGGTTGTTTCTTTCTTGAGAACTGGGGCCTCTGTTGGGCACGCTTAACCTTGCAGTTTGGGGCTCAGAAGATTCTCCAACCCTCCAGAGCATTTTAGGTGTCTTTCCAATGTGTTGCTTGTACAGCAGGCAGCTCCCACTGTGGCTGGTACAGCAGAGGGCTGCCTTTGTACTTTCAAAGCCTTCTGAGGAGGAGTGCTTCTGGGAGGAGTACTTCTGGGGAGGAGTACTTCTGGGGATGAGTGCTTCTGAGGAGGAATACTTCTGGGGAGGAGTGCTTCTGGGAAGGAGTGCTTCTGGGGAGGAGTACTTCTGGGGAGGAGTACTTCTGAGGAGAAGTACTTCTAGGGATGAGTACTTCTGGGGAGGAGTACTTCTGGGGAGGAGTGCTTCTGGGGAGGAGTACTTCTGAGGAGAAGTACTTCTAGGGATGAGTACTTCTGGGGAGGAGTACTTCTGGGGAGGAGTGCTTCTGGGGATGAGTGCTTCTGAGGAGGAATACTTCTGGGGAGGAGTGCTTCTGGGAAGGAGTGCTTCTGGGGAGGAGTACTTCTGGGGAGGAGTGCTTCTGGGGAGGAGTACTTCTGAGGAGAAGTACTTCTAGGGATGAGTACTTCTGGGGAGGAGTACTTCTGGGGAGGAGTGCTTCTGGGGATGAGTGCTTCTGAGGAGGAATACTTCTGGGGAGGAGTGCTTCTGGGGAGGAGTGCTTCTGGGGAGGAGTACTTCTGAGGAGGAGTGCTTCTGGGGAGGAGTACTTCTGAGGAGGAGTGCTTCTGGGGAGGAGTACTTCTGGGGAGGAGTGCTTCTGGGGAGGAGTACTTCTGAGGAGGAGTACTTCTGAGGAGGAGTACTTCTAGGGATGAGTACTTCTGGAGATGAGTGCTTCTGAGGAGGAGTACTTCTGGGGAGGAGTGCTTCTGGGGAGGAGTACTTCTGGGGAGGAGTACTTCTGGGGAGGAGTGTTTCTGGGAGGAGTACTTCTGGGGATGAGTGCTTCTGGGGAGGAGTACTTCTGGGGAGGAGTGCTTCTGGGGAGGAGTACTTCTGAGGAGAAGTACTTCTAGGGATGAGTACTTCTGGGGAGGAGTACTTCTGGGGAGGAGTGCTTCTGGGGATGAGTGCTTCTGAGGAGGAATACTTCCGGGTAGGAGTGCTTCTGGGGAGGAGTGCTTCTGGGGAGGAGTACTTCTGAGGAGGAGTGCTTCTGGGGAGGAGTGCTTCTGGGGAGGAGTACTTCTGAGGAGGAGTACTTCTAGGGATGAGTACTTCTGGGGAGGAGTGCTTCTGAGGAGGAGTACTTCTGAGGAGGAGTACTTCTGGGGATGAGTGCTTCTGAGGAGGAGTACTTCTGGGGAGGAGTGCTTCTGGGGAGGAGTGCTTCTGGGGAGGAGTACTTCTGGGGAGGAGTGCTTCTGAGGAGAAGTACTTCTGGGGATGAGTACTTCTGAGGATGCAGCCGTGGGTATCATGTGGAGCTTCATCCTTCAGGCCCTACATCACTGAGGAGCAGATAGGAGGCTCCAGAATTGGATCCATTTGCTGATCTTAGGCTCAGAGCTATCAAAAGTCTAGGTAGCTAGGTAGTGGTGGTGCACACCTTTAGTCCCAGCACTCTGGAGGCAGAGGCAGGTGGTTCTGAGGCCAGCCTGGTCTACAGAGCTTGTTTCAGGACAGCTAGGTCTGTCTTGAAAAGCCTTGTCTGGAAAACACACACACACACACACACACACACACACACACACACACACACACAAAACAAAAACCAATCAACCAACTAACAACAAACAACAACCAAACAACAAAAAACAAAAAATCTTCAGGGCAATGCTCTGTTGGTGAGTAGCTCCAGGCTACTAAGAGTCCGGTTTTCTTCCCTTAGGCACTTCTAGCCTGAGCCAAACTTCTGCTACCTGTACCCTTGTTAGTGTCTGTCCCTCTTCCTCTCTACAGCTGCCTCTCTGGGCCTTCTTTCAGAGGCTGTAACAAGTTGCATTGAGGATCTCTGTATGTAGATATTCCCTGATCCCAGAACCCTAGGATTACTCAATTTTCTTTTCTTTTTCTTTTTAAAGATGTATTTATTTTATGTATATGAGTACAGTCATTGTCTTCAGACACCAGAAGAGGGCATTGGATCCCATTACAGATGTTTGAAGGCCACCATGTGGTTGCTGGGAATTGAACTCAGGACCTCTGGAAGAACAATCAGTGCTCTTAACCACTGAGCCATCTCTCCAACCCAATTACTCAGTTTTCAGTATTAGATTCTTTGTCACCTTGGTGTCTGACCACTGCCGTCCAGATGATAATGTGACAAAATGGGGTTCATCTCTACTGTCTCATCAAAGCCTGCAACTGGATTTGAGGCTCGGGCTTGTCCTGAGGCTAGGGCTACCCATGGCTAGTGTGGCTCACCTTTCAGAAGTGGTCTCCAAGGTTGACCGTTCCTGGAACTGCCCACCTGAAGCTGTGTTTGTTTATCTCTCACATGTAGTACTCTGACTCGTGAGGCCTGTTGTCATTCTTGATAGTGTTTCCCGCTATGACCTTATCTTAGGGTTACTATGGCTGTGATGAAACACCGTGGCCAAAGTCAACTTGAGGAGGAAAGGGTTTATTTCACTCACCATTTCACATAACAGTTAATCATCAAGAGCAGTGGAGGTCGGAACCTGGTGGCAGGTGCTGAGGCAGAGGCTGCGAGGGAGGTGCTGTTTACTGGATGTCTTGCTCAGCCGGCCTTATAATAGAACCCAGGACAACCAGCCCAGGGATGGTACCCCCCACAACGGGCTGGGCCCTCCCACATCAATCATTAAAACTGGCAGGCTTGCCTACAGCCTGATCTTAGGGAAATATTTTCTTTTTCTTTTTTTTTAAAGATTTATTTATTGTTATATGTAAGTACACTGTAGCTGTCTTCAGACACACTAGAAGAGGGTGTCAGGTCTCATTATGGATGGTTGTGAGCCACCATGTGGTTGCTGGGATTTGAACTCAGGACCTTCAGAAGAGCAGTCAGTGCTCTTAACTGCTAAGCCATCTCTCCAGCCTGGGAAACATTTTCTTAATTGAGGTTCCCTCCTGACAGATGACTTCAGCTTGTGTCAAGTTGACGGAAAACTAGCCGGCACAAACCTGCACTATTGTTTTGATGCAGATAAAGTTATCTTGCTTCTTCTGTGCATTTATTCCAGCTTCTTGGATAAGAGGCCAAGAACCTGGAAGCATCTGACCCAGACCCTGACGCCCAGCAACACCCTTAGGTTTGACAATGTGCTAGAATGGTTTCTGGAAGTCACAGAAAGACTTAGCTCACATGGTCCGATTTGTTACAAAGGATATTTTGAAGGACAAAAATAGGTACTCAAAGAGACACGTAGGGTAGGGTCTGGAAGGCTTGGAGCTCAGGAGCTTAGAAGACTTGGAATTGGAGTGTGCTACCGACTCCAATACCTTCAGCAATCTGGAATTTCACGGAGCCTCGTCTTCTTTCTGGGTTCCTATGGAGGCTGTCACGTGTCAGCAGAGTTGATTCAGTCATTGGTAAATGCTGGTCAGCTCCATCCTCACCCCTTCGAGGAGGAAGGAGGTGGAGCTAAAAGTTTCAGTTCTCTGAGGACTTGGTTGGTTCCCCTGGTAACAGCCTCCATTCTGAGGTTGCTGGAGCTCCCACAGCGAGGACAATAACCTTTGTATTGGTTACTTTTCTCCTCAGTGTGATCAACACACACTAGGAAACAGTTTAGGGAGGAAGGATTTATTTTGGCAATTCCATGGCGGCAGGAACACATGTCAGGGCCTCCTCACGTCCTCACAGGAATTAGAACTGAAAGCAGACACCTGACAGAAAGCAGAACTCGGCCGTGAACCTCAAAGCCGTCCCCAGGGACTCACTTTCTCCCGCAGTACTCCATGACCTCTCTAAACAGAGCCCGCAGAAGACCAAGTGTTTACACATGTGAGCCTAACAGGGGACATTTTACATTCCAACTGTAGTGGCATTCAAGTAGGCATATCACTCCAGAGTAGTGTCCTTTCTCCAGCAGTTCTCCCATCCCCAATTGTATCAGAGTTTGTTTGGAGGGGACCCTTCTAGGACTTTATTCTTTTTAGATTCACAGCAAAACTGAAATGAGATTATAGAAGCAGTCCATGTACGCCCCATTCCAACACGCACAGGATCTTCCCATTGTCAGCATCTCCACCAGAGTGAAGCATGAATGTGCTGACAACATTAGTGCCAGCCTACTTTCCAAGACTCAGGGCTACGTCATCACTAGCCGCCAAATGTGACACGCGCATCCTTTTAAAGTCCCTGCCATTGTGGCCTGCTCTCTCTCACTTTGTCTCTCTTTTCTGTCTCTCTCTGTCTCTCTGTCTCTGTCTCTCTGTCTCTCTCTCTGTCTCTCTCTCTCTCTCTCTCTCTCTCTCTCTCTCTCTCTCTTTCTCTCTCTCTTGTCCCTGCTTCTAGGTGGCCTCCGACTCCTCCAATAAATCTCTTGTGTGAGATCTGTTGCATTGTGTGATCTCTGAGGAGGTGTGCCCTTGTTAGAAGAAGTATGTTATTGTGAGGGCAGGCTTTGAGGTCTCATATGCTCAAGCTATACCTTTGCTCAAGTCAAGGAAACTGTGTACCACTGCCTTCTGATCAGGATGTAGAACTCTCAGCTCTTTCTCCAGCACCATGTCTGCCTGTACACTGCCAAGCTTCCCGCCATGATGGTAATGGACTAAACCTCTGAAACTGTAAGCCAGCCCCAATTAAATGTTTGCCTTTATAAGAGTTATTGTGGTCACGGTCAAGGAGAGAAGGAATATGTTTGGTGGATGTGCAGTCAGGTATGGGGGAAGGGGGTGCCTCTGTGGCCCATGCTGAGGTGTCCCTTCCCCCTGAGGAGTCAGCCACATGAAAGTATAGTATAGAATAGAGTTTATTCAGGGCATAGAAAGGGGAACTGAGAGGGTAGGGGAGAGAGAGAGAGAGAGAGAGAGAGAGAGAGAGAGAGAGAGAGAGAGGAGAAGCTGGCCATGAGCACGTGGAGAGAGAGGGGGTGAGGGGAATGGGGAGAGAGGAAGAAGGGGCAAGAGGACAGAGCAAGAAGGCAAGAGGGGGCAAGCAGCCCCTTTATAGTGAGTCAGGCACACCTAGTTGTTACCAGGTAACTGTGGGGTGGAGCCTAGACAAAATGCTAACACAGACACCATCTCTCCTCACATCCTCACAATCTTCTACTCAGCCAAGGTCAAAATGGAGAACAGTTCACATTGTGTTGACACACCATTAGCACCTAAAGTCTGTGGTTTACATCAGGTTCCTTCCTGGTGTGAACTCCTCTATGGGTTTGGACAATGGAGAGTGACACATAGTACCCCAAAGAGTTTCAGAACCCTAGAACTCATGTGTTCTACTTATTGAACCTCCCTCCTCCCAGACTCAGAGAAACCATTGATAATTTCATTTTCTCCACAGTTTTGTCTTTTCCAGAATGTCAGTGCCATCGCTTCTTGGCCTTTTGGCTAAGATCAAGTGCAGAATGTCAGTGTCTCAAAGTAGTAGTCACTTCAGGTTGCCTTCCTCCTTTTAATACTAAAAATTTAAATGTTCTCTGTGCCTATTTATTTCTTGATAGCTCATCTCTTTTCAGCACAGAATAGCACTCTATGGCTTGCCTCTACCTCAGTTTATCCACTTACCTGCTGAAGGACACCCAACTTTCACACATTGGCAATTCAGAATAAAGCTGAAACTATCTTTGTGTAGATACATTTTCAAATGCTTGGGTAAAAATATTTTAGATGTGAAATTATTGGATTTTATTGCAATCATGTGTTCAGGTTTTTTGTTTCTTTTGAAAATTCTATTTTAATTATGTGTATAAGTGTTTGCATGTGAATATGGGTTTGTGCAATAGGAAAAGACAAAGAGGCAGAAACATGGTATATATATTATAATATATATATGTATATGAATGATATATTGTGATATATGCTATAGCATATATACATATATACACATACATGCTATGTGTATATGTGATATATGTACTATAGTATATATACATACATATGTTGTGATGGTTTCTGTATGCTTGGCCCAGGGAGTGACACTATTAAGAGGTGTGACCTTGTTGGAATGGGTGTGTCACTGTGGGTATGGGCTTAAGACCCTCATCCTAGCTGCCTGGAAGCTAGTATTCCACTAGTAGCCTTCAGATGAAGACAGAGAACTCTCAGCTCTGCCACACCATGCCTGCCTGGATGCTGCCATGTTCCCACCTTGATGATAATGGACTGAACCTCTGAACCTGTAAGCCAGGCCCAATTAAATGCTGTCCTTAGACGAGTTGCCTTGGTCATGGTGTCTGTTCACAGCAGTAAAACCCTAACTAAGATATATGTATACATATGTATGTATATATGTATTTAAAATCATCTTCAGTTCTTACCCATTTCTCAGAGGTGTTCTTTAGAGGCAGTGAGTGTACAATGGAGCTGTTTACTGCCACCTTATGGTGAAAATGTTGAGAAGAACATCTCACACATGAATGTTCTGTGCATTTTTAGAGCTTGATCATTTTCCAGGTCATTTTGTCTTGGAAAAAAACAAGATGAATTGTTATTATGTGTTTGATTTTTAAAAATCACTTCTTCTTTTTAAGAAATTTGTTTCTCATTGTGCAACTGTGTCTGAGGGTGGGGAACGTGTTCTCACGAATGCAGATGTGCACAGAAGTCAGAGGCACAGGTCTCCAGGAACTTGAGTTCTAGCTTGAGTTATTGTGAGTCACGTGGTGTGGGTGCTGGGAAACAGACTCTGGTCCTCTGTAGGAGCAGGTGCCCCTAACCACTGAGCCACTGTTCTAACCCATCACCTCTTCTATTGGGGCACTGTCTTCCCTCATTTACTCAAGGTTTATGACTGTTTCCTCTATTTGCATTAAAGGTTCCTTCTGGTCACTCACCCACTCAGCACTCAGATCTGCTGACAGGGCATCCATCATGGAGTGAAACAGAGTCTCCAAGATCCACCCTTACAGTCCTATGTTCCTTCTTGTTGTCACTCCACTTTTTGCTCTCCTTTATGGCAGAACTCTCCACAAGATTCTAAATGCTTGGCCAAGTCCACAAAAAAAGATACTCACATTGTTAACTCTGTCAACTCTCTGCTTCCGCTTGATGCTGAGGCAGGAGAGAAAGACGGGGTGATTATGGGGATACAGGACAGAGGAGGAACCCCTTCCTCAAGAATCCAGCTGAAGTCAAAGCCAGAAGACAAGCAAGAATAATTAGCATAATTATAATTATGTTAATATAATTGTCCAGCATAATTAGCAAAGCTCATGCCTTCTCCCTTCCCAGATATAAACCTGCAACCTTCTAGGTGGCTTGTTAGAAACCCTAACTGTAGGGAAAGGACATGCATTAAATGGCTTGTACAACCCTGGCTTTACTTTAGCCTATTGTAATTCCATCAAAGGCATCTTATCAAATAGAAACAAATAATAATAATAATAATAATAACAATAACAACAACAACAACAAAAGGAAGAAAGTTTCTTAGCGATCCTTTGTAAGGAATTTGAGAGTCACCAAAATGAAAAATACAGCCAATGCTAAGACACTTAACTGTGATTCCCCCTGGGAACCCATACTCACACTTGGGTGTGCCTTTTTTTTTCTGAGCATCTTTCTTCCTCCTAACCCTGGTGCTTAAGATCTATATTAAAATAATGTTAAAACCACAAGTCTGCTTCATACTGGCTAGTCCAGAAATTTCTTTCTGCATTAAAGCCACAAACCGTGGGTTTGCCTGATTTGAATTCCCTTAACGAAACCCCTCAGCCTTCTGAGGAGTGTGTCTGTGTCCCTTCACCACTGACAATCACTCTGTGGTTGAGTGTGGCTGACTTTTGAGGCCACTCCTCTGGTTTTCACTTCTACCTCCCAGATGGTCTCCGTATCTGAGACCCGTTCCTCTTCTGAGTTTCAACACTGGAATGTTCAAGACTCAAGTTTTTCACCTCCCTAATTCCATGACTTCCAGGGTCTGTTTAAGTCCTGGCTATAGTCTCATGATTCCCACCTGTCTTAATTAGGATTTTACTGCCGTGAACAGACACCATGACCAAGGCAACTCTCATAAGGACAACATTTAATTGGGGCTGGCTTACAGGTTCCGAGGTTCCGTCCAGTATCATCAAGGTGGGAACAGGGCAGCATCCAGGCAGACATGGTGCAGGAGGAGCTGAGAGTTCTACATCTTCATCTGAAGACTGCTAGTAGAATACTGGCTTCCAGGCAGCTAGGATGAGGGTCTTAAAGCCCACACTCACAGTGACATACCTACTCCAAGAAGGTCACACCTACTCTAACAGTACCACACCTTCTCCTACAGGGTCACACCTAAATGTGCCACTCCCTGGGCTGAGCATAAACCATGGGCATGTATAAACCATAACACTCCCCTTTTCAGCTTTTTCTCCCTATATCCACACTGGACATCACTCGCTCTGTAGGGAGACAGAAGTGTAGGAAGATGCAAGGTCTACAGAAACAGGTCTGTCACAAATGGCAGATTAACAAGAGAAAAGTAGCCAGGTGTGGTGGTGCATGCATGGAATCCCAGCATTTAAGGGGCAGGGTTACTCATGCAAGCCAGTCAGCTCTACATATAGTTATGGGCCAGCCAGGGATACATGAAAGAAGCTAGAAAACAAAGAAATCATAAACAACCACCAAACCCTAAACCAACCAAACAAAAATGGCACAACATGGAAGTCCTCCGATAGAAGGCATCCAAGACCAGTGAAATCTGTGTATTTCCATACTGAAGTTTGATAGGGATGAGAGAAATTGTAAGATCTTCCATCTCCTTAGATTAAAATACTGTATGGCAGGTACTGTTTTGCTACAGCATTTTCTGTATCTTGTTAGCTTGGATATCTAATGAGCATCTCTAAATAGATATCTAACTAACCATATCTAATATATAAATAAACACTTTTTAAAAATAGATTTATTTATTTTATGTATATGAGTACACTGCCACTGTCTTCAGACACAACAGGGCATCGGATCCCATTACCGATGGTTATGAGCCATCATGTGGTTGCTGGCAATTGAACTCAGGACCTCTGGAGAGAAGTCGGTGCTCTTAACCGCTGAGCCATCTCTCCAGCCCCCCATAAATCAACACTTTTAAAGCCAAACTTTTATTTTTTTTCCAACTCTTCATCCCAGCCAACCCTTCTCCAGTTTCCCACACCCCAGTGCTCTATCACTCATTTTTGGTAGAGTTCACTCTCCGCTCCCTTTTCCTCCTGTCTATACCTCCTCCACAATCATGTCTTGTCAACTTTAATCTTTCACTATTTCTTTCCTCTACCCTTACCATTAGCTAGTTAGAGCCAACATCAGCCTCCAACTGCAAGAAAGACTTCCCACTGGGCTTCCCTGCCTCTGTCCTGTCTCTTTCTCCTCAGAGGAGTAGGGACCATTCTTTTTACCTTGAAGGAAGACTCTGTCTCTTCACTATTTCAAACGTATCTCTGGCTTGTTTATCTTTGTTCACCTTCTGTTATAAACAAGTACAAAAGGCTGGATAATCTCGAAGAAAAGAATTTTATTTCTTACAGTTCTGGAGACTGGGATGGGCTCAGGTTTAGGGCCATACCTGGTGAAGGCCTTTCTTGCCAGTGTAGACTCTGCGGTGTTCTGAGGTGTATGACACGGTGAGAAAATCCATGAGAGATGGGTAGACCCCTTCTAGTGAGAATTAAGCCAAGTACCATCACTTCCAAATGTGACTCTGACATATGGGTTTGAGGACTAGATCAGTGCGGGGTGAGTGTGTGTGTGTGTGTGTGTGTGTGTGTGTGTGTGTGGTTTGTTGTTGTTGTTGTATTGTTGTTATTGCTGCTGCTGTGAATAAAACTTAAGAGCACTCTGAAGGAAAATCATTTTGGCTTATGATTTTAGTCTGTGGTTTGGCTCTATTGCTTTTAGGACTGTGGTAAGGTAGAATCACCATGGCAACATGGTATGGTGGAGGACCACTGCTCTGGAAGGCAAGGGTTGGAGGAAGGTCCAGAGGCAGGTCCAGACCTTTCAAAGTCATAGATCCAGTGTGATGACTCTTCCCAGTTGTCAACTTGACTACGCCTGGAACGAACTACAATCCAGAAATGGAGGGCATGCCTGTGATCCAGACCTTGAGCCTGGAAGACACAGGCTTTTGATCTGGATCTTAAAGCATAGTGGCCATGAAAAGCTTAGGCCCAGGCAAGGTGATATATGCTTTTAATCCCAGGAGACAGAGGCAAGCAGATCTGAGTTCTAGGCCAGCCTGGGACAGAGCGAGTTCCAAGTAAAGAACAGCTTGGGTCCAGGCATGGTGGTACACACATTTAATCTGGTAGGTACCTTCTGCTGGAGGCCTACATAAGGACAATGGAAGAAGGAAAGCTTCCTTCTTCTTCACCTGCTTGCACTTACTTACCAGCACATTTGTTAGAACCTACTTCTTCAGGATTCCATCTTATACAGAAGACCAGCTAAAGTCTCCTAGCCTCATGGGATTGATCAACTACTAGATTCTTAGACTTCCCATTCACAGCCACCCATTGTTGGGTTAGTTGGACTATAGACTTTAAGTCATTACAATAAATTTCCTTAATATAGAGAGACATTCCTTAAGTTCTGTGTCTCTAGAGAACCCTGACTAATACACCCAATGACATACTTCCTTGATCTGGGCTTTACCTACTACTTTGTATCACCTCCTGGCTGCAAATGATAAATCCATTAGTGGATGAGTCTCTTAATTAGTTCAGAAAACCCACAATCTAATTACTTCCTCCAAACCCCACCTTTGAATAGTACACTGGGGACTAAGGTTTCAGTCTATGAGTTATTATGGAGAAACTTCATACCCAAATCATAAAAATGGGTTAATTTCTAATATAAGAATAGTACTTCCAGGCTGGGCAGTGGTGGCGCACGCCTTTAATCCTAGCACTTGAGAGGCAGAAGCAGTCGGATTTCTGAGTTCGAGGCCAGCCTGGTCTACAGAGCGAGTTCCAGGACAGCCAGGGCTACACAGAGAAACCCTGTCTCGAAAAACCAAAAAAAAAAAAAAAAAAAAAAAAAGCACTTCCTTTTTCAGGCAGAGGAAGGCACACACTGTCCCCAGGGTCTTGAAGGTTTAGATGCTTTGTGGCCACACTCTCCAGAATGTGGCTTCTCCTCCAGCCCGTGACCTCCTATACTGTGCTGTTCAGTGTGCCTGAAAAACTCATTTCTGTCTCCTAGGTGTCTACTCAAAAGCTGTTTTAGCAGAGTATTCTTTCTAGGCCCTTCTGTCTAAAATAAATGTGTCATCCTCCTGTATCAACCTACTGAATACTAGGATTATAGTCTTTCCTTATTGCATCTGGCCTATTTGTTTCCTTTTGGACTGCAGATATTGTGGAGAAAAGAATATGGGTAGAAAAGTCGCAAATGGCCTGATGTCATTTGGGTAACAATTTTAAATTTCTCAAAGAAGTGATTGTGATTAGTGTTTAAGATTAAAAGTACCAACAGTTGGGTCTATCACCCCCTCTAATTGACAGATAGCAAACCCAAGGTACCCAAATGAGACATTGTGTTAAAGGCCACAGAACAATTGCTCAGTAAACCTTAAAGAACCTGGCCCCACAATACCAGACTGGGGATTATACCTGAGACTTCTTCCATGTTCCTCATTTTGAATTTGTGTACATGACCAGGAGGAACTAGAGGTCAGGAAAACAGAATAGGTAGGGGACTCTGTATGTGTGTGTGTTATGAATGAATGTATATTTGTATGTGGAAAGAGAGAGAGAGAGAGAGAGAGAGAGAGAGAGAGAGAGAGAGAGAGAGAGAGAGAGCGCAGAGGATCAGGACATTAAGTTGTCTTTTGGCACATCCACAATGGGTGGGGTAGACCAGCAGTCTGGAAAGCTAGGGAAGAGCTGAGAGCTGATTTTCAGATGAACTCCTAAGGCTGTCTGCTGACAGATTTCCTTCTTGCTCAGTGGCAGTCAGCCCTCTTGCTCTGTCTAAGACTTTCAGCTGACTGGATGAACCCCACCCATACCAGAAAGGACAATGCACTTTTTACTCAAAGTCTGCTGATTTCAGTATCTTTCTTATCTGAAAACACCCTCATAGTGATTCTGGAATATTTTCAAACCAAATATCTAGGGGTTAAGTCATATCACATTAAAAAACAAACAGACCAAAACCAAAACCAAACCAAAACAACAACAACAAAGACCTAAACCAAACCAAACCAAAAAACTTAATCAGAACTTGGCATGGTAGCATATGCCTTTAATCCTAGCATTTGGGAAATAGAGGCAGGTGGATCTCTATGAGTTTGAAGCCAGCTTAGTCTATAGAATGAGTTCTAAGCCTGTCAAGGCTACATTGTGAGACTCTATCTCAAAACAAACAAACAAAAACAAAAATTTAGCTAGCATAGGCAGCTGACTGTGGAAGTCAGAGGATGACTCTTCCTGATGAGAGGCTCTGGCTATTAGAAATGGGACTCAACACGGGGGTTGGGGGGTGGTGACAAGGTGGCGCTCCACAGGGCGTTGCAGATGGTGAGTTCACTGTCCTGTAACTCAGGAGTCTAAAAGGCACAAGTCACACTGGGCAGGAGCAGGGGCAGGTCCACTTTAGCTATGTTCATTCAGACAGGGGTGTGTGTGTGTGTGTGTGTGTGTGTGTGTAATCCCATTTGTTTGGGACCTTCTTTAAGAAAAAGAACACAGGAGGCTGGAGGTAGAGGTACCTGCTAGCATGTGTAAAGCCCCACTTCCCATCCCTAGAATTGAGAAGGTGAGGGTGGGAGAGAGGAATAGAAGCAGGAGAAGAAAGAGAAGGAAGGAGAGGAGGATGGCGGTGGAATGGGGGGAGGAGGAGGAAGAGGAGCAGAGAGAGGAGGAGGGAGAGAAGGAGCAGAGAGACATGGACTAGGAGGAGTAGGAGCAGAAGGAGGAGGAGAGAAAGATGAAATGGAGGAGGAGGAGGAGATGGCACGTCGAGGTACCAGACCTTGGACAGGGTCCTGAGCACAAGCTTCCTGGCCCCACAGCACAGTTCTCTATGAGAAAGAATGCTCAAGAGAGGGACCGAGGCCCCACCCAGAAGTCTTGGAGCAGGTAAGGAGTATGGATCAATATTTGCATTTTAACAGATGACTGGATGTTGGAGGAAGTGTTTGGCTGCTAGGTTTGCCTTGCCTTTAACGCAGAACACGACCTCCATGGAAGCACAAACATTTGGGCTTGTCTGAGTTCAGATGTCTCTCTTCTACATCAGGGGTTGGCAACCTCCTTCTCGCAAAAGGCCAAAAGTAAATACTTTAGGCTCTGTGGGCCATATGGTTCCTGTTGCAATTACTCATCTCTGCTATTGTAGTGGAGACCAGCCCTAGGCGATCCAATAAAATTTTATTTACCAAGATGGATGATGGGCCAAGCTTGGTCAGTCTAAGCTGCAACTTGCTGACCCCTGCTCTAGACCCCAGGTCACAATAAAAACGAGTAACATGCCACCCGGGATGTTTTCTTCAAGTCATTTTAATAATATTCAGCATGTAAACCCGATAACAGCAGTGGTTCCAGTTAAAGTTTAGGCCAAGTGGGAGGCACGGAAGAGCCCTGCGCACGTTGGGGACCCCAAAGGAAGTTCCACATGGTTCCTTGAGTCCTGTACTTCAGCGAGACATCTACTCACCCTCTGGATGGCCTGTCCTCTTCATGGTGGTCACCAATCCTCAGTGTCTTCTGCTACGGTGTTCCTTATCAGTGCTGTGGGACCTTTGAGGGCTTGGACCGCAGCTACTCCATCTTCTCTCTAATGGCCACTGTGACTGTGGGCACAGACACAGCTATTCACACAGCATACATGGAAGTCCAGTCAGACACACAGCAGTCTCTGTCTCATGACAGCCAGACATGGAGGCATTGATGCCAGAAGTGGTGGTGGTGGGGTGGGGACAGGGAGTGGGAGGTACAGGGGTGGAGGGAGACTGCCTTCCCAGCTCAGTCCCACTCCACCCTACCCCACCCTTGTGTCTTGGGTTAAGAGAACGAGATCATGTGATTATCTCCTTGCTAACTTCTAAACTCTCCACTCTGACAATCACACTCACAGACATTGACTGTCATTTGCCTTGTTGTAGGAAACAACCATTCATGTTTCCTATGGGAATGACCAGCAGGGAGAAAGCTGGTCGAGTTGTCAGCATACACACATATGTGAAAGTAGGGCTGTCAGCATCTGTGGCTGTGAAACCTGCCACAGCCATGGGAACATAGCTATAGGTGCTTCTTCCCTTGGACCTTGAGGTGTGGTTGGCCCACACCCTTGCTATAGGATAAATGAAATAGAATGTGGTCTCAAGGACTCCTCTTATCCCCATGCTCATTATCTGAGATCTTGAAGTTGCAGAGTTAGCTACACACACACACACAAATTAAAATCCACACACACACACAAATTAAAATACACACACACACACAAATTAAAATCCATGCACATGGTGAAAGTATTTACTAAGAGCCAGGTGTGGTGATGCAGGTCTTTGGCATGCCTTTAATTTCAGCAGGTGGACTTCTGGGAGTTTGGAGTCAGCATGGTCTACATAGTGAGTTCCAAGACAGCCAGAGCTATGTAGAGCTATCGTGACTCAAAAAAGAAAAGAAGAAAAAAAGAAAAGGAAAGACAAATTGTTAACTAAAACCCCACTTCACATAGTTATTTCTCCACTCAAACTTCTGTCTGGATGTGTTGTCATAAACACTCTGTGAGATGTCATGCCAAAGCCAATGAGCTTCTCAGGAAGCTGGTGAAAGGGACAGTAGGTCAGTGCTCAGTTAAGAAGGTTCTGGAAGCCAGCACCAGGGAAGGAATGAGGAAGAGAAAGTTCACAGAACATCAAGAGAGTTCCTTCAAGAGAGGCTGATGAAGATAGCAAGGGAGTAAGTCAGACTTATGGGCAAACTGATGGAGCAAGGATGTTTTTGTGAAAATGGCCATTGCAAAACTGCAGACGTTTTTTACACAGTGATGAACTGTGTCAGAAGTAGCCCCACCCCCCACAGAAGCCTGCTCTCCTTTGTGCTCATCTTGACAATTGGTGGATGTTTGAAAGAGTAACAAAAGTTCTGTTCGATATTAGAATAAGAACACATTTAATCTTCTCAGATTTTATTTATGGAAACACCCACCCCTTCTAACTGTTCCACCTTGAATCCAGCTTTTCTTTGCACTATTTGGGCTCAGATAATGAGGCCTGCTTTCCATAACCCTGGAATGGAAAAACCTTTTCCTATGATCAAGACGTCAACAGAAGAGACTGTCAGGAGGTTCCACTAAAAGTTTGAGACCTTTTTGCACAACAAATTCAAGATAATGGAGCAACTCAGTGAGTGAAGATAGGTGCGAGACATACAGCCATAAGTGGCCAATTACTGTGACATAGGGAAAGCAAAGACAGATGAAGAAGGTAAAGAAAGTTAGGAGTTCCAAAACAGTACAGGTTATTGCCCTTGTCCCCAGTTGCCTCCCAGAACTACATGGTAAAAGCTATTGCTGAAAATAAAACGCGCTTTGGTTGATATAGAAGGATATAGAAAAATAAAGGCACTGACCTGAAAACATGTCCCCCACCCCTTTTTCTAGCTAGTTTTCATAGTGCTCAAGGCTGTCGGGAGAGAAAAAGCCATCAATCCTGCACACTGTAACACTGACCTGCAAGGCAAGATGTGCCCACGGGGCACAACCGTAGCATGAAGGAGCAGTCAACCATTTTCTGATTGGATTTGAGGTATGCTGCACAGGATGGAATTCATGCCTGGTACTCTAAACTGGGTCAAAAGCCCATGGCTAGATAGGCCATCAGCCTAGTGCGAACCTACTCCTGTTGTCTTGCTAAATGGACACGGAGTCAAACTGCCTTCTAAATCTTTATGCTTTAGGTTGATTAGTGATGCCCCGGGAAGCTTCTCTCTGCAGTGGGCAACGGTTAATGCACAGACTCATAACAGGTCAAAGGGCTGAGTATGAGTGACTGTTGAGTGCTCAGCCCTGAATGGAACATCTGTGTCCCCTCCCCTCCCCTCCCCCGCCCCCCAGGTTCAGGGAACATCATGGAGGAGGGAGTGGAAAGAATGTAGGGGCAGAAGGGATGCTGTGAAATCCTGTCTTCTGGAGATGACATGGCTGTGAATGAACTCACCCAGCTATGATTACATTCACAAGACCAAGCCAGCAAGATCAGCGAACATTCCAACAGACAGCACTAATTGGACTCAAGAGAATTACAAAAAAAAAAGGAGAGCACATGAAATGGGAGGCGGGATGTGTTGGGCAGAGTCTGAGGGGAGGAGGAAGTTGGGGTGCGTTAATCAATATACACTGTTTACTTACACACATGAGATTGCCCAAGAATAAGCAAAAGCTATTGCGATAAGAAAGAAAAGATAAACCCGGAGCAAAACTGTCAAAGATGATGGTTAACAGATACAGAGAAGGGGGCGGGCAGGATGTGGCTGAAGACACATCAATACCTACTTTTGATGGTCATTAGGGACTGCAGAAGAACTCATGCACAGCCATTCCAACCATGCAGTACTGGTGTGTATGCAAAACCCCCACACACTCGTACCTGTTTACGCCTTTGGGAGGCCCAAGTTAGCAGTGCTGAGCAAAGAGAAAATGTATCTATCATTTGATTTAGTGATCCCACAGCTGGGGATGGAGATCATCCCTCAGGAATACTCAACAGGTCCACACAGGATGCTCCATCAGTCTTTCGTTAAGATCTCGCGATGGCAAATGTTGCAAACACTGCTATCTCTACCAGTGGCTCAGTATTTGTCTTCGGCACTTTACACAAACCTCATCCTCCAGGGCGGCTCTCGCCTCGGGTAAGTAAGTACTTTATTGTCCTGTGTCTTCAGAGGATGCACCTGAGCAGCCGGGGCAGGTTATTCCGGGTCACTCAGCTGGTGGGAGGTGGAAGTGTAACATGAGCCCAGCAATCTGAAGGAGCCTGACTTGTAATGTTTACCATACAACCTGTAAGTTCTATTGTATAAATCACAACAAGTCCTTACAAGACAGATTATAAAATGAAACGGATGGGTGGCAGCATAAACTCATTTTTAAAAAATGCAAAATGCTGCTTATGTGGGGTGGGGGTGGGGGGTGGTGCTGGTGGTGTACGTGCGTGAGTGTGTGTGTGTGTGTGTGTGTGTGTGTATTGCCCATCACTGGGCAGTGGGACATACACATTGTTAATAATGGTACCAGGTTAGTAACTTCTACCAGGGTACATGTGATATCCTCAAGGATGAGGTACGCTGGTATAGGAAGAATTTTCATTTCTATTGTGTAAGTTGTTGAATATCTAAGAATATTGAGCAGTGGTGACACATGCCTTTAATCCCAACACTTGGGAGGCAGAGGCAGGCAGATCTCTGAGTTTGAGGCCAGCCTGATCTACAGGGTGAGTTCCAGGATAGCAGGAACAGAGAAACCTTGTTTTGAACACCATCCTCCCACCCCACCCATCCCCACCCCCCCCCCAAAAAAAAAAAAGAAAAAAAGAAAAAAAGAAAGGAAGGAAGAAAAGAAAGAAGGAAGGAACTTTAAGACTATGTAGTAGTTGGGTGGCATGCAGGAGTGTCTGACCTGGTCTGTGGGTTGTTTTGTTAGTGGCAGAATGATTGGCTCCAGGTTTTACTGGACTGGATGGAAGTCTCATCAGCAGCTGGAGAAGGGACCCAAGGAGGGTGCGCGGTAGGCCAGCCATTCTCTAGAGTTGCTCTTTGAGTGGTTCCAGGCTTGACCACAGACATGAGAGAAAGCAAGTTATCCCAGGACCACACTTTCTCTCCCTGAAGGCTCTGGGAAGGGTCCTGGCTTCCTCCTCACTTCTGGTCTTGTGCATGATCTACCATCTGCGCTGTGCCTTGTGGGCTTCTCATGCCAGTCTCTGCCTGCACCGCTGCAGGGCACTTTCATGAGCATCTTCTCTTGGGTGCGCCATTCATATTGGAATTAAGATGCACACTACTTTGGTATGATTTCGTCCCGATTAGATGGTTTTATGACCTCATCTCAACTCACACAGATGCCGTAAGTTTGCAAGCTAATTTACAAACAGAATTTCAAAATCTCAGTTCTCTCTTTCCATTTTCTCATCTGACTCCCTGAGCCTTGAGGGGAGAGTGGCTGTTCCATTTCGGGCTAAACACCTGACAGTAACTTATTCTCAGCTCTTTGACCAGCTAGGAGTCTCTGCACTAACTGGGGCCCATTACAGAATGAAGCTTCTCTGGTCATGGTTGCGGCAGCACTGATCTGTGGATATAAGAATTAAGATTCAGAAAGCAGTCTGACAGCATGTTCATTTAGCAAGACAGCAGAAGTGCTTTCTCCCCTAGGGCCTCTGAGCTCCCCAGCCACGGGCTTTTGGCCAGATTGACAGTACCAGGCATGAACTCCCTCCAGTGGAGCATACCTCACATCCAATCAGAAAGTGGTTGGTTGCCCCTATAACCTTCATGCTATTACTATACCCGTGGGCACAACTTGCCTGGCAGACTGGTATTGTGTCTTTAGGTTTAGTACTTATTTTCTCCTCTAGTGGTCTGCAGAGCACCTAGAATGAGCAATGTAGAAACTGGGCAGCAGGAAGAGGTGTTCGGGTCAGTTCCAGTCCAGCTGTATTTCTCTGTGGCTGACAACTGAAGTGGTCTTCCCCACCTGTACCTCCCCCTTCCCCCTCCTCCCCCTCCTCCTCCTCTCCTCCTCCCCCTCTCCTTCCCTCCTCCTCCTTCCCTCCTCCCCCCCCTCTCCTTCCCTCCTCCTCCTTCTCCTCCTTCCCTTCTCCTCCTCCCCCTCTCCTTCCCTCCTCCTCCTTCCCTCCTCCTCCTTCCCTCCTCCTCCCTTCCTCCTTCCCCTCCTCCTTCCCTCCCCCTCCTTCCCTCCTTCTTCTCCTCCTCCTCCCCCTCTCCTTCCCTCCTCCTCCTTCCCTCCTCTTCCTCCTCCTCCTCCTCCTCCTCCTCCTTCTGTAGGGTCACACCATCTAGTTCTCCTGGTCAGCCAAGAGCAATGCAAAGACTCTTTTGTTTTGGTGGCTTCAGGGGCCTCCCTGCCAACTACTCATAGGGAGGCTAAGGCACTGAATTCTCATATCTAATAAAACACATCTTCTGGGGGAAAGCATTGTCCATCCATGCAGTATACCTGAGTTCAAGCTGCTTTTTTTTTTTTTTTTTTTTTTTGTTTTCCGAGACAGGGTTTCTCTGTGTAGCCTTGGCTGTCCTGGAACTCACTTTGTAGACCAGGCTGGCCTCGAACTCAGAAATCCTCCTGCCTCTGCCTCCCAAGTGCTGGGATTAAAGGCGTGCGCCACCACCACCCGGCTCAAGCTGCTTTTTAAATGATACTTTTAATTAGCTTATAAACTTATGATTTCTTATAAGTCACATAAATTCCCTCTTCTTCCCCTCCTCCTTTCTCATCTCCTTCCCTTCTCTTCCTGTTCCATCCTTCCCTCACTTCTTCTTCCTTCCTTTTTATTTTTGAGACTGTATTTCTACATAGCACCAGCTGGTCTTGAACTCATGATTCTAGTGCATCAGTCTCCCATGTGCTGAGATTACAGGAATGAACCACCACATTCAGCTTAAATTCCTTTTTCATTTAAACTGCAGGTTAGATTTTCATTTGCTTATTGCCAAATGCATCCCTAATTGACATATTTTTAATGACATATCTATCCATCCACCCATCCATCTACCCATCCATCTATCCATCCATCCATCGATCCATTGATCCATCCATCGATCCATCCATCCATCCATCCATCATCCATCCATCCATCTACCCACCCATCCATCTATCCTCTTAAGCAATCCTTAGAAGATGCTTACAGTGTGTCATTCAGGGAGCTAAGTGGTATATAATTCAGGGACATGTGTACTTAGCGTTTAGTACGTGGATGAATGAATGGAATTCTTTTATGGAACTTAGACCAGCAAGTAGACAAAATGTGTGGTGGAGCCTGAGCGTGAGGTACAGGGTGGTTTCCTGGTGATTAAACAGGGTCATGAAAGTACTGAAGCCAAGGATACTGAGACAGTGACAAATAATTGACTGATGAACTTATGGAAGGCAGAGGAGGTGTGGATGGAACTGAGGGTGGAGAGATGGCAGTTTGGGGGTCAGGGCTAAGGGGTGAGAGAAGCAGAGGAGAGAAACACCGTGAAGGTCAATTTGGAGACCTGAGTGTGGACATACACCACCACCCTAAAATAGTAAAATGTCCAAAGGGGGGTGGGCACTGTGTGCACTTTCTGGGGTAGGGATTGTGTTACCAGGTGTCTTTATTGACATGTTTGAGGCAGGGTCTTGCCTTATACTTACAATCCTCCTATGCCAGGCTCCTCAGGGCTGACCCTGGAGAAGGCCCCTGCAGAGTACACCTTTCCTTTTTGAGTTAGATGTCGGGCTGGTTGATGCTGGATTCTCCAGTCCATGGCATGTGCAAAGTCTAGGCTTTGTGTTTTGTGGAGCATGTGTTAACACTCATGGGATGTCTCTAGTAGACCCTGCATCCACACGTCAGCCCTTTGCAGCTGTGTTTTCTGGACAAGCCTTGGAAAGCTGGATAATCCCCAAGCTTGCTCCTGACGCTCGACTTCTCTCTTTATGTCGTGCTTGCCAGGGGAACACACATAGGTAGCTTTCATATCCATGGGCCTCTTTCCCTCTATTTCTAAAATTAACCTAAACACTTCAGGAAAAAAAACCCCACATGATATAAAGTGTGTTCTGCTCAGAGCGAGTGCTCAAAATTGGCTGAATGTGCATATGTGAATTGAAATGAAAACTGTTTAGAGTCTGTATCTTGAGGAAATCTGTCATCATGGTGGGTTGATTTTGTGGAGTGTGCATGTGTTCCTTTGTGTATGTGTGTGTTTATGTGTGTACAAGCATCCACTTGCCACAACATGTGTACGGAGTTCAGGAAACAACCTTGGATGTTAGTTCTTGCCTCTCATTTTGAGATCCAGGTCTCTTTTTCTTGTTTGTGGCTGCATACACCAGACTAGCTGGCCCATGGACTTCTGTCTCCGCCTCCCACCCCATCACAGCTGTACCGAGATTACAGATGTGTGCTACCGTATCTGGCTTTATGTGGGTTTGGGGATTCAGAGTCAGGTCTTCAATCTTGTATTCGCCGAGCTCTCTTTCCAGCATCTAGGTTGGCCTTTGTGTCTTCCTCATGGTGAATTGCTTCTGAACTTGCTCCTGGATATGAGTACTTGGACAGGATCTTAGCTTTTCTGGACAATACGGCTCAGAGGTGACAGTGGGTGTGGTCTAGACTGGCAGGTGTATAAAGCTGAGCATTTCTCCTGAGGTTCTTTTACCGGTTTTTGGAAGAGGTCCCTCACCTTGGGCCACTCATATTTGTTCTTTTTCTTTCTGTTTTTCTTTCTTTCTTTCTTTCTTTCTTTCTTTCTTTCTTTCTTTCTTTCTTTCTTTCTTTCTTTCTTTCTTTCTTTCTCTCTCTCTCTTCCTTCCTTCCTTCCTTCCTTCCTCTCTCTCTCTTTCTTTCTTTCTTCTTTCCTTTCTTCCCTTCTTCTTCCTCCCCCTCCTCCCCCTCCTCCTCCTCTTCCTCCTCCTCCTCCTCCTTCTTAGATATTTTGATACAGAGACTCACTCAGTAGCCAAGGCTGGCCTTAACCTCTCAGGAATCCTGTTTCTGCTTCCTAGTTGCAATTGCAGGGCATTATTTCTCATTTAGGAAGCCTCCATGGCAGCTGGTTCCTTGTCTCCTTTCCTAGCCCCTAGGCCCATGGACTTACTCCTCTGTCTTCTTCCTAGTGAGGATCCCTTCACTGAAAGAAAGTGCATTCATGGCAGAGCACTATCTCACTCACAGTGTGCCCACTACCCGCCACACATCTGTTACTGTGACACATTCAGTTTGCTCAGTCCAAACCCAGGGTGGCAGACTTTCTCCATGCCTCTGTTTACAGCTCATGAGCCAGATTTATTTTCCCTTTTAAAAAAATATAAAACCGGGAAGTGGTGGCACACGCCTTTAATCCCAGCACTTGAGAGGCAGAGGCAGGTGGATTTCTGAGTTTGAGGCCAGCCTGGTCTACAGAGTGAGTTCCAGGACAGTCAGGGCTACACAGAGAAACCCTGTCTCGAATATATATATGATAACAGTCCTTTGGTTTCTCCCCAAATTGTAGAGGACTTTCTTTATGTGTCTCAAAACCTGATCACAGAAGAGCTCTTCTCTCTAGGTGTGAGATGAGAAACAAGCTCATCTCATCTCACTGACAGAAGGGTAGAGAGCACACTGATAACCTTTCCTTCCTCCATCTTAATCAGTATCTGATGCCCTTCTACTCATGAAGTTGAACGACGCAGGGCCATGAGTCAGTTTTGAAAATTTGCTTTGCAGTGTTATGGATTGCATGTTCTGTCCTCTTAAAATTCACACACTGAAGGCATATAATATTAGGAGGTGGGGCCTCTGGGCATGATTAAGTCATGAGGGTGGAGCCCTCGTGAACGGGATTAGCGCCCTAATAAAAGAGACTCCAGAGAGCTGTCTTGTTCTTTTTCTTCCCACATATATGGCTAAACATTATTTCTGGGTGTGTCGGTGAGGATGTATTTGGAAGGTGTGTGTGTGTGTGTGTGTGTGTGTGTGTGTGTGTGTGCGAGAGAGAGAGAGAGAGAGAGAGAGAGAGAGAGAGATTGATTCACTCTCTTTGTCTGGCTGATCCTATTGCTAGGATGAAACATCTTGACCAAAAGAAACCTGAGGAGGAAAGGGTTTGTTTATTTCACTCACAGTTCCATAGAACATCATTAAAAGTAGAGAAGGCAAGAACTCAAGCAGGGCAGGAATCTGGGGGCAGGAGCTAACGCAGAGGCCATGGAGGGGGTGCTGCTTACTGGCTTGCTCAGCCTGCTTTCTTATGGAACCCAGGACCACCAGCCCAGGGATGAAGCCACCCACAATGGGCGGGGTCCTTTCCCATCAATCACTAATTAAGATAATGCCCTCCAGTCTGGTCCACAGACTGATCTTATGGAGACATGTTCTTAATTGAAGTTCCTTCTGGGTCAAGTTGACATGAAACTATCTAGGACACACTGGCTGAATGCAGGTAATGCAAATTGCGGATAACAAGATGCCAGAAAGGGGGCCAAGGGATCTCTGATGGGCCAGAGCTGGGAGCTGCAACTGCTGGGCTGGGAGGCAGTCCACTGAGGTGACCCTGAGGTGACCCTGCTCTCCAGAGCCCTGGATGGTTGCACACCTGGCTCCAGCTGTTGCAAGGGGGATTCAGACGCACAGGCAATGACTCTATGTGTAAGCTCAGGCCACAGCATCATGCAGAGAACAGCCTCTTGGGTCCATCCCAGGTCTAGGCTACATGTACAAGAGATGCAGTCACTGTTTTGAGGAGTGACCTTACATAAAAGGGGGTATAGGCACTAGAAGTGAGCATGGGGTTATGTGAGATTCCACAGTCCAGGGTACCTATTACCATGGAAGAGAGAGCATGCCCCTTGGTTCAATGGGATCCTCATGCTGAGATAGAACCCATACAGAAAGGAAGAAAGGGCCCTTGAAAAGACTGGGCTTGAAGCTGACGTCCTTTAGCCTGGGTCTGGTGGTTATTTTTGTTTGAGAGTAGCACCTTAAAGGCCATATTTAAAGTAAAAGACATCTAAGATGCCAATAAAAGATAATAACTCAATAAAAAATAGTAGCCAAGCAAGAAAACTGGGAGAACCTGTAGGCCAGATTGGGTGACCAAGGTATAATTGTTGTGGGTAAGGAATTGTCTGTGTGTGGCTATCATCGGTCGCTGGCACCTTGTCTACTAGCCCTCCCATCTGTCTGGACTATGAAAATAATCACACCTAGGTTAGCAACTCAACAAGTCAGGGGTAGAGTATGGGCTGAAAAAAATTAGTCTTAGACTGAGGTAGCATTTTTAAAAGACTAATTTATTTTTATTATTTGTGTGTCTGTGTGTGTGTGTGTGTGTGTGTGTGTGTGTGTCTACCTGAAGAGGCTAGAAGAGGAAGTCAGACCCTCCTGGAGCTGGAATTACAGGCAGTTGTGAGTCACCTGATGTGGGTGCTGGGAACTGAACCCTTATCAGAGTTCCAGAAGAGCCAGCCATTATTAAGTACTGAGCCATCTCTTCATCCCCAGCTGAGGAAGTATTTTCCATAGGTCAAATGAGGAGATCCTCAGAGAGGGGGAATGAAAGACTTGTGGCATTAGAAGGTGAGGCAACTCTGGGTTGGTGATAGCCAGGGTGGGAGAGACAACTGGAGGGTAAGTATAACAAAGTAACCAACAGAACCCTGATCAGAGAGTCTGGAGAGCTGTAGTCAGCTGACAACGGAGACACTGCCTGGGTAGGGGGAATGTTAGAAAGATTAACAGGTTAAGCATGAGGCTCAGCGGGTAAGCTGCAAGAATGAAGCCCCCATTTCATCCCCAGCTCCCACACAGAACGAGTTTGGTGTCCCAAACCTGCAATCCCAGCATTTGGGATTTGGGAGGTAGAGGGAGGGAGATTTGAAGTTATCCTTAACTCCGTAGGGAATCCAGGTGTCCTATGAGACCTTGTCTGGAAAAGACAAAGGAAGAAGAGCTATTGAGAAAGTCTACGGGACAACGCTGTGTGTGTACGGTCTTGTGGAGCCCTACTGGGAAAAGGCAGGCCATCTGGGACTCAAGACAGCGATTGATTCCAGTGCCAAATGAGCTCCTAACGACAGAGACCGTGGAGCATGAATCAGGTCAGCACAAGAATAATGAATCCTGAGTGGTTTGTTTTTTGTTTTTTGTTTTTTGGTTACACGGGACTTTTCTGACCATAAAGGAACAATAACCTAAGTAGTTCACTTTATGTTTTATAAAGACGGAGTCACATACTTATACTATATTCTTAATTACAGTTTATGAAATGTCCACCGATGTTTCAGGCCCTCAGGGTGCACACGGAGGATCCTGTCCACTCTCCATGTCCGCTGTCCTCTCTCATGCTCACATCTAGCCTTGTCCTAGTGCGCTCTCAGCAAGACAGATGTTCCCAATTTAGCCTTCAAAAGTACACAGTAATAAAATAATCTGCAAATTAGCATGTCGGTAGGGCCCGGTGTTTACAATCCACTTCCAAAAGAAGGCCCTGCCTCTGCCTGTTTGCATCTGTGTGGGGAAGATGGGCTTGCCCAGCTAGCATTATCGTGTTATCTCCTCAACTTTCATGTGCCCGCTGTGACTCAGCGGAACATTCTTACTTTGAAGCTTTGTGCGGAAGCAGACCAAGTATTTGCACTTTCTGAAACACTCAATTCCTCCTTGTTTCTTTCTCTTCTTTTTCTTTGTCTTCCTCCCTTGTCTCTTCCTCCTCCCCTCTGCCTTTTATTATTTTTTTTTTTGAGCAGTTGCCAATCCTTAGAAGACAGTCAAGGCCTGTTTGCTTGGCCAAGCCTCCTCTGAGGGAGTGAAAGAGTCTCATGAGTTTGTAATTGGTTTAACCTGGGAAAGATTAGGATAAGGGGAAGGAGAATGAAAGAACAGCACATGCTAGACTCGCTGATGACCAAGGATGCCTTGCTGAGAGATACACAAGAGCGTGTCTTCTAGAACATGGCCTATGTGGCCTTTGCTTTACACTGTCAGCAGACAATCCTTTCTAGGCTCAGCCCATGTTGCAGTCCACTTGTGAGCTCTGGGTATAGAATCTCTGAGCTGAGCTGTCACTTGGGATCTGGTCTATGTCCATCCTGTTGTAGGATGGCACTGTGACAGCTGCCCTATTGCCTCTTTTCCTACCAAGAAGGTGAGTTCACTTCCCCCTCTAGAGCCTGGGCAAGTCTGTGATGGTGCTCATAATGGGTGTAGGGTAAGAGGGGGTGTGTGGGCAGTTCTGAATGCAGGCTTTGAGATAGTTGCAGTGTCCAAGTCTACTCTGGTCTAATAGAGGTCTGAGCTTCTAGGTAAGTTCTACCTCTGGGGAAGAGTCCTCATGGAAAGGTCCCAGACCATGTCAAAAGGAAGAGGGGTCTCACCTAGCCAGAAGTCTTCAGCCAGTCCTTGGAGGCACCTGGCCTGTGAGTGAACCAGGCTTCAGATGAACGCCGTCTAGTAACCCATCAACTGCACAATCAGAAGAAACACCTGGCTGAGTTTGGCCCAAAGTCCCTAATCCATGAATCTGAGAGCAATCGTTGTTCCAGACCAGTGCATTTTGAGCAGTTAATTTATGCAACCAGAAATAATTGGAGGAAGCATGGCACCATCTAGAAGGCACTCGAGGTGTTGATATCCTCTTAGGGGCACATTCGTGGGCATTTCTCCTAAGGAAACAAACCCAGAAGAGACAGTCCTCTCAATATTTCACCTTTTTCCAGAGAAAGCCTCATAGACGCTCAAATTCAGCCAAATTAGTGTCCTGGTCACACGTGACTGCCTAAGTCCCCAAGCTTTTTGCTAAACTGCAGACACCTGCAAATAGATGTTGAATGGTTTGGTTGAAATACACAGATTCAATGCAATCCCCATCAAAATCCCAACTCAATTCTTCATAGAGTTAGAAAGAGCAATTCAAAAATTCATCTGGAATAACAGAAAACCCAGAATAGCTAAAACTATTCTCAAGAGTAAAAGAACCTCTGGGGGAATCAGTATCCCGGACCTCAAGCTGTACTACAGAGCAATAGTGTTAAAAACCGCATGGTATTGGTACAGTAACAGACATGTAGATCAATGGAACAGAATTAAAGACCCAGAAATGAATCCACACTCCTATGGTCACTTGATCTTTGACAAAGGAGCTAAAACCACCCAGTGGAAAAAAGATAGCCTTTTCAACAAATGGTGCTGGCTCAGCTGGAGGTCAACATGCAGAAGAATGCAAATTGACCCATTCTTATCTCCTTGCACTAAGCTCAATTCTAAGTGGATCAAAGATCTCCACATAAAACCAGACACACTGAAACTAATAGAAGGGAAACTAGGGAAGAACCTTGAACATATGGGCACAGAGGAGAATTTCCTGAACAGAACTCCAATAGCTTATGCTCTAAGATCAAGAATAGACAAATGGGACCTCATTAAATTACAAAGTTTTTGCAAGGCAAAAGACACTGTCAAAAAGACAAAGCGGCAACCAACTAACTGGGAAATGATCTTTACCAACCTTACATCCGACAGAGGGCTAATATCCAATATATACAAAGAACTCAAGAAGTTAAACTCCAGAGAGGCAAGTAACCCTATTAAAAAATGGGGTACAGAGCTAAACAAAGAGTTCTCACCTGAAGAATATCTAATGGCTGAGAAGCACCTAAAGAGATGTTCATCATCCTTAGTCATTAGGGAAATGCAAATCAAAACAACCCTGAGATTCCATCTCACACCAGTCAGGATGGCTAAGATCAAAAACACAGGAGACAGCAGTTGTTGGCGAGGATGTGGAGAAAGAGGAACACTCCTCCACTGCTGGTGGAATTGCAAGCTGGTACAACCACTCTGGAAAGCAGTCTGGCGGTTCCTCAGAAAACTGGGCATGACACTCCCGGAGGATCCGGCTATACCACTCCTGGGCATATACACAGAGGCTTTACCTGTATGCAATAAGGACACATGCTCCACTATGTTCATAGCAGCCTTATTTATAATAGCCAGAAGCTGGAAAGAACCCAGATGTCCCTCAACGGAGGAATGGATTCAGAAGATGTGGTATATCTACACAATGGAATACTACTCTGCAATTAAAAACAATGAATTCACGAAATTCCTAGGCAAATGGTCAGATCTTGAAAATATCATCCTTAGTGAGGTAACCCAATCACAAAAGAACACACATGGTATGCAGTCACTGATAAGGGGATATTGACCCAGAATCTCGGAATACCCTAGACACAATCCGCATATCAATAGATTTCTAAGAAGATGGAAGGAGAGACCCCTGGTCCTGGAAAGACTGGATGTAGGGGAATGCCAGGACAGAGTAACGAGAGGGGGTTGAATGGAGAAAAGAGGGAGGGAAGGGGGCTTATGGGACTTTCGGGGAGGGAGGAAACGGGAAAGGGGAAATGATTTGGAATGTAAATTAAAAAAATAAAATAAAATAAATAATAAAAAAAAAGAAATTATGTAACTTAGTCACTGGTGCACATAGCTTGCACCAGGACCATTGTCAAACAAATCTCTCTCCTGTTCCCAAGGCCAACAGCTCTAATTTGCCAAATGTCTGGGTTGACAAAGAAGCAGAGGGAGATGTTGTGTCCCATCCCGGGTGGTCTAGAGTCTCATCTGTGTCTCATCCATGTTTGTTCCCCCTTCCCTCATCAAACACAAGACTCAATGTTCATCACCATGTCTTTGTCCTGTGGTAAGTAAAATTCCAGTTGGAGAGAAAGAAAGTAACATAGCAGAATGCTGCTTTGTAGACAAGGATACAAAGTATTTTAACAAGTGAGAAAAATGTAGCAGCTGCTCAAGCTTCGTAGGCGCCACAGAGACAATAATATAGACAACAGCAGCATTGACTCTCCAGGGATGACCCTGTCTCTGGAATCATGATCACAGGAACTGCGTTTTAGCTCCTATTATCTTTATTGTGCTTGGAGTTTGCCCTCTAAGGAAAATGGCTTACATGACCTGCAGGGAAAAAGTCCTAAGTAGTCTTCTTGATGAGGCAACAAACCCCAGTAGAGAGATGCTGTTGAATTGCTGAGTATAGGTTGGGAGTGGTGGTCCAGGCCTGTGATGCCAGCACTGGGGAGGCTGAGGCAGGAGGAGGTTCAAAGGTTCAAGGGCAGCCTGGGTTACAGAAAAAGACTGTCTCCCAAGTCCCCAAACTAAACCCCTAAAAGCAAAAGCAAATGTTGATTAGTATAGTGAACTGGACTTAAGGATTCTTATTAATCTTATCTTCATTGTTAAAAAAAAGGTGGTGTGAAATTGAATTTTCTCTCAATCCTTATTTAAAGTTAATTAGTGTGTGTGTGTGTGTGTGTGTGTATGTGTGTGTGTGTATGTGTGTGTGTGTGTGTGTGTGCATGTGTATGGTGTATGAGTGTGAATAAGCAGTGTGTACACCTATGCAAGCCAGAGGAGGTCATCCTGAGTCTTTCTTTGTCTCTGTCTACCTGTAAGACAGGGATGGGTGTTGGGGGATTCAAGTAGGGGTGGGAGGAGAGAACCAGTTTCCACAAGCTGTCCTCTGACCTCCACATGTTCTGCACCCGACCCGTGCATAGATAAATGGACTCTCTCTCATTGAACTAGCAGCTCACCATTTGACAAAGTAAGGTTTCACCTGCTTCCACCCCCCCCCCACCCGCCAATGCTGAAGTTACAGGTACATGGAGCCGTGCCCAGATTTTTATGTGCAGACTTGGGATTTGAACTCACTTCCTCATGCTTGCACAGGAAGTACTCTTACCTCCTGAGCTATCTCCCCACATGCTTCAACCACTGTTAGTTGTTGCTGTTGTTGTTGTGTGACTTTTTCTGAAGTCTGTGGTAACATTCTAGTGTGAGGGATTTCTTTATAGATAGCACAAGACATCAGTCCCTAGAAATGATCTCCAACCATTTGCTATGTTCATTCAGTAGGAATGTTCTAGATGACAAAAGATTGGCATTTTGGGGCTCTATTATGACAGTCTGTCTTCTCTAGACTTACGAGTTCTCTGAGCATTTTATATTGCTTGTTTTTATTTCTGTTTCTTCATAACAATTGCATCCTCTAAATGAACTGAATGGCTACATGATAACTGGGTACAGTCGTATTCTTCCAGTGCCTGTGCTTAACTGAATTCAGTTTGTAAGTTTGTTTTCACTTACAGTGAAATAATTCCATATGTCTGTCTGTCTGTCTGTCTGTCTGTCTGTCTGTCTGTCTGTCTATCTATCTATCTATCTATCTGGATATTACTTTATCAAACTCCTCTCATTGTTCTCTCTCTCTCTCTCTCTCTCTCTCTCTCTCTCTCTCTCTCTCTCTCTCTCTCTCTCTCTCTCTCTCTCGTGTGTACATGTGTGTAGATTGTGGAGTTGATTCTCTTCTCCCACCATGTTTGTCTTAATGAGTAAACTTAGGTTGCCAGTCTTGGCAGTAACTGACTTTACCCACTGAGCCAGACATCTAACCATCTCTCCTCTTTGTCCTCCTCCTCTTCTTCTTCCTCCTCCTCTTCCTCTTCCTCCTCCTCCTCCCCCTCTTCTGTTCTTACTGTGTAGTTCAGGCTAATCTGGATTTTACAATCCTCAGCCTCCCAAATGCTAGGATTACAGAGCTATACCCAACCAAATATTATTTGAGAAACATTAAATCCATCCAGTACTCAATTTTAAGAAAGAAATTGAAAGAGAAACTGAAAGGAATGCTCTTTTCAAAGAAAAGAGAAAATGGGTAATTTTCTGGTTCTCCATTACCATGTACCAAACCAGCCCCAGGCTTTGAAGCTTGCCTTTCATAGTTCTCTGGACCAGGAACTCAGGCACACCTTGGGTAGTAGTTACTGCTCTGCTTCCATGTGGTCATGACCAAGCAGTGGCCAGAGCGGTAACAGCTGGGGCTGGCCTGACATCTGTTTATGTAGTGTTCCAGTGACTCTCCATTTGGTCTCTGCAGGGATGGTTCAAGGTCCCTCCTAGCATAATGACCTCAGCAGGCAGGTGTTTGGCACGGTGGGTCAGATCTGTAAAGGCACATGTCTTGAGAGAACCAGGGAAGCTAGGTCACCATTAATAACCTTGTCTCCCAAATCACACAGCACTTTAAGTAGTTACTAGCCAACACAATAAGGTCAGAAACATTACATACCTCTCTGTGGGAAGAATGTAAATATCCCTTCAAAAGAAGAGCTTGCAGGGTGTGAGATGTCATTGTGGTCGTCCTTGGGGTGCCCAACCTGCTACATTTTCAACGCTTATATTCTTCATGAGTTTTCACCTGGTCAGTAGTCTCTTTGTGGTCTTAGTAGGTGTTACATACTAGTAGATTTCAGCTTCCTCTTTAACACTTGGGTTTTGTTTTATTTTATTGTTTGTTTCTGAGACAGGTTCTCAGAACACCTGATTGTTTTTCCATTTATGTATGTATGTATGTATGTATGTATGCATGCATGTATTTATTTACTCATTCATTCATTCACTATATCCTGATCACAACCACCTCTTCCTACTAGTCTCCTCCTACCAGTCCCCTCCTCATGCAGCCCCTCCCCCACTCCTCCTCCTCTTCTCCTCCGAGAAGTTGGGAGCTCCTGGGTTCCAGACCACCCTGGCACATCAAGTCACTGCAAGACTATGCACATCCTCTCCCACTGAGGCCACACAAGGCAGCCCAGTCAGGGGAATAGGATCCACAAGTAGGCAACAGAGTCAGGGACAGTCCCTGCTCCTCTTATTGGGGGACCCACATGAAGACCAGGTTTCACATCTGCTATATATGTGCAGGGTGCCTAGGTCCAGTTTATATATGCTCTTTGGTAGGTGATCCAGGTCAGTTGACTCTATTGGTCTTCTTGTGGAGTCCCTATCCTATTTGGGGTGCCTCAAACCTTCCCCCAGGACTTCCACAAGCTTCCCTAAGTTCTGTCTAATGTTTGATTGTGGGTCTTTGCATCTGTTTCCATCAGCTCCTGGGCAGAGCCTCTTAGAAGACAGTTATGCTAGATTCCCATCTGCAAGCATTAACAGAGTATCATTAATAGTGTCAGGGATTAGTTCTTGCTCATGGGATGAGCCTCAAGTTGGACCAGTAACTGATTGGTCATTCCTTCAGACTCTGCTCCATCTTTGTTCCTGCACTACTTGTAGGCAGGACAAATTTTGGGTCAAAAGTTTTGTGAGTGGATTGGAGAACACCTAATTTTTAGAGCAACAGCAACAAATAACAATAATAAATTCTGATTTGGGATTAGGGAATGATTCATTTGGTAAAGTACTTACCATATAAACATGAAGACTCGAATACAAATCTGCAGCATGTAAAGTTTACATGTAAAGCAACAGCAATGACTACAATCCTGGGATTGGGGAGGTGGAGGCAGGAAGATCCCTGGAGGCAGATCCCTGGAGGCAGATTCCTAGAGCATACTTGTCAGCCAGCCTAGCTGTATGGATGAATTCCAGGTTCAGTGAAAGACCTTGTCTCAAAAACTAAGGTGGATAACAATTGAAGACAGCATCTCTGGCTTCCAAACACACATAACTACTATATTAGTTACCTCTGCTATGATAAAATACCATGGTCAAAAGCAATTTATGGAAGAAAGACTTTATTTTGGCTTATGGTTCCAGAGGGTGAGTCCATAACGGCAAAGAAGGCATGGCGGCAGGCTACTGGGGCAGGAAGCTGAGACATTACCTTCCAACCACAGTCATGAAGCTGAGAAAGCAGTCTGGGAGTTGAGTGAGGGTGTATATTCTCAAAGCCTACCCCCAGTGATGTGCTTCCTCCAGCCAGGCCATGCCTCCTAAAGGTTCCATAACCTCCCCAAACAATGCTACCAACTAGGAACCAAGTGTTTAAACACCCATGAAGTGGGAATTTCTGGTTTTGTTGGAGGCTCAGTTGTGTTATGTGATATATTTCTGTAAAGCTGTCTTATGAGAGGATGTTTTGCTGAGAACAGACAGGTGGTGTTTTTCTCAAAGCTGTCTGGTGAAAGGGCATGTGATTTTTGCTAAGGTGGCTGCTTGATAGGGTGTGTGATGTTTGGAAAGAGTACAAGTGTAACCCAACAGACAGTGGACAATGCTCTGGCATTGGTTCACCTTGCTGGTCTTTGCTGAGGACTCTCTGGTATTGGTTCTCTTTGCTGGTCTTGGTTGGCACCTTGCTGTTCTTCACTGACTGTGTTCTGGCATTGGTTCACCTTGCTTTTTTCACTGATGTTCACTTGTTGTGACTTAATAGAAAGAAACACACCAAAGAACTTCTGTGGGTCTTCCGGCTATGTCTTGCCCTGCAGTGCACTCGTGCCAATTGGTTGAGTCTTGCGGTTCAAGCTCCTGCTGCTGATTCGTATTTGGTGTTTTGCTATTAGACTGGACTTGCTGACCACAAAGACTGGAATTGCCCCAAAGAACTACTTCTAAACAGGTCCACATCCCCCGTGTTCTATGAACTGTTTTCCTCTCCTACCTTTGGTCAGTGGGCTATAAGGGAGGTTGAAGTGTTTAAGAATCCTTATTAAAGTAGGTTTTAAAAAACATAAGCTTGCATACCTGAGTTTATAGGGGACATTGCTCATTCAAAACACACACACACACACACACACACACACATACTTACACATGCTGACACACTCACATGCACATGTACACACACTCTCACATACACATGTGCACGCTCAAATCCACATATGGAAAGTAGCAATTCTTTCCCCACCTGAGGTATGTCATGTGACTACTGCTTACCATCTTTTCAGTTGTAATAACTCTATCTCTCAAGCTTGTGTTAGAAAGGCGTGACATTGGAAATGGTTGAGAAAGATCAAGGGAGAAAGGGGGAAGGAACAAAGGTGGTTTTTCTCCCATTAAAACTTAGGAAAAATGAAGGAAGATATTGAGATTTTTGGTATTTAAAAGCATGCTTTTCTGTCTCTAGCAGAAGAGAAGAGAGAACAGAGACACTAATTGGAGAAGCTGTCAGGCCCTGATTTACCTAGAGATGACAGAGTCAGGGATATGCAGCTCAGAGTATTAGGAATGCTTACTCACCCACCCACAGAAGGACTTTCTCCAAGTTTCATAAACATCCCATTTTCCCAGTGTCTTTAGACTCACTTAAGAATGAAAACTTCCACATTGTAACAAAAAATGAAAGAATTTCCACACATCCATGAACCGTAATAAAGAAAAACATCCAGGTCTGACAGCCCATGCCTGTACCCAGCTGCTGGGATGCTAATGTGCGAGGATCCAGAGTTTGAAGTCTGCCTGGATGTGGTGGTTTAAATATGTTTGGCCCAGGGAGTGGCACTATTAGGTGTGGCCTTGTTGGAGGAAGTATGTCACTGTGGGGGTGGGCTTTGAGACCCTTTTCCTAGCTACCTGGAGAAGGGGACTCATTTAGTAGAGGAGATAGAGTCAACCAACAATGTGAGTTTCTGGGTAAGTGGCCTCTGGCCACTTCCACGACTGGTCCTGGGGTAGAAAGAGAAGGTTTGGGGGTGCCCAGCTATTGAGTTAGCAAAAGGATTTTAAGAATAACTCTGTGTGTGTGTGTGTGTGTGTGTGTGTGTGTGTTTTCCATTTGAAGATTCAAGATACCTCCAGGGTGGGTATGCATGTGCGACTCCCTGGGAACTCAAAACCTACCTGCTAAAGGGAATCATTACTGTGAGACTGAGCTTGAAGCTTAGTTGGTTGACTGCTCACCTAGCTTGTAATAAGTCCTGGATTTAATCCCCAGAACTACAAAAAGTTAGGTTTGTTGCTGTGCCACTGGTGCCTGTAATTCTAACACTTACAAGATGTAGGCAGGAGGACAGACATTATCTTCACCTACATAGTACATTTGAGGGCAGCCTGGGACACAGAAAACTCTTTCTAAAAAAGCCCAAACAACCTGAAAACCATTACTATGGATTTAACATGCACAAAGTATCATTGGTCAGTTGTGAGTAGAACTGCCATGTGATCTAACAATTTCTCTTCTGGTACTGATTCAAAAGAACCAAAGCCATATCTGTACTCCTGTGTTCATTAAAGTTTTAACACATTAGCCAAGAAGTGAAATAGCCTAAGTGCCCATCAAGAAGTGACTGGGTAAAGAAAATGTTATGCATACATACACTGGAACATTACTCAGCCATAAGAAAGAATATAAACCTGTCAAATGCTATAACATATGTTTATCTGGGAGGAATTGTTAGAATAAGCTAGTCACAGAGAAAAAGAGCTGCACATGATTTATTTTTCATGAGGTATTCAAAATAGTCAAACTTAGAAACCAAAAGTCGAATGTCGGCTTCTGGGGACTTGCAGGAAGGGAGAAAGCTGAGTTTCAGTCATGAAAGAGTCTGGAGATCTGTTGTGCATCCTTTGTGCAGTTAGCAGTACTGTATCGCAAATGTCAAAGATCTCACAAGCCATTTGTGGTGGCATGTACCTGCAATCACTGCCCCTGAGAGGTGGAGGCAGGAAGATTATGAAGTTGAGGCCAGTCTTGGCTTCACCATGAGTTTGAGGGCATCCTAGACTATCTACCAGCATCTTACATCAAGAAACAACAAACTAGCAAAAATCTAATACAATGTGGTTTTTGCCTGGGTCACTCTTACTGGTGACCTATTTGCTTCATGAATTGTTTTTATGCTGATATTTAATTGCAGGTTATAATGGTGTTCATGTTTTCCTTTTCTTTCTTTCTTTTCTTTTACTGCTCACAGGTCTTTATTCACTAATGGGGTGATACTTTCCCTTTTTCAGGCTGCCCCTCTCTGTGAGGGTTCTACCAAGCTCCAGTATCATCCTGTCAGGGGAAGGTCCTGGTTGCCAGGCACCTGGTTTGGAAAAGGACCTTATTCCTTCCTGGGAGTTGCTGGTCTTTGTTGTCAGGAAGGTGATGGGGAGGGACACAGGCCATCAACACTTAGAGCTCTATGATATCCTCAGCTGGGGATACAGGGTAGTAGGGACTGGGGTGGTATCTCCTAACCTCAGCAGCCTGAGGGCCTCAGGACCTAGGCTCCCAGGATAGTGCCATAGAAGCAGCTCTAGACAAGGGGGAGTGCATTAGGGGTGGTCATTGTGTAAGCTGAGTTAGAAGAAGTGGGCGACCATGTTCTCCTCAGACAGGAACTGCTTGTGCAAGGGTTCCCTGGTGTCCAGTCAGGATCATTATGGCTCAGGCTCCAGCAGATTGCATGTTTTCTTATATATTCTCCTTTCCCACCTTATTTTTTTCCTTATATTTTGTTAGAATTGAACTATATACTCTGGGGATCTTGGGAAACCAACACACACCAATGTCAGCTGCTTATGATAATTTTATGTCGTTGTAATTTTTTCCAGAATTAACTAATAGCATATCTGAGCCTTTGCTGGAAGTGGGTTTCTAGATGCATTTTACCATAAAAAACCATGAAAGCAAGCAGGGGATATTTTAATGAGTTATTTTCATGGTTGGTTACCCCCTTCCCTGCTTGTATTTACAACAAATTTTCAGAAATAATGTTGGTACTTTAATATGAGCATAAAAGGTCAGGAGACTAACCTGAAAACACCAGCTTGTAAGAGTGAATTATCAAGACCCTTAAAGTTATTCCAGGTCTTAAAAATATACATTTTTCAACTGATGTGATTTATTTTGGGTTTTTTAGTAGTTCATGCTTTAATGAAAGCTATCTTCTTCTTCATAGTAGAGTAACAGCTTTGCTTTAGAATATTAAGAAGGCCTTTGCTAGGTCTATGGCACAGGCCCGTAGTTATAGCAACCTGGGAAACTGAGGCAGGAGGATCTCAAGTGCAAGGTCTACACAGTGAGCTCAAGTCGCCCAAGCAAATTAGTGAGATGCTGTCTGAAATTAAAAAGCACAAATTAGGGACTGGAAAGTTGGCACTGTCAGTGGAGTACTTTTTGCCTAAGGTTGAAGAGCTGGGTTCTGCTCTCTGATACCCACATAAAAGCTGGGTATCGTGGCTCTCACCTATAATCCCTGTGCAGGAAAGATGGTGAGAACGGGGTTTTGGGGGCTTGCTGGCTAACCAGTCTTTGTCAGTGAGCTGTAGGTTCAATGAGAGACTGTGGCTCAGCAAACCAGGTAGACAGACATCCAACACATCCTCTTCATACCCCTGATGTGTTCATACATGTTCACATGCACATGAACACATAAGCAAAAAATAAGCTGAAGAACAATTAATAAGGGTGCCTGGTATCAACCTCTGTTCTCCACATACATGTATATACATGCAAATATATGTGTGTATGTGTATGTATATGTATACACACACACACTCACACTCACACACACACACACAAAGTGTAAAACTATCTGGGTATATAGCTCAATAGCAGTGCTGTCCCAGCAGTCAGAAAGCCCTGCTTAAGTCCTCATTAGAGAGAGAGAGAGAGAGAGAGAGAGAGAAGGAAGGAAAGAAGAAAGAAAGGAAGAAAGGAAGGAAGGAAGGAAGGAAGAAAGAAAGAAAGAAAAGAAAGAAAGGAAGAGAGAGAGAGAGAGAAAGGGAAGGAAGGAAAGAAGAAAGAGAGAAAGGAAGAAAGGAAGGAAGGAAGGAAGAAAGAAAGAAAAGAAAGAAAGGAAGAGAGAGAGAGAGAGAGAGAGAGAGAGAGAGAAAGGAAGAAAGAAAGGAAGAAAGAAAAAAGAAGGGAGAAAGGAAGGAAGGACAAACAGACTTTTCATAGATTCACTTTCTGTTACTGTGACAAAATACCCTGACTTGAAGCTACTTAGGGGAGCAAAGGGTTTGTCTGGCTTGGAATTCCAGGTTACAGTCTATTGTGGGAAATTCAAGGCAGGAAGCCACATTCACAGTCAAGGGCAAAGATGCATCTGTGGGGCTTGCTTGCTGCATGCAGCTTTCTCATGTCTATAGTTCAGGCCCCCTGTTTGGGGAATGGTGCCACCCATGGGAGACTGGGTCTTTCTGTATCAATAAACGGAGAAGACAAAAGTCCCGACAGGCATGCATGGTAAAGACCATTACTCAGCTGAAACTTTCTTCCCAGGTGATTTAAAGTTATGGCAGGTTAACTCTGACTGAGAACTTGGGAGGTCAGGAGCTTCTGGCTTCAGTTTTGTAGGGTTTTCATTTCTTTAAGAATAAATTTTTTATCATCTTTTAAAAAGTCCAACTCTTCTAAGTATTCCTTAGATCAAGAGCTCAGAAAGAGAAGGCCCTGAGGAAGGCTGGAAGGCTGGAATGAAGCTCGGTGTCCTTCAGAGATTCAGAAGTCACCGAATCCAGACCCAGGGCTGATCCCGTCTCTTTCAAATGTCCTGGAGTATGATCGAGCCTTATTCCCACTAAACTAGAGTGTTGGAATCTGTGCTAGGACCCAGAAAACCTAGGATGTCTCTTGGCAGTTACTGTCACCCTGCTTCTTTATTTGTCACCAAGCACTGCCATAATAAAGTGCCAGAGACAGGCTTGAGAGGGGGTGGGGGTTACACCACAGGCATTTATACGCCACAGTCTGAAGCCAAAAGATCAGAAGAGGCAGGTGATTGGGTGCTGCTGAATGCTCTCCCTGGGTCAGGGCAATCTTCATGCTATGCCCTCAGATAGCCTTTCCTCCATATGTGAACTTGGAGAGAGATCTTGAGTCCTTTCCTTTTCTTATTAGGGCCCTAGCTAGTCCCATCCTCAGGATCCACCCTCATGACCTCATCTAACCCCAATTACTTCTCCAAAGCCCCACCTTGAAATACCACACTAGGGACTAAGACTTCAGAGTTTTGGAGGGACACCCTTTAGTCTAGAACAGTTTTTCTTAGCTACCTCTTCTGTGGAAGAAAATCCAAATGTTGGTATTTCTGGAACACTTTCAGGAAAATAGTTGCTTGTTAGAATCTTGGCTTAAATATCTGAAGTGATTCTTATCAGTGATTTCTTGGGGATGTCAATATTTATCTAGATAATAAGTGCACATCATAAAAGATTAAATCTACTTGATCTCTTAGATATAAAAGTTCCTCCAAGGTGTACAGTGGACTGCTAGTGATTATTATGGTTTTAGAGATATGGTCTTGCTATGTAGCAAAGACCTGTCTGGAAACCAGGATCCTTTTGACTTCTGCTTCCCAAATACTGAGATCCCAGCTGTACACTAATTCTCCCAGCTTCTGTTATCATTTTTGTTAATATGTTACTGCTATAAGCACACATTCTTATTAGCGTTCAAGCGTCCTTTAATCTGTTTGGTCTACTTGGTGCTATAGAAGGAGCTCTAATCTAGATGGCTCAGAGTCTGTCTAAATGCCTGGTTATTTAGAAGTCTGGAAGTTCAGGGTGTAGGCTCTGACTCCGGAGCTTGTACATCAAAACTGTCAGTCTTCCTACCTTTAAGAAACCCCTTCCCTCTTATGGTGGTTTGAATAAGAATGGCCCCCATAGGCTCATATATTTGAATTCTTAGACATCAGTCACTATTTGAGTGTCACTATTTGAGAACAATTAGAAGGATTAGGAAGTGTTGCCTTGTGGGAATAGGTGTGTTCTTGTGGGAGGAGGTGTGGCCTTATGGAGTGTGTCACTGGATCAAAAGCTCACACCAGGCCAAGCACTCCTCCCTCTCTCTGTGGATCATGATGTCGTTCTCAACTACTTCTCTAGTACCATGCCTGCCATATGTGCCGTCATGCTCCCTGACATAATGATAATGAACTAAGTCTCTGGAACTGTAAGCAACACTCTGTCTTTGTAAGAGTTGCCTTGGTCATAGTGCCTTTTTACAATAGCACAGTAACTAAGACACCTCTGTAGAGTTGGGAGGGAGGGAGAGAGGTGTCCCATCTATTCAAATTAGAGTTCTCAGAGTAAGTTTCCATACTTTCTACCCCAGGTCCCACTTCCTTCATAGCTAGTCTAAATCTGGAACATTATTCTTGCTCTTTATCTGTGGGTAAGAGGAGTATTCATTCCTGTTCATGTTCCTGTTTCTGTGTGTGAACTAATGTTGATTGAAAGAATCATTATCCAATACCAGTCAACTAAGGAAAAGGACGTGAGTGTATAGATGTCCTGTGATGGTTTGAATGTAAAATGTACTCCATAGGCTCATCATAGGCTCATCACACTTTGGTTCCCAGCTGGTGGCACCAATTTTGAAGGTTGTGGAGCCTTTAGAAGATCGAGTAAGTGAGTCACTGGAGGTAGGTCTTAAGGTTTAATAGCTCCCCTAGTTCCCTTCGGGTCTCTGCTTCTTATTTCATGGGAATGAAAAGAGGTGAGGAGCCCCAGCTGTACCCAACTTCTGCCATGGAGTTGCCGTGCCTCCCCCACTGGCATGGACTCACTATCCAGCTGTAAGCCAAAATAAACCTTTCCTCCCCTAAGTTCCTTCTTCCTGGTATTTCATCACAGTGATGAGGATGCAATTATGCAGAAAATTGGCACCAAGAGTAGGTGAAGTCTACGTTCTGGTGGAGACTCCAGGATACTGGCGATGCCAGAATTGGGGGTGTTTGCTGCAGGCACCAAGTAGAATCCAAGAGAAAGGTCATGTGCTCAGTAGGTAACAGAACTGGAAAAGTGTGTCTCCCCATGCCTATTGGAGCCCAGATGATGCCACCATAAGCTCCAGATATTGGACAGGAACCTGCAAGGTTTGTTTGCCCTGCTGGGCGTTGGACTTGTTTAGCGATCTTTCTTTCCTTTCTGTCCTCCTGTTAATCCCTTTTAGAATAGGACTGTTTCCTTTGTGTCACTGCATATTGGAAATATGAAATTTATATTTTTATTTTATATAATAAGCATAGTTATGAAGTCTTAGAATAACCCAGAAGCCAACTCTGATGGATGCAGAGACCCATAGCCTAACAACGGATGGAGCTTGGGGACTCTTATGAAAGAGTTGGGGGAAGGATTGAGGGCCCTAAAAGGGATAGGAACTCCACAGGAAAACCAAAAGAGTCAGCCAACCTGGACCCTTGGGGCTCTCAGAGACTGAACCACCAACCATGATGGACCTAAGCCTCCCACACTCCACACACACATGTAGTAGAGGTACAGCTTGGTCTTCATGTGGGTCCCGAACATCTAGAGCCTTTATGTGGGATTTGTTCTTCTAGCTGGGCTGCCTTGTTTGGCCTCAGTGGGAGAGGATGCACCTAGTGCTGTAGAGACTTGATGTGCTAGGGTCAGAGGATATGGGGGTGGGGAGGGTGAACGTCATACTCTCAGAGGAGAAAGGGAGGGGGAAGGGGGTACGTGGGAAGACTGTGGGAAGGGATGACAGCGGGGCACAGTAACTGGGATGTGAAATGTATAAAATATCATGAAAAAAATTTACTGATATTTTCTTTTAATTAAAAGAAAAGTCTTAGGGTAGACTTTGGCATTTTTGACCAGCATGAAGATAGTTAAGGCTCGAGTGACTTTTGAAATTGGATGGGATGCATTTTGTACTATGAGATGGTCATGAGCCTGTAGGGGCCAGGAATAGACTATTGTGATTTGAATATAAAAGTCTCCCATAGGTGCATGTAATTGAACACTTGGTTCACAGATATTGCTTACTGCTTTGAGAAGTCTTGAAACCTTTAGCGGGTGGTACTTCCCTGGAGTACAAAATACGTCTCATGACAGCCTACCTTTCACACCTTTACGGGTAGGCCTACCCACCTTTATAAAAATCTCAGTGAGCCAGACTAGAAGAAACATCCCAGGCCTCAGGGATGAACAGGTGTAGGTGGCCTTTGCTCCCAAGCTCTCTGGAATCCTCCAGACGTTGGTATTGCTGCTACCGTCCAGTTTCAGAGCTTGTTATGATACATCCTGGGACAATTTTCCAAGATGTTGTTATATCCTGCTTACCAGTGTGACTTGCAGCAATGCGTAATTTGCTGAATTATGTTGTCAAACGTCTAGCAGAGAGAAAAATTAACAATCCTCTTGCAGTTCCAGAGTTTTAAGTCCTACTTAAAATAGAAGGCCACTCAACTTTGATTTCAAATTATTTCCCCATGGATCTGCAGGAAATAGCATGCAGGTCCATTACTCAGCTATACTCAATAGCTGTTCCCTTGGATACTAAAAATGGCTTGCCAGTATACTGTTTCCTCGGGTTATCGGCTAAGTTTCATAAATGAAGACCATGCTTCCTCATATCTGACTGGAAAAAAGTTTTGGGTTTCTTCCTTCTCTCCATTATGTGGGTTATTTTAGTTTGGGCATCCATGGTGAGTCTGACAACTCTTTGAAGATAATGGTTTATCTTAAAATTAATGTCAACTTTTCATTCTACTCGGTTATATCTGTATACTACATAAGCAATGTTTTAAATTACTTTCTATTGAAGAAAAGTAGATTTTCTGAAAAGATACGTCATATTTATCTTATTTTCCAATTATTCTGTAGTTTTGTGTAATTCTTGGCAATAGGTTCGAGAGCAGAGTCACTTGGAATTATCATCCTCACTACCCTCCCCCGGTCCCCAGTCTTCCAGAGCAACTTTGAGAATTCAAACTTTATAAAAACTGAGGGCTCAGCCTCGTCTAGACCATAGAGTATTGTGAATGGAAAAGAACTTTCCAGACAAGCTCAACAATCCGAGTTTATAGTGACAACCTTTAGCGAATACAACACCCATACTGTCTTCTAACAACTCTCTGACTTGGGACATTCACATCATGTTCTTGCTGACCTCGTGAGAGCCATTGAGTCACCCAACTGAATGCCACACCACCATCCTAGTCAGTTTTGAATATGACTCTATAAAGGCAGAGGGTGGAGAGGCTATATTGGGCGTGTACATGAGTCGAGACATCCCTAAGCCTCTGGATGTGGGGAGTATTTTCCTGCCCGGTCCATTCACTTTCCTCTGATAACCACACCCAATGCCCCTCTGGGATTTAACACTAATGCTCATTCATCTTTCTCCTTCAGGTGGCTTTGACTCCTTTGGGGTGTGACGCATACGGCTCAAGTCTAGGCAGCCAGGTTCCTGTTCTCTGTATCAGGGACCAACTTCGATGTGATCAGAGCAAGTAAAGTGCAATCCTACTCAGTTTACAGCCTAGAAGACACACTACCTAAAGTTCTGCATAGACTTTTACCCTAGGAAGAGACTTTGAAAGTAAAATCAAGACAGACTCAGTTATGGCTAAGAGGTTATGTCAGGGACAGAAAATGTCTGGTGATATTGGTGAGTGTTTCCAGTAAATTGTACTGGAGACCAATACCACCTTGAGGTTTTCAGTTGTTTAGCTAATCTCTCTTCCCCCTCCTTCTCTCCCTCTGTCTCCCTCTCCCTTCTTACCTCCCTCTCCTTTTCCTTCTCTATCTTCTTCTCCCTGCTTCCCTCCTCTTTCCCTTCCCCTTCCTTCCCTCCCTCTCCTTTTTCCTTGCCATCTTCTCTCTCCCTCCCTCCCTTCTCATTTCCTAGATGATTGGAATTTTTGTTCTTTGGAATGGAATAGTTTTCAGTTAGATGTCCTTTGTACACAGGCATTGCTTCCATGGATCACGAAGGAAAGCTGACAGTAGAGAGGCAGCCACGGTCATCCAGATGGTTAGCCCAAAGGTAGGTCCTGTCGTGTCGACATCATGACGTGCTTCACATTGGCAAGCACTATGAGCTATTTCCCATTGTTGCTGGTCTCGACTGATGGCTTTATGGGGAGGATCATGTTTGCTTTCATCTTTGTACACTGGGGGGTATAGAAGGAGTTGCTAATTAAATTTAGGTCTTTTGGAAAAAGTGGTTGAGAGTATTTTAAGTTTGTATAGGTGCTTCATAAGGGTGTGTGTGTGTGTGTGTGTGTGTGTGAGAGAGAGAGAGAGAGAGAGAGAGAGAGAGAGAGAGAGAGAGAGAGAGAGAGAGAGAAAGAGAGAGAGAGAACACTTCCCTTGGACAGACTTTCAGGGTGTTTTCTCACTCAGTGTTAGTGAGGACAGCTCTCACAGGTAGCCAGCCTCCCCCCACCCCCAAGCATTATCAATAAATAGTGAGGGCAATTATGTCTTCTTTCTTCCTTGTTCTTAATTATTTGAATGCTTAAAAAGATCCCAGTAAAGGTGAAAAGTAATGACATCTTGCCATGAGCGTTTGCCCTTGATAGAAACAAACTGACAACCAAGCTCAGGCATCTGTGCATGCTGGTGCACACCTGCCATCCCAACACTCAGGAGACTGATGTAAGAAGGCTTTGAGTTCCAGGCTAACCTGGGCTATGCAGTAAGCAGCTTGCAGACTCCCCTGTGGAGTTAAACAACTCCCTTTTATTTTTATTTATTGTTTTTCAAGGCAGGGTTTCTCTGGGTAGCCCTGGCTGTCCTGGAACTGGCTTTGTTGATCAGGTTGGCCTTGAACTTGGAGATCTGCCTACCACTGCTTAAAACCTTTGCCCTGTTCACCAATTTAGGCAACAGCCTCCCTACCATAGGTCAGTACGATACTCTTGGTGTTCGTGGTTCTGCCAAAATAAACAGTCAATATATTCAAGGAAAAAGGAGAGCCAAACTTCAGGCTTGCATTTGTGCTCTGACCCCACCCGGCAAAATATTGGTCATGGATTGCAGAACTTTCTGGAAGCTCTGCATTTAAGATGGAACCCTTTGCCACAGTAACTGCAACAGTTTCATCTCAGACAGCAGCAGACCCAGAGTGCTAGTTTCATTCCTGATCTCTGAATTCTACTGGAAACATTCACACGGACTTCAAGTTACTGTTTAGGTTTACATAAGTATTTTAGGATGGCATACCATCTTCCAAGATGCCAGTCATCTGCCAATAAATACAAGCTTTGGCTTCGAAGTGCACCCTAGGCATTCTCTTATGGTCTGTGGTTTACAACCCACGTTTGGAAGGACCATCAGGTTTCTACCCTGTCAACAACAGTTTAGCAACAGACAAAAGTCAGTCTTTTCAGTAGCATAGTCAGGCATGCCCACTAAGAGGAGCTACAGCACATGATGGGGCTGGGAGGGGGCACCCAGAACTCTCCAAAGCACATGGCTCCAGAAAATAGGACTGATAGTTTAAGCGGGAGATGTTGCTGGGTTTCCACTGCCGTACCCAGGTCACCCGTCTTTGCTAATAGCTGGAAGGCTATTTGCAAAGAGGGCTTGTTCCCTGAGCAACCAATACCAGCCCTGAATCTTGTTTTATCCACTGTCTCCAGTTCTTTGTGCTTTCTTTTCCCTTTCTTTCTTTTTCAATTAATTAATTAATTTAGATGGTTGTGAAGCCACCATGTGGTTGCTGGGAATTGATCCTGTGACCGCTGGAACAGCAGTCAGTACTCTTAACCACTGAGCCATCTCTCTAGTCCCTCTTTTTTCCCTTAAGATTTATTTATTTAAATTAATATATATGAGTACACTGTAGAAGTCTTCAGACACACCAGAAGAGGGCTTGGATCCCATTACAGATGGTTGTGATTGCTGGGAATTGAACCTGGATCCTCTGGAAGAGCAGTCAGTGCTCTTAACTGCTGAGCCATCTCTCCAGTCCCCTCCCCCCGACACATACTCTGTGCTTTATTTCACTTACCCCTCGTGCCTTTGTTGGGGATGGGTCTAGAACACCTGCTGGAAACGAGTTCTGCTTCTGTTCACACCAGGGGCATATGCATGCGGCAAGACTCAAGAAAGACAGATTTACTTAAATATCTTTTCCACGTGTGTATGTGTGTGTGTGCGCAGGTGCACACGTGTATGCAGGTGAGTGTGCATATATGTGCTTGTGGAGGTCAGAGGTCAACCTTGGGTGCTGTTCTTCCAGTGTGTTCCATGTTTTTTTGTTTGTTTGTTTGTTTTTCGAGACAGGATTTCTCTGCATAGTCCTGGCTGTCCTGGAACCCTCTCTGTAGACCAGGCTGGCCTCGAACTCAGAAATCTGCCTGCCTCTGCCTCCCAAGTGCTAGGATTAAAGGCATGCGCCACCACTACCCGGCATGTTCCATGTTTTTGAGACAAGTCCTCTTCATTGCCTAGAGCTCCCTGAAGAGACTGGGTTGACTGGCCAGCAAGCTCCCTGGGTCCACCCACTTCTCCTTCCCTACTGTTGAGATCTCAGGCATGTGCACAGGTATCCACAGCCTTTTTATGTGGGTTTAAGAATCGAACTCAGGTCCTCATGGTTGTGCTACGAGTCATCTCCTAGGTGTTTATATCCTTGAGGTACACGTCGATAACATTCTTGGACACTTAGTGCATGAAATGAAATGAACCTCACCTCTTTAAACTGAGAATACTGCTTTAAAGAAGACTGTATGTGGCATGCTGGATTGTACCACCCATCCCTGCATTTCTCAGACCTCTGCCCAAGGCTTCTGGAGGTCAGGGCTCTCCAAAGCTGTGTGTCTCACAGCTCCTAGTCTGGCTTATATTTTCTAGAAAGCAATCATCTTTGATTGTGTAAGTGTTCAATTTTAATTTCAGAAATAAGAAAGGCAAAGTAAAGATACAAAGGAGGACTTCATCTGTTGTATGAGCAGAGCTATTTAATAACTGTTGACAAATCCTGATCTTTAGACCAGCATCCTTAGTTACGGTGAACATCTTTTACACAAATGGCTTTGATGGTCGCTTCATTCATCTGATAATTTCCAAGACTGTCTCCATTTGTCCCATGTTAGACTTGTTCTGCTTTTAATTTTTTTTCCTGACCTGGCTTTGCTGTGGCTGGTTTCTAGATTTTGCTCTTATGAGATTCACAATCAGAGCATGGACTGGAAGTGAAATGAGAGCCATGCTACTCAACTGGCTTTAAGAGCTCACCAATGACCTTAGCTCCCGAGAGGTCCTCATGAGGACACACCCCAAAATGGATGGATTTCTGTATAGGTTTTGGTCCATGGATGATTGTAACTTGCCTACAGTAGAACAGGAGTCTTAATTTCCAAGTTGGAGGTGGATTGATTTAATAATTGGACTTAGGCTTATGCCCTGTGATCCTGAGGAAGGACCACCAGTGTTTTGTCAACCTAGCATTTTGCTGTGAGGGTTCATTGTACACCCAGAATACTCAGGGCCTCTCTGGACCTGTCTCAGGTACCTGTTTAACCTGCTAACTAAGTAAACAACCAAAGTTACTTCCATGTTTCACCCTTTCCAGAAGCAAAAGGACTGAAGACTCATGCTCAAGAGAACATGGAGTTGATGGCAGTCCTACAGCTCCTTTGAGGAGAATCCTAGAACAAACAGCAGAAACATTTCTGCTTTCCACAGAAAGCAGCTAATTCAACAAAATGAGAACTAGGTTTTAGATTGCTCAAACTCTTCATTCAGGCCTAGGAAGACTCCAGAAAGTTCTTCAGATAGAGACTGTGTGTGTCTATTGTTTTTAAGGCTCCATATTATCTCTATATTTTTTTCTGTTATGTTTCTAAATAGAAAGCAGGAGGGACCAGAGGTCCCCTGTAAAGGGGATAAAAGGAGATATGAGAGTTTACCAAGTGCTTTCTCGGGATCAGTTCTGGTTTGTGTGGAACTTGTATCAAGAGTCTTGATTTTTCTGGCCTGGACTAGTTCCAATGGGTGGGGTGTTATTACTCATAATAAACCTTTTTACTGCTCAGTAGGCATTGTGATATGGGGCTCCCATTGACCATGTGAGTTGTGTTACACAGCAGTGGGAAGAAGTCTTGGCTTTAGTGGGACAAAAGCTTTCCAAAACTAATAAAAACTTTAAGGGACTAAATGCTTATTATATGTGATAATCAAAGCAACATATTACTTCAGAATGTTGTTTTCATAGGCCTCGGAACTGCATATTTATAAACATAACACTCTTATGGGTAGAAGAAAATTCCAGCTGAGGTTAGTTTTGGGGAAAAAATGTAGTTCTTAGTTTCTTTCAAAATACAAAGGATGGATCACATTTCCAGTGTCTCTGTGACTGTATCAGTTAATGAGGGTACTACAAATAGCCCTGTCTCTGGCTAGATGAATTGTTCATATAAAGGACAGGCAGTGAGGGGTGGTGAGCTATGCATAGGCAGTCTGGTCCAAGGTTGAGCTCAGGCTTAGAACCCCAGAGACAGGGGGGTGACTGCAAAAGGATGGCAGGTGTTCGGCCACATCCCTTGAGCCCCTGGTTCCTGTCATAGCTACAGCCTCCCACAACTCCCCCCCCCCACACACACAACCCAAAGAGAGGTGTGTGGCCATCAGTCAAGTAGGAACAGCACCAAGCCCTCCCACATGCAAATAAGGATTCCCCAAGCTCTCAGACCAGGCCAATGAGAAGTACCTGCTGTCAGACTCTGACCCACCCCAAGACTGTATATAAGAATCCTATCCAGAAGGATTAGAGGTGTACGAGAACTTCTGTCATAAGAGCTGTAACACCTGGGGAAGAGGTCTGCTATCCTAAAATGCCCCCCCCCCCCACACACACACTTCTTACTGGCTAGTCAGCCTCTCCTCAGCCCAGCCAACTCAGCGCAGGGTGGTGGAATGGCAGACACAGAGGTGGAGCCAACTGGAGCAGCAGAAGCTGCAGAAAGACTTCCCCTCCTTGCTCGCACTCCCTCCCCCTTGCTAGAACTCTCGCACCTGGGCTGGGCCAGAGATGTCCACGGAAAGCCTCCTGTACACAGGCCCACGCGATGGTAGACATGTACATAATTCTTTTTGAAAAATTTTAACTTACGTACTGAATGTGATTCATAAGCAACACTGTTAAGCGCTGAAGGAATAAATAACAACAAGAAAGAAACACGTATTTGTTTCCTTTCTACCTAGAGTTCAAATGAGTCACATGTACGTAAGGGGCAGCTAGTCAGCTATGTAAGCGAGGTTACTTTCTCAGTTACCATGATGGTTGTCTTAGTCCTCTTTTGTTGCTATAATGAAATACCTGAGGCTGGATATTTCATAAAGAAGTTTATTAGCACGTAGTGAGGTCCAAGAGCATGATGCTGTCTGTCATTTGGGCAGCCTTAAAGAGGGTCTTCTAGATGCATCGAATCATGGTAGATGGCATCATGGTGGCAATGCATGCAGGAAGGAGAGGTCACAGGCGAGATAGGAAGAAAAAGCAAGCTCATTTTAGGCTACCCTGATTTCAAGGAATACCTTGAAAGTTTAATCTCACCACAGTCAACTTTAGTTTATTCATGAGTTAGTACCTATGATGTAATTGCCATCTCATAGGCTCTAAAGGTTCAATGACCTCCCAATACCAGCATTGTGGGCACCAAACTTTCAGGAAGTAAAACACTTTGAAACACCCTTAACCCATAGAAATGGTCAACAAGGCAGTGTGCAGAGAGGCTCTGTTGGCACTAGCCACATCTTAGCCTCATCCTGAAGCCATGTTATCACAAATGTTACCACACATGTTATTACACATGTTAGCACACATCCTATTACATATGCCACCTAAGAACTTTCTATGAGATGACTTTAGTCACCACTTCTGCAGGGATCCCTTTAACATATGCTTCTAACTGCAAGTGCAGTGTTTTGGAATAACCCCTCCCACAAGAGAGGAAATGAGAAAGAATAAAAAGAATCCAAATGAAGAAAAACCCATGTATCATAAATAACTTTGAGGATATATTTTTCTGATCAGGTTTCCCGGAGAGATGAGTCAGTTATTTGAGAGATTTAGGTAGACTGCTTTCCCTAACTTTGTTACCCTAAGAGTGATTAATTGTTTTTAGTTAACAATACTTAGTCAGCTCAGTCCTAGTTCAATTTAGAAGAGATTTCTGAGTAATTTAGCTAATGGTGGTATAAGGACCACTTGGCATGGGTCTACTTTTCAACAGTCAGCAATGAGACCACTGATTCTCAACTTTGGCTGTCAGAATTGTTGGGCAAAACTTTAAGTCCGTGCATAAGATAATGAATTTTATTTATTGTCAAACAAATCAAGGGAGGACAAAGCCCAAATATGTCACTCAAACACCAATTGCATTTAATCTGGAATCCCAATTTATAACATTGGATGAACAATGGATCTTGGTCTGACCCTTTTGGGCATTTCTTATATGAGAAACCATATCCACTATTACTATGTTGACTTAATGTCTATCTTTGCCTTGTCTTGAACCTCTGGGTTTAAGTCAGCCTCCTCAGCCTACTGAGTAGTTGGTACTGTATGTATGAGTCAGCATGTCTAGCTAGAACCCTCATTTGTATGTCTATAAGTTAGGATTTTGTATCCTTTGTGGTAATGGCATCCTAAGTGTTTTGGTGCCATAATTTCTGTTTCAGATTCAGCCAAAGCATCAGGATGGTTAATGTCAGCTGTTCTGACATGCTAAGAGAGATCACTTAGTCTGGACTTGAAAAAAGAAAGATTTCCAGAAATTTTTTGTTTATAACCTTTGGCCCTGCATCATCCATCCAAGAGCATATCAGAAGGGAGGTAAGCATCCAAGAGTTCTGTGACTAAAGAAGGCCTTTGGAGAGAGCGGATGGTGTTCTGACTTCTAGCCTTACCTTCTGGGAAAGTGACAGAGTTGTCTGCCCTCTCTTCCCTCATGTAGGCTTAGATTTTTCAAAACCTACTTTAATTAGGGTTCTTAAATGCTTTGACCTTTCTTCTAGCCCACCTACCAAAGGTAGGGGAGAAAGATGTTTAATAGGACAAGGGGGTTGTGAACCTGTTTAGAAGTAGTTCTTTGGGGGGTAATTCCCATCTTTATTGTCAGGATATCAGCAGTCTAGTTCAATAGCAAACATCAAACATGAATTAGTAGCAGCAACTCCTACCTGTGGAAACTGCAATGCTCTGGTAAATTGGCACAAGCCAGCAGAAGCAGAAAGAATGAGCCGGAATACCACAAGAAGTTCTTTGGTGTGTTTCTCTCTATGAACTGAAGGCCAGTGAAGCCCAGCAAAGTGTTTCATGGCTAGCGAGGACCAGAAGGAAATGAATAGCACCTATTTGCCTGGAAAGTCAGAGAGGAAAGTGGTCAATCAACCTGGTGGGTGTGACAGACAGATGCTAGAAGTTTTCTAAGGGCTAAGGAAGGAAGGCTGAGACCAAAGGAAGCAAAACAGGTATTCATCACATATAAGGCTGTGTATGTGTGTGTGTGGGAGGGTGGGGGTGGGGGGAGATGCTCAGAAGTGGAAGGGACAAGGCAGTCCCTGAAGAGTCAACAGTTGTATTCTAGTGTGTGTGGGGGTCATTACTGCCAGGCCTGGAGGATCTCACACCAGCTTGTAACCAATGACAAGTGAACCTCGCCTGTCCTTTCCCTTCCATCTCCATTCCTGTTCCCCAAGAGAGCAGGGGAGGAATGTGAAAGTACTGTGGGGACCCAGCGAGTGAATTCCTCCTCCCAGTGCTGACTGAGGGGGAGTACAGAGCACTGGACACCTTTCATGGCTGAAATAGATCCAATCTGCTTTGTGCCAATGTTGTGGATAGCCCTGGGCTTGTATTTTGATGCTAATTCCACTCCTGGGAGGGGCTACAGATGAGGAGTTGCCTTGTGAACCTTCTCCCCACCTTAACTTTTCAAATAAAGGCTTGAGCCAATGATTGGGCAGGAGGAAGGAGGAGGAGTTGAGGGTTTGGGGGAGGAGAAAAGGATCAATGGAAAAGGGAAGGAGTTATGGTGGACCGATGGAAAGGTTGGAGAGAAGCTCATGGCCTGGAGAAACTGCAAGTTATATGGGATAATATAGATGGGAATAGAGTAGTGTAGTGGGAGATCTGCCCAATCTAGGCTTATAGCTTGTATTGTCACTGATTGAGTTGAGATTTCTTTTATCGGGTAATTGGGTTGGAAACAAAATAGCGAAATGCCATGACTAGAGATTGAACAGAAAAGCCCCTGAGGCCCATCCCAGATTTTATCTATGGGACCAGGAAAGAATTTAACTGATAGAAAGCTTATCAGGAGACAAGGTTTTGCTTTGTGTGAGTCCTGCTCATTCCACAAATTGGCTCCACAGGTCTTGCTCAATATTAGATTATAAGCAAAACCTGTGGACAAGGCCAACCTTTCAGAGCATTTTCCTTTCCTTGTCTGGAGCCACCTGATTCTCAACCTGTGGATCACCACCCCTACAGGGGTCAAATGACCCTTTCACAGGGGTCACATAGCAGATATCCTGCATTTCAGATATTTACATTATGGTTCATAACAGTTGCAAAATTACAGTTATAAAATAGCAGTGAACATAATTTTATGGTTGCGGGGTCACCACATGAGGGACTGTATTAAAGGGTTGAAGCATTACGAAGGATGAGAAACGCTGATCTACAGGGGTCTTTTCTTACACCTTCTCCAGGTTCTTTAAACAAGCTGTTTACTGTCTATAATTTTTTACTCTTTTTTAAAGATTTATTTATTGTTATATATAAGAACACTGTAGCTGTCTTTAGACACACCAGAAGAGGGCGTCAGATCTCATTATGGATGGTTATGAGCCACTATGTGGTTGCTGGGATTTGAACTCAGGACCTTGAGAAGAGCAGTCAGTTCTCTTAACTGCTAAGTCATCTGTCCAGCTACAATTTTTTACTCTTTACCTGCCTTTCATCTGTTCATCCTACAAGCTGGATCTTAGATGTTGCCTCCCTGATATCCCCAACCTAGATGAAGTTTTTTCAGTTATAGTCTTACAAAACACCAATGGCTCTTTCCCTGTCTGTTCACCCTGGCCAGGTTTACATAGTTCTTTAAGTGTAATCTTGTCACTGTCCCCTACTCAGCTCCAATCTCCACAAGGATCAGATCTCACTCCTCCCTCTCTCCCCTTCTAAAATCACTGTGGTACTCCTAATACCCAGCACAGTACTGACACCTAGCCAGTGACTGACAGGTGTATTTTGATGAATGGATGCCTGTGCCAGCATCTGGACACACCAGTGTAGGACCAGGAGAGGCAAGTGTAATGGTGACTTTTCTTATTGCTGTGATAAGATACTGGACTAGAAACAACTTGAGAGAGTTTTGTCCTGGCTTGTGGTTTGAAGGGACGCAGTCCCTTATGGTAAGGAAGACATGGTGGTGGGCAACTCTATGGTGGCAAAAACCTGCAGCTGGGACTCCTCCCATTCTGACATCTTGGAGGAACAGGAATCAAAGACTGGATAGGATATGGGTAGAGCTATAAACTTCAAAGATCTTTCCTCAGTGACCCATTGAGACACTACCTTCTAAAGGTTCCACAACATCCTTGTGGTGGTTTGAATAGGTATTCCAGTGTTTGAATGCTTGGCCCATAGGGAGTGGCACTATTAGAAGGTGTGACCTTGTTGGAGGAAGTGTGTCACTGTGAGGGTGGGCTTTGAGCTCTCTATGCTGAAGCTCCACCCAGTATGGAATTCCAGCCCCCTCCTGGCTGTCTGCAGGGAAGACAGTCTCTTTTTGGCTTCCTTCTGCTCGAGATATAGAACTCTTGGCTCCTCCAGCACCAAGTGGGCTGCACAATACCATGCTTCCCGCCATGATGATTATGGACTGAACCTCTGAAAGTGTAAGCCAGCCCCGCAAGTTGGCTTGGTCATGGTGTCTCTTCCCAGCAATGAAACCCTCGCTAATCAGCACCATCAGTGGAGGCACAAAGACCGTTCACATTCAATTCATAAAAGAAAGACTAGGCACCTGTGGGGGTGGGAAGAAAGGGGCATGCACATGCCTGTGAAGGACTGAGGAAGACCTGGGGTGTCTCACTCCATCGCTCTCTACCTTATCTCCTTGAGACAGGATCTTCTCCCGAACCTTTAGCTAGCTGTTTTTCAGCAAGCCCCAGGGGTTCTTTCATTGGTTCCCATTACCAGCACTGGGTTACAGGTGGTGGCCACGCCCGGTTTTGTACGTAGGTGCTGTCATCCCAACTCTGGTTCTCATCTTTATCCACAAGCCATCTCTCCAGTAGGACACACTTCCATCTATGCAGGGTGGGGCTTTCTAATGACTGACATCTGGGCTGACACAGCTTCTGCTCTGTCAGATGCTTAGGAGCTTCCTTGCCTCTCATACCAGGTGCCGCCATCATGTACCTCCTCACCCGCAGAGACAGTGCAAGCCATAATGCCCTGCCAAATGTCCCGAGGACAAGGAGGAAGACAAAACGGCTAGTGGTTTTGAGTCAGTCACTACTTCAAAGAGGCTGAGGTGGCTCTCTATTTTAAAAAATGTAATTACATTAAAAATCTATATGTGTGTGTATTCAAGTGTGTGGGGGTATTTGCCACAGCACAGATGTGGGAGTTAGAGGACAACACGTCCGGGTCCATTCTTTCCCTTTGCCATGTGGCTTGGCAGCAAGCATTTTTACCTCCTGGCCATCTTGATGTCTTAAATAGACTTTATGTTTATCTCCATAAGCTTTTGTAGTATAAAACTGTCACAGAAAGCAAGTATTTCTTTTGTTTAAAACAAAACAAAACAAAACAAAAAGGTGGGGGTCAGGAATCAAGATTCAGGACTGTCAAATGCCTCAGAGAGAAAGTGAACTGGGAAGGCATATACTGGGAAGTGTTGCTCAGGCATGCTGTTAGTGGCCTGTAGGCATGCTCAGGGGGTGCTGGGCAGGTGAGGCTGTGTGACTGGGGTGTTTACAAGGGCCAAGGAGAGAAGTCAAGGCTGAGGAGGTCCTGCATTAGACAAGGGGAAGACAGAAAAATAAGTCAGAAATAGCCAGGCAGTGGTGGCACATGCTTTAATCCCAGCACTCTACACCCCAGAGGCAGAGGCAGAGGTAGAGGCAGGGGGATCTCTGTGAGTTCAAGGCCAGCCAGGGGTAGAGCAAGGAACCCTGTCTAAGAAGAAAAGACCGACAATATAAAACAAAACAACTCCCCCAAATACAAACAACAAAATCAAACGCCGCGATGACTCTCAAAGGTTACTACTATTCCTAATTTCCAAATCTCCAGAGCTTTCTCTATTTGTCTAATACAGGTAAATTCTGAGCATAACTGAGGCGTCATTGCACACCCAGGAACAAATTCTGGCGGTTAGTGGATTTGTTTGCTGGGACCATAGACTTGGTCTTTTGTCACTGCACAGTTCTGTATATTACAAGTCTGAAGTCAAGGCCTCTTTCTGTGGTGTGCCAATGGTGTCTTCTCCTGTGTCCTTGTATAGCTTCAGGGTATGTCTGTGTTCTAACTTCTTTTTATAATTGGATGAAGGTCTACTCTAATGGTTTTAATTTGATTGCCTCTTTGAGGCCCTGTCAGGAATATGCCACACTTTAAGGTCAAGATTTCCACATAGAGGAAAACATAAGTCAACCTGTGATATTAATGACCATCTCAGAGGGATAGTAGAGCCAAGTGTCCCTACCACCAACTTTACACCTCCACCAAAAGAGTCCCCAGAAGGTAGCCCCAACCAAAATAGCCACTACTGACCACTGCCCTCAGCACCTTCCCTCCTCTGCCCTTAGGTCATCTCTGACAGTGACACACACATTCCTCTGGTCATCCCGAGTGTACCTGCTATATTGGAATCATCTTAAGACCACTCTTGACTCATTGGTCCCTTGAACCTAAAGATCAAGCAGGGTTTAAAGTGACTGGGCCAATCATAAGACCTGGGGTTTTAAACTCAGGCAAAGAACTTCCCTAAAGCACCACAATATTATATAGCACAATATTGCTAGTCTTAGGTGAACTAAGGCATGCCCCAGTTAGGGACTGCAGCCTGCAGGGAAGAGGTCTCCTGGGAAGCCCTCACTCTTAGAGAGACATCCTGTTTACCATGAGTCACTTGTGAGAGTGTGTCAGTTCCAGTCTTCTGGTAACTTGCTAATGAAATGCTCTCTGTTAAGGATGTATATAGAAGGGTATAAATAGGTGGAAGGTTTTCTAAATAACCCTGGCTCACGGTAAAGTGGTAAGGGAGTTATTAGTTCTTTTCGAGGCGAAATAAAGCGGTTCTTCATCCTCTCCTACCACACTTCAGCTTCATCCCAGGACAAACAAGTCACCCCCCTCCCATTTAAAGAAAATGAAATCGCTGTTCATGGCGGGGTGGCTTCAGAAAAAAAAAAGAAAAGGCCTGGCCTCCGGAGTTCCAACTTTAGTGGGGCTCATTCTTACAGACTCTAAACCTTGTGGTTTTTTGGTAGGAGGTAATTTCTGTGCTGGTTATGATTTGAAGGAGCTGGCCCACAGTTCAACCTTGCTTAAATTGGAACAAGATGTCACCCGTGGTCTTGCTCCCGTAGTGGGCTCTTGAAAGTAGATTGTCAGAGGGATACATTTTAGGCCATTCCTGGGGACTCCTGTTAGTTTCCATGTCCAGAAATGACACCATCATTCTGTCACTGCCCTTCCTGAATCCAGCAAGCAGGGACTGTGAGTTGTTAATGGGTGGTTTTCTTTTTTCTTTTTCTCTCTTTCTTTCTTTTCTTTCTTTCTTTCTTTCTTTCTTTCTTTCTTTCTTTCTTTCTTTCTTTCTTTCTTTTTTTTCAGGCAAATGAAGGCAATGGCAAAGAATATTTCATAAAAACAAGTGACAAATTTCACTCAAGTTACTGACACATTCAAGGAAAAAATGAGTTTTTGCTTTGAAGCTAACCAGAAACAAATGGGACCGGTTCTCCAAAGGAAAAGTTGGGAGTTTAGTTATGACCCATCTCCCAGAAATCTAGGAAATTATACATACCGTCCCCTCTGTTTATAATATGAATAACATGATTGTGTGCTGGGGTCAGTTGTAGGTCAGAGGAGAATTTACTGCTTGGAGCAGCAACTGCATCAAGGCAGAAAAGGGAGCCATTAACCCCTTACCGACACCACTCAAATGCCTGCATTTTAAGGAAAACTTTGGAAACTCCTTACCGTTATGAACTGGGTCTCCAATGTCCTGTAGAGACCTGTCCACAGATTTCTCTAATGAAAATCTTTGGGAGACTGAGAAGCTGGGAAGGGTAGATAGAGGCTGTCTGTCTCACCTCCAGGGGGCCAGGTGTGATGCACTCAGTGAATTGTTTGTGGTCTCAGAAAGAAGCTGTCTGCAGATAGCTTCATTGTTCTGGGTTCTGGGGGTGAAGGGCTGTGGTCCTGCCCTGCTGGCTCGGGAACTGAAGTTGTAAGTGCTCTGGGAGTTTTCCCAAGTGTTGTTTGCTTTGTCTCCAGTTAATTTACCAACCAAGGAGTTCACGCTGTCTTTTTTAGGGATGAGGGATACTTGGCCCAGAGGGGTTTAGCAGAGTGCACTCTAATGTACAGTAAAAGGGCTCACACCCAACTTCATTGACTCCAAACACTTCCCTCGCATGAACGAGCGAGCCCATACCAGATGCCGAAAGTCACAATGGAAGAGTGCGGGCTGGAAATCAGGGCAGGCTGAGGGGTCCCTGGAGTCCTGCCTCAGTCATAGTTTACAACTGTTCCCTGCCTCACTTCACTGGGGGTGGGGCATACCAACACTGATGCTCAAATGTCAGTCCCCAGTCAGCCTAGGGGGTGTGGGAAGAAGACAGAGGGTGCATAGAGGATGCAGGATGAGGATTCGGTCCCGTGGGCAGCCCCTGGGCGAGCAGACCAGGGAGGGATCTGGGCGGCTAGACCCAGCTGGGAAGGGCCTATGGCCGCGTGGGAGGAGGGTGTGATCCCAAGGCAGGATTGTTTATAAGCACCCCTGGCCTTTTTAAAGCACCAGCGGATGGCGCCACCTCCCTCGCTTCTACTTGAAATCCCCTGTGAGTCACCGGGGCCCTTCCAGCCACCTGCAGTCCCCAGTCTGCCCCTCTGAAGAAAATGTAGCACAGCCAGGGAGCAGAGGGTTGGGTGTCCAGCTGTGATGTGGACCAGCTGTGGGTAGATTGCTTATGAGCTCTCGGCATCCTCCTTGGGGGGTTATGATACCCATCTTATGCAATTCTTGTCCAGCCCTGTGCAGCGTTTAGAAATAATGTCTGGCACCCAAGAAAAGCTCAGATACTCTTAGTTTCTGAGTTCTAATATATATATATATATATATATATATATATATATATATATATATATATATATATATATAGAGAGAGAGAGAGAGAGAGAGAGATGATTGTCCTTGCCCGTTTCTGCCAACGTTTCTACATACGATCCTGTTAAGGAGTTAGCCTTGCTATGCTCCCAGACACCATACTTAGGATAGAAAAATAAATAAAACATGGCCCTTTGTTTCTGGGCCGTCAGATTCTATGAGTTCAAGACCACCAACCTAGCCTATAGGGCCAGTTTCAGGACAGCTAGGGCTACACAAAGAAATCCTGTCTCAAAAACAAGACAAAAACAACAACAAAAAACAAATACAACAAAACAACCAATCAACCAACCAACCAACCAAAAAACAAAATACAGGCAAAACAGCTGCGACATATAGCTCCCAAAAGCAGTTAAGGGCAGTTATGCTGGTAACCAGACCTGGCCTTGAACTTACAGAGATCCCCTTGCCTCCGCCTCCTGAGTGCTAGGGTTAAAGTGCCAACACCACCCCGCTTGCCCTTGTTTCTAAATAGGATCTAAACTGGAGCTTGCTGCTGTAGCGCTTTGGACACTTCTTGTTGATGTGAGGCCAAAGCCCAGTTTGCAGCTGCCTCAGCTCAGGCCGACTCCTGGCATGTGTTTAGCTCAGTGCTACACAAGCTGCCAGCTTCCCCGGCAGCATGCTGACCCAAGAGCTATGCGTGCCCACTTCAGGTCCCATTTCCTCCTCCTGCCTTCCGAGGTTTGCAGGTGGTTTCCCCTTTGTCTGCTCTCCCCAGTTTGGCATTCATCTTCCCTTCCTCACTGCCCAGCCTGCTGGCTGCGTTCATGGCCCCAGACGCAAAAATCAGCTGCATAAGCTGTGGGGTAAATCCCTTGCTTAGTGTCTTCAACCTGAATAGCCCTTGAGGGCTAGGGCAGCTAAAGACAGCCGGGACAAAACAAGCCAGGAATTGGGGATGGGATGAACACATTCAGGAGATGGTGGGGCTGTGTAAAGGCTTGGGATTCCTAGAAATGGAAGGAAAGGCTGGGAGAGGAAGACGGGGTACAGAGGGAGAGAGTGGTAAGAAGATGTGGAGAACTGAAAGCCGTGCAAACACTTATGCAGGACAAGGAATGCCTGTATGAAAGAAGCGTCCACCCAGTTGGGAAAGATGCTGTGAATAGCCGACAAGATGCATCACATTGTTTGAATAAGGCTCCACGTGATACATCTTTCCAACATGGTGCTCCCTTTAAGCAATGCTGTTTCCTGTAGGCATTGGACAAGGATTAGGAAATCCTTGCCTTGCTTAATGACGAGTACACATTCTAAGGAAGGTGTTTGTGTGTGTGTGTGTGGGGGGGTACTTTGTCAGTGTGAGCATCCTAGACTACTTACACAACCCTGCACGGAGCAAGCCCGTCACTTCTTGTCGCCTCTTGATGTAGCCAAGAAACACTAACCAAAGTATGGACAAGTGTCACAGGGCTGGCGGCTTTACGAAGTTTTTTATAAGTAGGTGTGCAAGCTGAAAGAATGATACACCTAAAGCCAAGATGCACAGTGGTAATGTCGTCACTCATGGCTGCTGCGGATGGTGCGTGCCTGTGTGTGTGTCACTTTAATACACAGCCTTGCTGCAGACACTCGATGAGCACTGCACTATGTATTAATGATTTCAGTGGGAATGACGGTGGGACTATTTTAGCTCTGCTAGTGTCTTTATCATTATAGGAGCCTGTCGTTAACTAAAATGTCATTATGGAGCAAGTGATTGATGGTGCCAGACAAGCTAAGAGCAATAAGCAAACTACTTATTTCAATGGTTTTTTTTTCAAAAAAATTCACAAAAAAAATTTCCATGATTTTCTTGATGCTCCTGCCTTGGTTTTCTGAGTATCATGACCATTAGGCTCCTCCATGCTTATCTCAGTATGTGTGTGTGTGTGTCTGTCTGTCTCTCTCTCTCTCTCTCTCTCTCTCTCTCTCTCTTTCTCTCTCTCTCTCTCTGTGTGTGTGTGTGTGTGTGTGTGTGTGTGTGTGTGTGTGGCTGGGGATTGAACACAGGGATTTGTGCATGCACATACACTACCCCATGAGCTCCTCCTCTATCCCTTGTCTCTCTCTGACATTGAAATACTCCATATATGAGATAAGAGATTGCCAAGAGAGGGGTCACTTTGATAGACCATCCCGCTGGTAAGGATGGCGTGGGTCAATGGTCAGTCCTAGACATATCTTAGATGACTCCGACCAGCTCCGTGTGCATAGTACCCAGGCTTGCTTCCCTAACTGCTAGCAGGCTGGAAAATGTGGGTCTGGAAAAGAAAAGGAAAGTGGGATTTGATGAATGCACAGTATTGTCTCTGCCACTTCTGGCAGCTTAGGAGCTATGATTTACAGCTCAACGCAGTGATGGAGCAGCTGTGCTCGTGCATGTCCGGATGTGGAGAACGTTTTCTATTATAGCTGCTCCCGCCACTGGAAAGGAAATATCTTGGGTTGGAGCTGCACTCAGTCTATCGGCACTCACACAGCTCACTGGGTAGGACTGGCTATTCCTCAGTCCCAAGGAGGAGGAAGGACCAACACAGCCCATCTATTACTAGCCCAGGAAAAGACCCAAATGCCAAATTCAGGTTCCAATGAATGTATATCAATTTCAGGCCTTCAAAAAGTTGAAAAAAAGTATCCATTTGAATCATCTAAAGCCAGGGGCCACAGTCCTCTGCTTCGAGCTGAATTAGGCAGTCTGCTGTTAATAAACACCCCCAATAGGAAGCCAGTGAGTGAGCCCACTCTCTAGGGCTAAATGGTTAATGTTGGCTAATGAAAATGAAGAGTGGTTACTTCCTGTTTGTTTGATTGTGTTGAGACATGGTCTCTTTATGTAGCCTCAACTGCCCTGGAACTTGCCACATAGACAAAGATGGCCTTGAACTCAGGAATCTGCCTGCCTCTGCATCCCAAGTGCTGGGATTAAAGGCATGCACCGCCACACCAGGCTAGAGTAGTTACTTTCTGTGTTTATGTAAGCAGGAACACTAGAGTTCTGGTGTTCAGGTACATGGTCGATTCCCAGTTCTGGTCTTTTTGGTTCTTCACAGTCCCACTGATCAATGGGAAGGCTGCCACAGGCAGAATATCACAGGGCTTATCCTGTTTCTTCATTTACATTCTTAAACTGTTACACAGAAACATAAAGATTATGTAGAATAATGAGGACTCTGTGGAATGTCTCCATACATGTATCTATGTACTATATGCACAATGTGTTAAACACGATCCCTCAACTATTCATCCTTCCTCCCAGTGAAAACATCTCTGACTCTTTCTTCTGGAGACATACACTGGGTGGCTATTATCTAGAAACTACGAGTTGTACAATATCATGCCACCAAGGCTTCTGAATCCTATTTAATTGTAAATTAGTGTACACTGGTCAACTTCTCCACAGCTCTCCCTCACCCTAACAGCTACTTTGAGGTCTAGGATGTGTCTCTATACAGACAGGGTGTTACACAAAACGGTAAAATCTATCCCAGAGAAGAACAGCAATCCTGTACTTTTTCTGACCCAGGATGGATCACGTAGGAGAAACCAAACTATTTATTATATCAGCTATCACACATGTTATGTTATGAAGACAAGGCAAGGGGCCAACACTTTTGCAATAATGACCTTTCTTTCCAATGTCCAAAAAGTGTAAACAGTAAATTTTCTTATGATGTCTCAGAGTCAAAACGATGCTTGAAACAAGAAGATTATACAAAAATATAGTAACGCATTGCTTTCCTTCTAGAGAGTTTTGGGTGGAATATATGATATTACAGTGGGTAATTTTATATGTCAGCTTGACTAGAGTAAGATACCAAGATAACTGATGAAATGTCACTCTAGGTGTTGCCATGAATTAATTTTGATTTAATAATTAAAACCATTAGATTGAGTAAAGTAGGCGAGCCTTCATAAAACTGCAAATCACTTACCTTCCTTAAAATCAATCTATACATTTATCTATCTGCATCCATTATTTTGAAGATAAGATCTTACTCTAGCCCACACTGGCCTAGAAGTCACTATGTAACCCAAGTAGCTTTGAACTCATGGCAATCCTCCCGCCTCAGCCTCCTGAGTGTTGGGATTACATACTTGAGGCAGCACTCTTGAACCTTCTCCATCCTAATGGATTTGTTTCTCTGGACAATCCTCACTAATAGGGACATTTCCTTCCTTCCTTCCTTCCTTCCTTCCTTTTTTTTTTGTTTTTCGAGACAGGGTTTCTCTATGTAGCCCTGGCTGTCCTGGAACTCACTCTGTAGACCAGGCTGGCCTCGAACTCAGAGATCCGCCTGCCTCTGCCTCCCAAGTGCTGGGATTAAAGGTGTGTGCCACCACCGCCCGGCTGGCTCCTTTTATTTATTTAAGATTTATTTATTTTATGTATGTGAGTACACAGACACACCAGAAGAGAGCCTCGAATCGCATACATGAGTACACTGTAGCTGTTTTCAGACGCACCAGAGGAGGGCGTCAGATCTCATTACGGATGGTTGTGAGCCACCATGTGGTTGCTGGGATTTGAACTCAGGACCTTTGGAAGAGCAGCCAGTGCTCTTAACCGCTGAGCCATCTCTCCAGCCCCCCTTCCTTCCTTCCTAAGAAAACAGATAGTATCCATTAATTTGCATTAAGCCATTTAGAATTTCACACCTACAAAATATCCGTTGAGGAACAAGAATCCACGTAGGAATCTGAGGTTTCCTACTCTGGTTAGCTTCAGCTGTCAACTTGACACAGCCCGGTTACCTGAGGGAGTCTCAATTAGGGGGATCGTCTTGATCAGATTGGCCTGTAGGTGTGTGTGTGTGTGTGTGTGTGTGTGTGTGTGTGTGTGTGTGTGGCAGGAAGTGAGGGGCGTTTTCTTGATTGCTGATTGACTTGGGCAGGACCAAACAAGGAGTTCTGGGCTGTGTAAGGAAGCTTGCTAAGTAGAAGCTAGGGAGCTAGTCAGTAAGCAGCCTTCTCCCATGGCTCCTGCCTCTGCTTCTGGTTGATATATAACCCCAGCTTCCCTCAGTGATGGACTTGTTATCTAGAAGTGTAAACTAAAATAAACCTTTTCCTCCCCTAAGTTGCTTTGGGCCGTGCTGTTTATCACAGCAACAGAGAGCAAACTGGAACTCCTATTCACACATCGTAGGCCATCGTCTGGCTTTCCTATCTTCCATAATCCTTTGGATCTCTTCTCACTTCTGCTTTCTCTAATCCCTCTTGGGTTCAGGCATATAAATCCAGGACTTGCTCTTCATTCCTTCCATGGACAGAGCTCTTCTTACTCTGAACTCTTCATCCCACCTGCGATGATAATGAATTCAATTAATGTTACTGTCTATTAGATACAGTCTCAGAAACAAAAGGAATCGATACTAACCGGTATTCGATAGCACTTGGGTGCAAGCCAACGAAAGAAATGAACGCGTAAAATATGATAGAGGCTGTCTCCAGCCTGCCTCTCAGCTTGGGCTTGGCTGGAGTTCTGACATGCAGGGTGATACTCTGCTAGGAGAATGGCTGAGCACTTGAGCTGTCTGACTGCACAAAGAAGAACGTGTCAGCTTTGTGGAGGTGATTTGTACTCTGTGAGGATTACTTCCCAAATAACACAGACAGAGGGACCCTAGTCCATCCTGTGAAATGGGAGGGTTGCCTGCCCGGCAGTCTCGGGCTGTCAGGAGGAATCAGTGACTCGAAGATGCTCATCTGAAGCACAGGGAGGAAGCAATGGGAAAGAGCACAGAGGGCACTATCCAATCTAGGAGACGTTTTCAGAGGCGCCTTGTTCTTTTCTATATTATGTTAGCAGGCAGTAAATTTGAAAAGATGAAAAAGGAAGGGGAGGGGAGGGGAGAAATGGAAGGTTAGGAGTTAAAATCCTTGTGTGTGTGTATTCCTGCCTTTCCTGCCTTCCTTGGAAGCCGAGGGAGGAGTGTATATCTTTTAGATTGGAATTCCTGTCGTAAACCTCATAATCTTCACAATGTGAGTGCGGTCAGTCATCCACATGAAAGGACAAGCTACAGCAGAAGCCAGCTGCTGCCTGGGCTGGTGTTAGAGAAGGGGGACTCGAAAGCCAAAGGAAGATAGGCAGAGATTTAAAACTCAGTCTTCTGCTGAGCCTGATGCCCTACTTCTGTAATCCCTCTACTCAGAGTCAGATGAAGGAGCATTGCCATGAGTTCATGAGTTCAAGGCCAGCCTGGTTTCCATAGTGAATTTTATCTCAGCCAGAAAGAGAGAGAGAAAGAGAGAGAGAGAGAGAGAGAGAGAGAGAGAGAGAGAGAGAGAGAGAGAGAGAGAGAGAGAGAGAGACACTCAGGAAGCTGGGGCAGGGAGATTTCTATGAGTTTGAGACCAAGGGTCTTCATGGACTGTTCCCTGCTTACCAAGGACAATAGCTTTAGATGTACAAGCATGCCATGCCTGGGCTGTTAGGCGTTCTAGGCGGTCTTCACATCTGAATGTTGAGCACAGTATCTGGAACCTTCTCACTCACCATATTTTGCGACAAAATCTGTCCATTTTCTCCAGCTATATCTTAAAAGTAGTATTTTAGTATTAGGCCTTAACACTGCATACTGAGGCTTGTTCTCAGTTTTTGTTTGTTTGTTTGTTTTGCTTTTTTGTTGTTGTTCTAATTTTGTGTCTTTGGGGATAAGTCAATCATTTGTCCAGGCCTCCTCCTCCTCCTCCTCTTCCTTCTTCCTCTCTCTCTCTCTCTCTCTCTCATGTTAATATTTTCTGATTCTGTAAAACTAATTTGGAGGGGCCCAAAACTTAAAGCATATAAGCCTCAACCTTGATGTTATACCTGACTCCATCTCAAATATTCAAGGAAACATTTATGGACTACCTAGGGCACATAAGAGCATACTTGTTTGCCTGAGGTGTGAAGCAAATGAAAGCTTTGTCATGAGGGCTTGAAGCAAGCATGAGGTAAGCCAAGAGAAGGCTCAGAACCCACTGAGGGAAATGACTTGCTCTTCCATTGGGATGGTGGCATTCCTACACCAGAGTTAGGCTATCTACCCTAAAAGAATGAAACCTTAACAGGGCCCTAGAGCACAGGACTCACATTACCAGAGTCAAAGAGAACTCCATTAAGGTAGGAGATGCAAGAAATACTTGGGAAGGGGCCGTAAACCTCTCGAGGCATGCCGTGGTTTGGATTCAGGTTGTCCAACAAAGGTTCACATGGTAGAGGCTGGGTATAGTAGTGTTGATGGGACAGAACTTCCAAGGGGTGCAGCTAGAGGGTAGAAACTAGGACCTTAGTGACTTCACACTCAGAAGAGCATTGATATCTTGTCTTTGGGAGTGGGCTAGGTTTGGAGAGACTAAGTTGGTTGGTATAAGAGCAGGTTGGTTTAAAGTCTGGGACCACCTTTCGACATGTACCTTTTACCTTGTTATAATGTAGAATGACCTGCCCCCAGCCAGATACACTAGCCTGATTTGGATCCAGATTGGTGAGACAAAATACTTCTCCCCCCATCTCCCGGAAATAGTAGCCAGACTCAGCTATTTCATCACAACAGTTCTGCAGAATGGAATAAGACAAGAGGATTTCCGAGCATGTACAGAAGGAGAGAGAAGACAGGATGGAACTAGTGAATGTAGGCAGCTTGCAGACGGCCTTGGATGCAGAGCACAAGGACTTTACTTGACTGACTAAACATTTCTGAGGAAGGGCACTAGAGGATATTATGTAATAGATCAGTCAGAAAATAGACAGGGAGAGAGGACGAGGGGGGGCACACCCACTGAGTAAGACAGACTTCAGGGACAGCAGGGATAGGGCAGCTTCCTAACCTGTGACCTGGGTCAGCCAGTGGAGCACACTATAAGAATGGCATATGGTAAATGAATGTGGTAGGAGAATGTCATTGTCTCTGGTGTTGACTACATGCCTCTGAAGGTGTCTGCTTGTTTTTCTAGGGTGTCTCCGGGAAGTAGTTTTGTTTTTTAAGCCTGCTACTGATGCAACCCATGGTGGGGAAATTTGACTTTCCTCCCATGCATCTCCTGATGCCAGTTTTTTTTTCTTTTTTGAGGGGTGCAGTACAGCAGCAGCATGGGGCATGTCTGGGTGCAGTAGCTGCGAAGGGTGTGGTTCTCAATGGTCCTTTCTGTACTTCCTTCAGGACACAAGGCAGGGGCAGGAATGAGAAAGGCAGGATGTCTTCTGGTTTTCGTTGTTGATGTTTTTTTTTTCCTCTCTTTCTTTTTTTTTTTTTTGCAAATGGTATTGCTATATCCATTCTCCATAGTTCATTCTAATGCCAATGCTTACATGGTCATTGTTCTTAGAACAGGAGGGTTTTCTTTACTTCTTCATAAAGCACTTCCTTTTTTGTTTGTTTGTTTGTTTTTTGTTTTTGTTTTTGTTTTTTTTTTTTTTAGCAACCTCTAGCATTTAGCATGCCTTCTCTACATCATAGCCTCAGAAATTTTACCCAGCAGGGCATAAAGACAAGAGTCCTGAATGAGGAACTCGAGGGGCCTGCATGGTAGCACAGTGGGTGTTTAGGAACAGACTCTAGGATAAGATTAAGGGAGGTCACTATGGAATATTAACTCTTTTTTTGTTGTTTATTTAAGAAAAGTTTTACTAATGTGTTAATATTTTGGCAACATTATTGTAACAAGTTTAAAAGGCAGAGAGACTAGTATAGGCTTTAAAGGAACAAATGACGGTTTTCCAATTAAATTATTACACAGATCTAAGGGGTTTACTGAATAACTACAAGGCCCAGGAAACAAATTAAATCTGAAAGATGAAATCCAGTATTAGCACCTACAATATCTCTAAAGTTAACAACTTGTAACTGCTTCGTTCATTTCTTATGTTTCTTAACTTCTCCCAAACACAGCGCTCTCAAATTCCCAAAAGAAAGGACATAAGAAATTCCAATACTAAGAGAGTACAGAGATAAAGAAAAGCTGGAAGAATTAACTTTAACTTGCAAGTTACATGGGAGCCAAAACTTACCTGAGTCAATCGAAAGATTTCTGTGCCCTGAATACTGTATATGAGGAGGCCATGAGTCAGTTTATAAGTAGGTTACAAATTAGCAACATACAGTATCATTTCTACCAATTTTTTCTCCTAAGTTATATTTGTAGCAAAACTAGAGTTAGGTGTTTAGGACACTTGCTTATTACACACTGGGGCAGAGCTGGGGCGGGCGTATCTGATGGCCGAGTATCTGCTTATTATATTCACTTATCTGTGAAACAAACACACATAATATTTCCTCTACATTTCAAGGTAATGCGCATGAAAAGAAATGCTTTCAAAGAAACAACCTGAATTGCATGAAATACTGCTTTAATAATAACTGCAATACTAAAACAAGTAACATATATTATTCTCTCAAGGAGCCTCTGAAATTGAACAGCAGAAGTCAGTCTTAAGATCTAAGCACATCAAGACTGGAAGCTTGGGGAATCTGGGCGGCGGATCAGCAGGACCACAGGCATACGCACCCTCAAAGCCTGTTACTAATCTGGGGGAAGAACTGAGCTAAGACATGACTTGTAGAATCCTAAAGCCACCTAGGAAACTGACCCAAGGGATGAAGAGAACCAGTGAGACTGGTGTCAGCTAAGAAAATGACTTTGTCTTGGGCTGACCAACTGCCTGTTTTTGAAATGGCTTTGAATTTTAAAAAAGTGAATTGCTTCCTTGTATTTTCTTGGAAACAAATCAACAGAGTCCTACACAATTGGGAGACACAAAGTGGATGCTGAGTGATGGGGCGGTCACTCCCGGTGTGGCACCGTGACTCTGGCAACAGGGACAAGAGAATATCGCTCTGGAGAGGAGGTAGGGACACTCTGCCATCGGCCAGTGGATAGATGAAGGTCCCAGCTAGAGGTGGGATCTGCAGTTCTGTGGTTTATCTTCCACTGCTCACACCTCTGTCTTCATAGATGGTGATTTCAATACTTGAAGCCCTCTCTCAATGGGGTCTGTTAGGAGGAGGCCTTGTGGGGAGCATATATCTTCTCATTCTGTTCTTGCATGTTTTTGGAGACTTTCTTCAAGACCTTCTCATAATGAGTCTCCATGCATAAGAAGATGGTATTAAATACTTGGTTAAATAAGCCAAGTAGCCTTCAAGATATAACTGGCCCCCAGGATTCTCTGCTTCTGCATAAAGGTTATTTAGAGTTCGAACTGTTTTTTCAAACTGCTGTATCAATCCTGTTCTCCAGCTCCACCAGGAACTTGGTCTAGAACTGGTAAAGCATGCCGCTGCTGTAGTCTCGCTGAATGAACACCTTCCCGGACAGTGGCGCCTGCTGCGGCCTCATGACCAGGACAGGACCCACTGCTCTGCGAGTTCAGGCAAGACACTGGTCAGATTGCCGGCCTAGAGCCGGCTCTCGGGGCTTGCCAGCCCTTCAGAGCCACCCAGCGCCCAAAGATGCCCAAGCCTCCCCCTTGCCGATCCCCTTCACTCATGGCTATAGCTGAGGGCCCCCAGCTACCCAAGCCCAGGAACCGTGCCCCTCCATCCTGGCTTGGCCCTGGAAACATAAACCCTGGAACATTAACTCTTGATCTCTATGAGCCTCCCTTTTGTGGATTAAGCAACACACAATTTAAGCTTCGGTTCTGGGTGTTTGGAAGTATCAGCACACGCATAAGGGCAGATGTCCACGTAAGTGCAACTTTCAAAGACAGTTCAACTTTATTTGCACCTGCTATTTTAATAAGATCAGGAGGGGATTTTTCTGGTTGTTGTTCTCTCTCTCTCTCTCTCTCTCTCTCTCTCTCTCTCTCTCTCTCTCTCTCTCTCTCTCTCTCCCTCTCCCCCCCCCTTTCTTAGAATTACCAGCCAGTGGCATTTCACTTTAGAAACACAGGACTGGATATACTGTAGATTTATGTGTGATCTCCTTATCACTGGAGCTGACTTAAGTTTTCAGCAGACTTGAAGGTCAAGCTTGGACAGCAGGCAGGGAAGCTCAGTGTCTGGTAGTTACACTCCTCTTGACACTTGCTCTAGAAGTGACGTATTTGATGTTTCTAGTAAACATTAACATATGTCTTTATATGATGGGACATACATCACGTCATACATAACACGCACAATCAAAGGAAAAGCAGAAACCTGTCTGAGTTAGGGTATTTGCTACAAGTTGCCAAATGGTACATGTTGGACTCTAAAATGTTTGTGAATGGAGCTGTGAAATCATCAAACAGTTTTTAAGTCTGGAAACCAGTGGAAGGTTCTGGTCAGAGGAAATACAGTCAGGCAGGAGATGAGAGAGAAGGACAGGACACCAAAGGTGTCTGTCCCTTGCTAGCTTAAAGACTGGCACAGCAGGAATGTTGCTGGTGGTCATGGTCTGGATCAGGCGTTTCTAGGTTAATGGCTTCTTATTCAAAGCATTGGAAAAGCACACATGGATTGCAAAGTAGCAAGGACATTTTATTTATATGATCCCTGATTTGCTGCTGAAGAGAGCAGCAGACACCTGGATTTCAGATTGCACAAGGACCCCAGGTTATTATGTAGGATTTCCTTTTTGATATTTAGGAAGAGGAAGAATTTGACTGCTATGGGTATAATATGGATGGTTTTCTGTTTTGATTGACAGGCTTGAATTATGTAAGCTTTTCTCTACTGCACGTGTCCTTTCCCATAATGCATCTGATTTTAATCAGAGGCATGCCTAATTATAATATGCATGAGGTGATATATGGGGATTTTACTCTGAAAGTCCACCCAGAGGACAAAGTTTGCTTTATTGTATATACATCCAAAATGAGTCTAGAGGCCAGATTGTTCCTCTCATTTCTGTGTCTGGACACATTCTAGAATACATTTGCATACAAACTGTTGATGATTAAGGGAAGAGAAACTTAGTCCATTGTTCAGAGTGTAGAATATAGGCAGCTTGGTGAAGGTAGGAGGGTCTTCAGTTGCTAGGTATGTTGCCAGGAGAGGAGTATTTATATAGCCCAAGCCAAGTGCAGTTCCACATTGCTAAGCAATTCTGTATGTTTGCCTATCTCAGAGAAAGGGGTGGCAGATTTAAATAAATGTGGCTCTTAGTAGAAAGAGATGTTGGCTGTTTGGTACCTCAGAAGAGTTGTAAGGTTCTGGTATAACCCTGAGCACAGGAGAATGAATTGTGACTGAGGTGGATGTTTGCTGAGCTAAGATGCTTGTGGGTAGTGAGATGGACAGTGGATTAGTCTTCATTCTATTGCTGTGAAGAGATACCATGACCAAGGCAACTCTTATAAAAGAAGGCATTTAACTGGGGGCTTGACTGCAATTTCAGAGACTTAGTTCATTATCATCGTAGCAGGAAGCATGGCAGCACACATGGCGCTGGAGCAGGAGCTGAGAGCTACATTCTGATCTGTAGGCAGAGAGAAAGCCTGGTCCTGGCATGAAGCTCACCTCCAGTGACACACTTCCCCCAAGGCTACATCTACTCCAACAAGGCTATACTTCCCAATCCTTCTAATCCTTTCAAATAGTGCCACTTCCTCATGACTAAGCATGCAAATATATGATTTTTATAATATTCTCATTCAAACCACCCACAGACAGGCCTCTAGGTAGTTTATATGGAAACTAGTAATGACCCAAACAGGTTTGGAACTCGGACTAGCGAACAAAACTGAGTCAAAGAAAGACTGTGTCTTTTCTCATTGGTGTCTGTGTGCTTTGAATGTGCCTCCTCCAACAGTTTAAGCTTTGGAAATGAATTCTCCTTTTAGTATGTTGATGGCTTTTGCAAGTAGCACCTCTGGGACAGTCATCATTAGATGAGGTCATGAGGGTGACATTAGTAGTGGCTTTCTGAGAAAAGGAAGACTTGAGGCTGACATGTTGCACTCTCTGGATTTCTTATACATACAGGAGTCATCAAGGAGACCTTTAGCAGAAGCTGGTACCTTGTGATATTGGACTTCTCAGCCTTCCGGGATATGAGCTGCAGAAACCTATATTGTTTATAAAGTGGCCAGTCTGTAGTATTCTGTTACAGCAACATAAAATGACAATAATCCATTTCACCTGACACTCATTTAAAAACAGTGTACCTTAAGTGCCAACCATTTAGCAGAAACTATGTGTTTCTGGGGGTCTCAAAACCAAATTAGCCATGTTTCCAGCAAAGGAAGCTCACTGTCTAATTGGAGTGGGGGTGTTCTATACTAGCTATCTCAATCCAAGCTTGAAAGCTCATGGAGATGCAGGGTCATGGGAAAGGTGAAGCCAACAGGTGATGTGCTGGGAATGTCTGATGGCTGTGGGGAACTGGGGAGTTCAGAGTTCACCTAACGGATGCAGTCATTATTCCATGTTGGCAAATCTTTGTGTGCGTGCCCACATGTATATGTATATGTGTGTGCCTGTGTGTCTTTGTAAGTATATGCCACTTGCATGTTTGTGTCCTTGGTGACTAAAAGAGGGTACTGGATTCCCTGGAACTGGATTTATAGGCAGCTGTGAGCTACTTAGTGTGGGTATTGGGAACCAAACTCAGGCTGTCAGAAAAGCAGGAGGTACTCTTAATGCTGAACCATCTCTCCAGCCCCAAACCTTTTTCTTTTATTTATTCATTAAAATTGTTTTCATACACTATATTTTGGTCATATTCTTTCTCCTCCCCAACTCCTCCCATATAATCCCCCAACTTCATAATCTTTCTCTCTCTTAAAAAACAAACAAAACAAAAACCTTAAGAAAACCCAAAAAAGGTGCGCGCGCGCGCGCGCGCACACACACACACACACACACACACACACAAATAGAATCTGTTTTGTGTTGGCCTATTATGAACATGTGGCCTACCCAGGCATGATATGCCCAGCGTCATTCAGAGCATTAATCTATTTTTCTTCTCCTGGCAGCTATCAATTGCAAACAGCCTCTTGGTTAGTGGTGGAACTTTCTTCTATGTGCTGAGATTTTGTCTGGCTAAAACGTGTATAGGTCTTATGCATGCTGTTACAGACTCTGTGAGTTCATGTGTGCAACATATGTTTCCACAGTTTCCTTGGAGTCAACCATCACTTCTGGCTCTCACAGACTTCCCACCGCCTTTTCCATGTAGATCCCTGAGCCTTGAGGGGCGGGGTGTGGTACAGACATCCATTTAAGACCATATACTCCAAAGTCTCAATCTCTGCACATTGTCCAGTTGTGGGGCTGATGTTTTTGGATTAGGGATAGTCAATGTGTATGAGTATCCCATAGTATCGTGTAGTCAAATATTATTGCTGGAAATCAGCATGTTTTGTCAAATAAATGTATGGGCCTCCTTCTGCCTAGGTGAAACTACATGAGCCATTAAGCCTTGGTTTTAGCCTTGGTTCAATAAAATTGGAACAAAGTTTAGTGTCCAAGTTAAAGATCATCAGTTCCTAGTATGTTTCTTTTTTCTCATACTGTCTGACTTCTTTTTGCTATCTTTGATTTACAGTATAGCAGTGGTTCGCAACCTGTGGGTCTTGACACCTTTGGGAGTCAAATGACCCTTTCCCAGGGGTCGCTGGGAAAATCCAGATGTTTACATTATGATTTATAACACTAGCGAAGTTACAGTTTTGAGGTAGCAATAAAAATAATTTTATAGTTGAGGGTCCCTATAACACCAGGAATTGTGGTCAAGGGTTGCAGCATTAGGAAGGTTGAGAACCACTGCTGTATAGGTTTATATATACAAAATTGGTGATGTTTTTGTTTTGTCTGAGACAAGGCCTCACTATGTAGCACAGGCAGATCTTGAACTCACTTGGATTTTTTTTTTAATTTACTTATTGTGAATATGTGTAGGTGTGAAAGGAGCATGGGCATGACTGTGGCTGGGGATTCACGGCAGGCTCACGTAGAGGTCAGAGGACAACTTTAAAGGAGCAAGCTCTTTCCTTCCAACTCTTTTTGAGGCACATGTGATATCAGGATGCAGTTTAATTGTCCAAAATCAAACTATGCTCTTTGAATTTACATTCTGAAATTCTAGATCAGGAAATTGCATTGATGCCACATTTTACTGAGAAGCAACACACTACTCCTGTCCCTAGACTGGGAATTGAATCTAGGCCCTCACACCTCCTATATGAGCCTCTATTACTGAACTGTACACACATATATACAATAAATAAATTAAAAAAAATTTAAGTGAGTTCAAGATCTGCCTGGGCAAAATAAAAACATCACAAATTATATACCTATATTTGTATCTATATCTAGATATAATGATATATATCCATTTAGGATTTTCATGTGCCACTTTCAAATTCTTTTAATTTTAGCCTCAGTAAATTGAGGTTCTTATTTCATGTTAAGTTCCACCAGGCAAGTCACTGTTGACACCCAATAAAGCAATAATAAGGTAATTGGACATGCCATCTTATGGTGAGAATTTGTTTTATAATTTTTCAGGAGAAAGAGGATTTTCAATCATAACACTAAGATCAAGATTCATAAAAACCCTACAAATTTTAGTCGATATTTAAAAATAGTTGTATAACAGCAAACTTTATAAAATAAAAGCTAAACCAATTTATTTACAGCAGAATGTCTATCACTACCAAGAGCTCCTTGGAGTTAGTTCTTAAAATCCTATTAGAAAAATGGTCTAAGTGTCTAAAAAGATAATTCACATAGAAGGAATGACACCAGAGTTCAGTTAGATGATGCAGTGGGTAAAGGAGTTTGAACCTGGGTCAAGCCCCTGGGCCCATATGGTAGAAGAAGAGAATACATTCCTGCAAACTGTCTTTTAGCTCCCACATGCATGCTGTGGCAAATGAAAGTGTTTTATTTTTAAGGAATTTACCAGCTTGCAGAATTATATTGGTAGTATCACCTCTTCCTTAGTTTAAAACCCACCATGCAGAAAAAAGGAGTGTAACCAATAAACCTTACAGTCTGGGAAAGCCATTCCTCCGTTTTTAGCCAAGAGACCAGGAAACTTTCTTTCACTTAAAATTTATATGTAGATGCTGGTAGAATATTGATTCATAATCATCCCTGTTGGGAACAGCATACAGTGACAGGGACTGTCTGTAGTAGGCCGGGATGGAGACATCTCAGAAGCCCACGGTAGCTCTTTATTAAAAAAAAAAATGATGTCTGGGACCCTGGGAACCAAGAGATACATCCCTCTAGGGGACCTGCCATCTAAAATAAGAGGCTGCCTGCAGTAGGCCAGGATGGAGACTTCTCAGTAGCCCATGGCAGCTCTTTATAAAAAGCAGTTCTTCCCATTTTTCCTAACTTTAACCCTGGACGACTATATAGATTTCATTTGCATGTGATTGTTTTTCAGTTGGCCTTAGTGTATATAATTATTCTATTATATCTGATTTTCTTACTTCTTTCTTCCTCTGCTCTGGTGAATTCTGTGAAACTAGATGCTCCTTGATGTAATGATTCTTAAACAGTTAAAAAATTGAGACGCGGGGCACAGCACAGCACAATTCCTAATGGCCCAGCTGCATGCCGTGTGTTCTCACCTTGGAAACAATGTAATACCGCACAATGACAGTTCCAGATTAATGTTTGACTTACAAAGAAAGTTTAAAGAAATTATTAGAAAATAAAATAGAGCCAAAATTGAGACCCTGAGAAAGAAAAAAACTATTAAAGTTATAAAAGAAGTTTTGCACAAGATTTAAGAGTGGTTCCTGGATAAGCAAGTATAGAATATGTAAAATCTTATATTAGTAAAACTAAGTCAAAACACTGGGACTCTTAGGACAGTCATTGTGTACAATGTACAAAAGCAAACCTACTGAGTTAAGGGTTAACTTGGTTCTCTCTGGCCACTGCCTGGCAGCTTTGCCCATGTCATTTATCATTAGAGTCTCACAAGAAAATACAAGTAGCTGGCCTGAGAGCTCTGAGCTCTGAAGTATAGTAAGTCAAGAGTTAAAGTTTAAGTAATGATAAGTTTATAATTATTATTACTTTGGCTACAGGCCTGGGAATAGGAAAAACTTAAAACTTTAGGGAACAATTGTGATTATTGATTCTTTGTGAGGTGTGGTTCTTCTGAATTTTATTTGGCAATGATTATACGATGTCTTTCTTTTTTTTCTACCTGCTTTTGGAGTACCAATAAAAGACTCGGATAAGAAAAAGGTGGGAAAGCATGCGAGGTAAATGTAGAGAGTGAGTGAAAAGAGAATATAAAGAGTGAGTGAAGAGAGCATGTGAGGTGTGTGTGGAGAGTGTGTGTGAGTAAAAGGAGAGCGCATGTGGTGTGTGTGAGATGTGTGTAAAGAGTGTGTGTGTGTGTGTGTGTGTGTGTGTGTGTGTGTAAAAGGAGAACACACAGAGGTGTGTGTGAGTGTGGGAGCTCAAGAAAAGAAAAACACACAAGGGAAAAACAGAGTGCACAAGGAAATACAGAGTGTACAGCCTCAAGCTACAAGCAAATGAATGAGAGAGAAAGAGAACAGAGAGGGAGAGAAAAGAGAGAGAAACTTTAAGCCTTAAAAAAAAATCACCTCTCAGGGGCTGGAGAGATGGCTCAGTGGTTAAGAGCACTAACTGCTCTTCCAAAAGTTCTGAGTTCAAATCCCAGCAACCATATGGTGGTTCACAACCATCCGTAATGGGATCTGACGTCTTCTTCTGGTGTGTCTGAAGACAGCTATAGTGTTCTTACATATAATAATAAATAAATCTTTTTAAAAAATTGCCTCTCAGTTTGTACCCAAGCAGTAGTCTGTGTATATTTATTACGTGCCTTCCAGATATCCCTACTTCATGTTAAGAACACTGATCCTTTGTCAAGGCTGGACCCCCGACACATCCCACAACAGGAAATACCCAGATATCTTCCCAACTGGGGATGCATCAATAGAATGGTGCAGCCACAGACCAGGGTACCATTCTGCAAGCAAAGGGAGCAAGTCACTGATTCATGTAGCAACATGTGTCACTTTCAAATGCATGATGTTAAGTTAAAGAAGCCAGCCTCAAAAGACCACGTCTTGTGTAATTCCTCTTACATGACATTCTGGAAAACATGGACTTTATAGGAGTAGATCAGTGGTTGCCCAAGGTTGAATGTGGGGCAGGCACTGACTGCCATGGAAGACATTTGGGAACATTGGGGATGATGAATGATTCTAAATCTTGGTCGTCATTGTTGTAGAAAAGGTCTTACCGAGTAGTCCACACTGGCTAGGAGGTCATGATTCTCTTGGGGTTGTCTGGTTCTGAATCTTGATTAGTCAGCATTCTGATTCATAGAAGTCGATACCCCAAAATGTCAGGTTTATTTTTCTAAGTGTGTGCGTATATGTTTGTGTGTGTGTGTGTGTGTGTGTACGCATGTGTGCCATGACACCTGTACAGAGGTCATAGGACAACTTGAAGAGGTCAGTTACTTTCCTTTTACTGTGTGGGTTATAAAGATTGAACTCAGGTTGTCAGGTTTGGTGGCAAACACCCTTACCCTTCTGAGTTATCTCACCAGCCCCAAAGTCAACTTTATTGTATACCAATTAAATAGGAATAAAAGATTAATCTCTTTATAAATATTAGATTAAGGTGCTTACCCTAGTCCAGTCTGCATTGGCCAAAAGAAACACACCCAAGCCTGCACCTCAACCACACCAGCTGGGAGGAAGCTGGAAGAAGGACACCCAAGTACCTACCACAGGTGTCACAGTGGACAAATGTATGACAGAAAGACAGGAAGGATGAGCACAGTAGAGAGAAAGTGAAACCAGGGAGTTCATACACTGTGGAGAGAGGTGGAGCTAGAGATGCAATGGCAGTGAGGAACAGGCAGATATAAGGACGCTGTCACGTCTGGATCCTTGGTCCTGCTGCAGCTAAGGAGCTGTATCGGTGTCTATGACCTGAGTTGCCATCAAAGGTCAAGAGGATGTCTGTGATATGGGCTGACACCTGAAACCATGTAGATAACCTCCAGTCATGATCTGAGTCGCCTGCACTGTCACCTGAGGTCACAGGGACATCTGGACCTAGACTGCTGCCAGGGACCATGTCTGGGTTGATGGCCCTAAGGCAGCTGCAGTTTGTGTTGGTGTCCCAGGGCCATGTTACCACCAAAGGCCATACAGATGTCTAGTCTGGCCTGCCATCTGAGTCGCTGTGCTGAACTGGCCCTGCCCCACACCTGGGCAGCACAGGAGAGCTGCCCCTGATGGTGGGAAACAGGATGGTAGGGGATCTCCAAGGGCATGAGTGCAGGAGACCTGGCCCTGTCCCTAGTCTGCCATGGGGTAGTGTGGGTAAGGGAGAGATGCCCTCCTCCTTGTCCTTGCCACCTACAGCAGGTGAGGAGAGCTGGCCCAAGGTCATGAGAGAGGAAGAGCTATCCCTACCCCTCACTGGGTGCAGTATTGGGTGAGCTAGCCAGGGCAATGCTGGAGAGCTGATTCTGGTGGTGCCGGTGCTGTCTGGGGCAGGTGGGAGAGCTGGCCCTGCCCCTTGTGGGTCGTGGCACTGGGTGAACTAGCAGGGGCAGTGCTGGTGAGCTCGCCCTGAGGGTGTGGTGCAGGAGGGCTGGTAGAATGACCGACTCAGCTACCTCTCAGTCCAGATCCAGGGCTTTGAGCTGGTCCACCCCAACATCTACCCCACTTATGATCTGCTGGAGCATGTGAAAGGGCTGGTCCTGCAGACTCAAAGCCTGAGGAGCAGATGGGGCAACAGCAGGATATCAAGAGGAGTTCCCCTGGGGATCCAGTAGAGATAGTGTAGCAGAAGCCAGAGGCCTCGAAACAGACTCATTGCAATGAACATTTGCAAGTAAAGATGTGTGGACAAAGGATATAGTGTGTTGTAGTGTGTGTCACACTACAGCTTCCACAACAAGATCTTTCTATAAACTTGATCTTATTTTATTTTGGGGGGGGGGAGTGAATATACTTGGCCCAGGGAGTGGCACTATTTGAAGGTGTGGCCTTATTGGAGGAAATGTGTCACTGTTAGTGTGGGCTTTAAGATCCTCCTCCTAGCTGCCTGGAAGCCAGTATTCTGCTAGTAGCCTCCAGATAAAGATGTAGAACTCTCAGATCTTCCAGCCCCACATCTGCCTAGATGCTGCCATGCTCCTGCCTTGAATGGACTGAATCTCTCAACCTGTAAGCCAGCCCCAATTAAATGTCCTGATATGAGTTGCCTTGGTCATGATGTCTGTTCACAGCAGTAAAACCCTAACTAAGACAGGGGAGATTAGAAGAGAAAAGGGTGCTATGAAGGGATGGGGAGATGAGTGGGATTGGGGGTGCATGATATAAAATTATTTCACAGACAATCAATAAAAAATTTAAAATATATATTAAATTGAAAATAGAGGACATTTTATTTATTTATTTATTTATTTATTTATTTATTTATTTAGTATGTGTATGGGGGCTATGTGTATATGTGTGGGTGCATGTGCAGAGGAGGCCAGAGGTCACTGTTATGTCATCCTTAATTATACTGTATTTATCATCATCATCACCACCATCACCACCACCACCACCACCATCATTATTTTCCTTTTCTTTCCTTTTGTGTGTATGGGTACATGCCTGCCTCAGTATGCATGTGGAGGTCAGAGGACAACTTGCAAGAGTCAGTTTTCTCCTTCTATGCTGTGGATTGAACTCAGGTCATTAGAAGTGGCAGCAAGTGTCTCTCACTGAGCCTGGAGCTCACTAATTCTTCTGCCTCTCCAGTGCTGGAGTTATGGGCACTCACAGCTGCGCCTTTGGGGTTTGTGTTGTAACTGTTTTTAACTCGGAAGTTCTTAAGTTTCCACTTCAAGGGTCTTATCGTCTATGTCGGGTGACTCAACCTTCCTAATGCTGCAACCTAACACAGTTCCTCATGTTGTGGTGACCCCCAATGATAAAGTTATTTTCATAGCTACTTCATAACAGTAATTTTGTTACAGTTATGAATTGTAAATACTTTTGGAGATAGGGATTTGGCAAAGAGGTCAAGACCCACAGATTGAGAACTGCTGACCTATGCTGACCTTGAACTCACAGGGTAGGATGACCTTGAATTCCTCATTTTCCTGCCTCTTACCACTCAAGTGCTAGGATTGCAGGCACATGCACCCCTGACCTTTAGAAAAACAACGACCTTGGATTTGATGACCTACACTTGTCCCTTTTTTTTTTTTCAAAATAAACTCCTTACACCTTGGTGTATGAGAATATATACTGTGAAGAAGGACATTGGCAGAGCTTGTGAATGACACAGCTGCCAAACTTTCACTCTCTCCACTCAGGTGGTGGCTTGAACAGGAGTGGCCTCCACAGACTCCTGTATTTAAATGCTTGACCCATGGGGAGTGGCACTAATAGGAGGGTGTGGCCTTGTTGGAGGAAGTGTGTTACAGTAGAGGCAGGCTTTGAGGTCTCCTGTGTTCAAGCGCCTATGTTCAGTGTAGAAGACACAGACTACTTTTGTTGCCTATATGCCAAGATGTAGAACTCTCTGCTCCTCTAGCAGATACCACGCTTCCCACCATGATGGACTGAAACTCTGAAGCTGCAAGCCATCCCGATTAAATGTTTTCTTTATAACAGTTGCTTTAGTCTTGGTGTCTCTTCACAGTAATAAAACCCTAAGACAGGTGGTGAGGTAGAACCTGCCAGAGACCCCTCATCAAGCCCTTTTCTCCTTCAAAATTAAGGTTGCTATTGCTGTTATAAAGCACCATGACCAAGGAAAGTTGAAGAGGAAAGGGTTTTTTGGCTTATAGTTCCACAACATTGTTCATCACTGAAGGACATCAGGACAGGAACTCAGAAAGGGCAGGAACCTGGAGGCAGGAGCTGATTCAGAGACCATGGAAGAGTGCTACCTACAGACTTGTTCCTCATGGCTTGCTTAGCCTAGGGATGAAACGACCCACAGTGACTGAGCCCTCCTCCATCAATCACAAAGAAAATGCTCTACAGACTTGCCTGTAGCCTGATCTTATGCAGGTATTTCTCAGTCAAGGCTCCCGCCTCTCAGATGACTTTAGCTTGTGTCGAGTTGACATAAATCTAGACAACACAATAACCCATGCTCTTATGCTTATACTTGGTCTGAACTTGTGTGTGTCTAGAACCATGCAGCAATAAATCCTGCACTCTTAGTAGGAGATTTAGTTCTATTTCAAGTTACTTTTCTATATAACTTTGTATAGATATGCCAAGTACCAACAAAGATTATCATAGACTGGCTAATGCTCCAGTTTCTTCTAGGTTTGCACATGAATGTTAAGAGAATTGCAAGTAGTTTTTGTCCAACGAAATTATCTTAAAAAAAAAAAGTAAAGGCACTTAAGAAATGTATACCACACTGCTTCTTCACATATTTTTCTCCAGTGTTATTTTCCCAAGCATAGCTAGACATCAGTCTTAAACTTGGCCTGACACACTGATGCTGTCAGATGATACATCCTTGGTAAGTGACCAAATAATGATCTAGGAACTTTTCCTGCCTTGTTCTTTTGAGCTCATGGTTGACCTTCTGCTCTGTGAGGTTTAAGTCCCAGGGAGAGGCTTTTTGAAGAGCGTGTACTGAAACCTGTTCTACACTTGTCTATTTGGAAATTTCTGGTAAAAGTAAATCTGTATGCCTGGTCTGGACCTATCTTGACTCCTGTGTGGTGGGTCCAAGACGTATACACACACACACACACACACACACACACTCACACACCACACACACAGACTTATACACACATACCCACACACTCATACATTCACATGCCATACCCATCCACTCACACACACAGACTTACACACACAAAGTCTCACACACTACACATAACACATCCACACACAGACTGATACGTACAAAGTCTCATACACCACACATAATACATCCACACAGACACACACACACACACACACACACTCACACACCACTTACACACACACACACACACACAGACAGACTTACACACACACTCACACATACTCTTCTATGTCCTCTTTGTGATACAAGTCAATTATACTGGTTTGGGTTTTGTTATTCTTTCCATTGAGAGAACCTGGAGTCTCAGCTCTGGGTTTCAGGGCTGGGGCAAGTTTTATTTTCTTAGCAGTAACCAAGCCACACAGAAATAAATAAAACAATCCCTAACAATTAAAAAATGCCTTGAAGGATAATATCAGTAACAAATCCTAACTCTAAAGAGGTCATGCATTCTCCAGCTAACTCAGTCTGAATTGAAAATCACACCCTGAGATCCTTTCAGAGAGTTGGATGGGCTGGCCACTCCTTCCTTTGTTAGAGCCAACCACAACCAAACCAGTCAGGGGAAGGATATTCCTCAGCTGGGTGTGGCCAGTGGGGCCACCAAGCCATGGACTTCTTTGTTATTATAACACGGGAATGATTTTTGTACATTGGCTTTTATAAACAGGGCTCAACTGGAAGATTCTTCAAATGTATTCTTTTATTTTCTCCTCTGCCTTTCATAACTACGATTCTGAGTTTCTTATGTCACGGTAAGAGTTTTAATGGAAGTTAAGTGTTTTTATTTTTGCTGATGTGTTATTTCTAAGAGAGAAGCTAGTATAATTCATCTGTATAATTATAAACTATCCCCATGGAATTTGATAAATGTTGGCACTCACGATCTATAGAAGCCATAGAATGTTAGTGCTGGAAGGGAATACTTCTGTAAGCAAATGGCAGGGACTGAAGGCTCATCACTTATCTGGGGTTCCTTAGGTAACTAGAGGCAAAGAAAGCTAACATCTTGGAAGCTCCCACTTTCCAATCAAAGTCTCTTTTCCTATGTTATTTTCATTCTCTTAGAAGACCCTGAGTAGGTTGACTCGAGGCAATCCAGAGTATACATGTTTGAATAGCACCTCAAGAACATAGTTAAACATTTCTTACACGGATCCATTGAACAGTCTGAGGAAGGCAGACTTTAACAGTGCTTTGATTTGACAGTTAAGTGATACTTTTTATGATAAAGTTTCTTTCCCAACCTTCTAGTTAGCCTTCTATGATGTTATTCTTTCTGTTTATACTTCCTCCTTAAGATTCAAGATGTGAGAGCATTGTTCTAGAAAGCTCTAGAAGATCCCTTAAAACCTCTTTATATTATATTGGTTTTGATGGAAGATAGGTCCTTCATGAACCTTCTTCTGTGGTTGGGTTATACCGATTAACCTATGGGTTAATATATGGGTGTATACCTGCATCATAGGTTCTATTCTGGAATCACATTCCCCGAAGAGAAAGTGAAGTTGGCAGAATGGACTACAGAGGTAGTTGCCAAGAAAAGGGAGATACATGGAAAGGGATGAGCCAAATCCCACTATGGGTACACTACCAGAAACCAGCCAGAATTTGTTTAAACAAAGGGTGGGACTTCATTTACAGGTATGGGTTCTCGTGGAATTCAGCAGACACTATGTGGCGAAAAGGAGGCGTGGGAACAATGGACCAGAGAGCCTTAGCCAAGATCATCACTTCTTTCCCCCTCTTCCCTGGCTTTTTCCTCCTCTTATTTTTTTTCTTCTCCATTCTGACATTTCCGCTCCCCATCCTTTTTCCCCTCTCTCCCTTCTCTCTCCCTCTCTCCCTCTCTTTCTTCCTCCCCCCATTCTCTCTCACCTTTCCCTCTTCCCCCCTGCCTCCTGTCTTTCTCTCCTGCTCCCCTTTCTTTCCTTTCCTCACCGATTGGACATCTCCAATTTCTAACTTTTTCTTTCCAGAGAATCTGTTTAGATACCTTATCTTGGACTGTGAGCAGAGCATTAAGTAGAGAGATACAGGTACCAGATCCCTTGTTGGTGTGTGTGTGTGTGTGTGTGTGTGTGTGTGTGTGTGTGTGTGTAGTGTCTTCAGGGTGGGGGTGGGGAGGGGAGGGGTGGTGGGAGCATACTGCTACCATTGCCTAAGCCACTTCAAGGGCACTATTAGACAGGGACTTGAAGCTTTTCCTTGTGGCTGTCCTTCAGGACAGAACTGGGATGTGGTTAATAGTGAGCAAGGCATCTGCTAGTTGGCCCACTGCTCCCTTTCCCAGTTTGCAGGCATGGAATGTGGAGGAAGGTGTGTTCGGAGGGGAGGAGGCAGATGGCGCAGGCTAGAAGAGAAATCTTGCTTCTAAATGGCTGCTGTCAAAATAAGGGGAAGTCTCCTTGCTTCGCCATGAAACTGGAAGGAGCTCGCTGCCGAGCCACAGCGTGGCCAGTGTTTTGCGCTGCAGCTGATGAGGTAGTGAGAGGCAGCCCACAATGATCTCTTTCAAACCCCGACCCCACAGTACCTTTAAGGAGCTCGGAGCTCCTCCCAGAGACAACTCAGGTGCTGCTAGCTTTCTGTTTACATTCAGCGGCCTCACCCTCTCCTCTGGGAGAGTGAGTCACTGCCCTGGATTGCCAGTGTCTGAGAGGTGAGAAACATTAGGGCCGGCTAACACTGCTGGGTGATGTCAAATTTCTAAAGCTAGCGAACAGTAGAAGGTTAAGGCTAGCAAAGGGTATGTCCAGAAAGGGGCCCAAGTTAGCCAAACCAAAAGTCCACCTCATTAAGGGAACTATGCCAGAACCAAGAGCAACTTAATTAGAAGCAGAAGACAAAGACAGGGAGACCTAGAGGAGGTGGGAAGGAGGGGGAAGATGACACCTCTGATTGGTTTGGGTGCTTGTTCCCAGCAGCTGAAGCCCAGCCACCATTTTATTCTCATAGCCCCTTGGATTTGACAAAGCTCCTTACTCACACTCTAGACATTGCCGCACCCCAAACACATGTTCTGGGGGTAGCCATCATCTCCCATTGGGTGAGTCAGCTTTCTAAGATTGGAGAGAAAGAATCCTGAAATGATCAACTCTTTAGGAGGAAAGGCTACTTCCGGCTCTTGGCTTCAGAGGTTTCAACCCATGGTTAATAAGCCCTGCTGCTCTGGGCCTGTGGTGACACGGTACATCATTGCTAGAGCACATGGCAGACTTTGTGTTTCCATCTCATGATAGCCATGAGGCAAATGAGAGATAGGAAGGCATCCTGCAATCTCCTTTGATGATGTGGCACACATCCAATAAGCCCTTCCTCTGCTGCCACCCCCCTCACTCTTGCAGACCTGGTCTTTTAGAATATAATATTCTTATTATTCGATAATTCATACAATGCGTTTCCATCATATTCATCCCCAGCTCCTCCCAGATTCACCCCCTTTGTGGTTCGTGTTCTCTCTCTTGAAGAAAAACAACAACAACGAAACTATCAAATCCGGTTTGTATTGTCCAACTATTCTTAGTGTGGGGCCTTCCCTAGTGCATGGGTAACCTACCAAGGGTCACACCCTTAGAGAAAACTGACTTTCTCTCCCTCAGAGAAATAGGTGATATGCCAATAGCATCAAATGCCAATAGCATCTTGGCTAGGGTGGAACTTCATGGCCACCTCCCCATTATGATTTTATCTGGCTTGAGTTTGCACAGGTCTTATGTGGGCTGTCACAATCTCTGTAAGTTTATATGTGCAACTGCCCTGTTGTATCTAGCAAATACCATTTCCTCGAAGCCATCTAGCATCTTTGGAACTTGCAATCTCTCCGCTCCCTTTTCCTCAACGATGCTGAGGCTTGGAGGGGAGGAGTATGATATAGATGTCCCCCTTTAAGGCTGAGCACTGCGGTCCTTATTCTCTGCATGTTGCCAGTGGGTCTCTGTGCTGATTGTCATCTATTGGAAGAAGAAGCCTCTCTGATGAGGGGTGAGAGATGCTCTGGTCTATAGGCATAGGAATATATCATGAGGAATCATTTTAATGGTATTGCCCGCTTAGCAGAATAATAGTATTAGCTCTTCCCTAGGGCCTACGACCTATCCAGCCATAGGTTCTTAGTCCTGATAATAGTGCCAGGTATGGATTCCATCTTGTCACGAGTAGGCCCAATATCTTAGAGGTTCTACTGCCTCCCAGTGCTTTGACTACGGGGACCAAGCCTTCAGTGCAAGGATCTTTTGAAGGTACCTCAAGATCCTAACCATAGCATTCATCTAGTGAGTTTTGGAGCTGGATATAGACTTGGGCCTTCTGTGTGTTATACTGTTCTGCCACTCTCTTGCTGTATCTCAATAAAGCACACCAGTCATTATCACCTCACTCTGTTTCCACAACGACAGTACAAACTTGCTTATTTCTATTTGCGGATGAGGAGACACACCATAAATGCAGTACGGACAGATGGATTATGTACCAGCTCCAGCCTAAGTTCCCTGCGGTGTCTTCTTTGGCTTTTACCACAGTTCTGTCACCCTCTATTTTATGGTGGGGAAACGGAAACTTGAAAGGCTAGGAGACTCTCCCTTCTGCACAACTGCACAGCATCACTTGGAGAGTCTAGATCCAGCCCTGTTGTTCTTCCTCAGTCTGCCTAGTGACATCCACATGGGATGGTTCTGAGTGTGGAGCCCAGGCACGTTTACCTCAGAGAGTGTAGCTACATCTCAGCTGAGTCCTGTCATCGGCTCGGCAGGACTCGGAGTCCCTCTTGAGTGCTTGGCACCTTGCTAAGGGTACAGAGAAAAACCTGCACCAAAGATGCCTTTTCTCTGAAAGCTCATGGGATGTGGAAGTATGACTGTGGTATTTGCACAATGAAACATCATCTGAGTGTGTAACAAAGGCACACTCAGAGTCCCACGTGTCTAAGCCACCTGCATGCTTGAGCCACGCACTGTGAACGCATGCTTCTGTTAGGCAAGGCATTGTAGTAACAGGGTATTACAGAACAGGTACACTCTAGGAGGTCTTTATTTTCTTTGGGTTCTATAGAGATATTTTGGTTTCTTTTAAAACTGAAAAAAAAAAGATGAACTTTAGGGCCAAAGAATTTGTCTTTGTATATATAGTATTCATCTCATACTGATACAGTTGCAAGATATAATTTATGGATACAGAAACCACCCCTGCCCCTGCAAATTCTACATTGCAGATTCATTTTTTAAAAAGTGATACAAAATATCAGAGAAAAGAATTTCATTGTTCCTAATATATCAGACTTTTTTTTCCCTTGTCATTATTTCCTAAGAAATACAGTATGAAAACTATTTATATAGTGCTCAGCTTCTATTAGGGAAGTCATCTATAGCTGACTGAATATAGGAGGGACTGGAGAGATAGTTCAGTAGATAAAAGGGTTTGCCACGCAAGACTGACAATATGAGTTTTGTCACCAGGATCTTCATAAAAAGTCAGATGCAGATGGGCATCTGTAATCTTGGGCCCCATATGGCAAGATCGGAGGCAGAGGCAGGATAACTGACCAGAAGCAATCAGGCCAGTATGAAGCACAACTACAGAAGCAACCAGAGACCCTGACTCAAAATGAGGTAGGAAGAGAAAACTGACTCCTGAACCATGTCCCCTGACTATCACACAAAGTCAGTGGCATGCTGTCGCGCACATGCGCACTCGAGCGCATGTATACACACACACACACACACACACACACACACACACACACAAATAAATAAATGGATGAAAAAGTAAGAATTTTTAAATAACAAGGCATATAGGAAAATGTGCATAGGTGTTATCTAATACTATGCAATTTCTAGTAAGGGACTTTGTGGTGGTTTGTATAAGAATGGCCTCCACAGGCTCATGTATTTGAATGCTGAGTCACAGGGAGTAGAACTGTTTGAAAGGATTAGAAGGGTTAGGAGGTATGGTCTTTTGGAGGAAGTGTGTCACTAGGGTGGGCTTTGAGGTTTCCAAAGCCCATGCCAAGCCCAGGATCTCTCTCCCTGCTGCCTATGGATCAGGGTGTAGAACTCTCAGCCTCTTATCCAGCACCATGTCTGCCTGTGTCCATCCATGCTCCCCACCATGATGGTGGGCTAAGCCTCGGGAACTATAAGCAACCCCTCAATTAAATACTTTCTTTTATAAGATTCACCTTGGTTATCATGTCTCTTCATAGCAATATACCCACAACTGAGACAGACTTGGTTATCCACTGTGCCTCTTGAAGGATGGATAGATACACATGTACGTGTAATTCATACACCTTTGTCACGCACGGACTTGTTGTGGACACGTTACTGCACTTCCTTACTATCTTGAGAACTTGCAAGAGCAACAGCATCTCTGAGGGTTGTTTCTCATCCATAAGGTGCCCAGCCCTTCTCTGTGAACTCAATAAACATTTGTGAAGGAATAATGTATGTTTTCTCTTTTTATATCGGGGGCGCAGGAGATCAACAATGCCTAGATCCCACAAGTGTCCTAATATGTCTGTGATTATAGCAATCAATTATAAGACAAAGATCTTTATAAAAGCCATGGTCCTGGCTAAGTCTTGGGCCTGGTTCTGCCAGGTGATGTGGGAGACAAACTAGCTTCTAACACAACGGGGGAGGACAGAGAGCTGAGTTCAGAAGTTTTATTTCTTCTTTAAGTCATATTTTATTTACTTTGTGTGTATATGTATGTGTGTGGACACATGCACCAGGGCACACCACTAGAGGTCAAAGGACAATTTGAAAAAGTTGATTCTTTCCTTCCTTCATGTGGATCTTGAGGCTAGAACTCTGATTCTCAAGCTTGGAGGCAGTAGCCTGTTTTCCTGGGCCATCTCAGGAGCCCTGAGAGATTATCTTAGTAGCAACAGTTGTCAGCATGATTGCGGCTCCCAGCACCACTGTGCCAAGAATGTTCTCTTTGATATCTCGAGCACATGCTTGCTTTGATGGATTTTGTGTGTGTGTGTGTGTGTGTGTGAATGTTCACAGCTGTACTATTTCTGTAGGGACTCCTTTTGTGCTTAGACTTGGGAAGAAGGGTCTTGTTCACTCCTTTTCATTCTTAAAAATGTTTTCATATCTATCTGTCTATCAATCTGTCTGTCTATCTATCTATCTATCTTTCTATCTGTCTGTCTGTCTGTCTGTCTGTCTGTCTGTCTGTCTATCTATCTGTCTGTCTGTCATATCTATCTATCTATCTATCTATCTATCTATCTATCTATCTATCTATCTATCTATCATCTGTCTGTCTGTCTGTCATATCTATCTATCTATCTATCTATCTATCTATCTATCTATCTATCTATCTATCTATCATGTGTGTCAGGGCAGGGAGTACATGCCATGGTACATATGTGGAGGTCAGAGGACTACTTGCCAGAGCTGGTTCTCTCTTCCACCTTGTGGGTTCCAGAGTTCCACCTCAGGCTGTCAGGCTTGGTGGCAAGGAGCTTTTCCTGCTGCAAAATCTCACTGGCCTTTGAGGGGAAAAAAGTAAAACTCTTTAGAAGCACTTTGCCCTCCTAAGAATTTTATTTATACCATCCAGTGGCAGGATATGTGGGCCCGACTCAGGAGGCTTTAACTAGAAGGAACTGAACAAGAAAGACAGAGAGACACTAGAAGTCAAAACTTCACAGTGGTGGGCAGGGATATGAACAATGAGATCTGCCAAGGGTTAAGAGTGGAAGTTCATGTGGAATTCTATTTGAGAATGACATGCCCTGTAACTCTGGAGGGGCCGAAGCCCTTTTATCTAAGAAAACATAGAACATACACAACTTTCAGAGAGACTGGCTGCAGGTAGCATGTTGTGAACTGGCCTTTAGCCTTGGGAATGTGTTTTTCGGCTTTGCATTTTCCTGTGTGGAGCATCCAGGACTTCTTCGGGCTCCTTGGCTTAGCGAGGGCTTTGCTCCAGTCTTGCTAGAGCACCACCCCAGTGTTTTGGAAACAGGTGGGTCAGAATTGGCTCAAGCCAACATGACTAATGAAGAATGTTACCAGGGTTTGGTCAGCCTTGTGTAGCCATGAAGACAAGAATCATTGTCTGTCTTTGCTGAGAGTCTGGCATGGACCAAGTTTATTCTCAACATATGTTGCTAGAGATTTCATGTAGTAATCAGTAACTCAGGCAATAACTCATTTGGGGGTACCCTTGAGTATGTTAGCTATTTATTTATTTATTTATTTTTATTCAACCATTAGCTCGTATGACCAATATAAAACCAAAGTGTGATTGTTACCCACTGTTTGCAGCGCCTTCAATGGCTTCTTGATTCTTTTGAAGAATGACTAACTTGTAGGTTAGACCTTGTGTGGTCTCTGGCCTTCCTGGTTCCCCAGTCTTCTCTCTGCCTTCTGGTATCTGCTTTGCTCTTTGACAGTCTAGAGCTTTAATCTTCAAATGTTCAACACACTCTCCTGCATGGGGTCTTTGCCTCAGAAGGAGCAGACTGTAAAAAGAACAGTATTAGCTCTGTCAATAGACTTTGCCATTCCCTTTAGGTATTTGATTTGAATACTTACTTAATTTAAGATGGCGTTTCTGACCCCAGCTAGTCCAATCCTGTCTAGACAGTATTCTTTAGAAAAATTTGAGGTTCCCTTTAGGATACTAATACCAGTTATTTTGCTAGAAGTTAAAAAAAATTATATATGTGTGTATATATATATGTGTGTGTGTGTTATACTATTATATTGTCTCACATATGCAATCTACTATGGATCAAAATATCACATATGCATATGGATCAGAATAAATACTTTGGTTTTCCTTTTGTTTACCCTCATCCTATTAATCCTCCTGCCTCAGCTTCCTACTTACTTGGATTCCAGGCATCATGCACTGCCTCTCATATATATATATATAAAGAGAAAGAGAGAGAGAGAGAGAGAGAGAGAGAGAGAGAGAGAGAGAGAGAGAGAGAGAGAGAGAGAGAGATGTGTGTATATAAGAACACTATTTAGCCATTAAAAGAATAAAAACTAGACAGGAGTCGGCAGATAAGAACCCTGGCTGTTCTTCCAGAGAACACAGGTTTGATTCCCAGCACCCACATGGCAGCTCACAACTACCTATAACTCCAATTCCAAGGGATCCAAGGCCCATATCTGGCCTCTAAAGGCACCAGGCACACACAGAGCACAGACATACATGTTGGCAGAACATTCATATTTATAACAACAACAACAGAAACAATGAAATAAAACTTGGCACGGTGTTGCATGTCCTACCATTCAGGAATCTGTGGACAAACCTGTTCACAGAACCTGTTCACCAATCTCTCAAAAATTAAAAACAAACGAACAAAGAAAAGGAAAAAAAAATGGAATCCGGTTGTTAATAGCAACAAGACAGAACTGGAGGCAACACTGTTAAGTGAAATAAGCCAGCTGGAGGCAGAGAGGCGCGTGAGCTGTCCTTCATAATGCAGAAGCTAAAGTAGCCAGACTTAGTTTGTGATTCTTTGATTCCTGTGGTTACTCTTCCTAGATTTTCTAACAGGGCACGAACAATGTCTGATGTCACTTGCTTTTGCCTCTCCATAAGCTAATCAAAAAAGCTTAATCAATATCTTCGATATAAGACAAACTGAATAAATAACAACGGTGGATAAAAGAAAGACGAAGGCTAAAATGGACCCTTGTTGAGCCTTTACAAAGGGAAGCATTATTTGAGCATAAAAATCATTTGTTTAGGGAAAAGCAGGCTGGCCAGTATGATACCCAAATTACTCATGTCACACACACAGGACATTTTTTGTTTTCTGTTTTTTTGTGGGGAATCGAGGGGAAATCCCATAACCAAGCAAAGCCTCACGTACAGAATGATAGATGCCTATTATGTCTTTTTTTCCTTCTCTGTATTTTTCTTAATGGAAGCAAATGGAACTTTCCAAATATCACTGTATGATTGGAAAAAGTGAAGTGCTCTGTAGTGCCATTTGGGGGGAAGGAGAGGGCAGACAAGGAAAAGATTCTGAAAAGGGTTTATGTTTTCTAATGGAAATCAGATGTGGGACTCATTTACATCGCCCCAGTGGAGTGCTTCATTCTCTCCGTTAGAGGTTGTGTCCGGCCTAGAATGTCCAGACCCCCTCTAAGATAGGCATGCTCTCTGCACTAGGTTTCTTTATACCCCAGCAACTTGCCCCCTTGGGCTTGCAGCAGAGTTGAAAGGACGCACGCGCGCTGGGCAAACCTCAGACAACTTTGAATCTGAACCTGTCCGAGAAAGATTTCTCCTACAAGCTAAATGTTACATTTCCACTCGACAGAAAGGTACTGCTGTGTGGTCATAAAAAGCTGGCCAAAACCCTGTCACCTTTTGCAGTTAGTCATGTTATTTTTGGTTCATGCCAACACGGAGCACAGCTGTGACTCAACAGAACCACTGAAGCAAGAATTCGGAGTTGAAAGACCTCAACCCCAGAAAGCACCTTTTCTCCCCCGTGTGTCATTACGCAATGTTTCTTGTTGCTTACCTTTCCGGTCTTCCCTGCATCCACACGAGCTGGGCTGTCATTTGGCAGATGGAATCTCTGAGTTACATCAACACCTTCCTCAGAGCCCGCTGTAGGCTCGGGCTGGGAGCTTTCCTTCTTGGATGTTTATTTTACGTAAGTAGTGACTGCCTTTTCAGACTTGAAAAAAAAAATCTGTGTTGATCTATTTCTCCCTCAAATAAACCCAAAATAGGTTAGGGGTTGATTTAAATGCTTGCACCTTCCCACGTGATAATGACAGTAGCCCCGTCAACTGGTTCTGTATGTTTTGGCTTTCCCCAGTGACTGTTCCTAAAATGAGTCTGCGAGTTTAGACCTTACCAAATGGAAAGCAGGCCCAAGCTTCAGCAGAGAATCTTTTTGTTTGTTTATTAGCATTATACACATCCTTTGGACTTTTACCTTCAATTTTTCTGTTATTTACTTATATATTACAATGCGGGGTGGAGGTGGGGAGTAGAACCTAGGTAAGCACCCTACTGAGTTCTATCCTTAGCCCTCTCTCATTTTATTATTTACTGCTTAAAATTGAGAAATACCCCAGCTTTCCCATACAGCGGCAAATGGGAGGAGGATTCAGAAAAAATATTGTTCACCTGTACTAAGTATAGTTTTTTGTTTTTTTTTTTAAATGGGTACAGGTGTTTTGCCTGCATGTATGTCTGGGCAACACATGTACGCAGTTTCTGTGGATACCAGAAGAGGGTGTCAGATCCCCTGGAAGTGGAGTTAGACAGCTGTGAGCTGCCATGTGGGTGCTAGGAATTGAACCAGGGTCCTCTGGAAGAGTAGGAAGTGCTCTTAACCATCGAGCTATCTCTCCTGGTGGAGCAAGGATCAAGGCCATCCTCAGCTACAAAGTGAGTTTAAGGCCAATTTGGGCTACATGAGACCCTGTCTCAGAGAGGGGGGGGGGAGAGAAAGAGAGAGAGAGAAGGAGGGAAGTCTGCTCAATGTTTATCACTGAGCGTCATGGAGACCAGACATGGGTCTTCCATCCTAACTGAGGATAATTGAAAATAAGGCACCAGTTTGGACCTTTCTCTCTGTTGTAGTTTAGCTTTTGTTCTAAAGACTGGGTGTCCAGGCCACCGCACTACAGAGCCGTGGTGGTACCTTAAAGAGGCAGAACCCGGTGGGAGGAAATTAGGTCAGGAGGGTACTCTTTATTTATTTTTTTAAGGTTTATTTATTTATTTTATGTATATGAGTACACTGTCGCTGTCTTCAGACACACCAGAAGAGGGCATTAGATTCCCATTACAGATGGTTGTGAACCACCATGTGGTTGCTGAGAATTGAACTCAGGACCTCTGGAAGAGCAGTCAGTGCTCTTAACCGCTGAGCCATCTCTCCAGCCCAAGGCAGGTACTCTTAAAAGGGAAATTGAGATTCAAGTGTCATGGTCTCTCCCTTCCTGCTCATCATAAGGCGAGCAGCCTCCTCCTCTGTGAGCTTCTGCTATGATATGTTATGCTTCTACAGGCTTAGAGCAGCAGGGTGGGGCAGTTGTGAACTAAAGTCTCTGAAACTGGCCCAAAGTCAACCTTTCATCCTTAGCTGTTGATGCCTTAGGTAGTTTGTCACTACCTAAGATGGAAAGTACTTTTTTTTTTCAAATGCAAAGGGTTTGTCCTAAAGGGAAATACAGTATATTGTGCCTTTTGGATGTGGTAAGCGCTACCTTCCTAAGGCACCTGTGTGAAGCCCTCAGGCACCTCCTTCAGATATTTTCTAAAAGAGAAAGGGGAAGGTACTCTGCTAGGAGAATATCTCCTTCCAGACTGGCTGAGGAACTGGTTTTCAGTGAGGTAGCTATATGCCCTTAATGTAGATAGAGTTCTCTCTCTCTCTCTCTCTCTCTCTCTCTCTCTCTCTCTCTCTCTCTCTCTCTCTCTCTGAGACAGGGTTTCACTGTGTAGCCCTGGCTGTTCTGGAATTCACACTGTGGACCAGGCTGGCCTCAAACTCAGAGAGATTCCCTTGCGTCTGCCTCCTGAGTGCTGGGATTAAAGGTGTGCACCACTCCCCATCCAGTCTGTGTTGTTCTTTTATTTTAACAAATTTTTATCTCAAAATCCTGAACTGCAATTAGAAAACTCTTTTATTTGTGTGTGCATATGCATGGAATTTGTGTGCCCGCTGAGGCCAGAGTAGGGTGCCAGATCCCCTGGAGCTGGGGTTACAGGCAGTTGTGAAGCCAACAGATAGGGATGCTGGCTGGGAGTTGGAGTTTCGAGCACCCCTAACTGGTAGAGATAACTGGGTCATCTCTCCAGCCCATGATCTGCAGTGTTGGAGGGAGACCCCGCAGAAACCTCGGAGGTTCATCACCTTATTTGTAGATGAAGAAAGTAGCAAAGAGAGGCCAAGGAAGCTGTCCAAGGTCACATTGAGGATTAATGGCAGAACTGGGATTCGAATCTCGATTCAGTGTTTCCTTTGAGTCACCATGCTATGGAGAACAAATTGGATCACAGAAATGACTGCTCCAAAGAATCTGGATTCTTAAATCCTAAAAAAGAAAATTATTTCAATCACTAAATGTCAGGAGCAGTAACACTGAGACCATTAAGCAAAGACTGGGGATTTTGATGAAAATGGAAGTCGTGTTTATTTAAAGAGAGAAATGCTTCCTCTGTCCTTACATAGATAATGATTTTTAGATTATCTTTTAAATTGTTGACATTTAGTTTGGAAGAGCAGTTAGCTTTGAAAGACATGTTGATAAACTAAAATTTTACTTGTTGAGTTTCTATAAACAGATGAACACTAAAATGTTATCTGTGAAAAAGATTCACTTGTTCCTGGCGTGTGTGAGCTCAGTAAATATTTGTTGGATTATCAAATAAAAATGGCAGTGTTTTTGATTGTAGACATATTGATAAGATATATAAAACAAAGAGCTTAGAAATATAGCCAGATACAAATTAACATCCTGTCTGTCTGTCTGTCTATCTAATTTTATTTTTTAGACAAGGTCTGACTCTAGTCCAGACTGATCTGAGACTCATGTACTCTGTAGCCCAGGCTAGACTTGAATTCATGGCAATCCTCCTATCTCAGCCTCCCAAATGCTAAGCTGAGCTTACAGACATGAGCTACCACTGCTGGCTTGACTCCTTGTATATATATAAAGCACAAAACCAGGCAAAGTTAATTTAGACTGTTAGAAGTCATTCATGGGATAGGTTTCTAGAAGTCGTTAGGAGTTGCTAGAAGGGAACTTGAGGGGTTCACCATGTTTTCCAGACCTGGTGCTGGTTATTTATGAATACTTTGTGAAAATTTATTGAGTTTTGAATATCACATATATACAAGGGCAGTGGTGGTCCACACTTTTAGTCTTAAAAGAGGCAGGCAGGTCTCTCTGAGTTCAAAGCCTGCCTGGTCTACAGAGGAAATTTTAGGACAGTCTCAGAGAGAGAGGGGAGGGGAGGGGAGAGGGAGAGAGAGAAGGAGAGGGAGAGGGAGAGGGAAAGGGAGAGAGGAAGAACAACCCAAATGGAAGCACAAGTCTCCTCATTCATTTTAAATTGTGTATATATATTAAATTATATATATATACATTTATATATAATTATATATAGATATATAAAATTTCCTAATAAGAACAGAAAGGGTTAACAGCTATTTATTGCTTGGAAAAGAATTCCTATAGCGTACATTTCCAGACTGGTGTCAGGGTGGGGTTCTTTCTTCATGCTAAGCTTTTGCAATACTCAGGCTGTCACTGGCTGCACTGAACTTGGAATGCCTCACGACTTTTGCAGCTCCCTCTGTGAACCCCTGACAGGTTTATCACATTTCTGACAGTTACAAAACATGTGTTAGACCTCAGGATGACACTTGGTGATGCTGGAGAGCCTGTATGCGCAGGATCTGTAAACTGAAAATGTCTTGGCAGAAAAATAAAACCAATGTCACTCAGTTGACCTGGGTTGCCAGTTTTGTGGATGCGCTTGTAGTGTGACTTCATAAATATACAATGCTGAGGGATAACCTTTGTAAATTAGCGAGCTGGTTTTGGAACATTGCATCCAAATGACTACCTGTTAAGAGGGAATATATAGTCTTAGACGTATTAATGTGTGTCCAGCAGGAGCATCAAGCACCTTGGTTTTTTTTTTTTGTTGTTGTTGTTGTTGTTGTTTTTTAAAAAAGAGAAATAGCTGATACCCAGGGTGATATTTGGATTATCAGAAGCTAAGCTGAAAACCTCTCTTGGGTAGATTTTTATCAGTTTCTCACCTCATCTTTTCCCCTGAAAAGCCCAGTGTGGTTTTTAAAAAGCTGACAATTTCAAAAGACTCGCAAGGAAGCAGGGCCTGGCTCCTTAACACAAATACACTTCACTTTGGAGCTAGCTTTCTTTTTTCTTTAATGTGCACTGGCGAGGGTGTCACATCCCCTGGAACTGGAGTTCCAGACAGTAATGAGCTTGGAGCTAGCTGTCCTTTTAGTACAGTGGTAACAAAGGAATCCTTTTGTCTAGATCTGTTCATTCAGCATTTGATGGTCTCGGGTGTCTTGCGTGTATCAACAGAAGTTAAGATGTAGATGGATTCACATTCCAGTAGGAGGCTCTCAATAAATGAATCCAATCCTTGCATAAATAAATACCCCTTTCCAAAGGGGAGTCTTTCAGAATCTGTCCTCAGTGGAGTGTGTGCACTTCAGATGAAAGGGTTTGCTCTCTGTGTTTGTACAGTGAACAGTCAATTGGCCTATTTCTTTTTACAAAATGCTAATGAATTAGACCCAGTCCCATATGATATTCATAACTAGATTTATTTAGCATGTTACAGTGTACAGCCTAGGTACTATTTATTTACCTATTCAATCCTCCGTTCTCTTAGTATTAATTAAGTATAATTATTCTCTCCCTAAAAGGTTTAAAAATTATTTAAAAAGTTTTCAAAAATATGATTGATTATGCTGAGAGAATTGACTTCAAATTGGAAACTTGTTTTCAAGATAATAAGTCACTATATTCAGCAAATAAATTTTATTTCAAAATAGTCATTATCTCCCCTCCTGTCCCCCACCCCCACCCCGTGGTACTAGGGATGGATTCCAAGGTCTTAGCATATCATGCAAAATACTCTACCCACTGAGCTATACTGCCTCTATTAACACTTTATTTGACAGATATCTGTTGAGCATCTCCTGGGAGTCACAAAGGATGCTGGGTTCTGGGGAGAATATGCATGGTCCTTGACTTCTTGACAATTACAAAGTTGTTTGCAAACAGCAAACATTTTAGTTTTTTTTTTTAACATTTTAGTTACACACAAATAATAAATGCAATGTCCATTGGTATCCATAGGGAGTTGGTACCAAGACTCTCCTTGGATCCCAGATCCCTCCACGCACCAAATCCTTCTGTAAAGTGGTATAGTATTTTTCAGAGAACCTATACATACCCTCTTATATATTGAAACTGTGTTTCATGACTTATAATACTGAATACAACCTATATTGTATTGACTAGGGAATTATGGTTAAAAAAAAGTCTGTACATGTTCGATACAGACGCAGGTTTTTTCCTGAATATTTTTGATTTGCAAGTGGTTGAATCCATAGGTAGAGGAGTGACAGACACACGGCATCAGCTGGTTAAACTATGTTGAACACTATCAGAAAAACTGTAGAAGGCACAGTAAGCAATTGTTACTAGAGCTATCCAGAGTCAGGGAAAGCTTTTTGGAGGAAGTGACATAGAGACATTAGGGCAGGGATGGGGATGGTAGAGGGTTTGGGTGTGGGAGAGAGGGTTGTTTCAGAGGGAAAGAACAGAGTCAAAGCCATGTTCCTGAGGCATGATAAGACCTTAGGAGGTAGAAGGAACCGAAAAGTAACAAGCCCACGAGAATGACAATGTTAGAGATACAATTTAGGTTTCAAGTCTGCTGTGACTGCTGGTAGAAGAACGGATTCTCTAGAAAGCAGAGAGGCAAAGGGACTGGAAGAGGAGGGCTTTGAATGGATGCTCTAGAAAGAGGATAGGCAAAGGGACTGAAAGAGGAGGGCTTTGAACGGATGCTCTAGAAAGAGGAGAGGCAAAGGGACTAGAAGAGGAGGGTTTCATTCAAGTCACGAGGCACTAGCGTTGTAAGAAGAGGATTGAGGGCATGTGTGTCAGTTTCTTTGAGACATTTGCAAAGCTCTTGACTTTCACAGGCCAAGGTTAAATTTTGGTCCATGACAGGGAATGTAGAAACCAGTTTGAATAAGTTAAAGTGGAGACAGCACATGCAGACCACTCTTCATGAGAAAAGGAAAAAATGGAGGGGAAGCTTTCAAGAGCCCTGTGTGCTCTGAACATTTGTGTCCCCAACAAATTTGGAATCCTCACCCCTGAAGTGACGTATTAAGAGATGAGGCGACTTGGGAAATGATTAGGTCTCAGGGATGGCGCCCTTGTGAATAATAGTGCCCTTAGAGAAGAAGCTTCTTGTTCATTCTCTCCACCATGTGACCAAGAACATCCATGAACATCCATGAGCCAGAAATCCCACCCCACCCCCCCCCAGACACAGAGCATTTGTCCCTTGAGCTGGGATGTCTCAGCTTCCAGAACTGAGTTAAATTCCATTGTTTATAAACCACTCAGTCTGTGACGTTTTGCTTTGGTAGTGGGAGCAGACTGACGCAGAGTTTGTATTTACCAAGGGATTAAAAGGAAGGCCCCAATGGTGAAAAACCTGAAACTAGGGCACTTGGCAGAGGTTGAGTGTCATGTATTGCAGAGGGAGAGATCAGTGATAATGGTGATATACGTGTGAGAAAATGTCTTACAGGCACACACTTTTGGCTTATCAACAACAACAGCAACAACAACAAAACCAAAATCCAAACAATCTCCCCAAAGACCTGGGCAGTCACAAGATGTAGCCAGAGGCACATGGAAGCCTGAACTGTGCTTTTATTCTGCCTCTGAGGTAGTCATGACAAAAAGCTGTGGAAGCCCATGAGCATGATGGCCTTGCCTGTGAACATGTGACACTTGGTCTGCCTCCTGATGTATGTCTTCGATGTGAGGATCGCTTATTTATATACCTCTAGATTTTACACTGTGTCTTTCATCTTTTAATAACCCTAACATTGAAATGGATATTCTATTTGGGACAGGAAGAGCAGATGTGTCTATAATCTTGGTAAAGAGGATGGAGGCTGTTTGTCTTGTTCTTTCCAGCATGACAAACAGCATAAAACACAAGTATGTATGTAGTCAACACAGACAAAATCCGAGTAGTTAAGAAAATATATTTAGAGGAAGAAGACCCAAATAATTCCAGTGCTCGAAAGTTCCTGTAGGTGAGCCGACCACTGGATTTCTCAGGTGTGCAATATAACTAAACCACACAACCAAATGACACATGGAGTATGTGTAATCTTTTGCAAACCTGGAATAAAATATTGCATCATTGATGAATCAGCTCTTCCATGAAACCATCCTAAACATAATATCCATTTAAATGTTAGGGTTATTAAAAGATGAAGGACAAAGTACAAAACGTAGAGACTTTAAAAAGGTATATAAATAAATGATCCTCACATCAAAGACATACATTAGTAGGCAGACCAAGTGTCACATGTTCACAAGCAAGGTAATTGTGTTCATGGGATTCAGGGCTTTTTTTCTCTTACTCTGAGTACCATCTTTAAAAGGCAGATGATCATGAATCAAGAGACATGCAGTTTCATCATGACCGTAAACTGGTTTTCTTACAGTTATAACTGCTTCTTTCTCTTGGTACTGGGATCCCAGGTTTTATTGGGGGCAGAATTGAGAAGATCTTACTGAGACACAATGCTGTTCTGTGAGATTTTGCTTTGTGGAATATTATTATGAGATATTTTTAAACTAATTTTAATTTAAGCTGGGGACTGCATGTTGGGTTTGGGGGGTCTTCCTTCAAAATATTAAGCATTTGATGAAAACATTAGATGGCTATTCTGAATGGACTATTAAATTATTAAACCTCTCCCCACACTGTTTAGAGGTATAAGAGGGGGATTTGAAAGCATACAGTTGAATGCATAGATTTAAAAAAAATGTATAGGGTTTTACATATTGACCATATGGAACTGAGAAAGAATGGAGTAATTACGTGGTTCCTTCCTGTTTGAATCTTTAATTTGCTTCCATTGCTGTTTGACGACTCACCCTAAGAATAGCATCTTAGAACACATAGGCTTTCTATGTCATGGTTTCTGAGGGTCAAGAACCTGGGAGTCGCTCAGCCAAGAGAGTCCTGGACTCCTGGGCCTGTGAGTTGGCTGTCAAGCTGCCAGCCCCACTGCAGACTCACGTGAAGGCTTCGCTGAGGAAGATCCTTTCCAAGCTCCTCTGTGTGATTCTTGGCAGGCTTTAGTTTTTGGTCTGTGGAACTGAAGCGAGTTGGTCAGAGGCCTTCATCTGTCCTTCACTGGTAGGCTTCTCCACAGGACAGTCCCTAACATGGCAGCTGGTTCTCCTCAGAGCAAAAAGGTGGGATGAGGGGAAATTAGGTTTGTGTGTGTGTTTCCTAACCAAATCACAAAAGGGATTTCTTTCTTTACATAAGAGGTAACTTGCAGGAAATATGGGGATCACCAGCAGCTATCTTTCTGGCTGTTGAACCCAATTCACTGTTTCTTGTGTTCTCTTTCCTCTACAGTTTTCACCTAGTAACATGGCCTCAAATTCTTTAAGAAAACAGATGATAACATTTTCTTTTATTTTCTCATGATAGGCTAGACATGACAGGATGGTGAAAGAGTTCATCCCACTGTGAAGAGGACACACAGGGTAGAACTTAGTAATTATCTAATTATGGAGTTTCCAATTTAATACTGTCACACTGTGGTTGACAAACAGGCAACTGAAATGACAGAAAAACACCAGAAAGAGAATAATGGTACCACTTTTATGTACATGAATTTTGTTTTTAAAAATGAGACTGTTTTTCCCTTTCTTTTTAAATTTTAGTGTGTGCATATGCATGTGTGTGCGTGCGTGCACATGCTCGTCAGTGTCGCATAGCACACGTGGAAGTCAGTAGATAACTTTGTAAGGTTTGGTTCTCTCCCTCTACCCTCACATGAGCTCTAGGGATAGAACTCAGGTCGCCAGGTTTGTGTGGCAAGTGTCTTTAAAAACTCACTGACCTGGCTTTGGTTTTAGATGGGATCTTAGACTTGTAACTCTTCTGCCTCAGCCTTCTGAGGGCTGGGATAGTGGGTATCCATCACCATGACTTAGGAAATTAATTTATCAGTAAATAGTACCTATAATCCAATCCAGGGGTGGTTCTTCTGTTCACTTAAGGGTCCTGTTTGACTATCTCAGAGGGACCCCCAACTAAATGCCTATAATAGAAATTCTATTTTGCCTTTTCCCTAACTTATTTTGCTGTAAAGCCCTCACCTCCACAATGCCTTTAATTTTCCTGTCCACTTCCCTACCTTCTATCTCTCTGCCACCTGATTCATTGTCAATCTGGCTTTGATACTGTGCATAACAACCAATTAAATAGCTCACAATTTTGTGTTAGACTATATTCCGCCTGGGAAAAACCTTTTGGGTGCCTTCCCTTTATCCTTTAGGAATTCCAGTTTCTCAGACTTGTGTGTAATGTATCCCCAAATGTCTTTCCAAGCTCACATCATGCCATCTACCTGCACTAGGTGTCAACTGTCACCCTCAGGCTCTGAAGAATGTCAGACTCTCCAAGGCAATTCTTCCTGGGCCTTTTGCACATTCTGTTCCTTCCGTTTGAAATTCTTTTCCTTCTGTTTCTCACAGTGACCAACTCACGCATGTATTCCCTATTAGTCACGTGTTTATTCATTTTGTTCAGATACGGCCTCCCCCAGTAGACTGGAAACTGCTTAAGGGCAGAGATCAAACTTTTCCAATAAACCTACCACCAGTCACCTTGTGTGGTCCTTATTAGAAGGAACAACCTCTAGCCATGTTCTAAGTCTTAATCCAAATCTCCCTTCCTAGTCCGGCACATGCTTTTAATCTCAGCACTCAGAAGGCAGAGATAGGCAGAGATCTCTGTGAGTTTGAGGCTAGTCTGGTCTATAGAGTGAATTCTAGGATAGCCACACCGATACAGAGAAATTCTCTCTTGAAAATCCAGAAACAAAAATTTGCCTTTCTCACAACTTTCTTTTTATATCCAGGAAAGCCCAGACAGATTCCTTTGGGCTCACCTAGACTTCTCTTCCCCTACACACATTCCCTGTGGCAGTCGCTGTGAGGTAAGGTATTGGTGGCCTAGCATTCCCACCTGCAGCAGACCACATGCTCATGACAAGTGGTTATTGTCTTTTCGTCAGACAAAGCCCAAGCCTTTGTTATGGTGTTTGATACTGACATGTGTGCCTGGTAATGTTCTGAGACTGCGTGTGTTCACCCCACCCCATCTGTGGGGGGAGAGGGAAGATGTCAGCTATTTTCCTGGCTCAGGCACAAAACCTGGTTCCCCAGCTGCTCGGGCCAGCCTCCTCCCCCTGTAGTAACCTGAGGTGACACAGGAACCTCTCTGGGAGGTGCTCCTTCGAGGCCTTGGGACTTTGCTGAAGGAAACGTGCTTGCCTGAGGAAGGACAGCAGCCATCTTGAGAAAGTTGGTCACTGAGTCCGTCTGCTCAAAAATAAGAGAAAATGACACAGTTGTTAGTTACACTAACACACTTAACTGTGACCCAACACTTCCCTGCTCTGGAGTATGATAACATGTTCATTTCGTTAGCTGAATACAAACAAATTCTTCTTTCTCCTCAGTTCCCAGCTAAGGGCATGGCCAAATCCCATTCTTCATTTAGCAGAGTGTGCCCGGTGACAACAGCCCTGTCCTGCTGGCATTGCCAGGAAGTCCTTTCTCCTGCCTGTGCTGGGGAGGACTGGTGTGAGTGTCCATCCAGAGGGTGTGTGTGAAGGAATCTGCCTCACATGCCGGGAGATTTGGTTCTGGTGAGGGACGTGAAGGAAACTTGTGAGAACAAGTGTCCTATTCACAGGCTAGGAAAATAAATGTTTTACTAATCCTTAAATAACATTTTACTCTGAGGTGTATTGGCAAATTTTAGTTTTATTTCTGTAGGAAAGTCTCATTTTTAGAAGTGTGATTTGTACACATTTAGGTAGTCGAAGTGAGGGCTAAAATTAGCGTCTATCACCCCGTTCTGATGTCCACAGAGGAGGAGGGTAGGGTGACTTAAAAGTCCTGACGTTCCTGTAATGTTTATCCAAATAACTTGGTATTTGTCATCACAGACTGGAGCTTATTTTAAGCATTATAAATATACTCGCTCATCTGTGTTTTAAGGTTATCTTCTCATAGAGAGTAGAGGACCATGAAGGAGGCATCCTATATGGGGTTTTTTCCCCCTCACCCAAGGACTTACCCAAGAAAATTCCATCATTGAACAAATATTTATCGAGCAGCTTACGGTGTGCCAGGCACTGTGCTAAGTACTGAGAAACAACGGAGTCTATAGTCTGGATTTGCCGGTAGGCAGAAGCGGGAGGAGTGGGTTTCTTACCTGTAAGGGTCAGGATGGATGTCGGGAGTGAGTAAGAAGGTGGCTACATGCTACCTTTTCTGTCCTTTCAGTTCACTTGTTAATAGAGTCCATTTTCCTAGCCTCCATATAAGGACTGGGAAATAGTGCTGACTAAAAGCTAAAGAGATTAAGGTTCAAGTATCTGTTGGGGACCATGGCCAGCAATGATTATACATTTATTGCTATCAAGCCACATGGGGTTCAGTGGGGAGACCAACCCTGTGGATTACAAGCCTAGGACTGGGAAGGGCTAACTGTTGTACAGACAGGCTGGGTGATGCTTGGGGAGACCAACCCTGTGGATTACAAGCCTAGGACCATTCCTGGAGACTTGCGTCCAAGCCTTTAGAAGCATCATCATGGCAGCCATCCATGGAGAGCACAAAGAAGAAGATCAACTTGTTGTTTCAGCTTGAGGAAGTGGCAGGCTGCATAATTTCCCCGCCTCACCTCCCCATTTCCACGGGCAGAGCAAGAGACTGTATTAAATCTATTTCTGAAACTCCATTATAACCTGGTATCTTAGCTACTGCTCTGCTGCTGTGAGGAGACATCATGAACAAGGAACGTTATAAAATAAAGCATCTTGTTGTTGTTGTTGCAATAGGGAGTCTCTGTGTGGCCTTGGTTGTCCTAGTACTTGCTCTGTACACCTGGCTGGCCTTGAACTCACAGAGATCCACCAACCTCTGCCTCCTAAGTGCTGGGATTAAAGGCATGCGCCAGCATTGTCTAGCCTAGGATAAAGCCAGTTTAATTGGGGGGCTTGCTTACAGTTTCTTAGGTTAGTTCATGATCACCATGGCAGGGAGTGTGGCAGCAGGCAGGCAGGCATGGTGCAGGAGTGGTGACTAAGAGTTTACATCTTATCCATAGGCAGCAGGCAGAGAGCTAGACCGGCAAGGGATTTTGAAAAGCCCGTCCCAGTGTCATACCTTCTCCCATAAACCCACATCTCCTAATCCTTCCTAAACAGTTCATCAGCTGGGAATGGTCCATCAGCCCATAGAGGCCAGTCTCCTCCAAACCACCACACCTAGCAAGGAACTCTTGGAGCTGTGAGTGCTCCCCAAGTGTTGCTATGCATTGCCATCCGATGCAAACACTCCACTCCACCGTGTGTTGGTTTGTTTTTAAGGCATCCAACCGTGGTTTCCATTCCTTGATGGACTACACCATCTGGCTCTGCATGGAGCAACTCCAGCATGTTTAATATATTTATTCAAGTAAGAGGGGGAAATTAGCATGTGCTCATCAGTTAAAGGAAAGGGTGTCAACACTCCAGTGCTTAGCAGAAGAATCACAGAAGTCAAGCTGGAGTCCCTGCAGACAGCCAAGGGTCTGGGTGTTGGGAAGCCTCTCTTTCTCTGAGGATCCTGCCTCAGCCCTCTTCAAATGGACATGGAAACTCCACCTCTAGGTAGCCTCCTCGACCTTCCCAATTGTCAGTGTCACCATCTTACTGCCTTAATCGGTTGCTCTCATCAAATCCATATCAGAATCTCACAAGGAAAAGGACAGCCTATGGACTCTCCCCATGTCACTCATCCTTGTGTTCTTCCTTCCTGATGCTCTTCCAATATTTCTACCACTTTCTCTCTATTGGGAAATTAACTTCCTTTGACCATTCTTTAAAGGCAGGTCCTCCTTGCAACAGATCTCTTAGTATACCTTTGCCTAAGAATGACTTACTCAAAGGAGTGGAAAACTTGCACTCCTTTCAGTAACAGAAAACTGGCCTGGATATTTAAAACAGCTCTCTCTTTGTAAGTTTTAAAACCCAGAAGAGGCAAGTGCTTTCAACCCTCCTAATGCTGTGACCCTTTAATACAGTTCCTCATGTTGTGGTGAGCCCCCAATGATAAAATCATTCTCCTAGCTACTTCATAACTGTAATTTTACTACTGTTATGAATCTTAATATAAACATTTGTGTTTTCCAATGGTCTTAGGTGACCCCTCTGAAAGGGTCATTCAACCCCCAGGGGTTGGGAATGACTGGGATAGACGAAGCATGATTCAGCCAAGCAGTGAAATAGTTATCATTCAGTGCTAACCACAAACACCACCGATACACAACTACAACAGAAACAGGTCCTGAAGTAAACTGAAGTGTATCATGTGAGTTAAAAAAAAAAACCTGGAGTTTGTCCTTCCAACTCTGTATGATACTGACAAAGGCAAAACCATGAAGACAGTAAAACCAAGCAAAACAACATCAATGTGGTGGTTTGAATACGCTTGGGCCAGGAAGTGTCACTAATGGAAGGTGTGGCCTTGTTTTGGAAGTGTGTCACTATTGGGGTGAGCTTGGAGATCCTCCTCCTAGCTTCCTGAGGATGCCTCTCAGCTCCTCCAGTACCATGCCTGCCTGGATGCTGCCATGCTTCCCGCCTTGATGTTAATGGACTGAACCTCTAAACCTGTAAGCCAGCCCCAATTAAACGTTGTCTTTATAAGAGTTGCCTTGGTCCTGATGTCTGTTCACAGCAATGGAAACCCCAACTAGGACGACACACAATCACGTTTCTGGGGATGCAGGTGAGGGGATGAGTGAAGCTCAGGAGTTTTTAGGGGAGTGAACTTGTTCTATGTGAGACTGATTATGGGGGTGGGGTGGGAATATGTATTTGGAGGTCCACCACCAAAAATGAGTGATGTTATCTATAGACTTTCAGTAATACAAAGATGTGTCAAGGAGGTTTATCAGTTGTAACAAATGTATCACTCTGTCACTCTGGTGGGGAGTTCAAGGGAAAGTATGGAGAGGATATGGGAAACTTGTATCTTTCAGTTTTGGTGTAAACCTGAAAATGCCCTAGATCATTTTTTTTCTTTCTTTCTTTTTTTTTTTTGACAAATTTACAACAGTACAGAAATCAAGCAGATGCAAAAATTATTCCACGTCATCCAAATCAAAGCATTTGAAGTAGTTGTCACAGACAGAACGCTTACCTTGTCAACTACACATCCTAAACTAAGTGAAGAGTCTCAAATCTTGGCAACAAAACAGTAGTTTTATATTTTATACTGATTTATTGCAGAAAAAACTAAAACTTGCTAATTAGGCTGAACATCTTAGATGGCAGAGGATGCAGTTCTTTAGAGGTACCAGTAGAATCTGTCCATTCTGATAACAGGAGGAATATAGGGGATCGAATCAGCAGAACCCTAGATACCTGTGGTGCAATCATGAAAGATGTGACATTTCATTGTCCAGACCCAGGAGGAAGAGAAAACTCTCTAATTTTCCTTCTTCCCTCTCCCTCTCTCTCCTCCTTTCCCATCCTCCCCCCTCCTTTGCTTTCTTCCTTCATTCTGACAGGGTCTTAAGTACCCCAGACTGGCCTTGAACTCTATGTAGAGAAGAAGAATGGCCTTGAATTGATATTCTCGACTCTACCTCCTGGTACTGGAATTATAGTCCTGCACCATCATGCACTTTATGTGGTTCTAGCGAACAAGCCCAGAGCTCTGTGGACACCTGGAGAGCACTCTACTTACTGAGTTACAGACCTCAGGCTCCACTTTTGTCTGCAGTTTCCCCACCCCCCAAGTCTGGCAATATAGCTAAGGCTTGCTTTCTTTGTGAATCTCTGTCTCAGTGGGGATTACAGGTATATGACACCATACCAAATTTCCTTTCACATATTTTAACACATATCCTCATATTTAGGAAGCTGAGAAAATCCTAAACAAAACAAATCCAGAGAAATTTGCTGAAAGATGTATTATAACTAAACTGCTGAAAACTAGAAACAGAGAGACAGTCTTGAGTGAAGACAGGGAGGAAGATGTTATTTGCACAGAAAAACAGTTCCTTGCAAGGACAACAGATATTCATCTGAAATCATGGTGGAAGCAGCACAGCGTGCTTCTGACCTGAAAGAAAAGAGCTATCTACTGTCAGTTTACCTCTAGCCAATCTGTCCATAAACATGATGGTTAGTTTTTAAATGTCGACTTGATACACCCTAGACTCATGTGAGGGGTTTCAGTTGAGGGGTTGCCTAGAGCTGATTGGTCTGTGCATATGTCTGTGGGACACTGCCTTGATTGTTAATTGATGTAGGAGGCCCACTTGTGGGTGGCATCATTCCCTAAGCCCAGAACTGTAGGGTGAATTGCAAGAGTGAAAAAGGAGCAAAGGGGGCAAGCAGACAGCATGGACAACATTGTTCCTCTCTGCTCTGGGAGTCAACACCAGTCAAAACTCCATTAATTACCTGTCCTCCATAAACCCCTACTTTAACTGGAGGGCTACAATGTTTCTTGGGATTTCCTGGGATCAGCCTCAATTCGGAACCAGTATCCAATAGACCCTGGAAAGTCTGATTATTTCCTTTCCCCCAGTGTACAGTTACCCTTGTAAAAGGCTGTAGGTTCCTCTAGGAAAGAACTGGAGAAAGGCAAACAGCAAAACTTTTAGGTGCCTTATCAAGATCCTTCCTCAGGGGAACCTGGCCACCCCTTCATTCAAGGGGTTCTGGGTCTGCAAACTGGCTCAAGTCTGGAAATTGATTAATTGGCCATGATTGCCTTTTGCTGTGATACAATGTAGTCTTTCATTTGAGAATTGTTTCTGTGTATATAGATCGAACAGATATGCAGTAGGCTTCCTATCTATTTCATGCCTGGAAACACCATGACTGATTGATTAGCCAGTACCATAGGTCCGAAGGAGTCATGCCATTATAAATTTCACCTTTCCTATGCTGACCATTACTGGGTATGTCATTATAAATGTGATTTTGTCTACGCTGTCCATTATAATAACTACAATCACCTTGTCTCTGGCGATTCAATGCTGCCACCTGGCCCTTGCTACCTCGGGGCCCAATTAAACCCACTGCATTTAATTCATCCAGTTGAGCAGCAGCGTCTCCAACCCTAAGGTCTGGACGCACAAGGAAAAGGGCAAGAAAAAAACTCTTCAAATGTACTAGTGCCCCTCTTTCCAGTTTGTGTCTTATAGGACTGGTGAAGGGCATATCTTCTGGGCCTTCCCATTGTGGAGGATTAGGTTTTACACAATGTATCCACTCTAGCATTGCAATTTCCCTGAGCCTTAAAATCCTGTTGGTCAACACTGAGCCAAGGGATATCAGGCATTTCCATACATACATGGGACTGTAATATATCATCTTCCGTTATAACAGATTTGTTATATTCTATGAACCACTATGAGCACAGTATTATCCTTTAAAAAGATTTATTTATTTTATGTATGTGAGTACACTGTTGCTGTCTTCAGACATGCCAGAAGAGGGATTTGGATCCCATTACAGACGGTTATTAGCCAGCATGTGGTTGCTGGGAATTGAACTCAGGACCTCTGGAAGAGAAGTCAATATTCTTTATGACTGAGCCATCTCTCCAGCCCCAAGTATAGTATTATTAATTATATCCTTTAATTCTATCAGTGTTCCCTTAATATCTGTCTCTCTCTGTCTTCTCTGTCTGTCTGTCTATCTGTCTGTCTGTTTCTCCTATCCAGGATACCACTGGAGGTTTTTCATTTGTTGTTTAACTTTGAGATGAGGTCTTGTTATGTTGCCCAGGTTGATCCTTCCCACCACAGGCTCCCAAGTGTTGGAACAGTGTGTGACTTCCAGGAGTTTGTGTAAAGCTACTTCCTATTGGACTCCTCGAGTCTTGGGAGCGATTCAGCAATGGAGGGATGGTAGTAGAGAGCTATCTGAAAGACTATTCGGGGACTTGTCTTGAAGTTGTGCTTGCACGGCAAGGGCAAGCTTCTGTTCATTTGGGGCATATTTTGTACCCAGGGGCAGATAGTTATACTTTTTCCGCAGCTCCTTAGCATGACAATAACCTTTAGGGAGCTTGACTTTGGCTCTCAGCAAAGGGTAGAGGAACAGAGATTGTGATGAATTGTTTTTGTATGAGCTTAGCGCATCTTGGCACTGGGCTCTGTCTTCAGGACTTGTCCGGACCCATCTCCTTTCGCCTGCATTCTGTCTCCCACCAAGGGTTGCTGTGAACCACTGCCCTTCCCCTCCTGATCATAAACAAGGGGTCCTTGCTGGTCTTCCTGGCTCTGCCCTGAGAACGTTATACTCCAAGTCCAGTGGCACGAGAGATTCTCTTCACACATAGCCCTTGCCTCTCCTCTGCTCAGAGCCTTCCAATAACCTTTGCAACTCACAGCTGTTTGATGCTATTGCTTTATTTCCGATCAAAATGTATTTACTGCATACAGCAAATGGTGTAAACCATGGGCAAAACACTCCCATAATTAAGAATATTGACCTTACCTGTATGGGTTCCATCCATGTGAGAAAACAAACCAACAGTTGGGAAGCCCCTGCTGGGTTCCAAGCAACTGACTTCTAAATTAATTCAACTTGTCTTTGAGCTTCACATCCATGCAATGATAGGATGTGTTCTTTCTCACATGCATGTTGGCAAGATGTGTCTATGTTGTGCCATCTCAACTCTCTACTTTTAATTTTTGTTTACATATGTATCTTAGTGTATGAAAGCTGATGTTCTTACTGGAGCGTCTATAGTCCTATAACATCGTGGTATACCAACATTCTGACATATTTTCCTGTTGCTATTCCTTCTAATGCTCCCTGCTTCATGGGTCTTCTTGCTTTTTTATCAAGCTCATCAGGTTTTGCACAAACTGCTTTCATGGCCAGAAAGCCTCTTCTCAGGATGCCTTCCTAGCTGGTGTCCTTTACTCTACACAAAGCAGCTTTCTTCAAGATGTCTTTCTTAAACATCCATACGCTTCTACCCTTCCCCCCGCCCCCACTGTCTACACATCCTCCATATTACTTACCATCCAAATAAATACGTGTTTGGTTTGTTTGGTTTGTTACTAAAATATCACCCATTGAGTGGCTGAAAACACACACACACACACACACACACACACACACACACACACTTCCTTCTCATGGTTCCAAGGGTGTAAAGTCTGGATCATTCAAATCCTTTCTCAGTGGAAAGGTCCCAATAGGCTGAGGACAAGAGGTCCCTGCCCTGGGCTCTTACCTTTAGGCTCTGACCGATAATCTGCTTGTAACTAAGTTCGTCTGAATTGTTGACATGATTAGCAGTCAAAGCTGGGGTCAATGTTAACTTGATACCTGTTAGCTGTGCCCCTTGCATTCCCTAACTCCTTGTCACTTCACTTACAAAGACATCAAGACTAGTCAAGTCTCTCTTGGGCTATGCCCTTTCACTTGATGTCTTCTCTTTTTAAGGACTCTTGGGATTCTATTGGGGCCCGTGAACAATCCAGGGCCAGTCTCGTCTTTAGGTCACCTGTTTGACAATTTTAATTCTATCTTTAACGTCCCCTTTGTAACACACTGTAAAACACTGTTTCCATAGTTATCCCCTGAAGTAAAATCCCCAGTCAATTTGTGGTACACTGCTCATCCCACTGTAGTTTCTGACTGTCCATGTCCCAGTCTAGACCACAGGTAGGCACAGTTCTCTGGTGACTTCAATTTAGGACCCTGCCCACCACACAGCAGACATTTCACCATTTGTTAAATGAATGAGTAACTGTGTAGGTATATAGTCTTGTCCTTCTTTTAAACTAAAAGTCAATGATACTGAATTTTATTTTATTTTATTTTATTTTTTTGAAACAGGGCTCATTATATGGCCAGGATGGTTTGGAATTCAAGACCACCCGACTTAGCCTCTGGGATTACTACTATGTCCTATCTTCCCTGCTCCATGTGACTTTCCTTTCTAACCTGCATTTAATCAGTGTGGGCTTTCTTCTTCTTCTTTTGCTCCTTAAAAGGTCTGACAGCCCAATATGTCATAGTTTTATGCAGCCTGCTAATAGATAGAGGCACAAGTGGAATACTGCCTCATAGAATGTCATGAACCCCAGAGGCTGATGGGTCAGGAAACCCTGCCCTACCCAACAAACACATGTCCAGTGCTTCCTCAGAGCAAACCTCCTCAGGGAGAGTACAACGAGAAGTGGACACGTATTGTTCGGTTCGATTTAAACATAAAAATGTGAACTTCATGTACACGCGCCAGTTAGCCAATGAAACATTCGGAAATGACCCAATGAATCGGCCGGACTCCACTGATTCTTCATTGTTCGGCATTCTATAGACAGTTTGGGTTCTAGGAGCGCGAGACCTGAGCGCGAGACCTGAGCGCGTGAGACAAGCGAGACTCAATAAATAACAGATTTGCTATTTGGGTTAGAGTGTGGGAAAAAAAAATCTCTGGAAACAGATTTATATATTAGTTTTTCACTTTGCCACCAGATGTCCTCCGAGTAGGAAAATATGATGGTCCGAGTGACATTTTGAAGTGTGAATGCTGGGCATTTTTGAAAAGACAGTGACGGGGACAGTGTGAGGGCTGTGCATGTGGCCGTAGACTTTGGGATGAGACACTTATTTTGAAGTTTGTCTTGCAGGTGTAACTTTCAGAAGTAATATTTATTTAACACTCAGATGCTCATTTCTCACACTCAGCAAACATTTACTTAACATAGTTCCTTTTCATTAATCCCAAACTGGTATTTTTTAAAATTCGAGTGAGTGAGTTATTATATTTTGGAATTGATGTCAATCTCCTCCAACCTTGTGCTAATTATAATGAGGAGACTTTAGCATTTTGAGTGGAGTGTGTCCCAAGGACCTAGAGAGGGTAGTACTCGGGCTTTTAAGCACCACAGCCACATATTAGAGGACTTTTATGTTGAGTTTTGAAGGCAACAGCTTACGGCTTTGGGTAATTGGCAGTTGAATGAGGATAATTTAATCGAAAATCAAAGAGTATACTTGTAGTTTTGTTTTTGCTTTGTTTGTTTTTTGTTTTTGTTGAGACAGGGTTTCTCTGTGTAGCCCTGGTTGTCCTGGAACTTGCTCTGTAGACCAGGCTGGCCTCGAACTACCAGAGTTACAGACGTGCCGCTGCTGCTGGGTTACTTGTAGTGTGTTGTTAATGAGGTAGTTCACAGGGAAGAGCAGAGCACTTAGCATATCAAATGAGTATGCAGTATAGTTTCTAAACAAGAATATTTGGCAGATTAAATTAACAAGCAGTATCTTTTCGGATCAGGATTTATTAGGTCAAACGTATTGTGAACATATGACTCTCCATAACGCGTAAGGAACTGTTTTGAAAATGGGCATCTTAAGGAATTTTCTGTGAGTTACTCTGTATCCCCGTGAGGCTTCCCACCCTGTCTCTAGTGTCACCGAACGTGTGGAACAAATTTGTGCTTTATGGTGAGGCCATCTCCACTTCACGAAGTGGGGCAAGGGTGGGACAGACAACCTATTTCCAGAGACTGAGGCCATCTGCAGGAAATGTCAGCCAAGCAACCAGATGTTTGCTATGTGTTGGCTCGCACATCTGGCTTCTTGAACGGGATTCCTCCTCCTTCCCCCCATATGCTTGAGAGATGCTCAAGGAGAAGTGAGGGAAGGAAGCTTGTCTGGGTTTACAGAGGAAGGGGCAGTAATATTTTGGTGTCCTGCAGGGGGCGAAGTGACCTCTGATTTTCTCCAAGTGTTCACAGGTTCCAGTGAGCTCCGGAGGCTGACCTGCTCAGTCAAGTCACTTCAGTGCCATTATTCCACATTGCACATGTGCTTTGCCTCTGATCTGACACCTCGGGGCCGCATGGTGCCTCTAATGGGATGTGGTCAGGAAAGCAGGATGGGGAGGGACATGGATGAAGGTTCTCTTTCTACCCCGAGTTTCACGTGACATACATAGAGAAGCTGTGGTCCCAGTCTGATGTCATTGAACTCTTAGGATTATACCTCCTTATTCATCCCTTTGAACTCAGGTGGGTCTAAGTGCTTGCCTGCCTGCTTCTGGTAAATATGGCAGGTCCAGGTTGAGAGTACACCATAGACATGTAGAACACATCTTTTGTGACCTTTGACTGAATATCACCGTCCTTATGACATCTTTCCTCACATCTTCTTTGGGGGGCTTTCTCAGACTCTCATACTCACCACCTGAAGGCACCCCGAAACACCCCCTCATTCTAGCACTATTCTATGAGAGCAGAATTCCTCTTGGTGCGGGGCGGGGGGAGTCCACAACAGACCTGAATTTGAGATGCTGCCGAGGACTGTGGTTGATAATGCTTCACAAAGTGCCATTTTTGACTCACACCACAAGGGGGGGTTATGGGGGGAGCAGTCGTGTAGCCCCACTTGTCTGTTCTCCACTGTTTTCACAGAGTAATATACCCCAGATTGAGTCACAAGCCCACTTTTGTGTTTTAAATGGCACTGTCTAATGGAGTACCTGCAGGGTTTAGTTTGATTCTCTATTTATTCTCACAGATTTCAGCGCTGTCTTTGCTGCCCTTATAACTTGAGCTTCTTTTATTCCCCGTGTGTCTTGTCTAACCTCTAACAGAGAAGGTGCTGCTGAGTGTGTGCAAGGAGGAGGCCCCCAGCTCGAAGCTCATGAGTACTCGGGCTTCAGATCTTCTGAGTGGAGTTCCTGGCCTCTCGGGCCGCACAGCAGTGGTTTCATACTTGTACAGTGTCCTGGACAAAAGAAATGGTGCATGCCTTTGACGTCTTTGCATCCTAGTGCCAATTATCGATGATCTAAAATGTTTCAGACCCCGTAAACCAATACTGAAAGTAGGTGACTTATTTTGTTTCCTAATTCTTACCTTCTCGTCAGGTGAAAGACTCACATGTTTAAAGGGCATTAGCTTCTACCATCTACAGATGAGTGGCTATTTGAGTAGTGCAGACAGCAATGAATTGGTAATGGAATGTTTATTGGTAGATGGTGGTGTTGTCCATTGGTTCCAGTTTGTTCAAGGATCGAAACAAGCTCAGGGCCCTGTTTATTATCCTGGCCATTTTCTATACTTTCTAGGCTTCTGCCCTGGCTGAGACTATCTTTTTTTTTTTTTTTGGTTTTTCGAGGCAGGGTTTCTCTGTGTAGCCCTGGCTGTCCTGGAACTCACTCTGTAGACCAGGCTGGCCTCGAACTCAGAAATCCGCCTGCCTCTGTCTCCCAAGTGCTGGGATTAAAGGCGTGCGCCACTACCGTGGCTGAGACTATCTTTACCACAGTCTTTACGTTTTACCTGACATTGGTAACTTATAATAGTATTACAGCTCATTAAAATGCAATTGCCAACAGCAAGTGCATTGAGAGACTAGGAAGAACATGGGGAAGGCTTTCCTCATAACCCTCGCTGATCCGGGCCTCTTTTGTTTGGGTTTTAGTTTAAGAACTCAAATGCAGCCCAAATGAAGAGAAATTGAAATATCCTACTGGAAACCTTCAGGATTCTGATTTGGCTTGTCCTGCCCTCTTTGCAGCTTCCTCGCAGGGTGTGTCTTAACTTACAGCAGCTGCCTTTGAGAGCCGCGTGTCTGCTAAACGCCTACATTCCATCAATAAGAGAAACTAAGCAGGGAAGGAGAAAACTGTCATACTATCTTCTCCTTCTGTAACGGTATGGATTAAATAGCTGTGTGCGCTTTTATTTAGCAGAGGAAGAGGAAAGTTTAGATCGGGGTCATGATCGGATCTTTCTTCCTTAGCAATGACCTCTTTGCCTTTCTTACCCGCCCAAGCAACTCCTGATGCCTCCAAGAATTCTGCAGGCTAGAAACCTACGCTCGGCAGCGGCAAGGCCTTGGGAGAAGGGAGGGTGAAAGAAGGGGGTGGGCCTATGTAAATAGCCCGCAAGAGTCACCTCTCCATTGGCTGGTAGCCTGTCCGTTACCGAGTAGGGCAGGGCGTTCCTGGGCTTGAGTGCGGTACCTGAGCGAGAAGCGCAGCAGAAAGCCCACGTTGGCGGCGGCCAGGAGCGCAGCAGAGGCGGGAGACTGCGAATTCCCGAGCCGACGCCGCAGCCTGTGTTCTGCCTTCGGCTCCTCGTCTCTCTAATCGCCCCGGAGAGCGGGATCCTCCGGGAGCACGAGAGACCGCCGAGAGGAAAGCTAGATCGTGGCCGCCTCCACTTGGGGAGGCGCGCGGAGATCCCGAGGGGGAGCGACAGTGCCCGAGGGCGGAGGGGCGCTGAGTTTCGGGCCCGAGGGAAGTTAAAGCAAGCGGCGCAGAGAAAATTGGCTTTTTAGGACGCGGGGTCGCTACAGTCTGGGACCCGCAGGGGAGTAAACTTCACGATTGTCCTACAAACCAGGAGAGGAGTGCGCGGGGATGGTGCCTGGTATCGCCCCCATCTCTTGATCTGTCGTCTCCGGTCACCCCTCGGCCAGCCAGCCTCCTGCGAGGGCTCAGGGCAGCGCACGTGTGCAGACTGCGAGTGACCGTACGGTGACCCACCCGGGGACGCCGGCTGCAGCGCAGTCCCTGGCTAGGACTCACCTGGCTCAGCCCGTGCGCCTCCAGAGACCTGCGGGAGAGTTGGGTGGGTGGGTGGGTGGGGATCCTGGCCGTCGCCCCGTCGTCTCTTCTCCGCCCGGGCTTCTCGGGGCGCCGCGGATGACCATGAGAGATAAGGACTGAGTGCCAGGACCGGGAAGAGAGCCCGCCGAGAGGTGGCGGGGGCTGCCCACTCCAAGGGCCACAGCCGCCGCGCTCCGGCCTCTCTCCGCCGCTCGACGCCTCGCGGGATCTGCGGGGGCAGCCGGGCCGGGCGGCGATGCCCGGGCTGGGGCGGAGGGCGCAGTGGCTGTGCTGGTGGTGGGGGTTGCTGTGCAGTTGCGGCCCCCCGCCGCTGCGGCCCCCTCTGCCGGTAGCCGCGGCCGCCGCCGGGGGGCAGCTGCTAGGAGCCGGCGGGAGCCCGGTGCGCGCCGAGCAGCCGCCGCCACAGTCGTCTTCTTCGGGCTTCCTCTATCGGCGGCTCAAGACTCACGAGAAGCGGGAGATGCAAAAGGAGATCCTGTCGGTGCTGGGACTCCCGCACAGGCCGCGGCCCCTGCACGGTCTCCAGCAGTCTCAGCTCCCGGTGCTCCCGCAGCAGCAGCAGCAGGAGCAGCAGCAGCAACAGCAGCAGCAGCAGCCGGCCCGCGAGGAGCCCCCTCCAGGGCGGCTGAAGTCCGCTCCGCTCTTCATGCTGGATCTCTACAACGCCCTGTCCAATGACGACGAAGAGGATGGGGCGTCGGAGGGTGAGGGGCAGGAGCCCGGGTCCCACGGAAGGGCCAGCTCGTCCCAACTCAGACAGCCATCTCCCGGCGGCGCGGCACACTCCTTGAGCCGCAAGAGCCTCCTGGCCCCGGGACCTGGCGGCGGTGCGTCCCCATTGACCAGCGCGCAGGACAGCGCTTTCCTCAACGACGCGGACATGGTCATGAGCTTTGTGAACCTGGGTAAGGATTTCGGGGGTAGCATCGCGCGGAGGACGGATCCCTCCTTTGCGGTCCTCCTGGGCTCAGGTGGTGGAAGGGGTGGAGGAGCGCTCGCGCGGAGGGATGAGGGACGGCTGGTGCTCCTGACACCTGCGCAGCCCAGTGCTCGCCGGCGCTCCGCTGCAGTGGGAGGGGCTGGAGCGCGCAGGGGTGCCCGCGGAGGGTGTCTTCGTCGGGGAGCTCAGTACACTTTTCCCCTGGTATTCTTATTTCTGACGAGCCCGGGCTACCTCAAGTCAAGTGAGTTTGACCAACGTTAGTAAGATAAGGCCCTCTGCACTCCTTTCCTCTCTGAACAGTCTTCCTTTGCCCCCTATACGTTTGGAGTGCCACTTTACCCACATTGACCATCAGGGAGTCCACCAGTCTTTGAGACCTCTGAGAGCCTGCTCTGAGTGCTTTAGAGAAACTCACAGGTGTTGAGGAAGGAAGGCTTTGGTGCCTTAGGAAGGTCCCAGAGGACCTTGGAAGGTGTGCCAGTCCCAGCCAGGAGGGGCTTGCGTCAGTGTGGGGCGAGATTCCAGCGCAATTGGGGTTATCCACCCAGTGCCTGCGCTCTCATGCCCTTGGCCATTGTCCCGAAAGGTTGACCCTTTAATCAATGCTGTCCAAGCTCCTGGGGGGAAGAGAAAGGGTGCGGGGGGGGGGGGGTAGGGGCCAGGGTTGGCCGGGAAGCTCTACTGAACTCCGTTGCCAGGCAACAGAATGGAAAGTCGAGGGCAGCTAAATTGGGCTCTGCCACTAATGTTCTGTGGCAATACCGGGACAGAGTCACGTCCCCCTCTCTCCTCCCCCCACCCCTGAAGTTTTCTCTCATCTGTAAACAGAAAAGGGAGGTGGGGTAAGGAAGACTGCCGAGTCAGTGCTTCCAATCCTTGCTTGTTTTTATTCACAAACTTAGTATAGACCAGGGATATAGGAGGCACATCCCCAGTGGGTAGACCTGGGGAAATAGACACACCCAGAGTGACTGCAGTCGCTCCCGGGTTTCTGTGGACTTTCTCTCCCCGGGGAGACCCATGCCTGTGCCCAGGCCTCAGAGTGGGTTAGCACGAGCTTGCCAAAAGGCCTGTCAGAGCTGTCCATCATTTTCAAGCCAGTAGTTACAGGAGTGATGACCCAGTGATAAGTATCTAATTGAGTTCTTAGCGAGTGTATCTAGGATTCTTAGTTCCGGATGAGGTGGAGCCTGGTGTGAGGAAGAAAACGAGAGCAGCCAGGGGAACAGGAAAGTGTGGGGAGGCAGAGTGACCAGTATCCAAGCAGTGCTGAAATCCTCCTGGGAAATTCATGCAACAGAATCTCACAGGGAGTGGAGGCTCAGGGCCTGCCAACCCGGGCTACTCGCACCACCAGGGGATATGATTGGACAAGAATTCTCACAGTGGATTGGAATGGAGTTCAAGGCTGAGGCGACCTCCAGGAAGCCTTCTAAGGAAATTGTCTCTCATGCCACTCAGTGAAACTTGGTGATGATGGGGTGGCCAGGGCTTCAGAGGACCAGGATTGTTCTTACTCTAACATGGGCTGATTCTTTGAATTTCCTAGGCCTCAGCCCTGGCTGACCTTAGTGTCACTTTGGGCCTGTAAAGTACAAGGGTCCTGGAGCTGGCCCTCCTTAGATCCAGAGCTCGGTAGAATGCTCAGACAGATTTTTTTTTTCAAAGTTCCTTAGGTTTTTCTTTTTGTTTTTGTTTTGTTTTGTTTTTAAGTGTGCTACCATGATGAAGATGTCAGAAGGAAATCATCATTTATCATCTCTGGAGGAAAAAAAAAAACAAAAAACCAAAGGTTTTGAATGCTGTGGCACATTAGAATAATCTGTGGGCTTTAGGAATCCCGGCGGCACTCTATTTCAGTTCAGTCAGCATGTGGCGGTTTGGGCAGAGTTCAGAAACAGTATTGTTTTTAAAAAGTGCTGCCCCAATGATTCTAGGGTGCAGAAACCATTGTTTTTTGATGGTAATTCAAATGTAAAGATCTGGTCTGAGGCAGATTTTGTGTGTGTGTGTGTGTGTGTGTGTGTGTGTGTGTGTGTGTGTGTGTGTCGACTTTCATATTCCCCTCTTTCCTTGCTTTTTCTGACCTTCTGTGGTCTACAAGTGCACACAGCTTCTGAGTCACACTGTTTGAAGGTGGTTGCCAACTCATTTTGTTATGGCTATATAGTTTAGCATCCTATCTCCCTAGATATGTTTTTAATTCCCTTCCCTCCCTCTCCCTCCCTCTCTCCATCTCTCTACCTTCTTTCTCTCCTTCTTCCTTCTCTCCCTCTACCCTTCTCTTTCCTTCTCTCCAACTCCTGTCCCTCCCTCTCTACCTCCCGCTATCCTCCTTCCCTCCACCTTCCCTCTCTCTCTCTACCATCCCTCTCTCCCTGCCTCATCCCTCCCTCACCTTCCCCCTCCCCCAACCTGGTTATTCTTTCCCCCTCCCTTCCCTTTCCTTTCCTTGCCTTGCCTTCTCTCTATTCCACCTTAACTTTTCGGGACAAACCTATGCTATGTAGCCCAAGATGCATTGGAGCTGGAAACCTTCCTGCCTAAAATTCCAGAGTACTGGAATTACAGGCGCACAAGGTCATATCTGACTTTTATTTCTCATAAATGATTTTTAAAGACTGAAAGTTCCAAGGGAGCACACCAGTAGGACAAGTGGATTCCTAGACAGGCCGGCATAGATCTGAATGATACCACTCTTCGTCCCAAGTCCTTACTGTCTCATCGTGGGGCTTCCTGCAATTACCCTTAATGCAGGTCGAGCTCTAGACTCCACTCCTGGAGAAAGGGGAAAACCTCTTCTAGGCAGATGGAGTTCAAGCAGCAGGCATTACCACCTGCCAGGAAAAGCAGTGGTGTTCATCTTAATCCCATGTAGCAGTGGGAAAGACAGATTTCACCAGAGGCTAGAATGTGATAAAATCTGATGACCGTGGCTGTGAATGTAAGGGTCTGAAGGTCAGCGGTGTGGATGCTCTGAGAATGTTAGGAGAATTCTGCAGATTTCCCCATTGGTATCAATGTCATGTTGACTGATGTAGCAGTACATGGCTCATCTATTAAAGAACCTATAGAACTTATAGAAAGATAAATCTTAACACCACCGTGTTTGTACGATGTCCATTGTGCTGAGGTTACACATTAAAGGCATAAGGGAAAGCTACCCATCTCTGTTAAACATGCCTCTTCCCTAGGACTAGAGGAATAATTTGCTCATGAGATACATTTGAAACACCCTAGCTTTGTCAGCCAGCCTGACTATCAGGAAGTATGAATCAACAGGATGAATCTCTCATAGCTCGAACGCTGGTCATTCGCCTGGCTCATTGTTGTTGATATTGACTGTTTAAAAATCCTGTCTTGGAAACAGGCTGAGACATGCAGGGCTGTCTGCCCTTGATGCGGTGTGTCAGCTGAGTGCCTGGGTGAGCTTGTGAATTTACATCAAATTAGGGTCACGGATGTCATTTGCTATTTGTTTTTTCTACTACTCAAAATGTCTTGACAGTTTACTAAGCAAGCCTGCCAACTTGGTGACCTTGGAGTGATATCCTGATACGTTCTTTAGGTGTAAGGTTAAAATTCCACCCTCCTACAAACACCTTCTTACTATATGCCCTATCCTCTTCTTTATCAGCACAGCAACCTGGTCCTTTCCTTCCTTGTGCTGATCACACAGAATTTCTCTTTCTTTGCCTGTCTCTGTTTTTAAAATCGCTCACTCAATGTGCATGCAGTGTTGAGGATGTCAGCCTTCAAAGGCTGGCATTACATGGATCCATCACAGTAGCCTAACAAAATTCGGAACACACCACGCTTCAAAAAGATCACATTAACAAAAATATAAACAATATCCGATATTTTAAATTCCCACTGATTTACATATTTTGATTCTTTGGAAAAGATAATTCTTGATTTGTGTTTATTGTAAAATGCCTGAAGATATTTAGGACACTGGTTTGAGGCATTTCATGTAAATGTTGTATTAAGAGGCCTTTTAAAAGTTATCCTCTTGTGTATTAATTTGTAATATCTTTACGGTTGTGAGAGGAGAAACAATGCCTCTGTAAATCTCTGTACTTCAGGCTTATCTTGAATTAATAAGGTGTTGATCTCCAGATGCAAGGATTAAATGAAATAAAAGGCTCACATCATGCTTGGAAAAAGGGAATCAGTAAGTGTTAGTACAAGGAACAAGTAACTTATTGTACTGAAAATATTGGCAATCTTCTCAACAGAATTCCTCTTGGGAAACATAAATTAGAAGAAAAATGGAATACTCCCTGCTTGTATCTGTAACCAGAGACACTGTACTGCCTTTCTCTTATAAACAGAGGATCAGTACCACTGCTTTTCCTTTGGGCTGCTTGTACTTATTGAGAATTTATTTTATTTTATTTTATTTTATTTATTTATATAATTTATTTATTTATTTTGTAACAGAAAATAAATTTGTTGCCTGTAAGCTATCCTCAGCAAAAGGGGCTGGGAGAATTTGAAAGAGTGTGTGTGGTTCAGGGAAGAGGTAGATGTTTCCCCCCCAAGAGTTTTAAATGTGAAATCCAGTGGCTTTTCAACAAAGAAGCTGGACAGAGTGTTCTTCAGCTGAGATCAAAGGGCAAGAAGATACCATTGTTTCGCCCTCGGATGCTGCTTCCTCTGGTTGTCCGTCTAAGAATGGGTATAAATCCTTTTTTTAAATGTGCTGAATCATGCTTAGTTCCTCTGTTTAAGCCTCTGATTAGCCTGGAGAAGGCGTTCCCCAGACTGTGGGAATCTCTGTGTTGAGGAAGAGATGATACTCAGCTTTTTCTCTACAAGTCATGATTGCGTTTCATCTGCATCTGCGTGCCTTCAGAGTCCAGCTGCTTTATGCACTGGATTTCATTTTCTAAGGCTGGGAATAGAGCTCAGGACACTTAGAACACTTGCTAAACCCACACTCAGCCATCGAGCTACACCCAGCCCCAAAGCGGTATTCTGCATATGAACATGGGTGAAAGCTTTGAATACTTGCTATCAAGAATAAAGGAGCCGGGCAGTGGTGGCGCACGCCTTTAATTCCAGCACTTGGGAGGTGGAGGCAAGGGGGTCTCTGAGTTCGAGGCCAGCCTGGTCTACAGAGTGAGTTCCAGGACAGCCAGGGCTACACAAAGACACCCTGTCTCAAAAACAAAACGAACAAAAAAACAACAAAAACAAAACAAACAAACAAAACAAAGAATAGTGGAAGGAACTCTAATGATAACGATCAACGTGTCTCACCCTGGGCTTACTGAAGAAGTGAAGTTAGGAAAGTGGGGGGTGAATTCCATTTTTGTTAACTTTGCACAGATCAGTTCTATAATCTGCTTCCCAGCCAAATCACAGAGGCACTATTCTAGGGAATGCATATTTCATAACTTGATAGAAAGTTATTGAGTTTTTTAATATTCATTTTGAAACACCCCCCCCCCCAATTGCTTTTCTCTCTCTTCTGTTTCACCTTCATTGACTTCCAGCAATGGAAAGAAAGTAGGCAGTATTATAATGAGGTAATTTTGTTTTTGATTAGAAGCTGTCAGAAGAGTATCTACTTTAAAGTAGTAGAAATCAGAGCAGTGGAAATCAATACAGGAGGAGGATGCTAGCAGTCAATTTACAAGGGCCAGCATGTAAACAGCTGTTACCCATTAACTTACACACTAACTGTCCCACCCTCCAGAGCCTGCAGGATAGCCCAACCACGTGCCTGCAATCCAGTCCAGCTTCCCTGGCCACGGGCTGTCACCCAGGAGCTGAGGAGGGGAATGGCTGGGGTTGGTGTCTTTTGTGTCACTATCAAAGTGCCAGTATATGCTGTTGTCTCTGTTTCTCTCTTACCACCCAGACAGCTGAGTTAATCTCATTCTGGCACACTGTCCTGTCCTCAAACCCACAGTAGCCTCAGATATTTACCTGTGGCCCATCTCCTGGCCACGTGAAATTTTGGATCCAGAAAGCAAACGCAGCCTCACCTGGAATCAGAGAAAAGTAACATTGTATTAAGAGGGGAGGGGAAACTAGCATTTTAGTGAAATTCAGTTACTAAGTAACTAGTGCTGCCAAACTCTCAAGTGTCTGAACACCGCAGAAATTCCCAGAGCTTAAATTCTACCTGCCCATCTTTTACTATTAACAGTAGAAATGTGGCTTTTTTTTCCCTATTGATTGATTGATGTTTGTTTGAGAAAGGATCTCACTATGGAACCCATTCTGTCCTCAGACTCAGAATCCTATCTCTGCTTCCTATTGCTGAGATCACAAGCACTTGCCACCACACTTATATGATACTAATACTAATACTAGTAAATAACAATAACAGTTGTTCACTGACATTTATAGATATTTAAATTAGTTATATGTTGTGAAAATGTTCTCTAAAATGTTTGTTTAATGTGAATATATATAGTCTCCTAGCATCCTGTGACTAAAGTTAGAATCCACAGCCCAGTTTGGAAAACATTTACAATGTGGTTTTTCGGAGGAAGCATGCCTTGCAACAGCTAACCGACTCTGCGTTTATTGATTAACCTAGTGTGGGATTTATTGGCGAATTACTGTTAAACTGAGGAATTCAGAACTTGGAAAGTTCTCACATACCACTTGGCCTCCCACATTGAAAGTTTTGTTTGTTAGATTTAGTCAGCACTAAGTACTTCTGCTGTTTGGTGCTAGATGACAAAGTTAAGGGGGAATCCCTAGACCCAAGAAGCCATTCTTAGTGCATTGGAACAGTAGGGCCATGGGCAGAGAGACTAAATGATACAGAAACAGCAAGGCATCCTGAATCACTTCCAGCTAAGATGAGAGGGAGGCACAGATCTGGATTTTTTTTTTCATGGCCAGTAATTTTTTTTCCTGGAACTCTTTTTTTTTTTTTAAGAAAATGCTAAGCGTGTCTATAAATATGTCTTGTTTGGTATGCTGCAGGACTGTTGACCCCACAAAGAATTGTTCTCTCCCAGAAACTGAATTGAAAACCATGCTGCCCTAAGCGGCATTGTTCCACTGATAGGCACCAGGCGATCCTTTTCCTGCCCTTCCCAACGCCATTATTCCCAGATCAGGCCCATAATGGAGATGGTATCTAAATGACATCAGGTAATTCCTTGATGACTCCCCACAGTCTTGTTATCACACAATCCCAGATGACTGGGTTGAAGAATCTCCCTCAAATATTTTTTGCAGAGAGGGGCTGTTGGTTCTGAGAGGGAGCACGCCTTCCTGACTTTCAAGTTCAGGGGCATACGCCCTTGACAACGACCGGTCATGCTAGATGGATATCATGGGACTGCCCTAGGACTGAACTGTCTGTGCTCACCAGAGTCGACTTTATGTTCAGATTGTTTTCTCATCATTGGGAGTGTTGTCTGGGAGGAGGAGAGAGGACTGAGGGCAGGGCAATGACCGTGTCCTTTGAGGACCCACTGGGACCTGACGTTTGCTCTCCACCGTGGTTCTGATATCACTCCTGCCATTTTACCCTTTCACCTTGCCCAGAATGTGACTTCCAGCCCAAAACATCTGCGCCTGTTGATTGTTGTTCCTGTGTTTACAGTCTTGTTGGTTTCCTGTTCTTGAACGTGGGCTGGGAAAGATATTCCAACTTGAGTCTCCGAAGAGGAGGAGCTTAACTCTATCACTGGTGCAAACTGTCTGCGCGGATGAGGCTGGGGGATATTTTTACAAATTGGCTTTGCTTATTCTCCAAGACTAGTTATTTTCCCTCCCTTTGAAAAAAAGTCTGTGGATTGCATTTAAATTATCCAAAGGCTGACTTTTTTTTCCAGCTACAAAAATGACAATTTTTTACTTGCCTTAATTTTTCTTCCAGATTTTATTTGTACTTCCCATATCAGAGTATGTTAACAACAGAGGCAGTGTGCTAAAAAGAATCCGTGTGTGTGTGTGTGTGTGTGAGAGAGAGAGAGACAGACAGACAGACAGACACAGAGAGACAGACAGAGAGAGAGAGACAGAGACAGAGAGACGGAGAGAGAGACGGAGGGAGAGACGGAGGGACAGAGACAGAGAGAGAGAGAATGTGTGTTTGTATATTTAGAGAAGTTTTAGTTTCATAACAAAATTGAGCAGAAAGGTCCAGAAATTTCCTATGCATCCCTTACCCCACTGTAAGCACACATCTTCCCATGAGCACCCCTCATCAGGAGGGGTCCGTCTCTTCTCATAGAAGACACAGCATTGTTAGGCAGCACTCAAAGCTTCCATTTGGGTTTGCCCCTGCGGTGTACAGCCTATGAGTTTGGACAAATATATAATGTGTAGCTACATCATAGTGTCACGCAGAATAGTGTCACACATTGTCTTCTATGGAAAAGCTGTCTCATTTGATGGGGAAGAAAATGCTGTGGATAATATTCACAATCAAAATATGCAGTTTGGGAGAAAGAAGAATAAAATACCACTGTTGAGGACTACCTTGTCTTCATAGTTCCATCTTGACGTTGTATAAAAACTCTTGATCGTGTATGACAATGTGGGCCTCAGTAGTGTCTTAACATGTTGTCAACAAACCTATCAGAAATCTTTTCTTCCCTTTTTTAAAGTCTAGGAGCTATTTTTCTCCCCCTTCTGCATACTTGCACTGAGGTGTCTGTCACCATAGTACCTAGACAATCCCTTAGGCAGAGGGAGACGTGAGTGATTAAATTTCTCCCTGGCTTGTTCTCTGTTTGATCCATGCTCGGCAGGATTTGAAGGAGTGAAATAGAGTCCTGAAGAATGAACAAGAATTATTGGAATTTGATGCTTGTAAACTATTGAAATTGGGGCTGGTTAGGGGAGGAAGGAGGGAAGTAGGTTTTCCTTCCTTTCTGAAAATTTATATTAAATCAGTATAACTTTGGAATTGAGAAACTTCTCCCTAACCTGCAAAACAAAACAAAACAAAACCATACTGGACCTAGAGGGGAGATCACAGCCTACCTTAGGAGAAACTACTTAGACTGTAGTAAATCTAATTAATTGAGACTCCATACATCCTGATGGCTTTGTAAATAATACATTGAGTAGGGTTTTTTGTTTTCTCTGAGGAAGGGCTATACAGATTACTATGACTAAGGAACATGGGAACCCTAAAGAGTGGCACTGAATTCATTGTAGTTTGTCTGGGGTTTGTCAGGAGTTTGAGTATTCTTTTATGAGTACTAATTATAGGCAGGGATATTTTCTCATGACATTATAGCCAAATTACCCACCCTTTATTTCCTATTTTGCCTCCCACCTGCATTGAGGAGACCTCCCAAAATAAGGAAGTACCTGGAGGCCATGGTTGTATAGTTAGATTCAAGGAATTCACCTGTAGTTCTCTAGCACGTGACTTAGGCTGTGTTCTGGGTGATAGGGTAGATACTTAATTGGAAAAAAAGATTGTGGGGGAAATTCTAAAAAGGTGATGGGGTACCTTTTTACCCCTTAGTCATATTGTCTGCTTAACAAAAGTTATTTGTTTCTATTCTTAGATAAAGAAGTGAATCATTGGTGTAAATGTGATAACATCATGGCCAGGATGCAGGTGAAATGCAGTAGAATTTAGATTTTTGTCTCTCTCTCTTTTTTTTTGTATAGTGTTTCATGTAACCTACGCTGGTCTTGAACTTGATATGTGCCTGACCCTGATCTTGGACTCCCAACCTTGTTGCCTCAGTCTCCAGAGTGCTGGAGTCACAGCTGTGTCCCATGCCCAACTCCCTCCTCCTCTTTCTCTCCATCGATAGCCCTAGCAACTTCATTGCATTTATTCTCACTGTAATGCATACCCTTCCGGCCATAGTTTTGGTGCATTTGCCATTGACCCAATAGAGCAGGTAACACACATTTCCACAGAGCGTTGCGAGTCACTGCAGACGATTACAGTTAAAGTCGTTGGTTTCTTGATGGTGGTTGTTGCGATCATAAAAAGAGAAATAGGTGTAAGCACACGTTCTATGGGTGTGCGGGGGAAGGGGTGCCTCAGCAGGCCCATGCAGAAGCATCCCTTCCCCTTGAGGGACCACACACACATGATGGTATAGTATAGAAGAGAGTTTATTCATGGTATGAGGAAGGGAGTTAAGAGAGTAATAAAGGCAGAGAAAGACAGAGAGAAGGAGAGAGTAGAGAAGTAGAGGCTGGCCATGACCACATGGAGAGAGGTGGGAAGGGAAGAGCCCAAGAGGGCAAGAGAGAACAAGAGGATAAGAGAGAGAGGAGGGGCAAGAAACCCCCCCTTTTTTATTTTATTTATTTATTTATTTATTTTTGGTTTTTTGAGACAGGGTTTCTCTGTATAGCTGTCCTGGAACTCGCTCTGTAGACCAGGCTGGCCTCGAACTCAGAAATCTGCCTGCCTCTGCCACCCAAGTGCTGGGATTAAAGGCGTGTGCCACCACTGCCTGAAGAAACCCTTTTTATAGTGGGCCAGACCTACCTGGCTGTTGTGGGGAGGGGCGTACCTGGCTGGAGCCAGGTAACTGTGGGGTGGAGCTTAGACAGAATCCTAACAGTGGGAAGGTTCTTACAGATTAGAAGAGCCCTTGGTTAAGACTTGGGAGCTTGAATTCTAGGCTTTATAGTACCCCCCCCCCTTTTCTTCTATCTTGTTCAAGCCACTTAACCAAATGTCTAGGGTTCTTTTCTTGCCTGTATAATTTGAATACTGGGCCAGATCAATATTTTCTAAAGAAGTATTTCATGGGACACCCCTTTTCCAAAACAGTTTGTGCAAGAAAGTTTGTGGAAACAATTAATGCTCCTCCTTCTGAGCTGTATGTGTCCATCAGGGTTTTTTTTTTGTTTGTTTGTTTTTGTTTTTTTTTTTTTTTTTTTTGGTTTTTCGAGACAGGGTTTCTCTGTATAGCCTTGGCTATCCTGGAACTCACTCTGTAGACCAGGCTGGCCTCGAACTCAGAAATCCGCCTGCCTCTGCCTCCCAAGTGCTGGGATTAAAGGCATGCGCCACCACTGCCCGGCTGCCCATCAGGGTTTTGAAGCTGTGATGAGGCTAATGGAATCAGCCTGCTCCCTGAGTCTGCCTTTGTTCCTAACCCCTTTTCAGTGGAAGCTCCCTTGTGTCAAACCTGGGCTACTTACTGCCATGCCTATTATTGGTCCTTCCTAGTTGTTATGGTAGAGGAAGACAGGGACCCCTGGATGCTCCAGTTCCAGCAGCCCATGCCCTTCTGGGACTTTAGCTCTGAGTAAGCTGCCTTGTGCCCCCTTGCATAGGTGACCTATGGGCTTTCTTTCCTCCTCCTAGAGGAAGTGGCTTCCCACTGTTGCTTGTCTGGTCAGTGCCATTCCTTGACCTGTTATGTGTATGAGCTCCTACTCCTGTGCTAAATTCCCATCTTACAATTTCACTGCTGTGCAGAGACACCATGAACACGGCAACTCTTATAAAGGAAAACATTTACCTGAGGCTGGCTTACAGGTTTAGAGGTTTAATCTATTATGGTCATGGGCAGGCAGCAGGAAGTGACTAAGACACACTACCTCCAACAAGGCCACACACCTCCTAGTAGTGCCACTTCTTATGGGGCTATGGGGGGACATTTTCTTTCAAACCACTATAGTCCCCCTTGATGGAAACTGGAAACATTTGCTTTCCCTGGTTGGCCCCTGTGCTGATCAGTTTTCCATTATTGTAACAAAATACCTCAAATAGCTTAATAGAAAGGTGTGTGTGGTTAGCTTATATTTTCAGAGGTTTTGGTCTTTGTTGACTTTGCTGTTGTTTTGGGGTCTAAGAAGGCCAACCTGCCAAGGATGATATAGTAGAACAAAGCCACTTACTGTCTGGTGGCAAGGAGGGTGAGAGAAGGGGGAGTGGGGACTGAATGAGGGGATGAGTCCAGGATTAAAATATACCCTTCTAAGATAGACCCTCAGACCTTCTACCTCTGAATACTCCTTCTCTTTTACAGTTTAGACCACCTTCCAATAGTTCATTCCATTGTGAACCCTTCAGTTGATTAATCCTTTGCAGTAGAGACATTATCCCTCAAATCCCTGTTGCTGAATATTGTAGCACTGAGAACTTCTCAACACAGCCTTTGGGGGACAGTCCAGATTCCAACTCCAACAATCTTGTGTTAGTCCATTTCTGTTACTGTGTCAGATACTTGAGACAATAAACTTCCAGAGAGAACAGGTTTATCACCATTCCGAAGGGTCAAATCCACAATCCCTTGTCTCCCTTTCCTTTGGGTCTGTTGTGAGGCAGCTCATTCTGATGGAAGCATGTGGCAGAGGAAAACTGCTCTCCCCATTGCCAGAAGGCAAACAAGAGAGGATGAGGAAGGTCCTATTAGCCCCTTGAATGTTCTTCTCCCACTGACCTAAAGCCTTCCCACCAGGCTCTCCCTTTTAAAGGTTCTACCATCTTCCAACAGCTCTAAGCTGAAGACTATATACCTCTAAAGGATAGACTCCTAGGAACATTTTAGTTCTAAGCTATTATGCTAGAGGCTTTTCTTAAAAAGAAAACGTGTGTGTGTGTGTGTGTGTGTGTGTGTGTGTTCATGTACAAGAGGGGCCTTGCCATGGTTCACGTGTAGAGCTCAGAGGCTAACTCCATCTTTCATTCAGGCCAACTAGGTAGCTTTTGAGAACTTTATTTTTATCCCTATCATAAGATCAACAGAATTGCAGACATGTGCTACCATATCTGGCTTTATACTGTATTTGGAGGATCCCAGCTCAGGTCCTTGTAGTTGCATAGAGAGCCTTTACCACTGACCCATCTCTTCAGCTCCCCAATGACTCTTCATGACCTGGAATACAGTTCAGAAATCCTAGACTAACCTAGAACCCACCTTGTTCTAGGGTTGTTCCCTAATATGTTCCCCTGAAATATTTTCCCTCTGAACAGCTCTATTGAGGTAGAGTCAATTCTAGCATAGACAATACTAGTGAAATTGTCACAAGAGTCATAAAGAGACATGTGCTTTGAGTTACTCCAAATAATTTTCTGCCCGAGGGCATGGAGTTACCAATCCCAACACATGAGAAGTGACACTCACAGGCCTGTTCTTCCTCCACACCATCTCATTCGCTTTTATCTAGGAGGATGTTAGCCGTCCATATGCGTGAAATGTGTTGAAGATGTCTGTGAATGGTTCTTCTTAGATCAGAAGACCGTGGCCTCCGGTCTGCATGGGACTGGGTTTGTGTGGGATCAAGCTGGCTCTTTGAGACCGTGTTTGGCCTTAGCCCAATATTTCACTTTTTCTATTTATGTTTGAAAATAGTGATAAAAGTAGGCACATTTCTTTTTTTAAAATCTGAGAGCAAACATCTGGGGTACTTTGGGGTTGTTAGTGACCCTGTCAGCATCTTGTTTCTAAAGAGTCAAGTTTAAACGATTGGATCCTGCTGGAAAACAGCACAAAGATGCTTCTATGGGTTTCTGTTTTAAATTCGGGCAATTTAGGGAGGGCACAAGTCCAAAAACTTAAGAAAGCAGGCTCCAATCACCTCCCAACTTTCTCCCCAGGCTCACCCTTCTCCCAGGGTCTGGAAGTACACGCAGATACTCTTCCTTTTGGGTTTTGTGAGACAATATAAATATTGTATTTTGTTATGATGTTTTGCCGTACAGAATAGCTAATGCTACTTTTTATCCTATTATCTCAGTGAGGCTGAAATTTAGACTTGATTGGCTGTGCATACATAGAGAGTAAGGCAAGAATTTGGAAGGCTTGGGAGAAAAATGATACTTAAGGCAACGCTAACCAAACAACATTCAGTCTGGGTGTGAGAGAGTGTGTGTGTGTGTGTGTGTGTGTGTGTGTGTGTGTGTGTGTGATGCATAGTGCAGAGACCAGAGGTGGTTGATGAGTGTTCTCTATTGTTTTCCACCACATTTATTTTTTTAGAGGTCAATTTTTCTTTTCTTTAAATTTTGAGGTGCTGAGGATTAAACCCAGGACCAAGAATGTGCCTGTCAAGGGCTCTACTACCAAGCTACATCCCCAACTCTAACAAGTTTTGTTTTTTTTTTAATAACACAGAACATATATAAAGCTATAGCAGTATGCACTCTTAAGAAATATCTTAGAAAATCAGTCAAAACCCAATACAAAGGTTATAATCTAGAAAACGTATCATTTATTAAATGATTTATTAAAAATTGCATTGAATCAGTTGGCAAAGTAGACAACTATAGTTACTCTGCCAATGCAGGTGAACCTGGCCAGGGAGTTTGCTCTTTGAATGGAGACTTTTCTCCAGTCCTTCCTCAGATCATGGTCAATGGAATGCAAAGCCCAGTTCTGTGGTTCTTAGATGTTCCAATCCAAAAGTTCAAAGAAGTACAAAAGCTAAGTATTTCTGGAATTAAATTAGTTTGTAGCCATCAGACATGAAGGTTTTTTTTTTGTTTGTTTGTTTGTTTTTTTTTGTTTTTCCCCATGGCTGTGGTGTAGCCTCAACCTTATTTGCTAAGTGTCTCTCACCGAGCCTGGAACTTGCTGTTTCCATTAGATTGGCTGATCTGAAGATCCACGTGTCCCTTCTCTACACTCCTGGTGTTGGAGATCTGAATTCAGGCCCCCCTGTTTGGGCAGCAATCACTTTGTCAACTGAGGCATCTCTGCAGCCCTGTGCTTTTGTGGTGGTGGGGTGGGGGCACAGTCTTCTGTATGTAGTTAGTGCTGGTCTTGATCTCACAATCCTCCTGCCTTAGCCTCCCTGGTGTTGGGATTACAGGCATGTGCCACCATGCCTGGTTCTTGTATTCATTTTAGAAGTTACTTGACACCTTCCACTTGCTCACCATTCAGGGAAGCTGCATAGATAGCTCTTGCAACTTGGTTTCTGTCTTAGTTCTTTTGCTGAAGTTGCCTTATGGATGGCAACTAGTGACTGTCCTGAATCCCCATCCCCTCCTCTTCGAGGCCTGATGCATTGGGGCTCTGCTGTCTATCTAGCTTGCTGTATTTTTGGCTATTTGTGAAGCAAGGCAGAGATTTGAAGGTTGATGTTTGGCAGGAAAACTCCACAAGGGCAGGGAGGGTAGAGGAAGAACATCCCTGGGTGTAGGAGTAAAGAGAAATGACCACGGGGTCCTGTGATGGTCAGACATAGAGCTCTTGGGTGACCCACTGTAGAGGCTGTGGCAGCCAATGTGTTCAGAAAACTGATGTCAGCAGCAGAGAGGTCTCCCTCCTTGCCTTAGCATGAACATAAGTGTCTGATGAAGATGTTCCTTACCCTCCTCCTCGACTGACCCATCTCTTCTGGGAATGACACAAGCTACTTCTGTGCCAGAATCATAGAGAATCATGCTGCTTTGGTACGAGAATGGAATCGTTTCTGTTTAACAGATAGTAAGAAAACCGAGTGGGTCTACATTTTTGCAAAATTCATGGAAAAACTGAATTACTAGAAAAGCGACTAGGAAAAGCCAAATGTGTACAACATCATCAAGCCTCAGTTCTGAATTATTAGATTCCATTCCTATAAGGTTATTAGTTAGATTGCCATTGGGCTGTCCGCATTCTCTATTCAGATCTCACGGCGGCAGGCCAGTAACGGAGGGTTGGGAATCGTCACGAATTCAGCAAGGCGGAGCTTCTTGTATCTGCCCTTGACCTGAGCCGTGGGGACCCTGTAGTTCTGCATCTCCTCTCTGCTCAGCAAACTCTTGGTGATGGGAGCCAAGTGTGGGTTAAGAACAACAGCTTTCAGGTTTAAGTTTAATCTGCCCTCACTTCCACATCGGAGCGGCTGCCAACTCTGCTGTTTCTGATTCAGAAATCTCTCTCTCTCTCTCTCTCCCATCGTCTGCCCATCCTTACCCATTGTTCCCCAAGTCCCCCAGATGAAGCCTTTATGATCCTTGGCCTGACTTCTGCCCTGGCCCTCCCTGTTGCTAATCTACCCCGGTATCCTCGCCAGCTCAACTTCTCTGTAGCACAGATGTGATCTGTTTCCCTCCGGCCCCCCACATCCCAGCACCTTCATTGGATCCTTATGGTGCACTGAAGGAAGCCAAAACCCTGGTTCCCCAGACCCCGTCTGCTCCTCCTCCACTCACTGGTCTGTCTTTGCAAACCGTCTCCTGTTCCCGGACTCTGCTCCGTGACATTACCCATTTACACCGCACACCTATCTGCTCACATTCTCCGTCCCACCTGGTTCTTTAAACCCAGCTCAGATGCCACCTTAGCCTGGAGGCATTTCTGAAGTCCGCACAATCCGAATGCCAGGATTCTTTAGGAGAACATCTGGGGCCAAATGGAAGAGGATTTTCTTAGTGCAGGGAACCACTGAATAGCGTCAAGATTTGCATTCCTGTTTGCGAGTGAGAAGCTGGCAGCCTGGCATTCTAGTCTCTGCCACTCATCGGTGACATGAACTTGTCCCATTCCTTCAAGACGAACTCCTCCGATGGCCATCTTCTAAGTTTTGTTTGTTTTGTTGTAGTTGGGGATCAATCTCAGGGCCTTGGGCATACCAGAGAAGTGCTCTCTACCACTGAGCTAAATCCCCAGGCATTTTGTCTTAAGTTTTCGTCATCTTTGGCACATTTCTCTTCCCACATACTTAGCATGGTGGTAATTGAGTTGATACTGATGAGCGCTGATGAATAGGTTAGGCTCTCTAACAACGCAGTGGCATAAGCTGCTGTCTTTGACTTTTCTCTCTTCACTATTAAAGGCAAACTTTTTAATGGCAACATTGTAAGTTAAAAAGTGTTACCTGTGTGCAGAGAGGGGACGTGCTGGTTTGATTCTGTACACAGCAATTGCTATATTAAAAAAAGAAGTTGCCTCTCTTCAAGAACTGTCTACATGGTTGAAAACACAGTCTCCAGGAAGAAGAAATACTATTTTCCTTCTAACTGATATCATTATGACTTTAGTTAAGGATTCATAGGAGTCAGAAGTTGCCAGCAAGTCTCACTTTAAATTGCTTGTGCCGGGCAGAAAGTTCGCATGCAAGCAGGCATGGCTGCCGCAGTAGTAGATACAAATACTTATCTTGTCAACCTCAGCTTTAGGCTTGCTTGGCTTGTGTTGTGAAGGTGTTAGACATTCTGTTTTCATAAGGGGTTGAGGGGTGACATACTGTCTACTGAAGCAGAGTTGCTTAGTTCTCCACTAGGCATCAGGGAACATTTAAAATCTGAAAATAGATCAAAACCTTTGAACAGGGTTGAGATGCTCCTACCCAGGGGGAAGGGTGGTCTCTTGGTTGGGTGCCTGAAACAGACGTGAATTATTGCCTCTGTGCTATTTCCAGACCATTGACGAAAGGAATCGGGCAGAATTAGAGCTCACAGAAGCCAGTCCAGGGACAGAGAGCTTCAGCGAGTGCGAGTATATCCAAATAGGTTGGAAAAATATGTCAAATGAGAGTAAGCCCAGCAAGATGTGATGCTTCTCTTTTTATAGGCTGTTAGAAAGTGCTTAAAATTAAGCAACTTTTTAGTACTTTTAAATATCTCTAATGAGACTAGTAGGTCTTGGGAGAGAGACTCCTCCTCCTCTTCCTCCTTCTCTTCTCTTTCCTCCTTTCTCCTCCTCCTCTTTTCCTTCCTCCCTCCTCTTCCTCCTCTTCCTCCTCCTCCTCCTCCTCCCACTTGACCTTCCCCTCTTTCTACCAGAGTCTGTATGGTGTAAATGCTCACATCTCTAGGACAGGTGTTAGCCTTAGGATGGAGAAAAGGAAGAGGCAGCGAGATGGAGCTGACGTAGTAGTAAATCCAGATGCCTTCCACGGTTTGATTTGGAAATGGAATGGCAAGAAGATATGAAAGCAACTTCATTCTCTTGTTTGTAAATCCTAGCAGGTGGTACTCTTGTCTATTTTGATTGATTTGGTGCCAGGCATGAACCCCAGAACTTTATGCAAGCTGAGTATGTTCTCTGCCACTGAGCTACAGGCTATCCCAGGCATTTTGTGCTTTTAGAATGTGTGATGCACAGAGGGAAGATTCTGGATGGTATGGGCTCCCTACATCCTCCCACCCCAAATCAGTAGCTTTGTGTGTTGCTTTTCATTTTTAATTCTTGTCTACACTTTGCCACAAGGGCTGATGACTGGTGCTGTATCATTCACTGATTTCAAGGTTTACTTGTCTTGGCCTTTGACATGGATATGGCTTCTTTTTCTAGCTGGCAGGCTCTTATGAGAACCATTCGTCTTGTGTCCGTAAGATGCAATCTAGCCATGGCACCCTTCGGTGTTGGAAGATGTGGGGTGGTCCCTTCTAGCACAAAAGGATTGATCATCCCTTTGACCTTTTAACCCAGGCCTGGAGAAATTAGTACTCCACCCGCAGCCGCTTCAGGCTAATTTAAATACTTGCTCATCACCGAGTGTGCAAGTGTCTTCTCTCCTTCAGTGTTATATTTTCACAGCACTTCAGGAGTTTCAGGTCTGGCTCACAGAAAGTTGAACCCAGGATTGAAGCTCATCCTGAGGTGTCACCTATTGCCACTAACCACACAGACTACCGGGATAGCTCTGTTGACACTACAAAAATAAAGTATGTCACCAGATCATTTTGCTGGGATGAGGAAGTTCTTTCCATGACTCTCAAAGGTCACCTCAAGGACATGCTTGTTCCGACTGGACGGCAAACGTGTTTCACCAGACTCTTACCTAAGTGCTTTTTGTTTACAACTCTGTAATAAATTCCTGGCTTCCTTCATAGTGACTCTTGTAAATGTGGGGCTTCCACAGTATTTTTGGGAGGGACCAAATTCTGAGTTGGGATGCACCTTTTAACTTTTCCCAGCATTTATTTTGATCATGAAAAGTCTCAAACCTACAGAAAGATAGATGTGCTCTCTAGCCTGGCACTTGGGATTTACCATCACCCGCAACCACACCCATTCTGATCCGTTCAGTCATGCCTTTATTCGTGTCAACCCTTTTATTTCTTGAATCTTTTATTTCTTGATGCATTTAAAAATGAATTTACAGACACTAGTATAGGGTCTTTGCAGAACTGCTCCTTGTGTGTCATTAAGATTCAGTGCTTACATGAAATATGAAGGGTTTTTTGTTTTTTTGTTTGCCATTTGATGGATTTTGAGACACACATACACTTGTGCAACCCACACTCCTATTAAGATATACAGCACTGCTATCCCCTAGAAGACTCCTTGAGGCCACTTGCTATCTTGGATGGGGATGGTTTAGGGGTCACTCAATTTAGGATTTTGTCCTCCCTGCCTCTCCCTTCTGAGGCCCCTTTCATTGCAGGGGTGGAGTGTGTCTATCCTGTGGTTCTTCCAGGTAACACTGTGGATTTCCTGTTGGTGATCCAACTACGGTCAACCTGGGCCTGGCTTTACCTCACAGTCACAGAATAGGGAAAGGGAAAGTCATCCCACTTCCAATTACTAACCCTAGAATGTGACATCTTTTGGTCAGCCTCTAGAACAGTGGTTCTTGACCTGTGGGTCAAGATCCCTTTGGGGGGTCATGACCCTTTCACAGAGGTCACCTAAGACCATCAGAAAACACAGATATTTACATTGTGATTCATAACAGTAACAAAATTACAGTAATAAAGTAGCAACAAAAATAAATTTATGGTTGGGGGAGGTCACTACAACATGAGGAACTGTATTAAACTGGTATTAATTTCTTTTACAATTATTGTGGTTATAATGCACGAAGGGTCTCATAAGATTGAGGATGGTTTGACTTCAGAGTTTTCTACCTTATACTGGTGTAAAAAGCAGTTCATACTCTAGAGAAGTCACACCTGGGATATTGATTTTTGATTATCATCCAAGCCGGCAGTGTGCGTTTGGCAGTGGCAGTGGCGGGCCTCTGCTCTTCCCCGCTGTGTGATCGTAGGGGGTGACAACCTACAATTCTGTGTGCTGTGATGCTCAGCTGAGTTGGGAGGTGACATGCACTCAGTGCCTTTTCAGCTTAGGATTTTTAAACTTAAGATGTATTTGTGTATATTGTGTATATATCAACCACCATAAGTCATTGGTACCCATACTTAGAGAATGATGTCAAATAGCAACGAGGAAGACGGTACATAGACCTTGTCACCCAAAAGATGTAGCAACAGCACTTCTCTAGCCAAATGGAACCAGTTCTAGTATAGAGAGAGTATTTCTCAAGTCCATGGAGTGACTTCTGTATTGTTTATGATACTTTTATTCTGGTTGTACCAATCTTATTGGGTTGGCCTTAGCTATTTCAGGGAGGGATCAAGTTGAGGATACAAAATTCAGGGTGCAAAATCACTGGCTTGAGAGAGGGCGGCAGATAAATTGAACTAACTCTGATCTCAGAGACACACGCTGGTGTTTGTTGAGGTAAGGCTGGAATGTTCCAGGAGCATCCAGAGGGTGTGGCTATTTAATGGAGGAGGTGGGGAGGCACATGACATTCAGGCTTAGTGTGGGAAGAAAAGATGGGTTTCTGCTAGTAGATGAGGGCACAGGAGGAAGGCTGCCTCAGGAATGCACCAGGGACCATGGCAGTGGTGATTTGGGAATGGTATGTAATCTCAGGGGCCTGGTTCCCAGGGTGAACTGCTGCATGAGGCAGGTGGGAGGGAGATGGCACAGGCAAGCTGAGACAAGTTAGGTAGTATGCAAGCAAGCCTGAGCATCCTAGATTCTATTCTGTAGACTGGGAGAAACTATGACGCCCCCCAACCCCAATTCCTCAGTAAGACTAAAGTGATGGCTGTGTGAAGGTAGAAGATGTTTCTGGAAGGAAAATGGGGACTGGAGACACTAGCTAGGACATTTTTTTTTTTGCAGTTGTCTAGATTGCTTCCCCACTCCATCCCCAGTTTAAAACTTTATTTGCAATGCCTGACTGTGTCCTTTTGAAAATTTAAAATAGCTTGCATTTTTACTTTCCTGTAACTACATTTAGAATGTTTTAATCAAGTAGGTGAAATTAGGTGACGATTTTGTGACTAACACCCAGGAGAGTGGAACCTGGGGAAAAAGTTGTCATTCCAGTAAGTAAGATCTGGTGAGCTCTGATTTAAATAGACCTGTCTTCCTGGCGCTGTTCCCTTCGTTTCTCCTTACTATTAAAAAGACCCACTTGGGAACTGGTTGTTTAGAATTGGCATCTGTGATCAAGGTGCAGAGACTATTCCCATCATGAAGCTAATTGGTCCACAAGGAGACTTCAGTGTGCTGGGACTCTTTCACGGGCTGCTAATTGGATGAACTGTTCAGCCTCATTTTCTGTCTGGTTTACCCCCATTCTGTTGCCTAGCCCACATCTGCCCGAGGTATGGTGAAAGCCTGGTACTATCCAAGGGCTGGGATCTACCAGTGCCAATTGAAGCAAGGCTGATGTGAAAGGACAACTGAGAACATTCATTTGTACCTCCCCAATTAATAACACCCACGTGTATACACTCCTCTGCAAGTTTGTTTACAGGGTGCACTTCCCAAAACTTCATTACTTAGGCCTACAAATACAAGGACAACCACATATGTAGGAGAGAAATGGTGTAGAGAAATCTAGATACTTATGTTAGACATTTTATTGTTGTGACAAATACCTGAGAAAAATCAATGTACGGGGAGGAGAGATTTATTTTGGCTCATGGTTAGAGGTTTCATTCAGTGGTTGCCTGGGCTCTGAGGTAAGGCATGTCACAGCGGCTGAAGCGGGTGGTGGAGACTGCTCACTTCATGGCCACAAAGAAGCAGAAGGAAGAAAAACAGGAAGGGACTGGTGACAAGATAAAGCTTTCCAGGGGTATACTTCCAATGAGCTACTTCCTCCAAGTAGGCCTCACTTCCTGCTTTGCACTTCCTTTCAGTGATGCAGTCACATGACTCCACGAAACTCAAAGCTCTCCTGGTCCTGTCACTTTGCAAAGCCTTGGCTCTGAACCCTGCTGTGTTGGGAACCAAACGTTCAACATTAGTGCCTCTTAGCAGGGCACTTCATATCCCAACTGTAACAACAGCTGAGGTGGGTGTTTTCTGCAAGCAGGATTTTGATCTCTTTACTCCTGGTGGCAATATCCATGACTGTGTTACCTTACATGGCAAAGAAAATTAGGATTACAGTTGACTTCCAAACTGGGATGTTTTCCTAAACTATCCCTTCACAGGGGTCCTTCCAAACAGAGGAGGAAGTCAGAAGAGTCAGGTTCTATGGAATGAGAGACAAGACGGGCATGGGCTATGAACCGAACACTATGACCTCAAGAAGCTGGGAATAGCCTTGAACTTACAGCTAGCAAAGATGGGGGGGTTACAGTCTTGTAGCCACAAGGGGGCTCATTTCTCCTTGCATGGAAATGGATCCTTCCTGCAGTACCCCAGCAGGGACGGAGTGCGGAGATGTCTGACATCTTGATTTCAGCCTGGTAGACCTGTTGGGCTACTCTCTTAGAGAAGTGAGAGAGGATAAATTTGTGTCACTGTGAGTTGCTAGGTTTGTGAAGACAGCAATGACAATGGATAGTGGTGTCATCAGGACAGAGTATGTTCTCATGGTATTTCTTCATTTGAGTAGTCTAAGCTGGTAGATGCTTCTGGAAGGGCTGCAGTTGTTGGAGTGAAGGTCCTTAAATTAGCCTGTTCCCTGGGCTTTGAATAAGCTGCCATCCCCTGACACTGCCTACTATCTACAACCATGACCAACACCGCCATATTTTCAACATTAGCACTGGTCGTGAGTTCTTTAGTAACTTCTTCTTTGATCTGTGTGCCAAGTTTCAAAGACAGCAGAAACCTTTGGGTCCTGACTGGAGTATAAGAGTTGGTTGTCAGGGATCCTGCTTTTGCAGAAACATTCCAGGCTGAGTGTGCTCTGGTGGTGACTTCTTGTGCCGCAATGGCGCCTAATGGTATATAACATTTGATGCTGAGGACGTCATTGTGTAATGCACATGGCAAAGGCTGAAGAGATGAACACTAAAGTCTCACCAATACTCCGTGGGTGATGAGCAGATGATCCTTGGGACAGTGGAGAGGAGAGTGTGCATATGACCAGTTCTGTCTAGTGCTAAGAATCAGCAGCCCAGTCACCATTGCCCACTGGAAAGTGCTAATATATCTGATTTCCATTTTATCTCTTTCTGCATACTCTATTTGCTTTTTAGGTTAAATTCTTAGCACACAAAATGATCTCACTATGACAGTTGAATTCATGCATCATTTATTTTTGTGATTTTCTGCCCCCTCCCCCACCTCTGCAATTCCTATGTGTCTTTTTTGTTTGTTTGTTTGTTTTCTCTTAATAATCAGCCTACTCCTTCCAATGCACTGGAGAGTGTGGCCCTGCCCTGTGTGCTTGACTTCATTCTTGCTGTAGTTCTTTTGATTCCTGACTTTGAAGTCTAGCTAGAATTGTCAAACTGAGTGGATGCTAATGAAATTAAAACTAAATAATAGCAAGAATATGAACTTAACTCTTAAGGTGATGTAGCTTAAGGCAACTTGCCTCCTCTGGGTTTCCATTTATTACCCATAAAATGGAAAATGCACCTAGTTGTCAGGGTGGCCATCAAGGTTGATTGAAATACTGCATAGAGTCAGAGATGGTGGTGCATGCTCAAGGTTAGCCTGGGCTATGTAGTTAGACCCTGCCTCAACCTTGTCACATCCTAAAAGGAAAGATATTATATATAAGGCGGTTATCACAGGGCAAAGTACATTTCAAGCACTCAGTAGTTACAAAGTATTATTAAACTTATTTGCAATAAGGGGCCACATAAAACAAAGTCTTCATGCCTCTTGCTGGTTAAATCATTTTAGCACATCGTCATCTTATGCTGAGGGGGGCGGGAAAAGCATCCAACAGAAAACCGGAAAACCTCAAGTGGTTCCTGTTTGTTTTAAATTTCTTCTGGAAGACTTACACATTTTGTAATTTCTGGAATGTGAACAGATAATGAAAGACACTTATAAGTTCAAGGGCTATGTCAATGTCCCATAAAATAGAGCAAACTGTTTGGGCTGTGCTAGCTGTGGGTACCATGAAGACCCTGAAGCTTAAGCCTGGGGTGGAGATGTTTGCTATTATTGAACTAACCCACATGGAACCACCAAGATTCCCTGCTAATGTCTGAATAGTTATCATGCACTAAGAACCATTCCAGTGACCTGGAAGTCTGGAATTCCACACTCCCGCAATTCCACAGTCCACAATTCCATAGTCCCATTGCTTTCTTGCATCTCACAGTCTAAAACTAGAGCACTGCTCTGTTTTGAGGATTCCCCCATCCTGGAATCAGTTGAGGATGAATTTAAAACAGTCCTGAGACTCCCTATGTTCTTGAATGTTCTTTTAGACAATCACCAATCTTAGAAAGACTGAAAAATGTTTACTATTGCCTATCCCTTGGCCAAGACATGTGGGATGGAAAATTCTTTGGACATTAGAATGTTGGGGGGACTATTTCCATAAGAGTAATGAGGTAGAATGAGTTTAAAAAGTTTAAAGGCAAAATTCATTAGTGTGTTTCATATATACCTTTACAGATATACTGAAGGTCATTTTATGCAACATTTTATTTATTTTTCTTTCTCTTTAAAAATAGGGTCTTGTTATACAGATGAACTGGCCTCAAACTTCTAATCCCCCTGCCTCAGCCTTCCCCACAGGCAGTATTTGAAATGATTTCTGTGTGGGGAAGCATATTTACATGTTATACAGTTTCCCTCTTTTGGTCTCATATTCTTGCCTACAGGTTTCAAATTATTAGTCTTGGTGTGCAGCTCAGTAGTAGAGAACTTTCTATCATGCATTGGCTATGGATTTAACTTCCAGTCTTCTCCACCTCACACACACACACACACACACACACACACACACACACACACACACACACAAGTCTCTCTGTCTCTGTCTCTCTCTGATAGGGGTGGGACAGAAGAGACATTGGATTTTCAGAGTAAGAATGCTCATCCTGAACCATGATTTGCACTCTCACACTGACACACTTGTGAATGCTACATTTCAGTATGAGGGTCTTTCTGTTGCTGTTCATCACCTACTGCACACTTCACCTGTGAAAAGCAACCACCAAGGACCCACTGAGTCTCCACTTCCATTGGAGTGACACAATTACAGTTTTTAAGATTATTTAATATGTCCCGGTATGCTTTTATTAATGACAAACATAATCTAACAACTTCTAGGATACAAATGACAAAAGAGATAATTGTTTTATTAGTGAAGATACACTGGGAATTTTTCTTTTTGACACTTTCATATATATACATCATATATATACACATACATACACATATGTATACATACAATGAAATAGGATCATGTCTACCTTGTATTGTGAGTTCACAGCACCTGTGGTTACCTGCCTGGGATCAAGCTAGACAAAATCCCTGCATAGATGGATTGGATAGGTAATCTGCAGTGATGTGTGCTCTTTGGAACTTGAGGCTCAGTTTTTCCTAACCAGCTTTTGTTCACCATAATGAAGGATGGCACTCTTGCTGGATGACATACTTTTGCAGGGTATAAAAACCTCTGTCTATCATCTGATATGCATCTGCCTACTTGATCTTGATTTTGCCAACTTGATTAGATTAAGGCATGCCGAGGGCATTCCTGAGGCCCAGCAGGATACCTGTCCATGAGGGTGTTTCCAGAGTTGTGTCTCAGGAATGCCCTGGGAGAGGAAGGTCCACCCTAAATGTGGGTAGCATTGCCTCATGGGCTGGGGTCCCAGATGGAGGGGAAAAGGGAGCAGAACACCAGTGGTCCTTTTTCCTTCATCCTGGATGTGGCTGCACATGATCAGCTGTCTCATGCTCCCACACCTGTTCTGTCTTGCCATGGTAGACTCTGCCCCTTCAAAGTGATCCAGAATAATCCTCCTCTTAAGTTTCCTCTTGTAGATATTTGATTATAGCAGTAAAAAAAAAAAAGGAAAAGAAGAAAAAAAGAAAAAAATAGTGTACTCGTCTTAACTATATCTTATTTTCTCATCCCCTTTCCTGTTTGATCTTGTTTCTACATCTGCTTGATGTTTGTGTTAATTTCTTTTCTCATTGCTGTAACATTTCCTAGAGAAAAACTCCAGAGAGCATAATTATTTGCAACACCCCCAGTATTCATGATATATAACGGAGGAAAGTGTTATTTTGGCTCACAGTTGTGGGGGTCAGTTCTAGTCAGTTTAGCATTTACTTTGGGGTGTAAGGAGCCCGCATGTTCATCTCATGGTTGCCTGGAAATTATAAAGAGAGGGGAAGGAGCCCAGTATACATCATAGGGCACACCCCATCTATGTAACTTCCTTCCACCAGGCCTTACTACTTTTTGTTATTGTTTAAACTTTTTTATTTATCCAGTTTTTATTAAATTTTACAAATTTTTCATACAAATTATAAAACAAAACAACAAAAACCTCTACACACCCAAAATTAACCAGAGTCGCAGTCTGTCCATTTCCTTGGACATCTATCTATACAGGGGTAGAAAAGACCTTTGGAACAGAAACTGTCACTTCCCATTATACTTATACTTTTACCACCAAGTATATTTGTTCTGAGATAGTGTCTTCAGGCTGGCCTTGACCTCATAGAGACCTTGCCTGTATTTGCCCCACCAAGTGCTGGGAGTAAGGGCATGCATTATTAAGCTTGGCTTCAAATAAATTTTTATACATTCATCCATCACCCAAAATGTCTATGTTAGAGTTACAATTAGAAAACCATTTCTTTATAACTTCTTCATAACTCACATCAACCACCTGTACTCTGTCCTGCCTTCCTCATTCCTTAACATTTAGCCTTTTTTGTTCTCATTTCTACATGCTATACTGGGTTGTACATGTGGGTACAATATAACATGTTATTAAAACAATTAAAATATAATCATTTTCGCTCTCCCCTCTATCCAACCCCTCCTGTCTGCCCTCTCAAAATCACAACCTCCTTTTATTATTGTTACAAATATATGTTGAAAAGTATATATATAGTAATTAATTTAAAAGCACCCCCCACACACACACACATACATGCCATGTCAAGTCACTTTGGTATTCCTTCTGTATATATGTTCTATTATTTCCCAAGCTTCTGACAGATGGGCCTTTGGAGAACATTCCAGATCCAAACACAGCTACCAGTTTAATATGCCCAGTTAAATATTGAGATCCTACTATGTGCTAGCTGCCTAGATGGGTCCCAATGATACTAAAATCCCAAGGCCACATTCTTCTGTAAGCAGGTGGTTTAGTGGGGAGGGGCTGCTGTTACAGGATACTTGATCACATTATGAACCCTGAGATTGTGAACTGGAAAAAAAAAATCTGTTTCTTGTTGTGGTGTGGCTCAGTCCTAGCACACACTAACCCAAGAGCTTTCTGTAAACAAGAGCTATAAAGTCAAGGATAGGTCAAGAGGTGGAGTAAGCAAACAGATGAGAGGGAGAATGAGAGGGAGTGTGGAACAAAGGGAAGGTAGAAAGGAGGGACATGGAGCTGAAGGGTTTTTAAGATAGCAGGCAGAACCAGAAGGAACTTTTTCCTTCTGGGACATCACCTGCTGAGTAGGAAGGACAGCTGGGTGCTTTCTCTGCCTCTCTGAGCTAGCAGGTTTTCACCCCAGGATCTGGCTCCTCAGACTTTATTGGTAAAATCAAAAAGCTGAGATTTTTGTCTTAAAAATAACAGGCTGCTCTGGTGAGACACAGGGCCTCGGCACTGTAGCAGGTACCAGGACAGAAATATATTTGGACATATATCAACTCAGAAGTGATGAGGGCAGGGTAAGGAAGCAGAGGGGTTCAGAAACTGAAAGTTGAGCTGGTCTTTTGCTTTTCTTGAGTTCCTAAAGTCATACAATGCAATGATTCAGCTTGGGATTCCCACAGTAGCTTTTATAACAATAATTTTTTTTTTATTTTTCTTGGACAGTTCACTTATGTTCTACCTGCCTTTTAAAAATGTAATGAACTGTAAAATATATTGGCCTTGACTAGGTATATTTGAGATTTTTTTCCAGTAGATTCTGGAACATGATTTTTTTTTTTTTAAATCAAAAGCCTCTTTGACATTTCGTTCCCCCGTTTTAAGAATACAAAGCGAACATTCTTTATTTGAAAGATTAAAAATGGCAAATTTTCTAATAACTTGGCTACTGTTTCTTTTCAAGTCTGGTTTCCATGGCCATCAAATACTTTGAGGTGAAGTGTCAGGTAACCTCCTCACTCAGCTCCTCCTCTGCCCCAGTTCTGAGCTGTCCAGATGGAGTTCCCTCTACCTTGCTTCTTAGCTGGGAAGGTGGAGGGGCTACATGGGATGCCCTGCACAGAGTCGAGAGGCGGGCTGACATTTGTAGCCTGCTTCTTGCTGGCTGCAAGCCAACGCTGTGACTGTTGCCGGCTTACTCTTCTCAGCCACATTAGGTCCTGGTCTTTGATGTAGCTGAAAGGCAGACTTGACCAAGTGGTATTGCCTCCCTCTTCTGATGCTTAGGTGGGAGCCAACACCATAAAAATGAACACTTTACCAAGAGTGCTTACTGAACTACCTGCAGGCTCAACCCGTCACACCGCTAAATTGGTCAAAGAAGAAATTGGCTTGAGAATTGCAAAGTCCATTCCTTTGGCCAAGACACAGAGCTCAGATCAGCCTCCTGGGGCTTCCTAACTAAAATATAGTAGACACGATGACCACTTTAATTGGAAACTTCCAAAAGACACTGAAAAAAAATCTTATGAAAGGAACCTTTGGTAACTTAAGCATTCTTTTACTTATCTGTTACTTCTAGAAAATAGTACTTTAATCTTAAAAGATATGAGCAGAATGGTAGGTATTTCAGAGTATATGTTTGGGTTGATACATATATTCTTTGTCTCTATATCCTTGGGAAGGCTAGAAGGATCTGGCACTCTGGATTACATAGATACATTATTAAATCATGTTTACAGATCTCTGTGGAGCAATCCTAGCGTGCTAAGAGCTTTAATGGTCACAGAATTAGACATGGCTTCTGTCCAACAGAGTTACTTCAGTGACCAGTTACTGAGGAGTTGGCCACCAGAAGAAACTCAGGCTTCTCCTTTGGAAGATGCAAGTTTTCTTTTTTACTTTATAAAACTATAATGTAAGATGTTTTTCTTGGTTCCTCAACCGAGACTGCTTTTCAAGAAGGCTCATGTGGATCCCTGAGCAAGGCAGTAGTGTGGAGAGGCTCAGGATGATCGAAGGGGCTCTTTGAATGATACATCCTTCGCCTCACCTTACCTCTCCCTAAGGCCTCACCACACCTCTCCCTAAGGCCTCACCACAGGTCTTAGGGATCATATATTTCAGCCATTTAGACAATTCCAGGGACATAAGGCTTAGCACTTGACAAAGACACTGTACATTTTTGTACTGTGATATTTCACAGCTTTCTGCCCAGTTGAGAAACTTTTCTCTCTTCTAAAATGCCTTAATTCTTGATCAGCTTCTGAAACTGAGGGTTGTGACCCAAGACTGGATCACAAACTCAACTTGGGAGTCATAGAAAATTTGACAAAGATGAAAGGTTTCTGAAAGTGCAGAAACCAACCTTTGAAACCAAGTGCGTAATGAAACTAAGAGGCTCCTGGCAGAATCCACCCATGTTGCATTGTATGACTTCACAGTAGACTTGGTGCCAGACACACAGCACACTCAAGGGTATATTGCACTTATCATCACAACATTGGTGACACTGCTGGGTGCATATTAGCTCATATTCTTGACTACTGTCTATTATGAATTGCAGTGTCTTTATTTCTCACAATAAGTTTTCTGGTTTTATAGAAACATAAGGATTTAATTATATGAAACAAAGACAATATTTTTCTCTCATCAATCCTCAGCACGCAAGTACCAAATTAGTACATCATTGTGTTAGAATGCTAGGTTTTAAAAATTGCTGTATTGAGCTGCTGACTTGAGATTCACTTAAAAGAAAAGGTAAAATTAATTTTGGCCAGGAATCAAGAAAAATTTCCAACCATTTCTGAAATGGCCCTAAACATATTTCTACCATTTTGTACGATGTGTTTGTGTGAAGTGTCCTTCTCATACACAATCAAAATATAAGTATAAAATCAAAATATTGATACATTTTGACAAGGCTCTGTGTCGTATGGTATCAAACATTCAGCCAAGAATTCTTTGTTTATGTAAATTCTTTACTTTAAAATAGCTTACAAAGTATTAGATATTATTCTGGCATTTTCAAAGTATGTTTTATAGACTTCCCTTTTCCTTCAACCTCTCCCCTCCCTGCTGGAGATTTAGTTCATTATGTAAAAACAAACACTTCCATCTCATTTATATGCAAATTGCTTTTGTCTTCAATATATTATAAAGGTATATATCTACTAAAGAATTATTTTAAAGTAAATTTCTTTTATGGTATGTTATCAATAAATGTTAGATTTATATGCCTAACCCAATCTTAAGAGTATTAGCCCTGACTTTCTTGAAAAAGAACATGGGTCCATTTGTGGGGGTGCCTCGACATATCTTTTAAAGGTCCTCCGAAATCACTGCTATTACAGTGGGCAATTGAGGTTCAACTATGAGTTTTGCCAGGTGGGTCAAGCCACATTCAAACTACAGCAAATCCTAATAGACAAATTTGTAAGTAGAATTATCTGATGTCCTAAATATGTGTGTTTTTGATTATGAAATTCAATACATTTTTAAATTACATTTTAATTTATACCGTATATGCTTCTGGGTCTACATTTGTGTGACTGTGTGTACCATAGTGTGTGTGTGTAGGTCAGATGACAACTTGCAGGCGTCAATTCAGTCTTTCTATCATATGGATTCTGGGGATTGATCTCAGGTTGTCAGGCTTGATATCAGGTCCCTTAACCCATGAGATCACCTTGTCAACTAGGTTTTTTTTTCCTTTGTAAGAGAATAATTGAAATGCTATTTAAGTTTTCATGTAAGAGATCTATAGTTTCAAAAAAGAGCGTGTGCTACTCATGGATGAGGAGTTGGCTCTGTGGAGCAGAGGAAGCTGCAGGCAAACACGGGCCAGCCATGGATGTGGTCCTGCAGGCAGCATCCTTGCAGGGCTGTGATGGTGATTTGAATGTGAACTCAGAATAGCAGCATAGATTACCTATGTAGAACACAACTGTCTTAGTTAGGGTTTTACTGCTGCGCCAGACACCATGACCAAGGCAACTCTTATAAGGACAACATTTAGTTGGGGCTGGCTTACAGGTTCAGAGGTTCAGTCCATTATCATCAAGGTGGGAGCATGGCAGCATCCAGGAAGGCATGGTGCAGGAGGAGCTGAGAGTTCTACATCTCTTTCTAAAAGCAAGCAGAAGACTGACTTCCAGGCAGCTAGGACAAGGATCTTAAAGCCCATACCCACAGTGACACATATCCTCCAACAAGGCCACACCCACTCCAATAAGACCACACCTCCCAATAGTGCTACTCCCGGGGGCAAGCATATTTATACCACCACAGTTCTTCCCACACACATGTTTTTCTCACCATCTTGTTTCATACTTTCTTCTTTACTGACTGGCCCCTTCTGTGTAGTGACCAAGGACTGCCAGAGTATTATTCTCTGGGCATAGCAAATAGCTCCAGCTAGCTCAAGAGACCAAGACACTGGTTGGGTCAGCCAAGAGTTGGTTTTGATGGCGCAGCAGAAGCAAGCAAGCTCAGAACCAACACAGTTCCCCATTATATATGGTCAGAGTACTCCTGATCTTAAAAAAAAAAATCTGGTTTGAGTCCAAAGTAGTTTTAGATAGTAAAAACCTTTCAGGGCATTTTAAGCAACAGTTATTAAAGTCAGTCCAGACCTCAGGCAGACACCTGCTATTTAATTGATCTAATGGTCACTGGTGACTACTGTTTCTCTGAAGGGACTAACTTTAACCCAGCTACCCACCGACCTCTCTACTCAGTGCTTTCTGATGAGATGGAAGAGCTAGACTGCAAGAGGAAGAAAAAGAAGTGTAGTGATTGCAAGTTGAAGTGTATTCACCACATGAGCTGTGTGAATGAACATGGTCTCTGGAGCTATAGCAACTGAGCCACAAGGGATCCAATCAGAGATGCAAATTATAGAGCATCCTCCTCACCTCCCATGAGGCTGTCAATCCTTGGCATTTGTGTGTTTGTGGGCACATCACTTCAGCCTCCACCTCTCTTGTCACTACCTTCCCTGGGCCCATTTTTGTGTCTCTTTTCGTAAAAGGATCTTTATGATATTGGATTAAGGTTCCACCCTATTCTAATGTGCCCTTATCTTAACTGATTATATCTCTGAGGACACTGTATCATGCCCCTATATCAATGCCACATTCTGAGGTTCTGGAAAGGACTTGAATCATGGAAGGACACTATTTAACCCAGCACATAAGGTGCCTGTGAATCCAAGCCTTCATTTGATCCTTTGATAAGGAAACTTCTCATGCTGAAACAAGACTAGCTTCAGATATGTGATCTGCTTCATTTCCAGCTTTCTCCACCCCCCTTCCCGCCGCAACACCCCCGTGTCTCCACACCCCGCCCAGTAATCGGTCAGTGTTTTCTGTGTTACACAATGTACCCTAAACTTCATCTCCCCACAGCAGGAATGTCGGGCTTTTGCAGGCCCCCAGATATCCCTGAACTTCAGAGCAGGGCGGATATCACATTTAGCATTCCTCTGTGTTCTCTTCATGGTCCTTAGTTGTAACTGCTGGTTGCCTCCTTAACCCTGACAACATAGACACTGTCAAAAGTTCACAGATGTTAGAATCCTGCCTTAGATGGTCTGCACAGGTTTTCTTTGTGGTGCCCTCCCCAGCTCTGACTCCTTTTCTAGATCAAAGTTTTAGGATAATGAATCATAGCATATTATACTCCTGCCAGTGGAGAAGGGCACTGTTGCCCGGGAAGAGAACCAGGTAGATAGATGCCATTCTCATGAATGTTTCATCCCTTACTGTACCAAGTTACAACTCAGCCTGCCTGTCATCATCTGCAGAAGATCCAGAATCTGTCCCTCCTTTATCCCTGCCCCTCTTTCCTGTTTATCTGGTGCTTTGATGGAGTCCAGGACTCCTACTACCTAGCCACACCCTCTCCCCAGTGGTCTAGTGTCTTCGTGAAGTTACTGAGAATGTGAGTTCAGGTTGAGTAGCCGCCACACTTTGATAAGCAACTTGCCAGTTCTGTAGGCAGAACTGTGTGAATAAATAAAGATCCTCCCTCAAGGTTAAAATAGGGAGCAGTACCAGGAATAGATTCAGCAAATTTTGGCTTAATATCCAACACCAGGCACTCTCTTAAAGACTAAAGATGTTTGGCTGGGAGAGGTGGTACACACCTTTAGTCCCAGCACTTGGGAGGCAGAGGTAGGAGGATCTCTGAGTTCAAGGTCAGTCTGGTCTACATACAGAGTGAGTTCCAGGACAGCCAGGGCTATACAGAGAAACCCTGTCTCAAAACCAAACCAAACCAAACCAAATCAAATCAAACAAAAAATCAGAGACATTCATCCAGGCTTCTATTATTAAGTCCTTGCAAGACCATACTTAGACATGTCCTGCCTTAGATGGTCTGCACAGGTTTTCTTTAGGATAATGAATCATGGCATACTAAGACTTCCATGTTTTAGAAAATCACATACTGCCAACTATGGTTTGCAACCAAAGACTATTTAAAACAAGATAGGCAGAGCTGCTCTCTTCCCTGCAGTACCTTCTATCATGTAGCTGTAATGGTGGTGGCTAAAGAGGAAAGCTTAACAATGCTTTAGAGAGGTCAGTTACAGGGGCACTTGGCCAAACATGAGAGGATGCCTCTCCAGGCCAGCCCGAACTACTCGGCCATCCCAACTTTTCTTGGACTTGACCATAAATGCTATCCCTCCCTTCCACTGTCCTTTCATGTGCTCATGTTCATCTGGGGTGAGAAAGGGTTCTTTTCTCTATGTGCTCACCTCATACATAGCTGCCCTTGATTGAGGGGAGATGGCCAGGGTAGAACTGAAATGCCCATGAAAGACTAAGGTGGATGGTCCATGTTCTCCATTGGGTTTCCCACAGTCTGAGAGCTTCTAAGGCCAGAGGTCTTCTTACCCCTGTTTCTGTCTGTCATGTCTACCATGGTCCTGGAACAGCACCCCCGGAATTCTCTTCTGAATGGCTAGATGTAGTGCAAAGAAAGCTGGCCTTGGATGTCTTTCTAGATGCTGCCTGGAGACTTGAAGTTTAAGGACCCAGTAGATAGTCCTTGCAGTTTTATGTTCTACAAGGACATAAAAAACTCCATGCAAGTATATCTGACAGTTGTGACACTGTCAGATCATATCAGGAACTCAGTGTCCCTTGGCAGACAGAACTGTGCCTTCCTTGAATGACTATGAAGAGACCTGTGAAGGTATGGATAAAAAACATGTAACTGACACTGTGGGTGTGCAGTTAGACCTCGTGTCTCACCACTCACCCACTGCAGAACATACTGAAAACCTAAGTTTACTGGTTAGTCCAGCTTTTGTCATTAATGAACTGGTGACCTTAGAGTCATGTGACATTTTGGGATCCTGGTTGCCTCATCAATGGAGTTATATTCTTCCAGAACCTTCCAGCTCTGAACTCTCGCCTAGCTTCTGCTTTGTTTTAAGTAATGGCCACTGTAGAGCTCAGCAGATCACCTATTCCCTTGTATTATTATTTTTTGTAGTGCCGAGAATTGATACTGGTGGCTCAGTATTATTGGGTGAGCACTTTCTTACTGATCTATATCCCCAGCTCAGCATTTTAATTTCTTTCTTTTTCCAATTTTTAAAATCTATTTGGAACATTTAACATGATAGAAGTAGAAAAAAATCTCGTATGAAGTCCTCTATGAAAGGAAATTGTGACAGGTTCCTGATTAGACAGAAAACATTTTATCTCCAATGGAGAATACACAGAGTAACTGTGGCTGCATAGAATGAATTGAGTAGTGTTCCTTCTGTTTCTATTTTGTGGAATAGTTTGAAGAGTATTGGTGTTAGGTCTTCTTTGAAGGTCTGATAGAATTCTGCACTAAACCCTTCTGGTCCTGGGCTTTTTTTGTTGTTGTTGTTGGAAGACTTTTAATGGCTGCTTCTATTTCTTTAGGGGTTATGGGACTGTTTAGATGGTTTATCTGGTCCTGATTTAAATTTGGTATTTGGTATCTGTCTAGAAAATTGTCCATTTCATCCAGATTTTGCTGAACATAGGCTTTTGTAGTAGGAGCTGATGATTTTTTTGAATTTCCTCAGTTTCTGTTGTTTTATCTCCCTTTTCATTTCTGATTTTGTTAATTTGGATACTGTCTCTGTGCCCTCTGGTTAGTCTGGCTAAGGGTTTATCTATCTTGTTGATTTTCTCATAGAGCCAGCTCCTAGTTTTGTTGATTCGTTGTATAGTTCTTTTTGTTTCTACTTGGTTGATTTCAGCCCTGAGTTTGATTGTTTCCTGCTATCTACTCCTCTTGGGTATATTCACTTCTTTTTGTTCTAGAACTTTCAGGTGTGCTGTTAAGCTGCTAGTGTATGTTCTCTCCAGTTTCTTTTTGGAGGCACTCAGAGTTATGAGTTTCCTCTTAGCACTGCTTTCATTGTGTCCCATAAGATTGGGTATGTTGTGCTTTCATTTTCATTAAATTATAAAGTCTTTAATTTCTTTATTTCTTCCTTGACCAAGTTATCATTGAGTAGGGTATTGTTCACCTTCCATGTGTCTGTGAGCTTTCTGTTGTTTTTGTCGAAGACCAGTCTTAGTCCGTGGGGGTCTGATAGGATGTGTGGGATTATTTCAGTCTTCTTGTATCAGTTGAGGCCCGTTTTGTGACTGATTATATGGCCAATTTTGGAGAAGGTACCATGAGGTGCTGAGAAGAATGTATATTCTTAATTTCTTTTAGAGACAAAGACTTGCTATGTTGTTCAGGCTGGACCTGGCTTCCTGAACTCCAGGAAACTTTTTGCTTCTGAATAGCTGCCACTATAGGTATGTCTTCCCATCTTGGCTTTAATCAGATTTCAAAGACTTTCATGACTAGGTACATGTAATCTATGAATACCTGTAATCCCAGGATTTAGAAGAGCTAAGACAGGAGGCTCTCAAATTTGAGGTCAGCCTATACTACATAGAAAGTTTCAGGCAATCATGGGCTACATAGTAAAACTCTTTGAACAAAAAATAAAAGCCTAAAATATAAAACAAGTAAAAATCTTGAGTAAAATAAAATATCTTTTGTGACTGCTTTTAGGAAATAAGTACAATTTATAAACCAAATAATTCCTTGATTTTTTTTTTTTTTTTTGAGATAGGGTCTTATATGTGGCCTTGCTGGCCTGGTACATACTTATAGCCCAGGCTGGCCTTAACTTTTGGCATTCTTCCTGTCTCAGCTTCTGGAGTGCTAAAATTTGAGATGTTCGCCACCTCTCTCAGCATTCAATAAATTTAAAAAAATGAAACCTTTAAAATAACTGGTATGATAAACTCATGAAATTGAAACAAAAATGTAGAATTATAACTTATTTTGCCTCACACTTCTGGGATATCCTTGTCAATCTGTTCATGGATGAGAAGAAATGTCAGAGAGTAAGGAAGATCATTTTCCACCTTGTCTTTGTTGCTGGGTGACTTTGGGCAAGTTGCTTCTTTGTCCTAGACCACATGACTTTACATGTAAAAAGGAGGGTCTGGTGGATAAAAATCAAAATCTTAAGTATTTCCAGGAGTTTTCTCAACGGCCTAGGGAGATGCTGGTCAGTAAAGTGTTCACACAAACATGAAGATCTGGTTTCTGGAGTCTAGCATTCATGGCTGTGAATACCTGTAGTCCCAGCACTGGCGAGGCAGACAGGAGGATCTCTTGGCCTTGCTGGCCAAACAGTCTATCTAACTAATGAGCTCCATGTTTGTGAGAGACTCTGTCTCTCAAAAAATAAGTTAGGGGGTAATCAAGTGTAGTGGGTAATAATTATAAAAGAGTACTGCCCCACCAGCCTCTTCACCTAGTCCCAGCGGGTCTAACTCAGGTCAGCTCTCACTGTCTCTGCCAGCCTTTCTCAGCTAGCTCTCACAGCATCCCAACTGTGTTTCCTCTCTGCCGTAGACTCTGTAAACGGTGGGCGTCCCGTGCTCCCTCCTACACCCAAACACCAGGTAAAACATGACTCTTAAACTTGAATAGTTAACCAAATATATTTATGTATATAAAACTCCCAATTACATAAAGTCAATTTACAATGATAAGGTCTTACCCCAAAATGTCTAATCTCTCCAAAACACCAGAAAAACATCTGAAGCCATTTGGATATTCGAATCTCCATCCCTGCTCCGCTCTTTTGGACCTCCCTGTCTCTCCGCCCCAAACTTTCCTTAGCTCCTCCTCCTCTCTCCCCTCCAATCACTGACCTCTCACTGCCTCAATGTGAATGGATAGGAAATATCTTGCAACAATCAAGGAAGACACACACACACATGCACATGCACTCGCACAAACTATATATGTGTGTGTATATATGTATATGTGTGTGTGTGTGTGTGTGTGTAATTCTGCGAAGTAGATATAACCGTCTTGTAGGGTCTCCCAAGTACCTTCCATTTTCCCAGGGTAAAATATTTCCAGTAAATTTATAAAATATAAGCCTTTCTACATTTGTTTTCTCATTATTAAATCCCATTGCACCCAGTCTAAACAGCAATGGCACATTTTGTTTGAAAAGTGGATCAGCCTTATATTGGACATAAAGCTATAGTGTGAGGCAGTATTCTCTTCAAGGTTCAAACTTTAGACTCTGATTTCATACTTTTCTATGTAACCCTTCTCCAGAATTATCTTGGGGTTACTTATATACACAGCTGTTTCATTAGACTGTGTTGGAGTTTATGAGTCAGATTACTGTTACCAAAATGTTTGTGAAATCACCTCTGAAGTCATGTATTTGCATCATGTACAACCTGTTTGACAATCAAAACATTCTGACCTTGGGTTCTTGGCTGGTCGTGATAGTAAGTTTCCAGTCAAGTGGTGTACCATCATTGGGAGTTCAATAGAGCACAATTTCTTATCTTAGCATAGAATTCTAAGTGCATCTCTTTCCTTAAGATTGAGGAGGGCATGCGATATCTTCTAATAGCCTCAGTGTGATCAATTAACAACAAAGGAAGTTACAGTACAGTAGGGGACTGCAGATGTAGGCCCAGCCATCATTGTTATTTCTTGGAGTTCAGCAGTTGTTGAAAAGACATTGAAATAGTAACCTGAGTAACTGCCTGTGTGACTGTCTCTCATTGTCATAGGTGTGTTTGAACACCGGCTGTTGGCCAGCCTCCAACCTCAAACCTTCACATCTTCACCACAGACCCCAGCTTCCTGTTTCTTCAAGTCTTCTTAGTGTTCTGTTTGTACCCCCTTTATCAATCGATTCTTATTTGTTTGCTTTTCATTGGTCTGAAACTGTTCTTTTGTTTGTTTGTTTGTTTGTTTTTCTGGGTGAGGCCTGTGTCTTGCTTAGCTTGGGTTTGTCAATAGGAAGAAGTTTCTCTTTCTTAAGATGAGACTGTCTATGTGTCAATGTTATTTTTCCAAGGAAACATCCAAGTCTAGCCAGAGACTTCCTGGGTAGACCTTTGCCTTAATTCTGAATTATCTCATCCACCTGCTATGACTGAGACACAGTGTGGTGGAGTTAAACTCTTTTTGCAGTAAGCATCGCCCTCCTAGAGTTTTTACAGTGTATTAGGGACAAAAAGAAATGCAAAAGAAAAATGAACGACATCACTATATTCTAAATGCTAGCTAGTAAAACAGTTAACACATTCTATAGAAATTTGGGCCTCGGTTGTATTTCATAGCTTCCTGATTTTCTTTTAAGCTCTGGACATGGAGACATCTCTGCTTCGATTCTCCAGATTACTTAGAAGATGTGACAGGGCTCATGTCCTGGTGTGTCTGTCCACATGTTTTAAGTATTTTTCCAGTGGCCCTACAGGTTGGACATCCCTAATCTGAAAATCAGAAACCCAAATTCTTCCAAAACCCAAAATGTTTTGAACATCCACATGGAGACACAAGTGGAAAATTCCATATGTGGCCTGGTGTGAAAAGGCAGGCTCAAAACAAAGGCACACTCAAAACACTGGACAGCTGTGCCTTCCGCAGTGTGTATCAAGTGTGCAGGAAACGTAAAGCTGCATGTGTAGGGTCTCATTCATAGGATATTTCATTACATATCTGTGAATGTTGCACAGTTGGGAAAAATCCAAACTTGGTCCCAAACGTTTTGGATAAGGCATAGTCAACCTGTAATTTGTCCTATCAACACTGGGCTACAAGCCATGTAGTCTTCTTTGTCCTTAGTCCTTAGGAGATTAGGAAATAGGATGCTGGCCGGACTCTTGAGAGTTGGCTTGGTGAAGAAGCCAGGCGTGACACAGAAGGACATGTAGCTGAGATGCACTTTGAAATTCAGGAGCCTTCTACACAGCCCATCCAGTGTAACTGCCGCAGTTTAGCCCCCGTGTTCTGCCTGATCCCTGTAGTGCCATGGCTTTGCACATCCCTACCCTCCGCTTAGCAGAGACACGGAGAATTCTGGGAGCCTTGGATGTACCGGTCCGAGTTTTATAAGCATGTGTGTTGAAGTATTCTTCTTTAAAGTGAGATTTGTACCTGGAGAGAGTTTTCCTGCGTGAGTGTGTGTGTGTGTGTGTCTATGTGTCTATGTCCTTTGGTGTTTGTGGTCAGCCCCAGGGGAGGGATAACATAAAAGAGATCTCAGAAGTTTTACAAGAGGACTCTTAGTACTCCTTTAAAAAACCCAGTCACCCAGTGGTGGTGGCAAATGCCTGTAATCCCAAATTCTGCTGGTGGATCTCTGGGAAGCTAGCCTGGTCTACAGAACAAGTTCCAGGACAGCCAGGGTATACAGAAAAATCTTGTTTTCCCCCCACCCCCACCCCCCAAAAATGAAGGCATTAAATAAAACTCAAGTTGAACTTTTTTATTTTAATAAAGAATAATAATCCTCTTATTTTTTTTATTTTAAAGCATTGGGGAGAAAGCATCCTGTGGGCACCAAAACCAAAAGCAAACACAAGTATTTTTCCAAACAGAGACTCTAAACTTCATGGTTCCTGCCGTTCACCTCATCCTTATGTCACCATAAAAGATAGAGAGGGCGGTTGGCTTCATGGGCAAAGCTATTGGGCACTAGGAATCATGTGTGGGCTATAGAAACTCGGTTTGTGGTTACCGACATCCATGTTCTCTTGGTCAGACTTCACAGCTGCTGTCCCTGGTGTGTGAGAAGTGGGGCAGCCCATCGATAGTAAACAAAGGACAGGCGTGGATGGCGACTGTAGGTGTGGCCCTTGGCCCTGCTGAAAGGGGAAAAAAATAAAAGTCTGTTTGTCTATAGCATTTTAAGTAAATAATACCAGATTCCTAGACATGGCAGACTTCTGTCTATCCACCCTCTTGGCTCCTATCGATGTCAAGTTATAACTGGGCTACATAGAGCAATATATTGTGTAGTCTAGAGGGGGAGATGCCAAAAGAGAAACTCTGCTGGATCAAGCCAATGCGTCTTGTGCTCATTTCTAGGCCTGTAAACAAACACAGCTGTTGAGTGAAGGGCCGACTTCAGAAACAGTGAAAAACAGTCATTGCCCCTGCCAGGGAGCTCGCAGCAGGACAGTGTTGTTCCAGGACTTTGGAGGCACAGGCAAGGCTCCACAAAGCTGTGTCCGTGTGTCTTCTCTGTCTTCAGAGCAAATTGGGTGTGAGCGGGGCCAGTTCTGTGTGTCCAGCTGAGGCAGATGGAGGGGTCAGAGTGATACATGTGGAAGGACTTTGGGGGGGAAAAAGAGTCTCAAATTACATCTGCCTTCTTCATTTTCAACCTCCCCCCTCCCCCATACTCAAGACTGCAGCTGCCTTCTTCTGGAGCTGATGAGAGAACTTTTCTCTTTCCTACCTACTCTCATTTTAAAATAATCCATAATCTTCAGTAAGAACATGAAAAAATCATGACCCAAGCAGCCTGTTTCCTATTTCCTTCCTTTCTCTGCTGCTAAGGCACAGTATATTGTATGCCACATGTAACGTTTATAGTATGATCTTGATAGCATACAGGGACCATGCTGGTTGGCTTTGTGCGCAGACAGCCTGTGACCTTGGTAGCTGATGGCTGAGGGCTTCCATTTGCACCTTCACATATTTAATAGACATTTATGAAATACTTTCTGAATACAGGTAGTTAGTTGACTCCATAGCATGTCTGTTCTTAGTATTCCAAAGCTTGTGTTAAATTGGAGAAAACCTGTCTCAAAAAAAATCAAAAGAAAAAAAAATTGTTTTTTGAGTTTTGTCTCATTTTTTTTTTCCCATCATCTAAGTTTCTGTTCCTCTCTTGTGACATCGTTTTCAGTGAAGGCCCCAGACACACAGAAATGATAAGAGATGGAAAGCCTACTTAGCCTCATGTGCCCATTATCCCTTTTAAAATGTACTGAAGCATTATACTGTACTCCATAAATACTCACACCACTCTGGCACGGACCACCCTTGAGCCTCGAAGGCTTCAATTTTCCCAATCACTAGGGTTTATCCCATCTCCACTGCCACTGGTTAACATAGTTGGCTGCTCTGAAGGATGCTAATGAGCTCACGGTTGTGGGGGTTATTCTCAGAAAGTTCAAGTTTCTCAGAGAGTGAACTCTGTTTATTTGGCCATTCTTGTCACCTGTTGCCTCAGGATAATGATGACAATAACGATGGTGATATGTTGATTATTGCAAGGCTGGGGGACAGAATCAGGGCTTTGTGCATGTTCAGCAAAGCTTCCATTACCGGGCAATGAATGCCCTCAGTCCCCTTCCTTATGGACTCGGGATTATGCTGTGTTGTTAGACATCAACTCTTATTCAAGCTCTTATCCATCCTTAGCATCCGTAGGAGCTGGGAGTATGGGCCTGTGCTTACGGCCCATCTTACTTCCTAACCTCAGGACTGAAGGAAGAGCAGTATATAACAATACAGTATTAACACCAATAATCCAGCCACCAGTCTAAGAAAACAACAGACACAGAACCTGGCCTCTCCAGGCTCGGTTCAGCTAGGTTACCTTGACTAATAGTCACGGGAGCCATTAGAGTACATCAAACCACATGTATTTCTTACCAGGGGTCCACAGCATCTGCCAAGGAAGCACCCTGAGTCATGGGTGTCTCTGTTAATACCTCATCTTGACTGGCTAAAAGCACACAGTGGATAGCAGTCGGAACAAATTACCAGAGACTCCGTGGCCAAGACACCCGAGTGTATTCTGTTTTAGTTCAGAAGATGGAGTTCATCAGTCTCACTGTGTGAAGATCAAGGTTGCACCAGGTTCTGTTCACTCTGGGAAAGAATCCACATCCCATCTTTTTTCCAGTTCCCAGAAATCACTTGTGTCCCTCGGTTGATGGTTCATGAGATGTAGCTCATGGGTGGAGTGTTTGCCTCGAATTCATGAGGTCCCCAGTTCAACCCTCATTATGAGAAAAAAATCCAACAGTGAGGATCCTCTAACCTCCCTGACTCTTTTTGCTCTCACTTGACCATCACATCCCCTCAAGACTCCTCTTTTTCTTCCCCTTGTAAGAGCCTGTGTGGTAACTGGGTTAACTGGGAAATACCAGCACCTTTCCACCTGTCCTGCACTTAATTGGGCTGGTGTGAAGCCTCTCTGGTTCTCCTAGTAACCTACTGACAGGTTCCAGGGTTTACAATGTGGACCTCTCAGTGACAGTAGGGAGGGCTGTGTTATTTTGTCTCTCACAGTAGACTTGATGTTTTCCTGGTTCTCACAAATTCTAAGCAGGAGGATCTCTCTGTATTTAGTGTATCAGCGAGTTGTAGGAAGGCCCTGCAGCTCAGTGGTCCTCAACGATTCCAACGATCTGGACCCCTTAATGCATTCCTCATATTGTAGTGACCCCCAACCATGAGATTATTTTTGTTGCTACTTCATAACTGCAATTTTGCTACTGTTATAAATCATAATGTAAATACTGAATATGTAAATGATCTTAGGCAACCCCATGTAAAAAAAAGTTGTTCCACCTCCAAAGGGGTCATGACCCACAGGTTGAGAAACACTGCTGTGATCTTCTGAAACTTAGGTCATGTCTGTAGATTTTTTGAGTTGTTTTAATTATTTTTTTTAAACCATCCTTAGTGATAAGTTAAATAATGTAGTTTTAGAAATCATTAATTAGAAGGTATGTGATTATAGGCTGATATTTCTGAGGATTACCTGAATGATAGAATCAATTTATCTATCTCTTTTATAACTTCATGGTATAGGTAAGGACATTCCTGTTATCATCCCTATTTTCTTGGTCAATTTACTATTTACTATTGCATAAATGTTTTTTTAAAAGTCCAAGATGCTTGGGCATGTTAGTACATATCTATAATTTGAGCACTTGATTGGTGGAGGCTGGAAGATCTGAAGTTCAAGGTTGACCTTAGCTACATGGGGAATTTAAGGTCAGCCTGGGCTACACAAGGCTATGTCTCAAAAAAGCAAAAAGCAAAAAATATTATCTTCATCTATTCTTTGTATAGTACAAACTGGACAATTTTATAAACATATACATTGCTGAGAGATCAGGAGGCTGGGAGGTTCAAGGTCAGCCATCTTGCTACATCATAACCTGGTAAAGGGTGAAGACAGTGGGGAGTATGGGGGAGGGGCAGGCATCAACACAACTCATTCCCTTAGGCAAAGCCCTGAGGACCTGATCAGCTTTTCAGAGTTCTTCTTAATATTTTTACATTGGCAATTAAATTTTATTTTATTTTATTTATATGAGTACACGGTAGCTGTCTCCAGACACACCAGAAGAGGGCATCAGATCCCATTTCAGATGATTATGAACCACCATGTGATTGCCAGGAATTGAACTCAGGACCTTTGGAAGAGCAATCAGTGCTCTTAACCACTGAGCCATCTCTCCAGCCTGACAATTAAATTTTAACGTGAGTTTTGGAGGAGACATTCCAGCCATGGCAGAAACAGTCAGATGAACCAACAGGTATGGAACATCATAATATTTTGAAGATACTTTAATGCTCCTTGTGTTTATTGTAGAAGGCAGCAAAAACATTTCAAGTAGGTCATTCATTCTGTTTGGGGAGGTAGAGAGTATGTCTCTGGGTTTTAAAGCTTCTTTTGGCACAGAACAGTCTTTCCCAAACTGCCTGATCATCAGAGAACCTGGTACTTTGCAAAATGTAGATTTCTAAGCCCCACCCTGGAGATTTGAGTCCAGTAGGTGTGGGGGTGGATGCTGAAGAAACTCAGTTCTCAGCTATTTTTCCCTCCCAGATACAAAGCTGTCTTTTTCTGTATTTATTATCCTAGGTGAAAACTTAATACAGTCAGCTCATTCAGGCCAAAGACAATCCTTATTCAGGAACGAGCTGGCAAAACTCTTGCCCCTGGCACTCAGCCGTAGTTATTTCTATTTCCTAATCTGATCTTTTCGGCCTCTTTAAAAGTCTCCACCTGAGTCCGTCTTGATGGTGGCTCGGTCCTTTGAGCTAGCTTTGTCTCTTGCCTCTTAGTAAGCCTTGTCATTGCTGTAGAACTGGGTTCCCATCCATAGATGTCAGTTACTTGTGCTGCTCAAAGAAGCTGTGTAAACAGGCCTTCGTGACAGGGCAGGCAGGTGTTGGGGGAGGGGAGACAGTCTGAAGTCCTCCTTAGGTTTTAGCCTTTCCTGCTGTTGTGACCTTCATAAAGTTCTCTTTGTCTTCTTTCATCCTTAGTGGGGCAGGATGCTGGGAGTGGTTAAAGTGGATGTTTGTCTGTCTTCCTCCAGGTTGATGACTTACATGAAGCCTTTGGCTCTGGTGGAGTAGGTCCTCCTGTGGAGGCCCTTAGATAACAGTAGTACTTAGACTCCTTGAAATGGTTCCTTTCCTGCCCTTGGTTGGAAGCTGAAGGAAATTCTGGTTTTTTACTCACTGTGAGGACTCCTCTGGCCCTTAGAGGAAAAGCTGGTAAAAGTGCCCTTAGCCAGCCTCCCTGCTTTTTTCTTTCTTTTTTTAAAGATTTATTTATTATTATATCTAAGAACACTGTAGCTGTCTTCAGCCGCACCAGAAGAGGGTGTCAGATCTCTTTATGGATGGTTGTGGGCCACCATGTGGTTGCTGGGATTTGAACTCAGGACCTTCAGGAGAGCAGTCAGTGAGTGCTCTTACCCGCTGAGCCATCTCGCTAGCCCAAACACAAAATTACAGTTCAGACGGATGTAAGCCATCAAGCAGTTGCTGGGATTTGAACCGGGGACCTTTGGAGCCGCAGTTGTTGCTCTTAACGCTGAGCCATCGCTCCAGCACCCTGTTTTTTGTTTGTTTGTTTTTGTTTTTTAACCCTCAAGACTTTTCTACAGGAAGCCTCTAGCATTCCATCAGTTTTCCCAAACCTGGTTCTGGTTCCTGTGATGTTTTCTGTTCTGGTAAGTTGTTCCCTTCCACATCCACCTGTCCATCAGTGTGTCATTGGTCACTTCCTGGGAATCTGGGTAGAGTTATTGAGTTTTAGGGTTGTTCAGCTTATAGCCCGAGGTGCCTACAAGGGTGTCACACACTGGACTGGGAACCAGACATCACTGAAATTGCCAGTGTCACTTGTATTTTGCACCGTGCCTTAAGCGAGTGGGTGCCCTGGGTACAGGCAGGTTGTTAGTGTGAATGAGGCCTCAGCATTCTCGATACATGTGCTTTCCATTTTATCCTGTTCTGGTTGACCGTAGTGGTTCCTCTGGAAATGAGTCACCTCAGCCTGTCTGACGTCACCTCGTCACTTTACCAGGTCACCTGTCTGGGGACCCAAGGGAGATTTTCCTTAGTTCTGCCACTCCCTCAACAGGAGAGTCTGTTGATATCCTACATTAGTAATTTGAGGGGTAAAAAATAAAATTCCCTCCCTTAAGTTCCCTCTGTGCTTGATTTGTATATTCATTGTGATGGGGGGAGGGGGTTACATGCTTCTTCCTATCCACCCCAACCCAAAAGTTGTCGTGTGTTCAGTGTTAGTGCAGTAAAACAAAATCATTCAGAAGTCCCAAGTAACTTCCAAATTAAGAACGGAACCTGCTTATGAGCCAAGGGTATGGGCTAGCTGGTGGGAAGATTGAGGGGTCCAAGCTGACCAGCAAGTTTGTTGCCCATCAGAAGGGCATTTTGAAAGTTGTTTAAGTGAGTGGGTCCCAGACTCTATTGGACATTAGAATCACTTTGGGAGGCTTGAAAGGTGTCATGTAGTTTGTACTCCTTCAGTTTCGATGTCTGGGGATAGGAACTGGGCATCTTTAAGAGATTTCCAGGAGAGATCCTCTGTGTCTAGAGGAGTTCTGAGCTACTGACTATATATATTAGATGTATTAAGCTGAGGTCAAACTCAGTATGGGTGTATTGGACCATCTTATCTTTATTAACCTTTTGTGGGGCAGCGTTTTCTTCATTTTCCACTTTTTAAATTTAAACATTGCAAGACCTGACCAGTAGATCTGCACGAGCATGGAAAAATATGTATGGTGGTTTCCACAGGAGTTTCAGAATGCCAAGGAAAAACAAATATTTGGAAAAGAGTTCTTGGTGTCAGTTGTGAATTGTGATTTGCAATTCTTTAAAGAAACATTAGATTTCCTTTGAGTTTTGAGGTTTATCATCATAGCTATTTAGGAAAAAAAAAATTTTTTTCCCCCTAACAATCACAACTTGATCTCTTATGTCTTCAAGGACACTGTTGAAATCACTTGAAAACAGTAACTTTTTATATGCAGATTTTCTATTGTGGAATCACTGTTGCATCCGCAATGAACCTTTACTGGTTGTTTATAAGTATTTTAACAGACTTCTATCTTAGTATTTTCATGTATAATCAGATGAATTTGTGTTACAATTTTTTCTATGTTCCTTGCATTTGGGCATGGGGTTGCATAGCCATTTATAGAGGGCTTGGAAGGCTTCTGCTTTGTTGTTGTCTTTTAATGTCATGGACTAGTCTGAACAACACAGTATAAAACTTATTTAAAATAGGAAAATTAGCCACATCCTGTTTCAGAGCAGCTGAGCATGCTCTGAATTGAATCGGTGTCTAAATCCTTATTCAGTTGTGCGAGTGCAGCTGACTTCATGGTTGCTCACTGCATCCTGGTAGTTTGTTCAAATAATAACAGGGGTGTGGGAGGGTCCCATGAGGAGCAATGGAAACCACATGTAAGGATTGGTTCTCCTCTCTGGGCCTTGTGGTTCATGAGTAAAGACGGAGAAGTCTCAGAATTTTTTTTCTTGTTTCTTTCATTTGTCATCTAGGTCCAGGACATAAGTTAGAGCTGGAACAAAATCCCAAAGGGAGATACTCTGGGTTGTGGATGTAAATATAATAACCTTGTGTCATTACTTTCAGCTTCCTATTGATTCTATGGCAACACTCCACTCTTTTCTAATAAATCCCCCTTGATTTCTGAAACTCGTTAGTTAAATGTATCACCCAAGGTGCTTGCAAGCATACAGCCTATGGACACCACTCCAGATTGGAGCATTCAGAAATTCTAGGAAAGGGAGCTGGGGTGTGTGGTAGTCAAGTTACCCCAGGTGACCTCTGTTTTGAGAAGAGCTTGGAAGACCCTGTCCATTATGGCTTTGCTGTTAAGTTTTGTCTAGGATCCGTGGGGGACCTTAAATCCCAATGTCCCGGCCTCCTCTGCTAAGTGAATTCATGTCTAGAAAGGAGCCTTGGGCATCAGGATTTTCAGTGTGTTCTGCCAGCATTGAGCCGTTGACTCTGAGCATTCCTGAGACCTAGCTGATGTTCTCTAAGATGACTGATGATCCTTTGGCTCCTTGGAAGATGGAGACCGAGTATAACAGAGCATGATGTGCCTTTGTCTAATGTGAATGACACTGAGCTTTCGTTCTGTTCTGATTTTTATGGTACCTCATTGTATTTCTTGGATCTAACTCTACTTACAAGCCTACTGGTCAACCAAGTTAAACCTTTTCGGAGAAACAGATGTGTACCTAACACGTAGTAAATGTTCAATATACACTGATTACTGCTGGTAATTACCCCAGGTGTCATCCAGGCCCATCCAGCTCCCTGGGCTTGAGGCCTGATTGTGTGGGATTGTTCTTCCATGCCCTGGAGACAGCTGCCAAGTTAGTGTTGTGGGTTCTCTTGCCTTTGTCTCCAAGTTGTCTTCTGTACAGCGTTGACTTTGGTGTACAGGCAAGCGTTTCTCCCATCTGTAGAACTTCCTGACAATCCATCTTCTGTAGCAACGCCACTGGTATCCTATCCTTTCTCAGAAGAGGAAACTGAGGCAGAGAAACTGTAGAATGTTTCTGCGAGTGTGTACTGGACGGGGACATGGACAGAGAGCATCCCATTCTGAAATCTGTTGAGAGAGTCCTCTTAGCCCTGCGCACTCAGTGGTCAGACTGGCCCAGCATGGGAGAGGGTGTCACCTGGGGACCAGAGCAATGCAACAATAGCCATCTGAAACTCTTACTTTTCCGTACACAGCTTTTTTTGCTGTCATGTGATCCAGGAGCATGCTACTTGGTTTTTGTACCTGGGTGTGCCACCTTGTCTCCTGCTGAGATCACCTCTGGGAACATCATGCTCTCTGTCTTCCGTTTTTAACAGAGCACTTATACTTTTACTTTGGAACACCAGGCTCATCTAGGTCTGTGGTGCTTTGAACAGATTTGTCCCCCATAGACTCACTTGTTTGAATGCTTGGCCTTAGGGAGTGGCACTATTAGGAGGTGTGGCCTTATTGGAGGAGGTGTGGCCTCATTGGAGAAGGCATGGCCTTATTGGAGGGGGTGTGGCCTTAATGGAGGAGGTGTGGCCTTGTTGGAGAAAGCATGGCCTTATTGGAGGAGGTGTGGTGGAAGTCACTGTGTAGACTGGCTTTGAGGTCTCCTATGCTCAGTGTCTCCTACTGGATGCCTGAAGAAAGCAGTCTCCTTATGCTGCCTTTGGATTAAGTTATAGAACTCTGAGGTCCTTCTCCAGCACCATGTCTGCTTGGACACTGCCATGCTTCTCGCCCTGATGAGAATGAACTGAACCTCTGAAATTGTAGGCCAGTCTCAACTAAATGTTTTTCTTTATATGAGTTGCCAACATCATGGTGTCTCTTCATGGCAATAGAACCCAAACTAAGACAAGGTCCTAGACAGGCAGGATGGCCTCTAGCTAATGGAGATGATATTCCTGTCCTCCTAGACACTAAGGGAACAGACTCTCTCTTGGGTAGCATATTTGTCAGGGATAGTTTGCGTGGGTGAGTTAAAGGTCTGTAGCCTGACATGTTGGGCATGAGTTTACTAAGAATGGAATTACAGGAACAGACGGTAGCAGAGAGCTCCAGGTCACTGTGGGAACTTTCCTCCCTGTAGGTGGGGTTGAAGCAAGCCACAGTCCAAACATAGCTCTGGTTTATTAACATACAGTGGGGATGGTGACTACCAGTGAGACCAAGCACTGTGCCCTTTGGCCAATATGTCCTCTCCCTGAGGTCTGGTACTACAGAGCCATATTATAACTGGGAAGGGTTACCTAAAAGTAGGAACCAGAATGCTAGACTAAGTTAGACCCTTCACATTGGGACTTTTATTCTAAAATCCTGAGACTTTCTCCCCTAATTCTGGACAGTGCTTGGGTAGGACCTGTGTCTGACCTTACCTCTAAACCCTGCTTTCTGTTGTCTCTGCCTCCCTCCCTTCCTCCCTCCCTTCCCTCTTCCTCCCTTCTTCCCTCTCTCCCCTTCCTCCCTTCCTTCCTTTCTTCTTCCTTCCCTCTCTCCTTCCTACTTCCTCTTCCTTTCCTCCCCTTCCTCCATCCCTTCCCTCCTTTGTCCTTCCTTCTCTCCTTTCCTCCTTCCCTCTCCTTCCTTTCTCTCTCCCCTTCCTCCCTTCCTTCCTTTTTCCTTCCCTCTCTCCCTTCCTCATTCCCTCCCCCTTCCTCCCTCCCTCCCTCCCTTCTTCCTTCTCTCTCCCTTCTCTCCCCTCTTTCCCCCTTCTTCCTTCCCTCCTTCTTCCTCCTTCCCTCTTTCATTCCTTCTCTCCCCCTCCTCCCCTCCTTCCTTCTTCCCTCTCTCCCTTCCTCCTTCCCCCCTTCCTCCCTACCTAAATCCTCCCTCCCTCCCTAAAGAGACAAGGTTTCCTTTTATAGCCTAAAATTATCTAGAGTTCACATTCTGTTCTCCTCAGCTTCCCAAGTGCTGGGATTATAGACATGAGCCACCATGCCTGGCTTCAGATCTTATTTTCTAAGGTCCGGTGGCTGACAGGTGACAGGAACACCCCCTTCCCCAGCTGATTACCACATTCTTATGTTCTTTCTTTCAATGGTTTGTGAAATACTTGATCTGATTACTCTCATGCCTTGCAGGCCTGGGAGCTAATCTGTCTCTTTATGGTGACTTAACTTGTCTTAATTGGATTCATTATGGGTTGATTTCCAAAATTTAATTTTCCAAGGGCAATTTTATGTCCAGATTCTCAGAGGAGATTTCTCACTATAGCCTCCTATGATGTAGTCAGGAAAATAACTAAAGAGAAATACATAGAAGTACTTAGTAGATTCTGTCTCTATAGGACTTTGGCCAACTGATGCCATTTCCGTAGTTTCTGTGTGTGAGTGCTCCCCAGAGTACATGTAAAGTCCTGGCATGGTTCCCCCTCTGCTCTGCGCCTCTGCACACATGTGGACATGGCCCAGGAAAACCAGGTTTATGCTTGATTGCGGTGTCTCAGGCAAAGCCAGAGGAGTTCCCATATTCTGAGGGGAATCCGAAGGGAACAGGAGACCAGAGAACATCTGGAATTAATCAGGTTCACTCACCACAATACATTTTCCTAGAGAAGGTGGCTGGGCGGGCAGACTGGATGGGTTAGCAGGAAAGTGGGGCTTACCGTGGGGAGCATCCCTCAGGCAGGATTGGGATAGGGAGGTAGGGAAGCCAGACTGTGTACCACACGGAAATAACACATAGCACCAAGATGTAAGTAAATCCATGAGATTGGTGCTGACATAGAGGTAACCTCGGCTTCATCTCATTTACTTACAGTGTAAATCTTTTGCAAGAAAAAAAAGGCTCACAATGGCAAGAACCTTCTCAGTCAAAGCATTAAGGAATACTTGAGTCCTGACCATGATCCTGGACTACCTGGAATTTGACCTCTCTCCCGTGATCTGTTAGCACCTCTGGGTGCTGCTATACCATGAGTAGGAAAACCACAGCCCATTCTGTCGCACGTATTGGTACATGATCTGTGCCCTGATTCTGAGGGGAATCCCTCCTGTGTTTGAGCCCCTGATCTCCAGCTCGTGGTGGTGTCTGGGGGTGGGGGGTTGTGGAACCTCACTTTGAGGTGGTGAAGCCTCCCTGGAGGAAGTGGGCTGCTGGAGTTGGGTCTTGAGGGAGATAGCCCAGCTCTGCCTTGCCTCTGTTCCTCTCTCTACTTTCCGTAGAGATATGAGGACTTGAAGAGTAAGGGGTGCTGCACATTCCCACTCCCAGGAAGCTGCCTGCCGGCTACCAGGCCTACTCCAGTCATGCTGGATGGAATCCTGTCAAACCATGAGCCCCAAAAAATACCCCTTAATTGTGTGTGTGCACATGCATGTGCGTGTGTATGTGTATGCGTGTAGCCTGGAGGTTGATGTTCTTCTGTGTCTTCTCTTGCGCGCTACCTTCTCTCACTGAACCTGGAGCAGCTCATTTGATATGTGACTGGACTGGCTGGCCCACCAGTGAACTCAAGGGATTTGCCTGTTTTTACATTTCCATTCCCCATCCCCCACCACTAGGGTTACATATTCCTGTCCCCCACCCTCCCCATGTAATTAATGGGTCCTGGAGGCTTGCACAATGGCCCATCACCCACCAAGCCATCTCCCCAGCCCCTTAGGTTGCTTCTCATCAGGTATTCTGGCACAGTGCTGAGAAAAGTACCTAATACCTGTAGATTTCCTCGGCAGTCAGCAGACACCCATTTCTTTGACTAAAATCCTGGGTCCTTTCATGCCATCAGAACTGTGGACTCACTCAGCACAGGTGCTAATTCCAGCTCACCTAGTCAAGGAAGACTAGAGAGAGAACAGCCAGGCTGTCTCAAAAGCGGTGTGAGGGAGGGAAGGCGTCTGTGTCCAGGAGGGTGCGGGGACACGAAGAGTGTGTAGTGGATGGACATTTTGGCATTTGGTCTCAGCTGACTCTCCAACAAGGGAGCCGATGCATTTGCTGTTTTTTTTGTGGCTATTTGAATAACTTGAGGGCCTGGGCTCGCCCTGGTTATTATCCGCTAGAATGGGGATGACTCGGAGCGAGGCTGGACCTTCTGCTGCCTGGGAGGACAGTAGGGCTGCCTGGGAGGACAGCAGGCTGGTTCTTCAGCGCTGCTCCCTCCACCCTCCCGTTCTGCCTTGCATCACTCAAGCCCAGCTGCAGCCAGGCTCCGCCCTCCGCATGGTTCTCATTTCCTCACTTGGCTGTGCTTGTGGACAACTTGATTTCGGAATCACCTTAGGAGGTGGGAGCAAGGCGAGGGTGTGGCGTGTGCAATGGCTGACTCGTGCTGGGCTTTAAAGCCCGGCAATGGTATATCTGGTCTACCACCAGCGGCTGCTTTTTTTTCTGAGGTTGGCCCTAAGATGATGTGTGGTCCTAGGGCCTGGGTCCAGATTGTCTGGAACTGGAGTAACAACTCTTTTAAGAAAACCACTTCTGGAATGTTGTTCCAGGGTTCTCAGTCTGTGGGTCATGATCCCTTTGGGGGGTTGAATGACTTTTGCACAGGGGTCACACAGGAGATATCCTGCATATCAGATATTTACATGACAATTCATAACAGTAGGAAAATTGTAGTTATGAAGCAGCAACAAAAATAATTTTATGGTTGGGGGTCACTACCCCAACATGAGGTTTCAGCATCAGGAAGGTTGAGAGCCACTGTTTTAGGACTGCATCATTGATGACTGTCCTCTGGCATTGACTGTGCTCCAGCAAGCACCCAGTGGCCCAACTTAATCCTTTATACATACTGAAGGAATGGTCATCAAGTTTATTGGCAGGTTCTGAGCTACTATGGAGAACCAAGGTGGGTCCCCTTATGACTTTCTGTGCAATTTAAGATCCTGAGATAAGAATAAAATGTTTTCTAGACAGTCCATAGAATAGCTTATTAAAGAAGGGTGGGGGCAGATTAGGATTTGTGCTTTGAGAAACATTGTACATCAGGACAGTTGATCCCATCGTTGCATCCTTTGGGAGTTTTTAAAATTACGCAACAGGAATAGAGGCAACCCCCAAAGTTCAGAAGTGTGTTGCTGAGATGGAGAGGTAAGGGGTTTGTAGCCTTGCCTCAAGGCATTCTTGATGGTTTCTTTGCTTCTGGGGTGGTAGAACACAAGACAAATACATTCACATTTATACGCGTGTGTATTTATATCTGAAAAAGCCTTTCAAGTTGCTAGGTTGAGCTTTTGCAAGTCTAGAGATTGAACCCAGGGCCTCGTATGTGTTAGGCAAATGCTTTGCCACTGAGCTACATCCCTATGTACTTGGTTGAATTTTGGTATCGGCATTCTGAACTCCTCCTGATATAGATGAGTGAGTACATGTTGTCATGTTGTTGGCCTCCAAATAATCTCTCTGCTTGGACCACAAGATGAGCAGGATGCTGACTGTCATGGGACTGTTTCAATCATCTCTCTGCTTCTCCCCTTCTTTCTTCCAATATGATCCCCCCCCCTCTCTCACACATACACACACACACACACACACACACGTGCCCACTCACACACATGCATAATAAGCATACAGACTCACACACATATGCCCACACACAGCATAAAATGTATATACAAGCTTATAAGAAATATGTTTATTTTTGTTGATTTTTAAATTTTTTTTTAGACAGGGTCTTTCTACACAGTCCTAACTGTTCTAGAACTCACTATGTAGACCAGGCTGGTCTTCCTATGCCTCCCAAGAGCACCCTGAGCCCTGCTAAGTTTAGAGTTAAAAAAGATTTGGGATCACATGTTTAAAATGGTTTGAACTCACTGGGCAGGTGACTTTCTAGCATATTCATGTTTTGTCATAGCAAAGCTAAAATGTCCCATCACAAGAAAGTCCCTCCCAGATAATGGGAACAAAAATAGAATCTGACCTTGAAGACCCTGCACTTATGCTGTGGTAGGTATAGAGTAGAACAGGCTTCGTGCCCCCTTGTGTTCCGTTCCTTTGTCTCCCTTAAGCCCCATTAGCAAACCTGTCCTTAGCAGCAATGTGTTTTAGTAGTAAATTCATGTTCAGACAGAGAGGAGGCGGCTGCCAGCGTTACCATGTAGCTGCAGTAGTGTCGATGTCCTGATACTGATGAGTAGTTCTAATAAGACTGGAAAATTCAGTGACTCTGTGGGCTGCACAGAAGCCCTGCTGTTGTTCTCTGCTGGACGCTCGGACAACTTGAAAGAATGCAAGCGTTACTCTTCCAAGAATTTCTTGAATCGGTTTCACAACCTTCGTGCGAGAGCCCTAAGCAGCAGGTTGAAGGCTTGTGCAAAGGCCAGGCCAAGTGGTATCTTAGGAAACGAACTGGACTATCTTGTTTCACAGAAGTCCCAGCTCTGAGAGCCTGGTCAGTGAGTTATTTAGCAACTCTTGGCCTCGGTGTCCTCATTTGTAGAATGATGGAGGATGAGGTGGATCAGTCTGGAGTTCTTTCTGGCTTTGGATGTCTCTGCCTGTATTTATTACTGACTGTTGAGGCTGCTATCTATTCTGGTGGTGTGGGCTGCCTGCCTTCTTCCTAGACAGGAAACAAGACAGCTGCATTTCGCATAGTAGGTGTGTGTGTATGTGTTTATGTTGTGTGTGAGTGGTAGTGTGTGTGGTATGTGTGATGTGTTTGTATGGTGTGTGGGGGGTGTATGAGTAGTGTGTGTGTGTGTGTGTGTGTGTGTGTGTGTGTGTGTATAGTTTTCTGATGCCATTCCTCCTCCTTCCCCCAGCTGATGACAGAAGAGACCTTATGTAGTTCAAGTTCAGGCTGTACTTTTGAAGTGTTTAAATTGGCATAAATCTGTCGTGTTGTCCCCAAAGAATAAGGTCTCTGTGTGCATCCCCTGATCCTAGGAGCACATTTTGCCCTTGTCACTGTCATGAGCCAAGTGTGAGCTCCACGGAAAGAGCCCCTTCTCTAAGCGTTCTCCCCAGGGTTGCTAGTGGGCCCACTTAGATCTAAGTTTGCAGCGCAGGATGCTGCAGTGTTTGGGGGCAGCTCTGCGCTCTTGTTCATTGGTTTACTCATTGTCTGCTATATTCCGCAGATACAGGAGAGCCGTCACATGACAAAGCATTCCCACGTTTGCGAGCTGGGTGTGGTGCTAGGGCTCACTGGAGAGGCAAATCTTGGGGGCTGAAGCTGGAGCAGAGAATCCCCGGCTCCTTTACCTACCTTTTCACTTCCCATTTTTACTCTCTTCCTTTTCTCTTAGCTTCCTTCTTCATGTGCACTCATCGTGCAAAGCAATGCGATCCCCAGTGACATTTTGTTCAAGACCGTCTCAAGTGTTGACTATTTTCCTTCCCGTTGCCCTCTCCTGTCCCCTTTTCCGTCATTTTTATCTTCTCCTCTGTTGTCTCCCTTCTACTGTGCCATAGGTACGTGCACACACCTTTGCACATACGAGAAAACATGAAATGGTTTTGCCTTTTTACGTCTGTCTTTAACATGATCTCCAGTTCCATCCATTTTCCTGCAAGTGACATGTTTATCTTCTTCTTGATGATGTCATTATGTATATGAACCACAGTTTTATACTTACCTCTGGACGAAAACTTGGGTTGATTCTCTAATTTGGTTATTGTGAACAATCCTGTAGTACACATGGATGAGCAGGTGCACCCACATCACATTGTATTTCTATCCAAATGGAGTTTAGTATAAGGATAATGCATCCTCCCCTGCTAAACTGAGTTCAACTAAAAGTCAAAGGCCCTTGCAGAGCATTGATGGAGAGGCATGATTCCACTGATGCCTTGGTAACTCTGAGGCGCGGTGCAGGGACCAGGAGCCTTCACGTGATAAGGCATTCCTAACCTTTGCTCAGGAAGACTTGAACAACCTACTTCACTCTCTGACCACCTGGGGAATCACATTTAAGTTGCTTGGCATCTGGAGCTTCTGGTGACAGCCAACCAGGTATGGGTGCCTGAGAAGCCCAACACTACTTGAAATGGGTCTCAAACACACTATTCAATTCATTTGAACCATACTCTTATGAGAGAGGAGAGAAATTAAAGTAGGGAAAAGGGGCAGAACCTAAGTAGCCAAGGGATGCCATCGAGATCAAGAAGGGATTGGGAGAAACAGCACCTTGCTGGCATCTCCTCAGGTTTCCGGTGTCTTGTGGTGTCTGGTGATCTTGCTTGGGTGCATATGTTCTTTCTTCCCTGGAACCACATTCTGCCTTAGGGAAACCCATGTGTGGCTCTGGTTCACCTTGTTCTACCTCATTTCACAGGCCATTTTTGGTTGAGTGTATATTTGAATCCAGGAGACTCTAGATAGCACACACCCGGCCATTTATTTCTGCATTTCTATCACTCAATTGTAGTGTTAATTTGCCATGGTTTATTCTAAGGAACCACAGTATTCTCCCACTTGTCTTGTGTTTCTGAGACCAATTTAGTTCCACATTTGCTAGTGTGTTTTGGAGCTTCTACACTGTTTGCAGGTCATGATGGCACATCTAATTCTTAAAAGTAAAGGTGGCTTTCTTGAATCAACATCCGCTTATGGCCCAAACAATTTCTAAGCACAGTCGTCTGTTTACTGTGAACACGATGATTTTATTTTTCGCACAAACCTCCTTGGATTCTTGCTAATTCCCAAACAGGTCAGTGCTATATGTTGATATCTTTTATTGGCCTTGACACTAGCATTAGAGCTGTTTCCACAATTTCTTCTCACCCTTTCTCATGGGAACACGTGGTATTCAATAGTTAAGGCTATTTGTATTCTACTTACTCCTTATCAAGTTTCTCAGTACAAGCTGGGCATCTCTATGATGACAGTCTTGAGACTCAAAAATGTCGTGTTTAGTACATTTCTGAAACCCGTGAGCCAAAATTCGTTCAAGGAAACTTCCTCAGGTATATTTGCCACAGTTGCAGGAAGTAGTTTGACACAGTGCCTGTCCAGTGTCAAGAGCTAGGTATGGGGATACAGTGAAATAAAAACACAGTGTGGTTAACCACATAGTTACCGAACTGAATAGGAAGACAAACTGTGGTAGGTGCTCTGAGGGAACAAAAACTATGGGCTAAGGGAGGCCTGGGAAGAGTTTCTGAAGATCACAGTGCTTGACCTGTTGGTGGGGGTGTTGAACTTGTGGACAAGTGGAAGGGTGAGGTGATAAATGGTAAACCCTATAGGATATATCCGGGATGTGGGTGGATAAAGAATAATGGGACTATATAGCTCAGTGGTAGAGTGCTTGGTCTACCATGCAGGAGGCACTGTGTTCCATTCCTAGCCTAAATAAATAAACAAATGTAATGGAAGTCACAGGAATCTCTGAGTGACTGCGGTTGGAATGGTAGGAGGCAACTTGACCAGACATTCATTTGCAGGAAGCCTTCTGAAGGTGCTCACACCCGCAATCCCAGCATCTGGGAGGCTGAGGTAGAAAGTCCAGAGTTCAAGGCCTGTCCAGGTTACGTGTCTAGATCTTATCTCACAAAACTAAAATGTTCGTGGTGGTGGAGAGCAATGGAGAAAGACTAAGTGTGGGAAACGGGCACGATATGGGTTGATGGAGTGAGTGGGGAGCCCTGATGAGCTGTTTTTTGTAGCTGGATGGGGCAGCGGCAGGGATGTAAACAGCAGGAAGAAGAGGGGATGAATCTGAGAGATGTAAGAGGGAAGCGAGAAGGGTGCGGTAGCAGATAAGATATGAAGGGGCCCTGAGAGAAAGTGTGGTGTCCCTCCTGGAGAGAGTGTGTTCTTCTCAGGGACTGGGACTCTGGAAGCCTGGATACCAGGCTAGTGGGAAAGATCATGTTACTGATGCTCATGTTGAATTGGAGGCAGGATGCCTCCTGGGACACAGAGGTGGAGCTATCTGCTGCTCTAGCCTTGGTTGATAGAGCTCTGGAGGTTTAAAGAACAAAGCAGAGGGGATAGAGCTTGGCACTCTCAGTGTGTGTGTGTGTGTGTGTGTGTGTGTGTGTGTGTGTGTTTGTAGACCAGAGATCAATACTAGCTATCCTCTTTAGTCCCTCTACACTGTAGTTTTTGAATCACCGTCTCTTGGGGATCGGGTGTCATTGATTCAGCCATGTTGACTGACCGCTGAGCTCCAGAGACTTGTCTGCACCTATCCTCCAGTACTGATTACAGAATGTCAGAAATGTTTGAATCAAGGACGTACCACCTGTATGGAGAAGTATGAGAACTTGAATTGATGTATTGACCTTGGTATCCTGGAGGCTGTTGGGTGGTTTGGGGGAGTCCTTGGTGGAGAAACCTGGGCAAATTAGAATGGGGTAGTGTCCTGTCTAGTTTTATGTCAACTTGACATAAAACTTCCCTCAGAGAGGAGGGAACCTCGATTGAAAAACTGCTTCCATTTGGGCTGAGGGCAAACCTGTAGAGGATTTTTTAAAATTACTGTTTTATGAGGGAGAACCCAGCCCATTATGAGCGGGATGGACCCTGGGTTGGTAGTCTTGGGTTCCATAAGAAAGCAGGCTGAACAAATCATGTGACACAAGCCAGTGGGCAGCACCCCTCATGGCCTCTGCAGCAGCTCCTGCCTCCAGGTTCCTGCCTTGTCATCCTTCAGAGACGAACAGTAATGCTGGAAGCATCAACCAGATAAAGCTTTTCCTTCTCACGTTGCATTAGTCATGGTGTTTCATCACAGCACTAGTGACCCGAAGATGGGTAGGGTAGGATTTAGGAGGAATCGAGGATATGGAGGCCCAGAAAGAAGGCAGCTGGTGTGAACTCTGGCTGGGGAGAGAGGAAAGGGTTAAGCATGCCGGGAGGGGCTTAAACATGAATGGTCCCTGGGAGGAATCCTGCCAGCATGACTGACTCTGCAGGTGAGAAACAAGGCGACCAAGAGAGGAAGGTGTGTGCTGCCAGCAAGTTTCCTAGTTTTCTGTGCAACGGAGGTTTTCCCTAGGTCTTTTCTAAGGTCTTAATCTTTCCAGTCTGAGAAGCTTTCACTTTGTAGTCTATGCCTCTTTGCCAGTTGTTTTCTTTACATAGAAACCAGTGTCTTTCTCCCTACATTCTCATCTAGTTAAGTTTAGTATTTTTATTGTAAAGCAGATGTGATCCTCCAGCAGCTTGGTTAATTGTCATCCTTGTGGTTACACAGGCATGAGGTACGACTTATCCACCTAGGTTCTGCTTTCTCCCTGCTTCACATCAGACTTCACGACAGACTCTTCTTCCCCAGCCCCTATGTGGCTGTTGACGTTTTGAAAAAATAAAATATTGGATGTATCTTCTTGGCTCTCCTCTGCTTAAAACCTAAATCCTTTTTTTCTTTCTTTCTCTAATGTTGGTTTCTGTCAATAAACCTGCTGTCTCTAGAGCTCACTGAATCCATGTGTATGTCTCTGTTCATGTCATCTGAAGGTGACCTGTTCCTCTTGATATTGCATGTGCTGTTAGAAAATAAGGTTTTTCTTTGCTGGAGTAAAGTTTTCAAATTTGCATCTCAAAAATAACTATTCCCTCCTCCCCACCCCCAACATCTTTTATTTTTTAAAAATGTATCTGATGACATTCAGTTTGTTTTGTAAAATCCTTTGGCCTTTAAATATTTAGGCTGTGCTTGATGTTAGCATAGGAGATCTAACACTGCAAGTTAAAAAAGATGCAGTAAGTTGCTCTTGGTCTACACTGGAAGTCATTCCACTCCTCAGTTGGATGCTAACCTAGAGTTTTAGGAGCAGCAAGGGAAGTGGGGGGCTGGTTGTCCCAGAACAGCTTGGCTACTTCCTGTTTGGGGGTGCGGAGGGTTAGTCACATGATTTCTTTCTTTTTCCTGGGACTCCAGAGTGTTCTGTGAAGATCACATGCTGAAGTGCGCTCTTTACTCTAGGATGGGGGAGCCCTACGACCCTGAGTATAACACATATGGAATATCCCTTATCCAAATGCTTGGGTCCAGATGTGCTTCAAATTTTGGATTTTTTCCAATTCTAGAGTTATTTACACAGACATAATGAGCTATCTTAGGGATGAGACCGAAGTCTAAACACAAAATCCAATGATGTTTTGTGTACACCCAATATACATAGCCCACTAGTGATGCATGCAGTATTTTAAATAGTTCTGTGCGTGAGACAAGTTTCACGGCGTGGAATTTTCTACTTGTGGTATCATGTCAACACTCAACAACTTTGGATCTTGCAGTGGTTCAGACTAGGAATGCTCAACTCTGCTTACAAACCAAGACACGTTGTCATGGTGATGAGAAATGTAGGTCACTCCTGGAGAAAACTGATCCCCACCCCCATGCCAAACACCTGTCTAGGTAGCTTGAGGTTTATGGGTGGGTGCAGTGTTGTGCCAGCTAGGGTTTTTTTCCCCCCCTCGAATGATCTTTTCTCAGAAACTATGACATAGTGACAGACACTTGTGGTTTTCCCATTGATGCTGCTGGAAGAAGAGAGAGGACACAGTACCTACCTTCGAAGTGATGGCGTAAACTCACACATGTTGCTGAAATGAGTGAAGTTCGTTCATTCGTTCACGGATTGTGATGGCTCATTTCCGGGCTTCTCTTCTCCTGTACCATAACTGGCATCTTGCTATTAGCCATCATGGAGAATGAGAAAAGAGGTGTTGGGTGTATGGGATTCAAATCGACAGGCACTTACTGAAATCGGTTGTCTTTTTCTGCTTGCCTTTTTCTGCTGGACTGGACTGGGGAGAAGGCTGTTCTGACTTTACATGTAAAGTTTCCTTTTGCTTTCAACTCCAGTTCCCTCTTAAGTGACTAAGGCCATGAGGCAGGATGATTTTTCTTAACTGTCTTCCTGTGACCTACCGTGTCTGGTGCTGGCAGTGCTATGAAGAGAACTTTAACATTCAGTTATGTCTTTTGCCTTTCCAAAAAAAAAAAAAAGAAAAGAAAAAAAGTCTCTTTATGGAGGGGGGAGGACATGGCTGGGGGAAAAACACTTGTACATAAAACAGCTGTTAAGCAAATCTCCACACACAGAGATCAAGAGAATGTGAAGAAATATGTTCTTCTGAGGACCCTTTTAGCAACTTGGAACCTCCTTTGGAGAATAAATACAGCCACACTACAAGCTTTTGGTAACTTAGTTACTGAGAAATACACTGAGCTACTTAGACCCTCAAACCTTGATTGAAAAATCAAACAACCAACAAAGAATTCTGATTTCTATTTTAATAATGCACAAGATGCTAAAGAGACTTGAAGAATGTGTGTTTGCTCTTTGATTAACTGTTTGCCCCCAAAGAGTGTCAAAAAAATGCTCAAGGCAGAAGAATTGGATTCCAGCAGAAGGATTTGGTCTCCAGACTCTATGTACAATGAGAAAGGATCTCTAGCTTCTTCTCACTCTTCCTTCCTGTGGCTAGCTGTGTTGGGGACACTGCTCAATGGCATTCTGGAAATCTCTGCATTGTCCTCCAGAGAGCACCCCTAGACTCACCTCTCTTCTACACTCTTAGGAACACTTGGGACAGTATTTTGCCTGAGGTATCTTGGGGTCTCATCTCTGAAGTATGAAGTCCCTCTAAAGCTTCATGGTCACACTCAGAGAATTCTTGTTGTGTGCTACAGATGTTTTTTAGTTTATTTCCAAACAGCTGTTTTTCCCTTCTTTAGTCTGTTTTCCTTTTATTTATTTCTTTTTCCTTTTTTTTTCTTCAATAAAATCCTTCCGGAAACCATTCAGCCCGCATCCTTGGCAAAGTGCTGGCAGAGGCCTTCAGGTTCCCTGTCGTGGTACACCCTCACCAGCACCTGTTGCTGCGACCACTCCATTTAGCAGGTTGCTGTTTGGAAAGCTAGAATGAATGCGTGTCAGAACTGTAGACTCAACCGCCCTAGAACAGAGCAGACCCTGGTGATGAGCAGCCCCTTCCTGCCGTTTCACAGACAGTGTAGAAAGTGGAGATTACAGGGGGTTGCACTCGTGATTGATGGCCAGCTCAGATGGGGCTTCAGGTAGGAAAGCCCTGTTTGCAGGCTTTCGGTCGGTCCTGGGTTTAAAGGAAGTAGTTTCCTTAAGGTACCCGCGTTGGCATTCCCTGCCCCTTGAGCCTTTGCCAGTAGCTAGCTGTCCCTGACTGTTAAGAGGTATGGACAGAAGAAGGACTTCAGACCCACAGATAATCCTTAAATCTTGTTAATGGTTTTTGCATCCTTCGCTAGGATCATTTTCCCCAGAGCCGCCCCACGTGGAGCTAAATGGCTAATTTAAATGCAGTCTCCAGTTGTTTCCCCACCCCGCTAATCCTCTGCTCAAGGGTCAGGGACGGTGGGAGGCAATTAAAAAAAAAAAAAAAAGTCCAACCAGGGAGGGAGAGATGAACCGAGGCGGAGACCTTGGATAACTGTCTGTCAACTCTTAGAAAGGGGGCGTGGGGAGGGATATGTCTGCGTGTCCCCTTTGCCAGTTGTACAAGTACAAGTTCCCCATCTGTGCCGCAAACATGGACACGGACACGGCAAAGCACCACAGTGAGTCAGCGTCAGAGATGGAGTTACACCTCTCAAGCAGCTATCGAGTACCTCGGGATGAAGTGCGCAAAGGCCCGAGAGTGAGAACAATCTATAAAGGCGGGTTTGGCCGGCTCTCAAAAATCTTAGACAGTTGCAACACAGTCCTTGGCTCCAATGTTGAATTTTTCCCATTCATGCACATTTTTTTTGACAGATGAATTGTTGCAGACTGTGGAAAAGCTCTGCAAGGAATCCACTCTGTCCCTCCTCTCTCCATCTGCTTGCAGCCTTCCGGCTAGCAAACCCAGGTGCCCTGCCTTCTGAGTCATGTGCCCCTTGACCCTCCTCAGCCCTAGCTGCTCTGTCTAGAGAGGTCTAGGCCACACCAAGGGGGCCGATGTGTGTATGTATTAAGCTGGAATGAGCCCTCTATTTGCTAAATCCTGGACATTGGTATAAGTCTTCTGGAATTTGTATTTCTTAATTCCTATGGAATGCTTATTACTTTCATTATAGCAGTAAGATTAAAAAAAGAAAAAAGAAAAAACCCTCAGAAGCCCACAGTGACTTACCCTTGACATTTTCCTTCCAAAGCTGGCCTTCCTTTTTGGCTGATAAGTAAGCTCTCATTTATATCTGGCAAGACAGACACCTTCTGGATTTCTGGCTGGTAGATTTTGTTGGTATTTCTTCTTTGTTTGTTTTTGAGACAGAAACCCACCACGTGAGCCCCAGCTGGGGCTCCAGCCTTCCTGAATTAGGAATACAGATGTGTACCATGGCACCCTGCTTTTAGATTTTTTAAAAAAAAATAAGCGGGGGTGTTTTTTCCCTGTATGGTAGTGTATGCCTATGCCTATCTGGGTACTAGAGAGGCTGAGGCAGGAGGATTTTGAGTTCCAGATTAGTTAAGGCAATACAATGAGGCTCCATCTCAGAAAAGAAATTAAAATCAAGCTATTTTTTTTTGATGAAATGGGCACCCGACTTGACATCGTTTTAAATATATAGCTTTAGACCATATGCAATAAATGTGCCCTGTTACAGATCCCATAAATGGGTGATTGGTGTTTAATTGCAAGGATGGTCCAGTCTCCTGGTATGGGCAGTCTTTGTATAACTCTGAAATTTATTTCCTGAATCACTGGAGTAAAATGAAGGCTTTAAAGAATCCACAAGCCAGTGCTACCATGGAGACCACGAAGGTCTTTGAGTGACAATTAAAATACATGCTGTAGCAGGATCATAGATCAGCTTCCTCAGATGGACTTTAGATAGATAGTAAATAATGGCCAAAGATGGAACACATGTGTGTGTGGTTGTGTAACATATAAACCCTTTATATGTTTTTAAGCCATCAACTAAAGATTAAAAAAAAAAACTTGGATAGTTTCAAAGTTGCACGTGACATCCCAAGAATCCTGATGCTGTGTATGTGTGAGTATACATTCAGCAGCACATTAAAGTTGGGAAGTTTTCTCCTAACTACTCCAGAAAATATTCATGGCAAATTATGGGGGAGAAAAAGTCAGGAATGGTTATTTTGTTTTCTAATTTAAATAAACTTATTAACATGACAATCAACCTTATTGACATATGCCCCAACCATATTAACATATATTTCAACCTTATTGACATATATCCCAACCAACAACATTCTATATAAAATTCTGTATTGAATTCTAACATGTGTATGTTGAAAGCGAGAGACAGTAAGACCTTGTGGTATTTGTTCCCAGCCAGTCCTTGCCATGGCTTATCCTCACCTCCACTTGTCTTCAGAAGACATGGTTGTCCTCAGGAGCTCTTCCGTCAGAATGTATTTTTAGATGCCTGTTTGTATTTAGCACTCATAGCTCTCCCCCATAGATTTGTGGTATATGCTTAATGATTAATGGCATATGTTTAATGCATTGAGCTTGATTTGATGTATTTACAATGAAATGTCACCTGAAGTATTTACCATAGTCAACCATCACTTGTGCTTCATCTAGTCAAGTAATAAACCCATTATGTGAGCTTCATCTTTTTGGGTGAGATGAGTTAGTCTACCTTCTTAGCAGATTTCAAGTATGTGGTCCATGTTATTAACCATTTTCACTATTGTACCTTAGGTCTGAAGGTTTGAGCAATGGAAGCTTTCTAGAGCTGAGACTTGTACATTCTGTTCTACATCTCCCTGTCTGTCTTGTAACCTAACAAGGTTGAGAAAGAATATCTCCACAACACTCGTTACACAGAAAGACAACAGGGAAATTTCCAGTAATAGGTGTTTAGGCTTCTCAGCTAGCTAGCTTTGTGGAAAGGGGTTGTTCTGACCCACCTTGGGGAGAGACTGTGAGGTGAAAGACACGAGGGCAGAACTTCAGAGTCTTTGTGTCTAAGGCCTTTACTTAGGGGTGACATTGTTTGAGCCCCAACACAGGAAAATGTTCATCTTGACACTGAACTTCTGGGAACTTAACCCTCAAAAACAACCCACACTCATGTCTGCTCCTGAACAACATTGTAAACACCCCATTGTGAACCATAACTGGGAGATGAGTCTTGTTGGGATGTGGAGAGAAAACTTCTTAAAATGTTGTGAAAGATGAAAAACTGTATTATTTGACTACTCATAAAAGACCAGGCACAGATGAGAAGACTATGGAAGGAAGAGTGAGTCCCATGAGACTATGATTCACACGGATCTGTGAATTGAAACTATATGGATGGTGTTAAAAGACAAGGAGGAAGACAAGGTGGCAGATGCCTGGGTCTCCTGGGAATGGGCCACTTGTTCCTAAGCAGCCAGGTCCAAAATGTTTTGACCAAAACACATGGGTCCAGTCTTCATTGTCTATCTTGTGGGAGATGACTCTCCGCAAGTAGCCTTTTACAAATGACCACCCTGTCTTTTAAAGATGAAGAAGGCTCTTTGGGGGCCTTTGAGCCTGAACAATGCACAAGTCCATGGAGTGTGGCTGCTTTTCACACTTTCCACCCACCAAGGAATGGGGCTGTGGGACTAGATAGCATTGTGTGTCTGAAATCCATATCCCTGTCTTTCTGCCTGTTCCACTTTGTGAGACTTTATCTAGGGAGTGGCAGGGAGTGCCTGTTGGACAGTTGGCCATTGTGGCTCTTGGGACATTAAGTAGTACTAACATAATTGAATGGGCCACAAACCCACCAGCTTCTGTCACCCCTGTGTGATATCACCTGCATTGTCCAGGGCTGTTTCCCACCAGTTGCCATAGAAGAATGGGTGTCTGCCCAATTCCTCCTCCACCCCTGAGTACCTCACAAATCCACCCATCTCTGCCCACTTTCTTGTTCAAATATGCCTGTCTATAGACTCCTCCCCAGGGCACCAAAATAAGCTTGGCTGTTTCCTTCCCAAATGCCTTTCTCCAGCCTGTTTCCCACTCTGTACTCTAGGTTAGAAATCTTACTGACTGGCTTTTCCTCATAGGGTTGGATCTCAATTATTGAATTTGTATGGCTTCAGAAAGTGGCAAGGATATGTCTATCATTTTTTCCAGTTATCATTTTTTTTCCAGGCAAGTCCACCGGACTAAGTTTTCACATTTTCTACTCTTGTCTCTTCCCACTTCAATGTATGCTGTGTAACAGTTTAGCAATACTGTGACTAAGTGACTAATGGCAGGTTCTTTCTAAATAATAGAAGTTTAATTAGCTCAGGTTTTAAAGTCAGAGTCAAGGGTTGGGTGTTTTCATTGATTCAGTCTGTAGTGAGGGCCTTCCAGGCTGGGTAGCATAACCATCATAGGAATTTGTAGGAAAGTGATCACCTGGTAAGGAAAGAACACAGAACACAGAACAAAAAGACAGCCTTATTGTATTATAACTTCCTCTCAATAGGACTAACAGATTCCACAAGAACCACCTATTCTTCCTGAAGACCTTGGGCTCAATCACTTCCCACTAGGCCCCACCCCTTCCAGGTCCTATCACCTTTCTACATTATCATGCTGAAGACCGTTTGCCAACACATTGACCTTTGGAGGAGAAACCCCCTCAGAAGCATAGCTCTCCTGGACTTTGAGGCACCTAGTCCAGGCCAACTCGCGTCAAGATCACGTGGCTGTATGGCAGTTGGTTTCATTCTTGAGCACATGCTGGTCATACCAGCAATCCCCCCCCCGCCACCCCCTGGGGTCCTTATTCTCCACAGTGTTTTCCTGAGTTAAGCAAACAGCTTCTGCCCCTGGGCTGTTGATGACTCTCAGGGTTCTCAGACGGGATCTGAAAATATACTGCATGCGGTCACTTTGGAGCATAAGCTTTGCCTGAGGATGGGGCTCATCTTCTGGGCCCCATACTCATGTTAGTCAGAGGACAAAGAGGAGACTATCAGGGACCTAAAATATGAATGCATCATTGATAATTTGCAGTAAATATGCTGCCCTCACAGCAGTCCCAGATCATCCTGTCACTGTCGAGGGAAGACAAGAAAATGAAATGCTATGTGGCAGCAGCCATCACATTTACCCAAGGTCTAGGGTGGGATGAGGGTTTGGACATGGCTGACTTGATATCACTGTTGTTTAAAAATAAATAAATAAAAGGCCAGTCTCCAAGGAACACTTATCATGGTGTGAAAAGAACCAGCTGCAGAATTTAACTTATTCAAGACCTTCCCTTCTCCACAGAAAAAGTTTTCTCTACCTCAGGATCACCTTACTATCTAGGAAATTATAAGGATCCCTTTGGAAAACACATTAGCTTATGTTTTTGTTTTTGTTTTTGTTTTGGTAAGCAAACTAGAGATAATTACTATGTTAAAGAAATAACAAGGAACATGGAGTCAATCTCTTCTTTGTTAGTCACTATAGATAAAGCACCTACTGTGTGCTGGGATTGGATGGTCCAGTGGGATTGAAACTTTGTCTCCATGTCTATAACTTTGCCTGAGGAGAAACGCGAGATAGGAGGTTTTGTTTTATATATAGCCTGTGATTTTGAAAGAAGCATAGAGAGTAGCTGCGGAGGTTGCCAAGGAGGGACCCCAGCTCCATCTGAGGTGCTGACTTAGATGATCAGATTCAGAGGAACATCCTTAAAAAAAAAAGTCAGTTTCAGTAGATAATCTAGAGCAGCCTTTCCCAACCTGTGTGTAATGACTGTTGGAAGACACGTTTCCAATGGTCTTAGGACCTCCCAACCGTAAATTAATTTTTTGTAGCTACTTTGTAATTTTTCTGTTTTGAAGACCACCAGAAATATGTGTTTTTTGATGGTTGCAACTCACAGGTTGAGAACTACTGATCTAGAGAATGTGATTGGCAGAGCTAGGGCCTGCTCCAGGCTGGGTAGATGGAGAAAGGGAAGTCACAGAATACAAATCAGCTGTCACACAGAGATCTTTACCACAGAGGGATGTGGCCAAAGAGGCCAGACATCAGGCTAGTTGGAGACCATTTAGATGCAACCTTCTTGTTGATGACAATGCACTGAAGTGATCTAATCAGGAATAATGTGGTCAGCCTGTGTGATCTTAAGGTACTCCACAATGCACACTTGGTGTGAGGCAAGTAGATGAAATAGAACCTGGAGGTGGAAAGCCATCCTATAATATAGGAAAGGGATGAAGGCACGGATGAAGATCTAGAAGCACAGCAAAAGTGTAGGAGGGGAATTCAATTCCAGAACTGGAGAGTGATGGTCAAGAGTGCAAGGTATAAAAGACTCCAAGGCACAGATCTTAAGAACTTGGTGGATGGGTGACTCTTAGTAACTTAGAGAATAAAGGGGAACAGGAGATTTGTAGGAAAGACAGGTTGACATTTGCTGAGTTAGAGGAACCTTTTGAACTCATCAGGTAGACAACTAGAAGTTTCAAGAAAGGCCAAGACTAGAGTTGAGAGACTACAGTCTAGATTGATACATAACTTAATAAACATGAATGGCATTGCCCAGAGTACTTGAGATTAAAAATGAGGTAGTTTCTGGGATAGGCTAAGAAGCAGGTAGGTAGTAAAAAGGATTCTGGGAAGGAGGTGAGATAGACAGCAAGGTGTGGAATGCCAAGAGGGAAGGCCAGTGGAGTCAATATGTTGCTCTGCAGAGAGGTCTTAAAAAGCAGAGAAGAACTCCACCTGTGTTTCCAGAGGGAGGAAGAAAGAGGGGGGAGACAGGGAGATATAGAAACTAAGAGATGGGAAGATGGGGTGGGAGAGAGAGAAATGGAGGTGAGAGAGATAGGAGAGACAGACAGACAGACAGACAGACAGACAGAGCAAGCTCAAGATTCATTCATCCATCCATCTATCCATGGTGTGGTTGGTGCAGGGGAGGGATGTCTTGGCAGAGTTAGTGAGGGTGAAGCCAGAGGTAGCCACAGTGGCTGAGAAAGGTTGGTGGTGTTTAGGAAAGTTCTTTTTGGGCCAGATGGATGGACACATGATTATTTCTCCATCCCATTTTCCACATAGTTGTTCAAAGGCCTGCTAAATGGCATCCCTTCTTCCTTATGCACAAGAGGCCTAGAGCTAAGATTAATATTTGATGCAGGGAGATTGACCAATCCTACCCCATGTTCTTACCAGATATAAAATGGATATTCTAGGTAGAGAAAAAAATTTCAGTATGTCTCCAGTGTCTTGGTTCTAAGACAATCTAGACTTCCTTGTGATAGTTATTTTGCTAGAAAAAGCAACACTTAGCATAGTTATTTTGCTAGAAAAAGCAACACTTAGCAAATAATATGATTTTTCCTTTTTTTTAAAGTTTTATTTATTTACTTTATGTATATGGATGTTTTCTCTGCATGTCTGTGAATCATGTGAATATGAGACCAGGAGAGGGTGTCAGATCCCCTGGGACTGGAATTACAGAGTTGTGGTTACAAGTGATTGTGACTTGCGAGCCATTATGTGGGTACAGGGAATTTGAACTTAGGTTTTTTCTGGGAGAGCAGCAAGTGCTCTTAACCACTGAGCTATCTTTCCAGTACCCATCCCCACCCCACCCCACCCCCGTTTTTTTTTTTTTTTTTCTTTTTCAAGGCATGATCTGAGGTATGTGAAATAGGCCCCTAGAGCAGGAACTTCTTCTTCTTTAAAGATTTATTTTATATATATATATATACACACACACACACACACATACACACATATATATGTACACTGTAGCTGTCTTCAGACACACCAGAAGAGGGCGTCAGATCTTGTTACGGATGGTTGTGAGCCACCATGTGGTTGCTGGGATTTGAACTCAGGACCTTCGGAAGAGCAGTCGGTGCTCTTAACGGATTAGCCATCTCTCCAGCCCTGATTTTTCCTTCTTTATTGATTTAGTGTAGCTATCCCTATACTGCTTAGTAATGGCAACACATGCAATCTTAGTTCTACCTTACAACAAGATTTAATCAATAAAGAAACTAATGCCCACTAAAAAAAAAAACATAAAATTTCCAGAATCACACAGAATCAAATCTTTACATTTTTAAATTAGTGAAATGCCTTGGGAAATGGTGGTACCAATCTGTCTGGATACTTGGTTCTATCTTAAATGATTCATCCCAGCCTTAGGCTTATAAAAAGAACCCAAAGATTCTTTTGTTTGTTTTAAATTTTTTTTGTAATGTGGGTTGGAGTTTATTATTTGTCAACTTTAAAATTCTGAATGTAAGCCCCTTTATTGAGTCCCACCTCTTCACGGTATGCTTCAGTATAGAAGAACCAATCCAAAGATGAGGAGGTTTTGGTAAAGCAACAGGAAATTTTGCAGTAACTACAACAAATATACATCGTCACACTCTTTGTGAGGTGACATACTGGAAATTCCAGGTGGTGCTTATTTTTAAATGTATGCTCTATTTAATGTGTCCCTAAGTTCTCAGTCTCCAAAATAAATCCAGTGGTGTGGGCAGCACCCCATCTTCCATCTGCCATGCAGAACGTGGGCTGTTACAAATCCCAAGCAACCAAGTGTTAGAATCATTCCAGCTTTGTCTTGGCATCCAGTGCCAAGGAGCAGATATTCTAATAGGTGATGTAGTTTAATCTTCATAAGCACCTAAGAATTCATTGAGTAAGAAGCTAAGGTTAGCAACTGACCTTGGCAAATGGAGGCTTATAAATTCTGTCAATGTGAAATTGGATTGTAGTTGAAGGATGAGAGTGGGTGTTGAGGAAGAAGGGGCGTAAACCACCACCCTGCAAATGGGGACATTTCCTCACAAAACTGTTCTTCTTGGACATTATTCACGACTGTACCTTTGATTTATTTTTCTCCATGGGTCTGTAAATCTCTTTCTTGGATTGAGGGTTGCATGAGTAGTAAGTTCCATGTGCGCAGAGAGGGCTTGGTTCATCTCTTAGGCTGCAACTTTAATAAATATGGCAACAAAATGTTAGAGACATCAACATAAAAAGGTAATTTAGGGTCTGAATTTAGGGTCTGTGTTTAATTTTATGTGTATTTCTCTTTTTTTTTTTTAACTAATGGACCTTCTCTGTGAAGATTAGTCTCATCATGATGGGACAAGAAGCCCAGACGCTAGCACTTGAGTAGAGGTGTCCATGGGCTCATCATTCTTGTGAGGTGGGGTGGCTTCTGCTCGTTATCATCTTGTGGATCTTCTACATCTGTTGTTTGCTTTCCCCCTTTCCCCCAACCCCAACCCAAGCTAATGTACATATGGAATTCTCTAGCACTTCAATCTTAGACTGTTAACTAGTTGACTTGCTTGTTTGGGTAAAGTACTGTAGACTCCAAGACTTTGGATTTACTGATGTGAAAAAAATCACCCTGTACTTTAACCTAAGAATGTGTCACTGCAGAGTTTATTACTTTTGAGGAGTCATAACATTTGAGGGTCAAAGTCCATGTATACTTGTAGGTTAAGTAGCCATAGCTATCCTTGTCATAAGTCATGGAATCGAACCAGTTACAAGACCAGAAGGCTCTGGACCTGGTAGTCCAATGACCTGGACTACTTTCCTTACTAAACTGAGGCCTTACATGGTCAAATCCAGGAGAAGCCTACCACCTCTTCTAGTCTGTGTTGGAAGGCCATACTTCTGCACAGTGCTCATTCTGGTATAGTATGAATGGTTGTATCTACAAACATCTTACGTTATTGTCATAAAAGAACAGAGTGCACCAGGACTCATATTTTCTATTCCTCAAGCCAATAGCATTCTCCCACTTATCTCGAAAGTGCTTCTTAGGTGTCCTACACTCAGCTGCTGGACACGGTCACATACCACATAGATGGTCACAGGGCAGATAGACCATCCACCTGTTCATGAGAAATACTTCCAAATAAAGTCTTTGGATTTTGAACTATGCATAGCATTAAAAAATGCTACAAATGAATTCCCTTATATTCAGACTTTATAGTAACCCACATAACAACCAGAGGAATGTATGCTAGGGTTAGAGGTGACTTTATTCCACAGACTCTGTGGCTAGATGCCTGGGAAACACAGGGAAACTGGGAACGTGGTCACCAGTGGGCCCTTTTGGCAGGCAGAGGGGATTGAATCATCTCATTACCTCATTTTTAATTATTACCTCTTGACCTCATTCACTCACTCTCCCTTACCACATCATGTACTGACTTTAATTGGTCAGTAGCCGAAGAGTAACAAGCTTACTCGAACTTTCCAACACAGCTCAAGAAAACTTGGGCTACCGCGGATTCCAAGGTTTTGGATGGCAGAACCTGGCAGGGGACTCCAAAGCAGGCAGAGAGGAGAGGGCGGCTCGTTCAACAGAATCACCTCATTTTGAAGACCTAAGAGCCAAGTTCATTTGCTAAAATTACTACACTCAGTTCTCAATTATGCATTTCAAGGATTATTTATGTTGCGGATTGTCAATGATCACCCTGCCTCGGCCAACGAAAGCAGGGGATGGAGTCAGATGCTAAATCAGTAATTGTGTATAAAGTAGGATCCAGAGAACGGCTAATAACTTGGATTATTCAACAGGGAAGGCCTGTTGGAATTACTGAAGGAATTGCTGTAATGAAAATAAGGTTTGTTTGATTGAAGATGGTTATTCCATGCAAGTTACCTGCCTTTTCTGAACCTCAGAATCTCCCTTTAAGTTAGCGCTGTACCAAGATAGAACTTAAGTTTCCCTCCAGTGCTGACATCCTATAAACATAGGACTGTTAATTTAAAAGGCCAAGGGTAATGTAATGACATGGTCAAGTAATCTTGACCAGTGTAGCTTAATAAACAAGTAACCATGATGCCTAGTATTGTGACATACGCCTTCCACCCCAGCCCTCGGGAGGCAGAGGCAGGCAGATATCTGTGAGTTGGAGGCCAGCCTGGTCTACAATGTGAGCTCTAGGACAGCCAAGGTTATATTGCACAGAGAAATCCTGTCTTGAAAAGATAAAAACAAAAACAAAACAAAAAAGCAAGCAATTGTGATCTCAAATTAAAGTACCACCAGCTCATATCTATTTTAACTTCTGTTAAGTCTATACTGTTGTTTCTTTGGGGGGAGGGTTGTTTTTGTTTTTGTTGTTTTAAAGAATCTATAAAATTTAAAATCATGTCATCCTAGAATCTTTGAACTAGAAAAATCTTTGGTTTTAGTCTCCAGCCTTGTTAGTAGTTGAGTTTTTTCTTTTACCTAGACATTTGTTTGCTCAAGGGATTGATTGCTTGTTGGTTAATGGTGGAGGGTCTGGCATTGATAAACAGTCGCTGAATCAGTGAAATTGGTGTGCTATAGTTTGGACCTTTAATGTACCCTAAAGTCTGTATGTCAAAGGTATAACTGTATGTCAAAGGCTGGATGTAATGGATACTTTAGAAGGCAGTGTCTTGTGGGAGGTCTTTAGGTTATTAGTGCTTGCCCTTAGGGATAGTGGGGCCCTGACCTCTTCCTGTCCCTCATTCTGTCTCCTTGGTCCTATATATATTACCTGTCATGCCCATCTGATGACAGCCATCAGAGCCTCAAAGCAATGGCTCAATAGAAATCATCCCCTCCCCACACTGTGAGCCCAGACAGTCCTCTATTTCTGAGTCATTTGTCTCGGTTATTTTATCATAGCAACATAAAGCTGACTAGCACATAGCGTGTAACGGATGCTTTGCAAGTCTTTATGCCCACCATTTTTCCATTATCATTTGGATAGGATATCTTCTTCTAACCAAGAGGTGGACTTGATTGTACTGAAGACAAAGGCGTGTGAAAGTGCTTTATTTAAAACTCCCTCTCTGCAGGGAGCCTCACTCCTCCTGGTCCCTGCCTTCAGGCATAATCAGATTTACTGGGACCTTTTGTCTTAGATGCTGGGCTATAAAATGGGGGTGATCCTCCCCTTACTTCATCTTCAAGTAACAGATACAGAGATGATAGATATGAATGGTCCTTGAATTTCTTAAGGAGAGAAAGTTTAAATGTACATTTGAAAATTTACCCTATAGAGCCAAATATTTCCAATAGAAAACTTCAAACGCGGTCAATAATGTCCATAAAATGTCTCATTTGATCTCACGTTTCCCTATGGATTAGCTTCTTTCTCTGTGGCTCGCATGGCCTCTAAAATCAAACATTTCTCTACCCTTGTCCACAGAGGGTTCAAAGCCAGGTCTAAAACATGTTGGTTTAGGGAGGCAGGATCCCTGTTTTGACTGTATTATACACTAGCTTAGCTTCTCTTACTATTTACAGACATTTTTTTTTTTCTTCTAGAGCAGAAGAAACTTTCCTAATGCTATAATCCTTTAATACAGTTCCTCATGCTGTGGTGACCCCCCCAACCATAAAATTATTTTTGCTGCTCCTTCATAACTATAATTTTGTTACTGGCATGAATCCTAATGTCTATTTTCCTGATGGTCTTAGGTGACCCTGTGAGAAGGTCATTTGGCCACCCAAGAGGCCCCGACCCACAGGTTGAGAACCCTGCTTTAGAGGTTCAGTTTGCATATTTACTTTTAGGAACTACATTTTTTTTAAAAAAAAAAAAACAAAAACCAAAACATTCTATTCTATTACCCTATTTTTATGCGCAGGAGCATAGAGAGAATGTTCATTGGAGTAATTCATTTTCCAAACCCACTGACCACACTTATCAATAACTATTTCTTAAGAAAGCAAGTCGCATTCAGCCACATTTTCTAGTTTCAATGATTCTTTAGCTGAGACAGGATTAGTCATTCTAGGTGGCTATAAGACAAAGCAAGTGAGAAAAGGCTACAAGTCCTTGACCCTGGCTACAGTCAGCAGAGTTGGTCAGTCTCCAAATCTACTTCAGCTTTGTGGAAAAGGGGAAGCGCTGGCCGGTCGGATAGAGCTGTCTGTCTGTGAGTGGTTCAGAATTGAGACTGTTCTCATCTGGCCACTTACTTTGGAAGAAGAAATGTGTCACACTTCTGGAATGTAGTAATCGAGTCAAAGATGATGAAGCAAAATATTTCTAACTGGATGGATCCTCCTGTGTACATGAATAATAGATACTCCTTCGGCCTCTCAGAATTAGCGTTTTTTAAGAGAGTGTTAACTTCAGCCATGCCCCTCTTAAAACCTTGCAAAATTTCCAAATGGCTCTATTTATTGTTTGTTTGAAAACCAGCACTCTCATTTCGGGTATTGCCTGAGACTGTTGGACTTCAACCCAGCCCTTCATGGCTGAGCTGTGATGCACAGAGGAAACTCAATAGAGCACCTATGTGGAGGGACGCTTGATACCTCCGATGGGCTCTGCCAGGCTGAATCTGTGTAAGCCTGTAAGAACGAACTCAGGCGAACAGGAAGTGCTTTCTGTTTGGTCAGCACAGAGTGCTGAGACCCATAGTGGCCCAGGACAATTGCACACTGTCAAGTCGTGCTTCCCTGCCTGCCTTCCTTCCCATCCCCAGTGACCCCAGGACTCATCACTGTCACAGTGCAGGGTCTGCAGAGGCCTGTCCAGATATCAGAGCAGTGTCAGAGGACATTTTTGCCTCTAGATCAAGAAGATGTGTGTCAGACTGTGGTGGGTGGGAGGAGGCAGGGTGAACAGAGACACCTTCTGTGCCTCTGTGAGTTCTGGAGGGAGCCTTAGGCATGGGGTGCCCCGTTATGACTTCCTGGGCTCCTGAACTGTTGCTTAACAGAATCGCTTGTCTGCTTGCTGGATAATCAAGTATTGTGGGGTGGCGATGGTCCGATATTGAAGGTGATGGATATGGTTTGCTTGATCTTGGTTAGATCCTGCCTTGAAATGTGTAGAAGACCCCTTCTGTTAGGGTGATGCGGATCATCCTTCTCCAGGCTGACTGAAGTTCAGAGGGCAAATTCTGCCTTGGCTTCTGGACCCGTGGGCCAGAAAGTGTTTGATGGGCTTTTCCCAGAGCTGTAGGGTGGGTACGACCCTGATACAGGCCAGTTGTTTGCTTTTCTAATTCATGTCATTCCTGTCTATCAGCCATGAAAGAGAAAGCTCGCGTGTTTGTTTACCGTTGAGATTTAAAAGGTGATCACATTAGTGAGTCGAGTGGGAAAAGGATCAAGTCTCTCTGTGCTCTTAGCTCTGACTCTACAGCACTGAACGAAACAGGTGCAGTTCGCAGTGCCGTGTGATCGGCCTTCACTTGGAGACGCTGGGTCCCCCCAGGTGTCATGCCCCTTCCCTGGAATCTGTTGGACACAGTTGTGATATAGGCTTAAGGGGTTTTGATAAGTCATTCAGAATCAGTATCCTGGCACGGGGACCGTGGATTAGTGGCAGGGAGTTAGGAGAACACTCCTTATCAGCTTATATGGTATCCAGAGCGGAACAAGGCAATCACCTGCCCAGGAGAGAAGGATGCCGCCATTATCGCTGTGACCCCCAAGAGCAGCCTGCTAAGAGGAGGAGGTGGTGGCAGAACCTTTGGATGAACTGGAACTTCTTTTGATTGTCACCTGACAATTACATATCCTGATTGTTCAGTGTCAGATTGTCATGCTTTCTCCATCCCAGAAACACTCTTAGGCAAGATCTTAGTTCTAGAAAGCAAGACCAAAGCTGTTTGGGGGTTCGGGGTGGGGGGGATGTAGAGTTCTGGCACAGAGTACACTTGCCACAGGGAGGTAGGGTCAGGCAGAAGTGTTGTTACTATAGGTACACTGCTAGGTACCTGGGCATGAATCAGAAGATAGGTGAGTCCCAGAGGGTCAAAGGGGAAAGAGGTGGAATCGGCTAGAAAGGGGGTGAGTGGCCAGACCAGCTACCAAGTGCCTTCATGTTCTTGGGAAAGAGTTTGGGAGCTCTCAGCAGATTTCACTGAGTGGTTTGAATACAGTTGTAACATACTCCTAGATAACACTATCAGATTAATGGTCGCTATGGGCTGACTCGGCACTAGAATCTTGAGGTCTTTGCCTTTCATCTGGCGGTTGCTGTCCTTTGATCTTTATCTTCTTTTTCTTCCCTGATATGCAAAGGAAGCTCCATTCTTCCGTCAAAGTCCATTCTCCTTCCCCATGCTCCTCCCCAAGCCTCAGTTTGTGTGAGTAGCTAGACCGACAAGAAGTTCCCCCAGACCCTCCCTGTCAAGGCTCCAATCGTGTGGCGAGTCTTCTAGCAGGCCTTTCTTCTGTTTGCTTCTGAGTCCAGATGGGATTTCGGTATTAGCCCTTTGCAATTTAGGAAATATTTTGTTCCATTTCATTAACCTCAATATGTATGTTTCTAAAAGAACCTGCCATTTCTCTTGAGAGTAAGATACGGAAGCGTGTGTATGTGTGTATGGATGGACATGCAGAGGTTTGCTCTGAGGGAATATGCGAGCTATAAATAGGAGTGATCTACTGTAGAGAAAGGGATTGGAGGCCGGCCTCAACTGGGAAACCTATTTGCTATGATATACTTTCTGATTGATCAATGTCTTCCCGCATCTGTGTTAAAACAACTGTCTGATGACTCTAAAGGATGAACGGTTTTCTTCTGAGTACTCAAGGCCAAACATTAAGCCTGCTGGTCCATAACTGTTAATTTTCTGAAAGCCAGTCCAAAATTCAAGTGGAGCATTAATAGTCACATGGTATCAATGTTTGATTTGGGAAGCTTTGCCCTCTCTTAGTTACATAAACGAATGGTGTATTTCATTGAGTGTGGCATCTTAAACTAGACAAAACACAGCCATCAATTTCAGCCTATGAAGAATCAATGTAGTTTCATTTTTCTGCATCAAAAAACTCTGCGCTTTGGGACCGTGGGGTATCCCTCTCTGTGTTCACTGTAAAAAGTGCAGATGTCTAGAGTGGATGTAGCATCCGAGTAGCAGAGGGCCCAACTGTCGAGCTAAGGAATTCTGATCTCTTTGGAATTACCCCAGACTATAAGTTAGAGGCAAATACAAAGAAAATAAAGTATTCCTGTCTTCCTTTGCTTTCCATTGCTGTGATAAACCACTACTGAGACCAACTCAAGGAAGAAAGGGTTTGCTTCATCTTACAATTCTTGGGTAACACTTATAACACCTCAGGTAATGTTTTTACCACTGAAGGAAGTCAGGGCAAGAACCTGGAGGCAGAAACTGAAGAAGAGACCATGGAGGAATGCTGTTGACTGGATTTCTGTCGTGGTTGGCTCAGCCTTCTGTCTTATACAACTCGAGGCCACCGGCCTAGGTGTGTCACCACCCACAGTGGGTTGGGCCCTCCCACATCAATCACTAATCAAGAAAGTGCTCCCACAGGCTTGCCTCTGAGACAATTTGGTAGAGACTTTTTTTTTTTCAGTTGAAGTTCCCTCTTCCCAAATGACTGTTTTGTTCAATTTGACAAATCTAACCAGGACATTTGTAAACTTTCACTTTGGAGAATTCCTTTTCTATTCTTGCCACTTCGATTTAAAGAAAAAGAAAGACCCTGCCTCCATCTGCTACCGTGTTAGCTAATCGTTTCTTTTAGCAACTTAAAGCAGAGTGGTTTACCATGGCTCACGTTTCTGGAGAATGCAGTCTATCATGGTGTGGTGGCTGGAGGGCTCAGGTTGTAGCAGAGCCTGGGAGTGGCTGGCTTACATTTCACAGACCAGGACACAGAGAACGTAGGTGGAAAGGGGCCATGCTATACCATAACCATCCAAAGGTCTGGCCCCAGGGACCCAACTCCATCAGCCATGCCTCCTGCCCAGCAGGTTCACAACTTCCTAAAACAGCACTGCCAAGTTGGGCCTAAGTGTTCAAGCACACAAGCCTGTAGAGGACATTTGACAGTTAAAGGATAACATCTGCCATCTGTAATTTCCCATGGCTTTCCCAGGGCTTCAACATTTCCTTTCTTTTATCCTTGCCTCCCCCTGTCCCCTTTTCCTATTTGATTTAGTGACTCAGAGTTTTCAGGTATCTCTGTTAACTACTGAGACCTATACCAAAGTTTTTTTATTTAAGTGACAAATTTTTTCTTACTCCTGAGCTTGAAGGGAGATACAAGTTTAGAATGTAAAGAAACATGAGTATAATGGAAGGGGCCTCTTCCTCATCTACAATTAGAAAATCCAATCATTCAATGAACGTCTAATGTCTTCATGTGTGTGTGTGTCTCTGTGTGTGTGTGTGTCTATGTATGTGTGTCTGTGTGTCTGTCTCTCTCTGTCTTTGTGTGTATGTGGTCTCTCTGTGTGTATGTGTGTGTGTTTGTGTCTCTGTGTATGTGTGTGTTTGTGTCTCTGTGTGTGTCTGTGTGTCTCTCTCTGTATATGTCTGTGTGTGTCTCTCTGTGTGTATCTATGTGTTTGTGTCTCTCTCTATGTGTGTCTATGTGTTTGTGTCTCTCTCTCTGTGTGTCTCTCTATATGTCTGTATGTGTCTGTCTCTGTGTATGTGTGTGTTTGTGTCTCTGTGTGTGTCTGTGTGTCTCTCTCTGTATATGTCTCTGTGTGTCTCTCTGTGTGTATCTATGTGTTTGTGTCTCTCTGTGTGTATCTATGTGTTTGTGTCTCTCTCTGTGTGTGTCTCTCTATATGTCTGTATGTGTCTGTGTGTGTCTATCTCTGTGTATGTGTGTGTTTGTGTCTCTGTGTGTGTGTCTGTGTGTCTCTGTATATGTCTCTGTGTGTCTCTCTGTGTGTATCTATGTGTTTGTGTCTCTCTCTGTGTGTGTCTCTCTATATATGTCTGTATGTGTCTGTGTGTGTCTATCTCTGTGTATGTGTCTGTGTGTCTCTCTCTGTGTATGTGTGTGTTTGTGTCTCTCTGTGTGTGTCTGTGTGTGTTTCTCTGTGTGTATCTATGTGTTTGTGTCTCTGTGTGTGTGTCTCTCTATATATGTCTGTATGTGTCTGTGTGTGTCTGTGTATGTGTCTGTATGTCTCTCTCTGTGTATGTACGTGTTTGTGTCTCTGTGTGTGTCTGTGTGTCTCTCTGTGTATATCTATGTGTTTGTGTCTTTCTGTGTGTGTATGTCTCTATATATGTGTCTGTATGTGTCTGTGTGTGTCTGTCTCTGTGTATGTGTGTGTGTCTGTGTGTCTCTCTGTGTGTGTCTCTCTCTCTGTCTCTGTGTGTGTCTGTGTGTGTCTATCTGTGTAGCTGTGTGTGTATTTATTTATGTGTAGGTCTATGATGCTGAGGATTGAACTCTCTTCCTTTGAGCCCTGTAGTGACAATTTTGGAGTTTTTTTGTTTTTTTTAAACACACATAGAAGGACTGGAGATGGCTCAGCATTTAAGAGCACAGGTTACTCTTCTAGAGGTCTTGAGTTCAATTCCCAGCAACCACATGGTGACTTCAACCATCTATAATGAGTTTTGATGCCCTCTTCTGGTCTGTGGTATACATGCAGATAGAGCACTCATAAACATAAAATAAATCTTTTTAAAAAAAGCCATAAATAACACACACACACACACAGAGAGAGAGAGAGAGAGACTATAGAATGTTTTGTTTTTGATCCTAGGTGTGGGCTGTGGACTGTGGGGCTGTTTCAGGCTGTCCATCCAGCTGACTGTGATTTGCCTCGTGCTCTAGCAGGGGCTTGATTTTGCCAGCTGCAGATAGTTTCTCTGTGATTGTGTGATTTTTTGGAATTCTGGGAACTTTTCAGAGGGTATATAAATGCGAGGCCCAAGAGGGTGGAGGTGGGCACTGGGGACTGTTGGTTGTTATTGGCTGAGGTTTATTAAGTAGTCATGTTTAAAGAAGACACAAGAAGAAACTAAATGTCCTAACTGTGAAGACCAGATTTTCCCCAAAGAACGCGAGGCTCCTGAGCAGGAGAAAGCAGTCCAACAGTAAGGCCGCCCCTCTCTGACCCTGACTTTATTCAGGGATCTCACTCCTTTCCTTTCTGTCCCTTTGACTCTCATCTAATGTTAGGGGCTTGAAAGGGTGGAAGAAAGAAGAACCACAAAGCAGCCAAAGTCCAGCTCCACAGCCCTAGTGTTTTTTATGTGTTAGTTACAGTCTTAGGTTCAAGAAACAGAGATGCCCCTTCGCTTCCATCAATATCTGTTCTACATAGAAGAGTCTGCCTGAAAGCCGTTTAGTCTGAGAAGAGGAGCTGTTACTGAGCATAGACGAACTGTCATTTTTTTCCTGACTTCCTTTCTGATTCCATGGCTGAACTAGATATCTAAGTATTAGCTTTCATTTATTTAGAGAGAGAGTGTGTATAGTCACATGCATACATATTATAGAAATGCTTTACTTTCCCCCACTTCAATCTGGTGCTTGTAAACTTATTGCTAAACTTCACTAGGGTGAATTTTTTTTAAAAAAAAAGACTTTCACAGAATTCTAATTATTATTAAATCCTAAGTACTTGTATTGTTCCAGGTTTAACCCTATGAATATAAAATCTTTGAACAGGTGAAAATTCCCTTGTCTATTTTGAATTTTGCACATATCTAGATTTTCTGTTAGATCTAACAAGAAGGATCACCAGTCTCACCTGGCATCCTTTTAGGAGAGCCTAGAATGCTTGTCAAGTTCATGGTCTATGCTTTATACAATGTGGAGTTCATAAATCTATCTTTTGTTGGATAATGCTAAACACTGACACATAGGTGGTGTTAAGTGTTCCATGTCTATTCAGTATATATATATATAGTTATGGTCTTGGTCACAGGCATTTGTAAATATCGAGTAAAACGTGCATCCCTTTAAGTTGAGACCCTAGAGGCCGCCATTCCTGTTCCTTGTCATAGTCATTTAGGGAAGCAAGCTTGCTCTGCTCTCCTGTTGGAGTGATTTAGGATGGAATATTAATTGTATGGCTGCATGAGACACATAGGAGGGAAACCAGGTCTAGCCCTGTTGGTGTTTTGGAGAGGTCTCACATAGTCACTGAGCCTGTATTTTGTGACAACCACAGAAAACATTGTCGCTATCTGGCTCAAGAGCTTTGCAGTTTTCTAAGGGCCTTTGTAGAGCCATGTAAAGCAAAACAAAACCCCATGAAGGGCATGTTGAGGGTCAACGAGACCATAAATTATTCTAGCACAGAAGTCAGAAGGCCATTAAAAGCTAAAAAAAAAAAAATACAGTGTGTAAAGTGGCCGAGGGAGGCTGAACGGGGTCCGCACAGAAGGCACACTGGAGTCTGCTTATCTCTGGTTGGACACATGACTCCAGTTCCATCTAGCCTCATTACTGCTCAAGTGTGAAGGGTCCACTTGGAAAGAATGTGCCCTTTCACACACAAACATTGCTGCATTCTGAGATGGGAGTCAGCAATGTGCTACAGAAAATTAGCACCAATCATTTCCACAGAGCACACACAACTTATTAAATTGACCAGTTGCAACCACCCTCCCAGGATGAGTGGTCCCTTGGGTTTCTAGCCCCTGGAACTCTTGTTTCAGAGACCAAGGCCGTCAACGGAGGATGACATATTTTGTAATCCATCCCCATCTTGGTCAGGGTGTTTTCTTTGTTGGCAATCACTTTGTAGGGAAAGCTATATGTTAATCTCTCACATCTCGTTCCCAGGACTTCCAGACAGCTAATTGACTTATACATCTATCGTTGTGACCCTTTAAGGTTCTCGTCTTGTAGCTATGTGGACTATGTGGACTTGTAGCTATGTGACTTCCTTCCTTCCCTCCCTTACATAAGAATGCATTCTCTTGGCTCATGATGGTTTCTAAGGACCACATCCTCACTGAAGCTACCCAAGCACAGCAGAGTGGTGTGTAGAGACTTCTGCTGCTGGCGTCCCCCCTTAGTTGTATGCCTCCATGACTTTGCTGACATTTCATTGTTTTATATCCCAGTGGAAATAATGCCTTCCACTTAAGGCTAACATTGGTTAATCTTATAAGAGTGGAAACTGGATTACTAATTTTTTTAAAAGAAAAATATAGTTTAGAATTAAAGTTCCATGTTATAAGGGACCAGTTCATTTAGCATAGTGAAGAGACAAGAAATAAAACAGACTATCTAACCTGGGATGAAAGGGAATATATTAACTCTTCAGTTCAGTGTGAGCCATAATACTGAATTATGAACTGTCTCCAGTGTTATCCTTCTGATAAGAGGACTCTACAGTCAACCAGCTATCCCATCCCACTCCTTAACAACCCTCTTGGCTCTAATCCGAACATCTCTTGATTCAGCTTGTGTCTGTTTTCTTTTTGCTCTTGAAAATAGAAATCAGAGAGCAAGCCAGATGGTTCAGTGGGTAAAGGTACCTGCTGTCAAGCCAGACAAACCAAGTTCAGTCCCTAGAGCCAACATGGTAGAAAGAAAGAACTGACTCTTGAAAATATCCTCTGATCTTCATACACTTGTTTTTCTCAATACACAATTAAAAAAGATTAATGAAATAAATTTTAAAAATATGTTGACTGTAGAAGAGAAGAGCAGGGTGAGGAAGGATGTTTGAAAAGGTCATATGGAAACCAGCTACCTTTTAAGCTATGTGCACACATGTGTACACACACACACACACACACACACACACACACACACACTCTACAACAAAACCAAAACCCACATGTTTAATTGGAGTTTACACAGGAGAATAACCCACCTGGAAACTACAAATTGCTGAACAAAGCCCAGTTCAAATTGTGGGAAACCTTCCCTTTGAGTCGTTGGTCAGGTGTGTCCCAAAGACACCTCCAAACAATACAGACTATGGCCATTGTTCTTGGTTGCCTATCAAACTTAATGATAAGATTCTATTGCTGAAGGCAACTGAGCCATAGAATATGGAAAAATCAGGCTGGTATTGACCAAGAGGCTTCCTCAATACTGGCAAGCTTTCATAGTATTGAGAGGTACTATGTAGACCACTGAGGGGGAACTCATCTATAGTTTGTGAGCTACAGTAATGCCCTACATGGCAAGATATGTCAGTAGGTACAATAACGGCCCAGATGTTATGCTAGTAACTAGTCACTTTCTGATCGGATTTAAGGCCTGGTCCACACACATGGTAGAGTAAATCTGGACAAGAACCCATGGCTGGGGAGCTCAGGGTGAATCAACTATTGCTATTTACTAAATGGACATGGTATCAAGCTGCCCTCTTAAGTCACAGATCTCTATTCCTAGATTAGTGAAGTTATCAGTCCTCACCAGAGAGGCTTCTTTGTATGGTAGATGCCAGTTAACACCGAAACTTACAACTGGTCAAAATGCAGAAGAGGTGTCTGTGACACACTCAGGCATAAATGGGGTATCCATGTCATATTTCTTCTCCACAGGCTTGGAGATTGTCACAGAAAAGGAAATAAAAAGATGCTAAGAAACAGAAGTCAGGGGAGACTGGGCCAAAACAGTATGTTCTGGACATGGCAAGATTGTTTCACTAACGAACTCAGAGCATCTGAGATTGCCTGTACAGACATGGGATGAAGCCAGTCCACATTACGGAATGTAGGAGGGAGGGGTTCATGAGTGCCCTCCCCCAACTCCAGCTAAGATGCTGTTGATATTTGATGGCTACTAGGGTTTTTATTAAGAGTGTTGCCATTGGTAGATAAGCTATATTCCAGTGGATGGCCCCATACCTGTGCATGTAAATTGGATTCAGTAGGTTATTTGAAGAAAACAAAAGGTCATAAAATTGGGATGCAGTTTGGGGTATGGGAGGTAGATCTAGATGGAGTTAGGGGCAGGAGTAGGGGATGAATATGACCAAAATACATTGTAAGCATGTATGAAACTCTCAACAAATTAGTAAAAGCACAATATTAGGAGAGAAACAGTAACCAATGGGCAATTGTCCTATAGAGTAGTCTCCTAATGGTTATAGTTGAGAGAGAGTTATCCTATAGGTATCTCCAGCTTTTTGATACACACATTGATTTTCCAAGTGTGGTCTATAATTCAGCAATGTCAGGTTCCCCTAAGGACCTTCTAAAATGCTTCTGGAAACCTATACCAGATCTGCTAAGCTAGAGTGTTGGGTATGGACCCCAGCAATTTGACTTGTCACTGGCCCTCCAGGATGTGATTTTTGAGTTTGATGTTATGTTTGTTGTGTAGACAGTTGACAAGACCAGTCACAAGAAATAAGCCTGCCCTTCCCCCACATCTAATATTTCAAATTCATCTTCTTGAAGACTCTTGTGGCAGGCAGATATGATCAGGGACCCCTTGGAGCCTACAAATGATTCTAGGATTTTTTTTTGTTTTAAGAATTTAAGATAAAACTCTTAAATATTGAACATTTACTGAAATCTGCCTGTGAACTTGGCACATGCCTTTCACCAGAATCCACTTAGATTCTTAGAAGCTCTTGGAGAATCCATGCCAAATTTCTCCAATGTAATTACCATCTCATCCATACAAGAAAAAGTTCTGAGTTATCAGTTTTAAACTTTTCATTCTTTAGACATGGGACCCTTAACAAAGATTTAGATGGTTTTTATAACCCCTTTCTCTTTTCCTTTCCAACAGTGGGCACTAAATAGATTTCAAGATCATTTTATTTGCTTTGAAAGGTCAAACAGGCTCTGACCATCCTGTTACCCTATTGCCCATCTGTGTTATAAGGGTCCTTGAAACTTGTGGCCATCAGGAACATCCCAGGCTTTGGTAATGATTCTTCTTATTTTAGTGGGTATATGGGACAAGAGTGGGTAGCCTCTTTATGTCTATGTTGATAAAAAATTTAAGTGATTGCTTAAACATTCATCTTTTCAAAATCTTTGGCTTGAGTTTATACAAATGGAAATTCCTGGTAGCTTTCTGCAACTTGTAATAAACTAATCGGAGTTAGTGAGGAATACATATTATCTTCCTTGGATCTGTGTTTGGGAAAGCTGTCATTCAAGGGTTAATGGTATCCAGGCCTTATTTATGTTTGTGGGATTGGGGTGTGCAAAATGGGCCTCTTGCACTCAGTCCAGGTTTATGGAAGATTAGCTGTTCTACACAGAAATAGAAGAACAGCCCAGAAGAATTGGGAAAAGAATGCGTAGCGTGGACAACAGGATTTTTTCCCCCTGTGTGTGGCTATGGAGGGACAGAAAAGGAGGAGATGAGGTTTGAAAATCAAGTGCAGACTCACTGCTTCTCCCTTGATTAGTGCCAGAGAACATTCAGTCTGGGGGATGCCTTGAGTGCCTGACCACATTCTACCCACCATGACTCAGTAGAAACCCCCAGGCCCCTCGGAGGCAGACTGGCATAGTTGAAACCCCCAATGTTGTTTGTTGATCTCAGTTGACAGCCCAGTGTGTGGTTGTGCTTGAACTCAGCGCTGTGTTGAGCTGGAAAGAAAGCAGCCATGTGGGTTGAATGTTTAGGAAGCCTTCCAGGGAACTGTGCATCTATGAGATGGCAGGATCTAGGGGATTGGAATGACCATGGAAATATGGTATCTTTCCACAACCCCTCGTACCAAGAGGCCTTTCAGATTGGCATTTGTCACCGAATTGTCTGACCACCTACTGCATACAGAGCTAGAGATTATTAGCTACCTTCTGCATACAAAGCTAGAGATTGTTAAGCCCAAAGTTTTGAAATTATTTTAAAAATGATTAAGTAAAATTTCTGTATCCTTTCTAAATCCCTGAAGTTGGCTCTTCACTAGTGAATTGTATATGCTGATAGGAAAAATCTTTAATGGCATTATACTCAACTATAGTTATTTGGCCTACTTAAAAATAAGAATTATACAATTCCTTCAGGTTAAGATCTTATTGTCATCTATAAATGGCAAAATGGTGGCCCTCATATTGTGTGACTCCATCCCCCAAGGTGTAATAGCTACAAAGAATCAGAGAAACCTTAAATGTCCAAGGAGTCAGAGAACACGCAGTTCAGTACCCTGAACTTAACAAGAACACCCTGACCCCAGGAAGGCCGCTACTGCTGCAGAGGCTAATGGGTAGCTAATTCCAGGACCTTACTGGCCTTAATGCCTAATCCCCCTGCCTCAGGCTCCTGAGCACTGAGATCACAGGTGCACATCTCTATGCCTGGCTGGCAGGAACCTCATACTGAGGTCTCAGGCATTGTGCTGCCTTAAGAACTGAAGCACTAGGTAAAGAGAGATGCCCCGGTCCCCAAGTTACTCTCTGTATTTACATCTTAGGCATTTCCTCTTGTGTTACAAACTAGAATTATCAAGAATGAAACCCAACCAGTAGATCTGTTAATGTCCCTGAGACTGATTTCCAGGGGCTTCGCTCCGGCATTCTTCATATCTTGTTCTCAGTGTCTACAGAGCATTAGAAAAAAGTTGGATCTGAAGATGAGAGGAAGCTTGAGAGTGAGGGGGCAACGCTCACACTGTGGCTTCTGCAGGGAGCACCAATTCTTGGTTGGATATTTGAGAAACGGCGCTCTTAGACTGCGAAAGAATAGAAAAACAGCAGTGTGGAGTCAGAATACCCAGGCCCATCCTGTCCCTGCTACACTTGGACACCCAGGTTGGACACTGAGTCCCTTTGAGCAAGACTCTCCCCACCCACCCTCAGCCTCTACACAATGGAAAATGCCCTGTGGAAGGCTTCATCGAAAGTTCGTAATTACCTCAGGGTTGCTCACACTTAAGAGTTTCAACAGTTGAATAAAGTTAAAGTCCAAAGCACGTGTGTTAAATGGTGTCAAAGGTCAGTAATAAACAAGGTTGTCACAGCATCCTTGGCTTTTTAAAGTAATGTCTAAGAGAACAGGCTTACTCTCTGTCCATGCCTCTTCTCTTCTGGTCCTAGAAGCTGAGAGCACCCACAGAGATGTGTGGCATCCCCAGTTCCATCTACAGGTGTGAAGTTGGTATCAAGGGTTAGGTTCTGAGAGCAGAAGTCAGATGGTTCCCTGAGGGCTGGGTTCAAAGCATCATGAAGTCGGACGATGCTATTGTGAGATGAAATGTGGAGGGGGAAATCCACGGCAGAGAAGGAACTAGCAAAGAGCATTCAAGGAGAAGGTATGACTTCCAGGAATATACTGTTGGCATAGTAACTCACTGCTAAGCCTGTCTTGTCCCTTGGTCGTCATGGGAACTAGCCCCTAGTAGGGCAAATGGGTGCTCCAGGGAGAAGTTCTTGAGGCTGACTGTTTCTGCCTCCCCACCCAGCTGAACGGACTTGCGGCTGTCCCCCTTGACTGTAACCCAGTATAACTTGACCCACTTGATTCCAGACTGCATCTGTCTCTCAGCTGTCTCCAACCCCTTGGTCAAGTTTACATGGGCTCTCGTCCCTTGGTTAGGCTTTTCTAGAGACACTGCAGTGGTGCTAGTTCATTTTACAGATGCCTCTAATCTTACAATCACCTAATTTTCTCTTTGGGTAGTGAAAACCCCTGCCAATGAAAATCTGCCTTATGTGCGCGCATGCATGCGCATGCGCATTGTGTGTGTGTGTGTGTGTGTGTGTTTTAAGCTGGACGTCTTTAAGAAATTTTAAAATTACATTTACTTATGTGAGGGGCAGGGCAGAGAATTACTAGTAGGTGTCTGTTCCCTCTATCTACCAGATGGGCCCTGGGGGTGGACCTCAGATCATCCATCTTGGAGGCTAGCATATTTGCCCACTGAGTCACCTTTCTGGTCTGGGAATCTTAGCAAAATGAAAAGAATGTATCTGTGAAGATGATTGTGATAATTCTGAGAGTACAGGACAGTGTCTCCCTCACAGCCTGGCGTCCACATTGGCAGGTGTTGAAATGGAGGTTACATGTCGGAGAGTGCCAAAACCGGGATGGCATTTCCAGGTTTAACAGTGATATGGTTGTTTTGGGTTAGGGCCGAGTTAGAGGATGGCTTGTCCGTTTTGTATGCTTTGATAAGGTTGTGTTAAGAAAACTGGAGGGCTTCAGGGAGGGGCAAGTAAGCGAATCCATCTGGTCTTGAGGCTGACAGAATATTCTCTCATGTAACTATTTTAAACTCTCAAATCTTAGGCAAAGTTTCCCTAGGTTTACATAAGGAACTCTCCATTTTGGTGCATATGAAAGTTGGCTCGGACTTCAGAGAGATTTTGAAAAGCAGTAGCCTTTAGGCAACAGAAATTTACAAAATTTATCTATTATAAACTGGAAGCAAATAAAAGTGATTATGAATTCAAGCTATAAAGTAATCAGAGACCCATAATAAGGAATAAACATACACATACTTTAGAACGGAGGAAAAGTTAAGATTCCCTTAAGTCACAAAATAAACAGAATTAGGCTGGGATATAGCTCGGTAGCAGATTGCCTAGTGAGCAAGAGCCCCCTCCCCCACTAACATACTCTTAAACACACTATTGTATCTGTTGGAACTATGATGAGCAATGATTGCCAGAGCTATTCTTATTTGTGTGTATATTTGGGAGTAGCTGCATGTGGAGGCCTGAGGTCAGTCCCCTTGGCGTTGTCCTCAAGATGGCTACCCACTTTTTTTCCACATTTTTTTTTCTTTTTTGGAGACGTGGTCTTGACCTGGAACCCAGGACTTACTTGACAATTAGACTGGGATGGACGGCCCGAGAAACCCAGGGATCGTCCTGTCTGTGCCTCCCCAGTGCTGGGATTCTAAGCTTGTGCCCCTACGCTTGGCTTGTTTTAGGTGGGTTCTGGAAATCAAACTTGGGTCTTTTATTTTTATGTACATGTATGGCTATTTTGCCCGTATGTACATCTATGTACCTCCATGTCTCTGCAGTGCCCTTAGAGGCCAGAAGAAAGTGTCATATCTCCTGGAGCTAGAGTTCCAGACAACTGTGTGCCAACACCATGTGGGTGTTGGGAATTGTACCAGGGTCCTCTGGAAGAGCAGTCAGTGCTTTTAACCGCTGAGCCATCCCTCCAAGCCTCCAAAGCTACTGTTATATGAAGAGCCCGTAGAAGAAAAAACAATGTTGAATTATATTTAAAATATTCAAAACCGAGAAGGAAATGTAAATGTTTACAGTGTTCTTTCAGCTTCTGTTTGTTTCATTACCAGATATCAAAAAGACTTCATTTACAGTTTTAGCACTCTGTCCTGCTGTAAAGCCATCCCTACAGGGGACTTCTCTTAGGTCCCAACTTTCCCTGGGCAACTTTTCCATGTTGGTTGTGTAACTAACAATAGACCTTTGTTTTCATAAATTGCCGAATACAGAAAACCATCTTTAGCATGGGTTAAGGGTCTTAATGACACACGGTTTGTCATCAGTGTCCCTGGTCCTGTGTTCTTTCCTCTTCTCTGGTTTTCTCACTTACTTTTTATCCTGTTGCATAGTTGGATTCTTGTAAAGGACTTCCAGTGTGGTGGAATGGTGTGGGTTTCAGAGGCTCCCCTCACTTACAATGGGGTTACGGCTCAGTAAACTCACCGGAAGTTGGAAAAAAAAAGATGTGTGGCGTACACCTCCAAGCTTAAGGGGCACCCTAGTTCAGCCACACAGCCTACTGGGTAGTGTCATGAGGGTTAACTCGCTATTCAGGGTCACTGCTCAGCAACTCCAGAGAAGACTGTGGTCATATCACCAATCCAGGGCAAATCAACATCAAAATAGAAAGCACGGCGTCACGGGGCTTCCTACATTTTTGCATTGTCATGAAGTAAAAATAATCTTCAGTTTGAATGTCCACATTTAAGAAGAGAAATTCCCCACTCTTCCCCTTCAGATTATCTTGGGAATTCCCCTGATTCTGAATCTGAAGTAGTCCCTTGTATAAGGCATGCTTCTTGGCCTTTCCCACCTTTTCTGCAACTCCCTTTTTCTCTAGAACACCACCAGAGGTTCAGGATCAAAATCCACTGCTCTTAAGTGGTGCCTCCCCCTTGTGGTACCCCTGGGAACCTGCAGATGGTCCAGTCTTGTGACGATCAATTAGTTGTGGTTGTAGGACTGGGGTCCCCATTCCCTTGACGACCATTAATAGAAGTTCTTATGTTCTAGAAGCTGCCTGTCTTCCTCAGTGCTGAAGAAAAACTACTTAAAAGGAAGAGAGGTCAGAGGTTTCAGTCCCTGGTTATTTTGGCTCTATTGCATTTATACAAGTGGCAGACAGGATGTCATGGTATGGGGACAGAGGGCAAGCAGACTGCACCCCTAAGGGGGCTGAGAATGGAAAACGTCCAGAGTCCAAGAATGCCTTTCAGGGGCACATTCCCAAGTGACCAAACTTCCTTCCACTATACCCCACCTAAGGGTTCTGCCTCCTCCCAACATCTCTAGAGACTGGGCAATAGGCCTTGAAGATATGGGCCCTCAGAGAGACCCTCTATGATATAGCCAGTGCATAGCACAGCTGGATAAAACTCTGGATCTTTAAAGGGTTCCTAAGATTAGATTTGGCCCAAGTGAATAACTCACTCCAACCCCGGTTAACTCAAAATTTACTGATTAGTAATATTAATCACAACTTGAACATCTTCTCATCACATCATATACCATAATTGGGACATGATACCAGTACTTATGCTAAGAAATCTTATGCAGGGGGCTCTGGGAATTTGCTTAACATAGCTGGCACCCCTAAACTATTAGCATTCCTTCAACCTTAAGATTTTTGTTTACTATCTTGTGCATTTGGGTCTTTATTGTTCACTGGTGAGCCTTTCCAAATCCTCCTCCAGGGTCTAGCTTGAACTAACAAGAGAAGTATAGAACTTATCATAGCTATACCAACAATATGGACTATCAAAACAACATCTTCTCTCCCAAATCTACCAGTTCTGTAGAGATGCCTGCCAAGGAGAATTAACTGGATGAAATCCAGGATGCATGATGTATTTATTCACTAGCTTCTGATGCTCTTATCTTCATTTCAGGGTCACTTACTTCTGCATAAAGTGTTTCTATTCTCTTTATTTTTATCCTTCATCCCCATCTCTGAGTTCTTCACTAAGGACATGAATTCTCTCTGCTGTTCTCCTTTCCTCTCTGTACCTCACTCTTTATCAGGCCAATGCAGAGAGATGTGGTCCAAGAGGCAGGAGGCCCATATACTAGATCCAGCTCAGTCCCCAAACTGGGTATGCCATTTGAACTCTTGGCATTCCTGTTTTCTCATTGGTGACTCATGTGTTGTCCCTGTTAGCCTGTTATAAAATGGGCTTATCGACAAGTCTCTCAAAATCATATTGTGTGATACCAAGTTCCCGAGTCAGCTACTCAGTTCCCTTCTTTCTCACGACCATCACAAGAACTCGTGAGAGTTATTCAAGGAGTCAGTCCTGGTTTCTAGCATTGAACTGTAAGCGCCATTACCTCCTTCCTGGAAGGTATGGGCTGCCAACCTGCACCAAGGGCTTTGGGACCAACACAATGATGGGCTGGTGGACACATAGATCATGTTGGATGCATGGAGAAGAGCAAGGTGATTAACAGCAAGAACTTTAGAATAAACTCTGAGGGTTTGAATCAGATATACAGGCCCTGCCATAGATTAGCTTTAGGAACTGTGGGTAATTTTGTCCACCAGTTAGGATGAAATGGATTAATGTCTATTACATGCTGTTCCTGCAACTGCTGAGCATGTGCATCACAGTTTGGATTGGCGTGTGCTCGTGTGTGTGTGTGTGTGTGTGTGGTGTTGCCGGTAATTGTAGCATTTCAGGCACATGCACTACCATTGAGTTACATCTCCTGGCCTTAAAACATTAAAGATGGAAGGCAATGACCTGATTGATTCCCGTTATAACTTGCAGTGAGTGCTGAACAGGGCAATGTGTTTGATATTAGGCTTTCCTTTGTCTCTGGTTGGTGGACTTCCTAACACAATCCCTGTGTCCCAAAATAGAACGAGAGGAAATAGAACAGAGCAGAACTGTAGAAATACTGGTGCAGACAGGAAACCAAATAGTTGGCAGGAACAGCTCACTAATCTCTTGTGGATTGGTGCAATTTCAATTAGGGTCTGACCCTGACGCTTGAGCAAGGGTTATACTTCTGTGTTGAACCATCTCGGTCAATCAGTGGCCTGTGGAGGCCAGCCCTCTAGATGGTGAAGCCAGCAGTTAGTCAGATGGAGAATGGCAAAGGAGGTTTTGAGTACATTCACACTCTATTCGGGAATAGTTAGACCAGATCTTCTCCCCGCTATCAGGTGTCTCTTCTCATTCACATGAATTGGGTGGATGAGCCAGCATTAGTCTTTGTGGTCACAAAACCCACATATTAGCTGCTGGAGTGCTCTTGGGTTCTGACCTAGTGTGAGATCAAAGCCAGGAAGCCAGTCTCAGAATACGTGGCCACTGAGTCACTGAGGGCAACGCACAAGACGGAAGCGGGTGCTGAGAGAAAACTTCTCTCCAAATGGAAAACATCTCAATTAAAGCACTGACCATAATCGTCTCTTATACCAGTGACTTACTCTGCAGTTTAGATATCAAGGAATCTCCTATGGCCCATGGATTAGACTTGATCCACAGGTTTGCACCGTTAAGAGAAGGGAGCCTTCAAGAGGTGCTATAAGTGGGAAGATTTCATGTCACTGTGGACAGTGCCCTCAATGGGCCACAGGGTCCCTGCCACCCTGTTCTCTTTCATCTCTACCATCGAGTAAGCCGTTCCTTTTCAGGTCTTGCCTTGCCACATGTCTTGCTCAGTAACCTCCAAAACGATGAGGGAAGAAAACCTTTTTACTTTGTAAGTTGATTATTCCAGGCACTTTGTTATTGGGATGGAAAGCTATCATAGGTTAAAGAAAAGAACACTGCAATGTTAGCGGGGAAATACTCTAGAATGGTGTATAAGCAAACCTTGTTACCCTGCTATTTCTGATGTGACCCTGTGGGTGCTTGGTGATTTTTATCAGGACAAAGTTGAATTCCTAACACTCAAGTTCTTCAGGTAATCAGGAGTATCAATTATTTTAAATAATACTTTTAAAGGGAGACATATCAGAAAAAGAGACAAACAGATATAAGTGCCAATTCCTCATCAAATTTTGACTCTGGAGAAACCAGCTTTCTAATTTCATCAAGGTGACAGTGCATTGTTTTGGTGTGTGTGATTAAAAATGTGTGGGATCATGTACTGGAACGTGTGGGATCATGTACTGGAACGTGTGTGTGTGTGTGTATGTGTATGTGTGTGTGTGTTCATGTATGTTCATGTATAAGGAGGTGCTACCCACATTTGTGTGTGTGTGTGTGTGTATGTGTAAGACAGTTTCTTACTGGCCTACACCTCACCAAGTAGGTTAGACTAGCTGGTCAGTAAACTCCAGGGATCTGCCTGCCTTCAATTCCCCAGGACTGGGTTGACAAGTGTGTGCACCATCCCCCAGTATTTTTTGCTTTGTTTTGTTTTTTGTTTGTTCTTTGTTTTGTTTTCATGTGGATTCTAGATATTGAACTCTTAAGCAAACCTTGGTGATGGCCAGGACATTTTATAGTCCATGCCTTGCTTTTTGAACATCACAGTTGTGACGTATTCTTATATGTGGATGAGCTTGTGTGTGTGCGCATGCGTGTGTGATTTGAGAAGAGTCAGGTGCATGCTCTCATCTCCAGGTCTTCTGGTACTCAGCATCACTGATTTCTTACTTCTTTCAGCGGTTAAGAGCACTGACTGCTCTTCCCAAGGTCCTGAGTACAAATCCCAGCAACCACATGGTGGCTCACAACCATCCGTAATGTGATCTGATTCCCTCTTCTGGTGTGTCTGAAGACTGCTATATACTAAGTAAAAATAAATCTAGTGAGTGTTAATGTGGAGGTCCTCAGGACACTCAGTCATTGGTGGGTAATGAGGTTATGTGTTCACAAAAGCTGCTTGTTTTAGATCTGGAGTGAAAGTTCTGCATATATCTGTGTTTTCTTTTAACCTTCATCTAAGTGAATCGTCAGAGTCACCTCCTGGTGTTGTAGAAATGGGGTGCTGGGATGTGCTTTGGGTCCCATCTTGTCCCACCACCTCATATTGCAAAGGGAAAACATAGGGAATGGAAATCAACTGCCCAGTGTCCTCCAGCCCAGTCAGTCCCATCTGTGTGGGGCAATTGTTCTTTGGGTCTAACAGGTGAATAAACTTAGTGTGTCTCCACGCCCACATGTTACAATTGGATTGCTTCCTTGAAGACATCTAAAAAGCATAAAATAGACCGAATCCATGGCTGAGACAGTTTTGTTCTGCTGATTTTTCTCATAATTTACAAAGAATTTCAGTAGATCAAAAACAAGACCAAAAAATGTACAAATTAGAGCCAGGAAAGCATTCTAGATCTCCTAATCTTACTGTGCTGGGGTATAAAAGAATGTTCTTCAAACAGTTCTTTTTCCACATAGCACATGGAAGAGTCGCTATGATGTGCTCGCTGTATACCCGTGGGACATTTGTTTTATTGAGACAAGGTTTTTCTCTGTATAGCCAAGGCTATCCCTGAATTCAAAGCCTCAATGAATGGGAGGATTGTGCGCTCCCCCACACCGAGTCTGTGGCACACATTGTATTCTCCTTTGCTGAAATGGACTTGAGATTAAAATCTCAAGTTATTACAATTATCTCAATGATTATAATTAATTATTTATATTTATTAAATATGTAATAATAACCTATGTTAGCTATATAATTAACAATTATATTTATCATAATTTATAATGTAATTGTAATTATAGTAATTACAATAATAATGATAATCATAATAATTCCACCATGGAGTCATGCTATTTAACTTAGTATCACAATGTGTGACATACTTCCACCCTTCTCATTCAGACTTGGAAAGTTCCTCCCCACCTGGAACCTCTGGCAGCCGTAGATCGTGGCTAAACTCTTTATGGAGAAACATACACAACTCGCAAATATTCCTTTCTAGTAGATGGCATTTGACCACAAACTAGCTTCCAAAGGGAGGCGCTTCTACGGTCTCAGTTAAAACAGCCAGAGTATTGGCTCTGGCCAAAGGACCTCATTAAGAGCCTGGTCCCCTGGAACACTGCTCATTACCCTTCATTAGAGTATATAGAGAACGCAGGTGCACGCCCTATGGTCACTGGGAGGTTGAGGCAAAGGGACAGTGAGTTCAAGGCCCAGCTCAGACAGCTTAGTGAGACCGTGCTCAGAATGAATGAATGAATCAATGAATGACAGACAAAGGGTGTGGGGGGGTGTCTCCTCCCTTGCCTATCACGTGTAAGATCCTAGGATTCATCTCCAGTGATAGGGGATGACTATTAATTTAGGTTTATGGCCTCAGAAGCTTCAGGTCAAAGCCTGTTCACCTCCCAGAAGCCAGAAAGCAGAAGAAAGAACAAGTAGGATCCTGGCTTGTCTTTCCAGGTCACCCCCACTGCATGGTCTTCCTCCCATGATGCCTCTCTTCTTTAATGTTCCATCTTTTCCCTCTAGACCCATAGGCTGGCTACCCAAGTGTTTGACACATGGGTCCTTGGGAGACACTTATCCAGACCATAGCAATGTTACCATAAGAGCAAGGTCATAGGGATCTGGGGAAGGTACACCCTTCTGTAGCTGCTGATTGCATTTTATTAACATATGAAACATGTTAACATATATGTTAACATGTTAACATAGCAAGTCTGTCTTTGTAGACTCCATGGATCTGAATATAGAGGCATATGGGTGTGGTCCTAGTGACAAGATGGATTGTGGGAATTGTTTGGAGAAGAAAATTAGGAGGAAAAAAATCAGCTGCAGCAGCAGGAGGAGGAGGAGGCTTGGATTACAGGCATGTGTGAGCACATGTGCAAGTTGTGGTTGTATACCTGTGTCTCCTCTAACCCAGGGCTCTTTCGAGTCTGTTTCATCACAGCACATGTTCTGTGGCAGTGGGATGACCAGCCCATCCTAGGCTGCCTGGATTTATCCAGCTTTTACATTAGTGGGCCTGTGTTGTGTCCTGGAAGCCTCACTCCTGGCCCCAGCAGGATGACTGGTTTTCTGCACCCGATTTCAAGCCATTCTTGAGAGGCATCTGGAGGAAAAGATCCTGATGAAGTTGAAGCTGGAGTGCACAGTGCTAGTGGCACATGTGTGTCACTGTCCCTTTCTCCACAGATGAGCTGGTTGGCGTTGATCCAAGTCAGTTTATGTACTGAGGTCTTAGGGACTGTGAGTCTGCTAACAGAAGCCTGGACTATAGGAGCCAGAAAACGGTTGTTTACATTTGAATCTGGCGAACTGAAATCAACAGAGGTGGGGGGGTGGAGGGAGCGAGGGAGAGAGATACAGAGAGAGACACAGAGAAGCACAGAGAGAGACACACACAAGAGAGACAGAGACAGAGACAGAGGAGAAGAGAAGAGAAGAGAAGAGAAGAGAAGAGAAGAGAAGAGAAGAGAAGAGAAGAGAAGAGAAGAGAAGAGAAGAGAAGAGACGAGAAGAGACGAGAAATGGGGAAGGACAGAGAGGGGGAGCCCTATCTGAAAGGTGCTTGTGAACCCAAGCTCAGGGACCAAGTCTGTTCTGAGGTACTTTGCTCCTGTCTTTAGTTTCCCCTGCCCCCATCCCAAAATACTCCCAAAGCCTCACAAGTCAATGAAAAAAGCGTTTTCATCCCGAACGCTGCTTTCCATCTTCCAACTGCAGTTTAGGAGACCCTGTGAGTCTTCAACCAGAAACAAACCTGAGATTTTGGGTTTTTTTTTTTGTAGTAGTTTTTGTAGAGTAAGTAATCTTCCCTTCTGCTGCAAAGAGGCATTACAACTCTGTCCCTGGTCATCTGAGAATGCTCAACCAATTAAGGAAGCAAAGTAAGAGACAGTGAGATCAGGGCCATTGATAGTCCATTTAAATGATGCTTGTCTAATGTTTTTGTTTTTGAATAACACATGTGTTTTATTATGAGCAGAATCCATTTGTTGGGAGTCATTTCTAAAACACAACAACAAAAGATGAAAGGACTCATCCACAGTAACTGTCACTCCAAATAAATGGAAATTTATTGTATATTCTTTGGGGTGTAGACTTTAATACTTGTGTGCACACACAGATGGTATTATAGAACTATCTGTAGTCCTATAGATACAGTAAACCCAGATATCTGAGGAGTCTACGATGAAGGAGTCAATCAACTAGGGATACAAGTGGGTGCTGTGTATACCCATCATCCCAACACTCAAGAGGCAGAGATAGGAGGATCAGGTGTTCAAGCCTAGCCTTGGCTACAAAGTGAGTCTGAGAGCAGCTTGGGCTTCATGAGCCCTTGTCTCATAAATGAATGAAAATGAATGAAAAAAACTAAGAAAAAAAACCTGGTTCTCTACTGAACATGTGTAGACATTTGCATAGCACTTGTATTGCATTCAGTTTTAAAATTAACCTATAGATGAGTTGAGACATATTTATTAATTTATTGTGGTCCTGGGAATTGAACCAGAGCACCATGAAAGCAAGTACCCAACCACTGGTCTATCTTCCTAGCCCTGGTACCATTTTGTATAAGAGACTTGGGTGTGTGTGCATTTTGATGTCTGAAGGGGATGTTCTAGAACACCAAGGACGTTGGACACACTTTCCTGTTGTGTCCAATGGCCTTGGGTGTGTCCTTCTAATATTAGAAGGAAGCTCTCATCTGCAGACAGTAGATCAGTCCCTGTGAGTTTGCGGTGGGTTGGGAAGCCATTGGAAGTAAGAGGACCACAGATTTGGTTGCACACGTCAGAGCTCTTCAAGAGAGGGCTTTTCTAGTCTTGCTTGTGGCCACAAGTTTTTTGTCTCCTGCAGAAAGCTCTTCCAGATGGTAGCTGTTCTAGCTCTCTAGTTTCTTTGGGATCTGGGAACCCTAAGCCCCTCTGTACATAGTCCCGAGGGATAGTAGGTTGAGCCAGTCTGTTCATGCCTGAAGCAACAGGCAAAGGCATCCTAGGGAGAAGACCGAAGGCCATGCCTCTAGCCCTGGAATTGGTTCCTTCTTCATCTTTGACTTCTCCCCACAGCAGATGTTTGTCTCACAGAAGAGAATCATCCTGTTCAACATTCTCTTGTGTCCCTAGTGTTGCCCCTTAGATCCTCCCAGATGGTTGGCTTGCTTTTGCCACAGAAATGTTCTAAGTTTAGGAACTGCCTTATCTACCACTGTGGTGAGTCTTTAAAAAAAAAAAGTTCAGATCTATTTTATTTTTATTGATGTGCATGTATGTTTGTCTCTGTGTGTGGGTACCCTTAAAGGCCAGAAGAGGGGTGTTTATCCCCTGGAGCTAGAGTTACAGGCCCTTGTGAGTGGTCTGATGTGGTTGCTGAGAATCGAACTCCAGTCTTCCAAAAGAGCAGCAAGCCCTCTTACCAGCAGAGTATCCCCTCCTGCCCAGTGACGAGCCTTGTCTGGCATTTTCCTGAATGTCTGTGGGGCTCACCTGTGAGGTGATGCTGACTAAGTGTCGTCTCTCTTGGGTTCCTAGATGGGTAGAGGAGACAGGACTTATTCATGTACGCAGTACATCCATCCGCACATGTGTCTGTGTGCATTATTTCATTTAAACCTTGGCTCTAGGAGGCAGATGAGGGTCTCTTCTTGGCAACTGACATTTAAAAAAAAAAGTGTTCAACAAATCACTGCCTAGCAACCACGTTCCCCAAATAATGCTATATTTGGGTATAAACATGCACTACACAGACAAAGATGCGATGGCAATCCTGATACTGTTGTGGTTGGCGAGAGGGAGATCTGGACCTGATGACACACCCAAATCTCCAAGGAGTCTTCCCAGAACACATCTCATAGGTAGTGAATCTCTACCTATGAGTATCTGTCCCTGTGGCCACTGAGAAGTTTCTAGAAAGTTCTCTCTCTCTCTCCCTCTCTCTCATACTTCCTTTTGACAGACTTGCATCATCTTTTTTTTTTTTCTGACTGGTAGGGGGAAGGGTGGGTTGGTGTAGAACCTTTGACTTCATTTCAAGGATGTTGGGGAAAGAATCTGTGGGAAGCCTTGCCTGCGTGTTCGATTGGATGTGGGGCAGGATCCAGCCTATACTTGGTGGGTGTCCTTAAAAGCCCAGTGATGGTCTTTGTGTTTATTTCCTGTGCGGACATGAGCTGCATGGAGTGTGATTCGAGATTGCGAAGGTTGCTTGTCGGCATGTCTGGTAGGTAGTAAGTGCTCAGAAAATGTTTGTTGGTTTGATGAGTTCTGGTCGAATGTGGAGAGGTAGCGTGTCCCAGAACAGGCTGAGGGCAGTTCTTTCTCATATAGAGTTGTCACAGTGCATTTGCAGGTAGGCTTCCCAAGGAAGCTGGGAAGGAGAAGATGGAGGAAGACCCTTGACTAAGACTATGCCATTGCCTCACCATCTGTGAGGTGGGAGTGGGTGTTGCCTCCCTGAGGGTCTCTAGTCATCACCACTGGGACACCCAGCCTTTTGCATCCTGACAAAGACTAGACTCAATCCGTTTTTTTGCCCCAAGTTTCCCTTTGACTGGATGGTGCAATAAAACCTGGCCACTGTCTAAAGCTCTAGTGACTGGAAGACAAAGGGTTTTTCCATCGAGATGCTTGAAGGGTGTATAGCTTCATGTTAGTCACATAGCTGAGGCTCCTCTGAGATTAAATGTTAGCCCGTCCAGGAAAACAGTCCCCAGCTTTACCTTTTGTTTCCATTGGCATTTTGTCTGGGCCATAAAAAGCGATGGTAAAGCGACAACACAAACAAGAAAGTCGCATAGGCGTGTGTTCCGGAGTCTCGTTTTGCTCCGCATTTCCTGATGTAACCCTGCCTAATCATCCGAGGTCTCCAGCACAGCAGGGAGGGGAGGGGATGATGTAGGTCTTGAGATGACACAGTCAGTAATGTCTGGGGTTGGTGGACCATAGTGTGGCTGTCCCATACAACACTCCCCCTCTGTGGTCAAGCCTGGGTGGGCAGGTTCCTCTTTGGCTCAAAAAGGGCTCTCCAAAGTCAGACCGTCCTTCCTTACTCTATCAGGCAGGTCCTTCCATCCCAATCAGATCCTCTCCAGGACAGGCTCCCTGCTTTCTCTCCTGTGCTCTCCTCCATTTTAGGTAGATCATCCCCAGCTGTTTGCTTGGGTGCAGCAGAGCACCGGGCACCCTGTCTACCTGAGGGCACCCTGTCTACCTGGGGGGGGGAGGGGGGCGGGCTCTCCCAACACCTTTTGTCAGCCTAAGTTTGAGTTTCCCAACAGCATATTGTCCTTTGTGGTTTGTTCTGTCCTGAGTTCCTTCTTGTCAGCTTCTGAGAAGAGAGACCGTCAGTCACTGGTTGCTGTTCCGTTGCTTTGGCGAAAGAATTGATGGGAAACATAACTGGCTTAAGGACGGTTTGCATGCTTGCCTGTGACTTATTCCCCGCCCCCCTGTTACCTGCTTCTTGCTGATAACCGGACAGAATGAGACAAGTCAGGGCAAAGTACCAGTTGTATGGCATCAAGATGTGACACCCCACTGTCCCAAGCGAACATGGACCACATTGCTGTGTTTTATAAAAAGAGAAGAGAAAACCCAGGAATGTGTTTGGTGGAGGGTGCTGTCTGGTGTGGGGGAAGGGGGTACCTCTGCGGGCCCATGCCGAGGCATCCCTTCCCCTGAGGGTACCAACTAAGATGAAATGCCCCCACACACCACTCTGTAATTATGAAGTTAGGGCGATCCTACTCTGATGAGGACAGGGCTCTAATCTGTGTGCTCGTTTGCCTTTACTGCATGGCTGATGCCTTTTGTCGGTACCTTACATTCTTCCCTGGCACGTGCTTGGCGCATGCTCCTTGACAACCCTCAACAGCCCCACCTCCTCTCACCTACATCACCTCTCACCCTTTTATATCCAGTGCTGGGGATAGAACTCAGGTCTTCCGCACGTTTCCCATAGCAAGGGCTCTGCCACTGAGCTACGCAATCCCACCAGCCCCGCCTGTCCCCTTTCCACTCTATGGTCCTTGGTTCTCTATTATCCCGGCGCTCTAGTAAGGCTGGGATGTTGCTTTCAAGAAACCCCCAGGTCAAAAGTCAAGGCTGAGGACTGGAGAGATGGCTCAGCGGTTAAGAGCACCGACTGCTCTTCCAGAGGTCCTGAGTTCAAATCCCAGCAACCACATGGTGGCTCACAACCATCCATAATGAGATCAGACGCCCTCTTCTGGTGTGTCTGAAGACAGCGTACTTACATATAATAAATAAATAAATCTTTAAAAAACGAGATGCAGAGATTTCCCCATCTTTCCTGCTCTGCATTGCTTCTCCTGCAAACCTGCGGGGGAAATGCCTGCTTGCTGATCTCATCGGCCTGTGATCTGACCTTGTGACTTAGCCAGGGGGGAGGTGGGGAGCTACCCCCCCAACCCCCGTGGACCCTCCCCTACTGCGAGGACCCGCTGTGCTTCTGGGAAAACAGAACGTGAAGTGAACAGTTTAGCTTGGACCCGTTCCGGAGGCAAATCAGTCACTTCACACGGGGATCCTCTGTCCATTGTGTGGTCAGGAAAAAAACGAAGTGAATCACCAGAGCGAAGAAAGCGCCGTCTGCTGCTGCGGCCGCAATAATAAAGTATAATGTTTTGAATTAGAGCAGAGAGGGAGAAACTGAGAAACCTTTGGCTGGCCACTTTGTCGTTCCCATTGTTCCGCTCCCCCTCCCCTCTGATATATGCGTGGATAAGAATTTCCTTCTCCAGCCTGGTTTTTTCCGAAGCTCAATCCTGAAGTGACATGACAAAGTCATGTTCGGCATGGACATTATTGAGGTGCAGCAGATCCAAAAGGCACATGTCACCAAAGGCCCCGGAAACGGGGATGAGACGCAGTGGCAGCACACGCCTCCCACTCCACCCAGAACGTGTTTTCCTTACCCGACATGTTAATTAGTAAATTAAAACCAAATGAAAAATATAAATAAGAGCCTGCCACTAATCTGTCACACTCGAAAGGTTCCCAGATTAATTTGTCTTCCTGGCTCTGTGGCATTCATCGTTGTCGCCCTGTATGAGGGAAAGGACCCCCAAATGCCTTGGTAGGTTGGCATCTCTGGGGACCTCATGAATAGAACAGCTTTATAATAGCATTGTTCTGGTGAGGATTACCTGGCTAGCTGAGAAGTTATGTTTCTCTTAGACAGCAAAGGGGAAGCGACAGGCTGTAGATTTTTCTCTCCACCGGCGTCTCTGGCCTGTTTGTTTCCAGTCAGAAAGTCACAGGCTTGGCCCTAGTGAGTTCGTTTGACTTTGGCAAAGCAGGGAATGTTACCTTTTCAAGTATACTTAGAATCCAACAAGGCTTAGCTGAGGCTCGGGGTGGGGAGGGGAGGGGGGCGGTGAGGGGGAGGCCTTGTTAACCCAGAAAAGGCAAGTCATTCTCTTGGAGCCAAGTTGGGAGAAACATTTTGTTAATGTTTTTGCAGGGGTCCGGGATCCAAGTTTTGTCTATTAAAGGAAAGGAGAGGCCCCGTTCTGTTTGTATGCAGATCACATGGCTGGGCTAGGAAGCTATTTGCACACACACACACCCACACCCCCACGGTGGCATGGCCACTTTTCATTCTTGGGTTTAGAGCCCCCTCCCACCACCACCACCACCACCACGCCCCTCCCTCTCACCCCCACCCCCACCCCTGCCCAAGCATCAACATTCAACCCTGTTAAAGACCTCCATCATCTCATGATGCCTTGGCTTGAAGTCTGACTAGAAAATCTTCCAGCGTGCGACCTTGCTGTTGCCAGGCCAGCCTGTAATTGAGACATGCAGTTCTGCCGTCTCCAGGGGTAGTGTCCCCTCATTGGACAAATGCGTGCGGCAAGCGACTGGAAGCACTTGAGCCGGATGACACACAAAACAGAACTCCACGTCACCTGCCTTACTTCTGGGACACACCTGCATTTTCTTTGTCCCTTGCCTCTGGCCTGAGTGTTACAGGGACGAAGCTTGAGGAGGGGGACTGTGTGTGGGTGGCTCTGGTGAGGTACATGGGCTAGCCTCAGAGCCTAGACTGCCCTGTGCCAGTCACATGCTGGAGAGGTTGGAAAGGATAATGAGAAAGGACTCTACCCACATCCCTGTGTCTGGCACACCGAGTGCTGTGTCATGGATTATAATAGGTTATCTGATGTGTAATTTGATAAGAATATGAACCTTGGTGACCTTGGGAACTGAAGCAAGGGACTAGCTTTTTTTTTTTTTTTTAACTTTCAAAACTTGAATGTTTCATTGAACCAAATAGCTCCATTGTTATGGTTAAGTCCACTGTGGCGAAAGCGAGGATTTAAATGTTTTGGGTTTCTTATTGCTGTTGTCAGATTTTTCTTTTTGCCACCCAGTTTGAGAAGCAGTTGCCCAAGCTAGCATAGTTGAACTTCAATTATTTAGATGATTTTTCCAGTTTGGAGGCTTTTATTTTCCCTCTCCTAGACTTTTTCCTGGAAGCCGTTAAAAAAAAAACAAAAACGTATTGGTCAGATAAGCAGGTGTTAACACAATCCCTGGTGGTGGAGAGTTTGCTAAACAAGACCCAGAATAAAAGAAACTGTTGTGTTTTCTAGTGCCCCCAGGGGCAGGTCTGTAGATTATGGTTTGCAACAAAATATCTTGTCACTTTTTCTACCTCATCTCAACAGACTCCTCACCAAAGAGTAAACACTGGTAAATCCACTAAAAAGGAATTTTGAAGCCATAGTCCAATGCATTGATAAAATAATATAGTCCTGTCTAGATTTTTATGGCCATGTCGAGAGACTGAGAATGGTTAAACCACTTGGATCAAGCTAGAAAGAAACACCTGTGATTCTCACACCATCTGCCTACCCATATCCTCTGCACACTGGGCTGCTGACTTTCAAAAGAGGGCACAAAAGTCATTTGACGAGGGTTCCTTGCTTTTGAACTTTGCCAGAGTTTGTTCTGGCAAGAAGTGCCCTCTCTTGTCTTTGCTTGGTCTTCAGCCTCCTAACCACTCTTCCCACGGTGTGGATGAGTGGTATCCTGTTCTGTTTTTGATTATCTGTCTGTAACATCAATCCAGTTCTCCCTCTCCGACTCTCTCCTGTGACTCCTCCAGATTGACCTCATTTCTGTCCAACACGACAGATGCTCGCTGTGAACCTACTGGGTGCTGGGCACCAGGCTCTGCACACTGACCTGACCGTAAGCACCAACTTCCCGGTTTCTTTCTCAGTTGTGCTGCGCTGCTGACCTTACATTGAGATAGGCAATGAAGGAGGAGGTACCATTTAATCAAGTTTATTTTCAGAAGATGGCATTTTCTGGAATCAGCTCGAGGTGTAAGTTATCAGTGCACTAAATGCCACTGAATCATTTACTGCTAGATGGCTGGTTTTACGTGATGCAAATTTCACAATGATTTAAATAAAAAATAATGGGAGAGAAAGAAATAGGAGTGGGTCAGGTCTCTTTCTGTGAATGAAGGGTGTGGTACAGAAATTCATTCCTCCTCCTTATGCATGGTGACCCGTGCTACAGCTAGACTATAACTGAAATAACTTTATTGAATTAATTTCCTTCTTTTGCTTTATAAAACTTAGCATGCTTGGAGTTGGAATCCTGAAGCAAAAGAAGCACTAGTTATTTTGACATTCTAGGAATTGCTGCTTTAAAACCAGCAACCTTGGGCGGACCGTACAGTACAGCTCTTCCATCCAGGTGACGGATCTCAGGGGGAAAGGTCACTAGGGCAGATGTCAGAGGTCAGAAGCCTGCTTTTCGATTCTCATTCCCCATGTCCCCTGAGCATACTCCAGGGCCCAGGACTGAGTGCCCAGTCATTGTTCGTGCATTTGTCATTCCTGAGCTCCCAGCCCTAAGCCATCTCCTTGAAGGACTTGGAGATGACCATGTTGGGAGCCTGCCCTGTGAGCTTACCGTGCAACAGGTGATAGCTGTTCATACAACGTAGGGATCTGATTCTGCTGGTTCCCATGAGACGTTATGAGAACTTAGAATAGAGGGCACCAAAACCACTGTGGGTAGGTAAGGTGAAGGAAGGCCGCTGTCAATCAATCACTGTAACACACACCAAAGGCGGTACGCCAGCAAAGAGGAACGGTTCCTTTGGCTACGGTTTTGAAGGCTTCCGCCTATGATCTGCTTGGCTCCGTTGCTTTTATGCCCGTGCTAAGGCAGCTTTTTGTGGGAGAAACACACAGCCAGCGGAATATGGATGCTCACCTCGTGCATGTGAACGAAGAACAGGGAATCCTACAATGGCCTGAGTGTGAGATTTTTCTCAGAGCCTCGTGGTTTGAATGCCTGGTCCCTGGCTGGTGGTTCTGTTCTGGGAGGTGCTGCAAGCATTAGAAAGCAGGATCTTGCTGGAAGAAGTAAGTCACTGGGTACTGATTATTGGGAGTGTCTTGTCCTGGGCCCTTCTGGTCTTTCTTTTCTCTGCTTTCTTGACACCATGCTCTTCAAGGCCAGATAACCAGCTATGTTGTAAGACCTCCTAGTGGTCCATCTTTTAAAATTTCTTCCAATAATACTGTACTAATACTATGCTACGGGCCAAGTCTTTAGCCCAGGGACTTTTGGGGTACCCTTAAGATCCCGTTGTAGCAGAAGGCTTCCTGGGATTAAGTCTTAAAGGAAGTTTAAGGATTTATTGTTATTATATTTAATTATGTGTGGCATAATTAAAGGGCATCAAGAGGGCATCAGGTCCCCTGAAGCTGGAGTTACAGGTGGCTGTGAGCTGCCTGACACAGGTGCTGGGATCTGAACCTCGGGCTCTCTGCAGGAGTAGTCCAAGTGTTTAACCATAGAACCATCTCTCCAGCCCCTCAAATGAAGATTCAGAAAAGTATTGCACTACACCAACAGACTAAACATTGGTGTCCCCTCTCCCGGCTAGATCCTTGTGTGCAGATCTAATAACAGGATAGCATGAGAGGTGGGCTTTGGGTCATCAGGCCAGAGTCTTCATGAGTGGAATTAGTATTCACATTTATATCCGTGGTTCCACAGGGTTGGAGAGATGACTCAACAGTTAAGACTGATTGCTACTCTTCCACAGATCCGGGATTGATTCCAAGCATCCACACCAGGGGGTTCACAACTGCTTGTAGCCTGTTTTCCAGGAGGATCTAACAACCTTTTCTGGACTTATACATGTACATGTAATTAAAAACTAAAATGAATTAACTTTTTTAAAGGAAAGGGTTGCATGAGTCTGAGAGTATAGTTACTGGAATACATGGTTAACATACCTGTAGCTTTGGTTCTGGTCCCTCAGAACCACAGAGAAAGAAAAAGGAACCTCCAGAGAGCTGCCTTGCCAGGAACCACGTGAGAACATAGCGAGAAGGTGCTTCCTGGGAACCGGCCCTCAGCAAACCCCGGATGTGGTGGTTCGATCTTGGCCTTCTGGCCTCTCTCTGTAATTGTGGGGAATACATTTCTACGGTCTAAAAGCCATCCAACCTATAGTTTAATTTTTAAAAATATATGCACATTAAAAAGCTCTTTAAAAACTGTCCTGTGCTAGGACTCGGTTGTCAACCTCTATCTCTAACCAGAGATGAAGGAGTCTCCAGGAGGTATCCTGGTGCTGAGGAGTCTGGAGGAATAAATGTACTTGGGAGTCAAACACACCCTTTCAGGAAGAATAGCGGACTGGAGGAGACAATGGCAGGGATGGTCATAAAGGGAATGGTTGGAGTCGTAACTGTTAGTGGCCTTTGGCCTTCCATTCCTTTTGATTTTTATGGTGATGATAGGACAAGCTCTAAGTTCAGGGACCATTCGAAGGACAGACAAGATAATCGCATGTGTGGTACTGCTTTGTAAATATCCTTGAGATTTGGGGGTGTGGGGGGGTGGGTGTCCCAAATGAGGTTTTCCAAACATTTCCAAGTAATTTCCTTTTCAAAAAAGAAATTGGAAAGATAAGACTTTAAAATATGGAAGTTTCAGAGTAGATAATCTCTGGGCTCCCTGCTGAAGCATTGTCACATTTGAGAGAAAGAAAAGCAAAATAGGTTGGAGACATGAGGGTCAGGGGCTCAGGGATGCTCCTGAGTGGACAGGAGAGTCAGGCTCGGTTCCCATGATCAGGTACAGATACAGGCCGGGTGTCTACAGGAGCAAAGGCAGGCCGTACTGCAGAGGTGAGAGCAGCATGGGCTCAAAACAAAGTCAGGGATCTGTTGCCGAGGGTCACATAGCAAGCTGGGACTCCTGGGAACCAAAGTCCTTCCAAAAGCAAAACTGCGTTTTGTGAGGAACAAGAGAAACATCAATTTAGACATTCACAGTGAGTCTTTAATCAAGAAAATACTGAAAACCTGGGCTGGAGAGATGGCTCAGAGGTTAAGAGCACCGAGTGCTCTTCCAGAGGTCCTGAGTTCAGTTCCCAGCATCCTGATGGTGGTTCACCACCACCTGTAATGGGATCTGATGCACTCTTAAGACAGGTACAGTGTACTCGTATAAATAAAACTTAAAAAAATATATATAATGAAAACCCCAGACCCCCAAACACACAAGGAGGCACCGTACTAAAAGAGATCATCCGAAGACTAGGAGAGGAGCATCCATTTAACTGTCCTGGAGAATTTGGAGAATAGTTCCCAGGCTAGACAGCAACTTTGAGACCTACATGGTAAGAACAGATAGTTGAAGAGGACTGGGCAGACCCAACATTAATGAAAAGGAACATCTTCTATTAACACAAAGGAGTATTGATTAATTAGTAAGTATACTTAAAGAAAGTATCCACTCCATCTACAAGAAGATTAAAAACGAACAAACTAAAAAAAAAAAAAAAAAAAACCCCACTGTAAAACAGGAAGGACACAGAGCGGCCAGGAGATGAGGAAGTTTAGAACCTCCATCATTCGTCCAGCTGTCAAGCTTGAAGGAGGAGGCAGCAGAGAGAACGAAGCCCAAGCATGATGCTAAGATAATAGAATTTCTGAGAAGTGATGGGAAACAAGGCAGCAGAAGCAAACTTAGTGAGAGCCAAAACTGGGGAGGAGTCTCCGCACACACCAGGTCAGAGAGGATGCCCTGAGTCCAGGCTCAGCCTCCTCCCCTCTTCCTTGAGGACACGCTGTCCAGTGTCGCTCTGCTGTGGAGGGGGAGGTGTGGGAGAGTGTCTTGCTTTTCTTCTCAGGTTGTTCTAGCTGTTTTGACCAAACGTGATTTTTTTAATCACTTGTGAAAAAAATGCATACTGTGCATATTAAGTTTCCCTGAAAGTGGCCTGGTTGCTTTATCTAGTCCTTGTAAGTGGGGAAAAAAAGTGCAGTTATTTGATATTAATGGTACCCAGAGATTTCCTGATATGCAGTTGTTAACTGCCAAATGTGTTACTTGGTGAGATCTACTAATTTTCCTACTGAGATGCAAAGAGTTGAAGCTACCAAATGTGTCCCTAACCTAAAATGACATTAATACCTATATTTGGGTGTGAAAAATGGAAAACTTTGAGAGTTGTAAAATTTATTTACTTAGAGATTTTTCCTAAAAAACGTATTAGAGTAATTTATCTGTATATAAAATTTATTCACTGAGAGTGGTCGTAAAATGATCTTTTTAGTGATAAGAGACTTGATGACATGGTATTGTAGCTCATTCAATAGAGTGCTTGCCATGTGTGCCTGAGGCTCTGTGCTCCATTCCCAGCAGTGTACAAACTGGGTACAATAGTGCACACCCACGGCCTAGCACTTAGGAGGTAAAGACAGAAGGAGCAGAAGTTCAAGGTCATTCCCTGGTTTTTTATATCTTTGAGACCAACCTGGGCTACATCATATCCTGTCTCAAAACAACTGCAACAATAACAATGCTAATAACAAATGACTTGGGGTGCCTTCACTCTTAGTGATGGTATGTAGGCACTAAATGTTTGTCCAAAGCCATGTGTTGTCTGTCTGTCTGTCTCTGTCTGTCTGTCTGTCTGTCTGTCTGTCTGTCTGTCTGTCTGTCTCTCTCTCTTGCATATATACTAAACTAGTCTTAAACAATACGTTAGAACAGAAGGATAGCCCAAGGAAGTCGAGATGTCTGTCCCTGTGTGTTGGCGGTAGACATGTGAACCTGTGCATATGGTTCCCTGATATAGAATTACATGCACACACTCCTAAGCAAATGATATAGGTACTGGGACACTGGAATAGGTATAGCCTGGCTAGTGTGCTATCAGCAACACTTTACCAGTAAGATAAGACTACTGGGTTAACAGTTGCTGAAGGGACTCCTCTACTAATTTTGTAGCCTCGAGTCCCACATCAAGTAATCACCTAAAATGAAGATTTAAAATCCCCTCACATTTTTTGATGGTAAGTTTATCTATAAGCACCAGGTCTTATTGAAATACCCAAACTCAAAAAAAACAAACAACCAACATAAAACCAAAAACCAACCCAAGGTAGTCAGTCAGCTCCTGAGGTATGACACCCAAGATTGTCATCTGACCTTCATGTGCATGCACACTGGTACCTACACACACACACACACACACACACACACACACACACACACAAACACACACACATGTAAACCTTCCCTCAAAAACCTCAAAAACTCCCACAGTGAGATATTCTACAGATCCTCTGCCAGAGCTCTGAGAAGTAGATGAGTTCTTAGGAAGAGAGGGCTCCACCCCGGCAGAATCCAGGAGCATACTGTAAGAGAGGGGGTCATCAGGCCTCTCCTGCCACACGTCTGTACACATTCCAAGTGAAGCTGGGTGTGGTGGGCTACACCAGTGACCCAAGGACTCAGTGAGCAGAGTCAGGGAGATCACTAGCTCCAGCCTGAGGCTAGGCTAGGTTATATGTTAGATGTGTGCCATGTCTCTCAGTCCTGTCATAGGCCTGACTTAGCCCCTAACACAGCGGTGAACATGAGAATTATCTTCTCCATGATTTTAAAGGCTGTGCTTCTCACCTTACTCTTCATGTCCTTAGCTTAGTTTTATTTTTTTTAAACTTGGGCTAATGGAGTTCTTCTTAAGTCGTCTTAACTAGCTTTAAAAAAAAATAACTCAAGATAAAACAACCCATTGAAAAGGAAGAACTCAACTGGGACCCCAATTCCATTAAGCCAAATATAGAAAGATCGTTTTTTGAAATATTTGAGAAAACTTGATGGATTGGTTATCCTAGGAGAGAGTAAGAAGGTTTTAATTTAGCTGGGTATGATCCTGCGGTAGATACGGTGTCTATATTTAGTAGGATATTTTTATTGTGGTAAAAATATACAGAGCCTTAAAAAATAGCATTTGCCATTTTAAAGGATGTATCTGTTTTTATTTTTTTATGTGTTTATGTGTTTGCCTGCTCTGTATGTATGTGCAACCTATGTATGCATGGTATCTACAGGGTGGTATCAGTTCACTGGGAACTGGAATTACAGGTGGTTGTGAGCTGCCTTGTGGGTGCCAGGAACCCAAACCAGATTCTCTGCAAAAGTGGGAAGCATTTTTAACTACTGAGTCATCTCTCCAGCTCCATAATTTAAAAGCTTTTGGGTGTGCAGTTCTCTGGAATAAACTCTATTGATGTTACTCTGAAGTCATCCCCAGACCATTGTCATCTTCCAAGCTGAAATGCTATTCACTAACCGTGAACTCTCAGTTTCTGGCAACAGCTTTCTCCTTCTGTCTCTGACTTTGACCTAAGATATCATATAAATGTAACCGTACCTTGTGTATCCATTGGTGTCTAGCTTATTTCACTTAGCACAATGCCTCAAGATTCATCTATACTATAGTACATGTGAGAACATTCTTCCCCCTTTCAGGCTGAAGGATATTTTATTGTGGCTACCTACCAACCATGTTTTGTATCTTGGCAGACACTTACCTGGCTCTTGGCCTTTGACTGTTAGAAACAGCACTTCTATGCCATATCTGTAGCATATCCCTAGAGAGAATGACTGGTCCCATGGCAAGTCCACAATGAGCATGTTGATTGTCATACAGCATTCTTCACAGAAGCCGCACCATCTTACATTCCGACCAGTAACGCATAAGAGTTCATTTCTCCACATCTATGCCAGCCCTTGTGAAGAATAGTCTATGTTTTTAACAGATTCGTTCACAGTAAGGGTGAAGAAGAGAGGTGGACTGGTCAACAGTGTTCGCCAACTCTTATAAGGAAAAGCCATGTTTTCAATAAACCCATCTGAGGTAAAGATGAGGAAGGGGAGATGAGACTAATCAATAGCACCCTCAGAATAGCTATGCCCACCTGCAGGGCCTACAGCCTGTTCCCCAGTTTGACAAGCAGCTGGGCATATACAGGTACCCTCTGCATGCTCACTGAGAACATGCCTGTCCTTTAATCCCTTGTGCCTGCTCAGTTTCTGCCCAGCCTCTAAGAGAAAAAGACCTTCAAGGTAAAAAGGGAAAAATGAAACCCTATAAATGACAGTGATTTCACACATATGTAGTAGAAGTGTTTGTTTCTAAGAGGTGTGGTAGGCGTGATGCTCATGATATAACATACTTGGGGCAGAGGTGGGGATGGACCAAGCAGGGATACAGTGATGCTGCTTACATTCTAAGAATAGATTCTTCCCTGCCCTGCTTCAGTGCAAGCCTCTACAAGCTGCATCATCTTTAAACCTGTCATCTCTGTGATGATGGACCCTATACTGTGGCCCAAGATCCAGGGCCAGTCTGAAATCTAAACAGGTAGAATCTGAGTCAAACAGAGAGAAGAGTGAGTTTTGCAAGCTGAATTCCTTCCACCGAAAGGACGGGATTCTGTTTTTCAATAGTGTCCTTTCTGGTTTGCTTAGTATTAAACACGCTGCTGTAGAGATGGAGAGACAGCTGAAAGAAGGCAGAGCATTGTTTTGTTTCCACGGACCTTACAAAGGACAAACAGAAAGTAGGTGACCTTGTACAAGGTTATTACTGGTTAGGAAGAAAAGTTTGAACTGGTCCTTGAAATTAAAATTGTAGGAATTATTGCCTTGGAGAATGCAGCACTGTTATACTAGAGAGGAGGAGAATGTGATTTCAGGTGTGCAGGATACACCATTCTGCAAGACAAAGCTAATTGCAGGAAGTGTTAATTGGAACTATCTAGGGGACTCAGCCCAGGCCTGTTCTGAACTCACAGGGCTGGATTCTCAAATCACTGCCTGGGTCTGGCACATTTACTGTGCATATTCGCACAATGTCCTTGGCTGTGCTGAGTGGATGATCTCTCACCTGATCTTAGGAACTGTTATCCCTTCTCAACTGATGCCGTAACTTGAGCGCACTATCAACATCCCACAAGGAAAACAAAGGGAAGCTGAGATTTCACACCACAACCTAAGGAAGGGTTTATTTTGGCTCAAGGATTGAGAAAGGATACAGTTCTTCATGACAGGGAAATCACGGGACAGAAATACAAGATGAGCCCATAGTGGCAAGAACTGGAAACAACTGAGGACGTGACATGCGCAGTTAGGAAGCAAAAATTAAACAGGAAGTCAAGTCAGAGAAGGCTAGGAAACGTTAAAGTCCAACCACAGGGGCCCACTTCCTCCTGTGAGGCTCCACCTCTTAAAGGTTCTCGATCCTTCCAAAACAGTGCTGTCAGCTGGAGAACATGTCTTCAAAAGACATGAGCCCAAGGGAGACATTGAACACTCAAACAGTACTGTTATATGGTCTTCAAGTGCACATGGAGGTAGTAACCTAAGTAAGTATATCCATGCCATATGTCCCTGTGAGCCGTCAGTGCACACTTATGTAAAGACCACCATATGCACAATGGAAGCAGAGAAATAGGGAGCTCCCAGCAAACATCAGTAATGATGGCTACATATCCTGGTTGGAAGAGAGGAAGGCAGGACAGCTCACAGGAAGGCATGAGAGACAGTTGGATGACTGTAGGTCGGGGAGAGGTTGGATGAAAAATGCAGGCAATAGTCAAAGGCTTTTGGGGGTTATAGAGAATGTGAATCTCCTCTGAAGAGGATAAAAGAAAAGAATGTTCAGTGTTGTCTTAGAAGGGAAAATGTCCCCAGAAGACAAGGGGTTGTAATTCACACTGTAATAAAGTAATGGCTTTCTTGTTTCTAGGATCTTTATCTTTTTATGCCTGTGAGAATTTGCCAGATTCTTTACCCTTCTTTTATTCTTTTCTTTTTGTTCCTTTTTTTGAGCTAAGCATTTAGTTCACATTGTGTGTGTGTGTGTGTGTGTATGTATGTATGTTTGTGTATATATGTGTGTACATATATGTATGCATGTAGGATATATATATACAGTTCTTCATGACAGGGAAATCACGGGACAGAAATACAAGATGAGCCCATGGCAGCAAGAACTGGAAACAACTGAGGACATGACATGCACAGTTAGGAAGCAAAAATTAAACAGGAAGTCAAGTCAGAGAAGGCTAGGAAACGTTAAAGTCCAACCACAGGGGCCCACTTCCTCCAGTGAGGCTCCACCTCTTAAAGGTTCTCTATCCTTCCAAAACAGTGCTGTCAGCTGGAGAATACATGTACATATGTATGGAGACCAGAGATCAGCCTTAGGTATCCACTCCATTGTTTCCCACCTTATTTTTTTGAGGCAGGGTCTCTCACTGAACCTGGGACTCACCTATTTGGCTAAACAGGCTGACCTGCAAGTCCCAGGAACCCTCTAGACTCTATGTCCCATCCCATTTTCCCAAGGACTGGGATTATATAGATGTACCCTTAACATGTGGGTGCTGGGGACCGGACTAAGTCCTCCTTCTTGCCCTCTGTCAACTGAGTTGTCTTTCTCCATGCTGTTCTTGAATTTTTGATCCTCTGACCTCTTCCTTCTGGTCACAGATTTGTACCACCTGCCTGTATCAGGATTCTTCCTCACTCTTGCACATTGCCTCCCAGTGTTGGACAGTCTTGAACCATAAGGATTAAAAGCCATCACCCACTCCCTAGTAGGATCAGATTTCCCTTCCTTCTCCTTCCTCTCTTGGCCTCTTTCCATTTTCCTTTTCTTGAGTTAATTTCCTGACACTCTCATACAAATCTCTGAAAACGTACAATGCACTGTTAGCCAAAACCAACAATGCCCTGCAGTTCTTCAGCCCTTTGTAATGATTGTCTTCAGCAAGATGGCTCTTCCTCAACATTTCTCACGTCAGTTGGTGGCTGCAGCTGAACTTATCCAAAACACCAATGGACCAGATATCCAAGATGGCTTCCTCAACTGGGCATGGTTCCATGCCTATAACCCCAGTTCTGGTAGAGGCAGGATTAGTAATTCAAGGCTAGCCTAGTCTACATGGTGAATTTGAGGCCAGCTTGGGCTACATGAGAACTTGTTACAAAAGACAAAATGAAACAAAACAAAACTTTAGCTGGAAAGATGGCTCAGCAATTAAGAGAGCACTTGTTGCTCTTACAGAGGTCCCAGGTTCAATACCTAGCCACTCACATTAGGTGTCTCAAAGCCACCTGTAACTTCAGCTTCAGGGAATATGATGCCCTCTTCTGGGCCCTTCTGGTACTACATGAACATTTTGCATACACTCTCAAAATGTATGTACACACACACACACACACACACACACACACACACACACACATATTTTTTAGACAAGGTTTCTTTGTGTAGCCCTGACTGTCCAGGAACTTGCTTCACAGACCATGTTGGGCTTGAACTGGGAGATCTACCTGCCTCTGCCTCCCAAGTACTGGAAATCAATCAATCAATCAATCTTTAAAAACAAAACCCTCAAAGCTGAATATTAAACAAGTGTGAGGTAGTTGGACAGTCCTTCTCCTTCCCTTTCCCTCCCCTTCATCTCCACCCCTCTCTTCCTCCATGTACTCTGCCCGTGTCTGATTTTCCTCTCAACAACAGACTTCAGTACCTGAGACCCTTTCATGGTAGCTGTCTTTCCCCTCCAGGCACATGGTGAGGAAGCCCAAAGTTTACTACAGCATAGGAAGTGCTTCAGTTTCACACGTGCTGACGTCCACAGTCAAAAGCAGGTTGCACACTTAGCTGGGGACGGCTCTCTGGGAGTGAGTGGTGTGCTCTGCAAGGACCACATTTCCCATTTACTGAAAATCGCACCTGTGCCTCTACCTCTTGCAACTCAAACATCGTACTTTCACGTATTTCATTTTATGGACATCGCTTTTTTTTTCTATTCATAGGAAGAAATTCTTTGAAGAGTTCTTACAATGCTCTCTCTCTCTAAGGAATCTTTAAAAACCCATTTTTCACTTACCTATTTTAAAATTAAGTATCCTAAAGGTCGGAGAAACCAAGAAAGGGGACAACATTTGAAATGTAAATAAAGAATATATCTAATTTTTAAAAAAAAGTATTCTAAAAGTCCTATAGAAAGTACATGTGGCTTTTTTTTTTTTTTAAAGAAAATCTGTTTGAAAAAATCAGATTTAACTCATTTTAACCAATAGTGATAACGTATCAAGTTTAGAAGGCAGATCAGTTTTAGGGAAAGGTGATCTACCTTCTGTGTAGCTGTCCTTGAGTGAACCCTTCAACAAGCTTGCTTTTCATTCTCAGGCACTGACTAGCAGACCCGTCACCGCTGTGAGGACATGCCACCATCTGCTTTCTGCCCAGACCTTATTTGACTCTTGAAGCCAAAACTTTTTCCTGAAAAAAAAAAAACCGAAAAAGTCGGGGCAGGGACATATTAAGTCTGCTTGCCTCTCTTGCAGAGGATCTAGGTATGATTTACAGCACTACATGGTGGCCCACAACCACCTGCAGCACTTTGCCGTCTCTTATAGACGGTCAGTGTCATTTTCAAATCGTCCCACCAGAATATTATTTTATTTAATTAAAAACATTAACTATTTTCATGTGTGTGGGTGTTTTGCTTGCATATATGTCTGTGCCATAGTTCCAAGGAATCTCATGCCCTTTTCTAACCTCTGAGGACACCAGGCATGTGTACATCATACACACCCACACAAGCAGGCGAAACACTCATACACATCAAAAGTAAAATCTTTAAAAGTTTTTGAACTGAGAAAGGAAACAACTCAAATCTAGAGGGTTGGTCATATAACTATATGGTAATTTTGAAAAATAAAATCCCTGCAGACATGGGTAACCTAATTTTTCTTAGTTTGAGGGAATACTGTGAGTACTTCTGTTCTTCCTGAGAGTTATTAGGCTAGTTTTGTCTGTCTGTTTGTTTGTTTGTTTCTTCTTTTGTACTAAGATGCCAATTCTCCAGAGCTTTTCTCAGGAGATGATAGAAAATAGCACAGGGAAGGAAGTGGGAAATTAGAGGCGGCAAACAATTTGGCTTTTGTTTACTTCCCACGAACCCCTACAAAAGCTGCTCTATATAAGAGGTCAATTTGTTCCTGCAATTTCTTCGGAATTGTCATTAAGAAAACTAAGAGGCTTGGGTTCCCAACACCCAGGTTGGGCAACTCACAAAAGCCTGTAATATAAGCCCTAGAGGATCCAATGTTCTCTTCTGAACTCTGAAGGCACCCTTCCACAAGTGTATATACCCCCATATGGATGCACATGCACACATATAATTAAAAATAAAAATGAATTTCATCAAACAAACTAAAAGAGTTGGGCACAGTGGTGCATACTTGTAATCCCAACACTCAGAAGTCAGAAGCAGGACTATTATTGCAAATTCTAGGCTAGCCTGGGCTACATGGCAAGACTGGTCTCAAAGAAACAACAAAATGAACAGGCCACCAGCTCACCCCAGCCTCTCATCAGAAAAGAGTGTGAAGTTTGGGCAGAAGATGAGCCTCTGTCCTTTTGCAGTGACTGTGAACTGAGCATCTGGGGTTTGCTACCATCTCTCTTACCCAGGAATGAATACATACAGTTGAAAGCCAACTCCCAAAAAGAATAACCAGCAATTAAAATTTCTTTTGCCTCTGCCTGCATACAGAAGAAAAAAAAAAGGTGACATATACTTTCTTTTCTGGCTTTTTTTGAGACATAACTGATAAAAGGGATCTGTGCTGATGGAGTTCCTCAGATCTCCTCTCTGCCCACTGTGGCAGAGGACTCCCCCCCCCATCACATGCTTGGCAGGTCTTATATCAAGGCAATGCAATTCGATGGTCACTGTGATGCCCATCAGGTCTGTAAATCACATTCATCATACAGAATTTAACCTTTGGATCCTCTCGTTGACTTTCTCCAATGAGAAATCAAATTTCTTTCAAATCCCTTCCTAAGAGCTCTTTCCCCTGACCCAGGAAACCACCCTTCTACTCTCTGCTGCTAGGAGTTTGACTTTCATAGATGCTACCTATGAATGAGATGATCTGGCTCTATCCATCTGTGCCTGACTTGTGACACTTAGCACTATGCCTTCCAGGTCTATCTGTGCGACTCTCCCAGCTCCCCATCCCCCACTGCTATATATTTCTACTCATTTTCCTGACCCTCTGGACTTCTCTTCTGTCCCTTCCAATACCTGATCCTGCCCTCCCTCTTTTCTTCCCCCTCCCCTCTCCCTTCCAGATCCCTCCCTCTACCTCCCGGGTGATTATTTTGTAGGATAAGTAGGATTGAAGCACCCACACTTTGGTCTTCCTTCTTGTTAAGCTTCATATGATCTGTAAGTTGTATTGTGAGTATTTGTGAGTATTCTAAGCTTTTGGGTGCATACTATGTGTATTCTTTTGTGATTGGGTTACCTCACTCAGGATGATATTTTCTAGTTCCATCCATTTGCCTGCAAATTTCATGAAGTCATTGTTTTTTTGATAGCTGAGTAGTACTCCATTGTGTAAATGTACCACATTTTTTGGATCCAATTCTTCTGTTGAGGGACGTCTGGGTTGTTTTGAGCTTCTGGCTGTTATAAATAAGGTTGCTATGAACAGAGTGGAGCATGTGTCCTTGTTATATGTTGGAGCATCTTCTGTGTATATGCCCAGTAATAGTATAGCTGGGTCTTCAGGTAGAACTATTTCCAATTTTTTGAGGAACTGCCAGATTGTTTTCCAAAGTGGTTGTACCAGCTTGCGATGTCACCAGTAGTGGAGGAGTGGTCCTCCTTCTCCATATCCTCGCCAGCATGTGCTGTCACTTGAGTGTTTGATCTTAGCCATTCTGATTGGTGTGAGGTAGAATCTCAGGGTCTGTATGTTGTAGATAGCAGAAAGTCATTTAGGTGTTTATAGCCTTCATTTCCTTTATATATTCATCCACACTAGGGGAACTAGATCCAGGTACTGTGTGAGTGTGTGTTTGTGTATGTGTGTGTTTGTGTGTATGTGTGTGTTTGTGTGTGTATATTTGTGTGTGTGTTTATGTTTGTGTGTGTGTTTATGTTTGTGTGTGTATATATGTATGTGTGTGTGCATGTGTGCCTTTGTATGTATGTATGTATGTGTATGGTCCATCCTTCGGTTTATTTTTTAATGTAAGCCATTCATAGCAAGTAACACTGCTGGTGGTTTTTCATTCATTCCTTTTTATCTTGTTTGGGGTCTGCTGTCAAATTTAAAAGCACTCCAGCAGCTTCCTGGCATATAGAGCAGGACCCTACAGACTTCAGCCCTTGTTGCCATTACGAGGGGATCATCTTCTGTGAGCCTTTACTAGCCTGACTCCTCAACAAAAATTGACGCCAGGCTCCAATGAATAGTTCCAAACCCACGGTCACAAAATAAAAAGACATGATGAGCGTGGGAAAGGGACTTGGGTGTGTTGACATAGGTGAAGGGAAATGAGAGGTTGGGGTGGGTGTAAGAATGCAGCATAAACACAGATCGGGTTCTGGGGTAATAAATTTAATGCTCTACAGAGAGTTCCACAGGACAGCAAGCAAAGTGTGGAGGCCCTTGAAATGTGGGGGAGGGGCAAGGCACGACCTGTCCTCCCCTCATGTCATTGCTCCCAAGTTCAGCACTGGGTGCCCCATTTCATGTCAGCTACAGATGGTGCCACAAGAACAAAACTGGGGAGGGAGAAGCCAACAGGGAGGAGAGGGCTAGAAGCGGTGAGGAGGTAATTAGCATATGTTAATTATACATAATGATGGATCTCATGATGACCTTTCATGTATTCGGGTCATATTAATTCCTCATTATCTTCCTGTCCCCTCTTGTTCCTGCTACTTTCCTTCCTCTTCCCAGCTGTCCCTACTTCCATGTCTTTTGACTACCCTTGGGGTTTCTTGTTTATGTATGAGTGACAGGTTATTTATAGGAGCATAGGTACCTCATCAATAGCTACACCACAAAAGATGATATCTCCCCCTCTATCCGCTAACTGTTAAATGCCTGTAGATCCTTAGGGTAGTGCGTGTGTGTGTGTGTGTGTGTGTGTGTGTGTGTGTGTATGTGTAAAAGTCTCTTCTCCTTCCATGACAGGATGGTCATGGGCCAAATCTTGTGTGGATCTTAGGTAAGCTATCACAGTGCAATGGCGTGCCATCCCCAAGAGACAGTGTCCTACGACATTCCACCCCATCTTGGGCTCTTACGTATGTCCTGCCCTCTCCCATGCTCCCTGAGTCTTGGAGGTCATGATGGTCACAGATGTCCCATCTGTGTTGGGCATTCAGTAGTCTCTTATCACCAGACTAGGAGTAGACATGAGTAGGTCCCACTCTTTGCTACAAGAGTTTCTCTTCCCAAAGCAGACAGAGCACTGACCTATAGGAATGAACATAAATATTTAGAAGGTAACTTGACAGACACCTCACATGTGTATTTTTTAAAATAATTTGTTGGTTATTTTATTTATTTACATTTCAAATGTTATCCCCTTTCCTGGTCCCCCCCCAACACAAACCCCCTATCTTATGCCTCCTCCCCTGCTTTTATGTGGGTGTTCCCCCACCAACCCACCACTCCTGTCTCCCCTACTCTGGGGCATCAAGTCTCCACAGGTCCAAGGCCTCCCCTCCCATTGATGCCAGATAAGGCCATCCTCTGCTACATATGCAGCTGGAGCCACGGGTCCCTCCATGAGTACTTTTTGGTTGATGGTTTAGTCCCTGGGAGCTTGGGGTGTGGGGGCTGGTTGGTTCATATTGTTGATCTTCCTATGGGGTTGCAAACCCCACATGACATGTTTTTGGTTTGTTTTTCTTTTATCTTAATTTCCTCTTGATTGCTCTGTAGGCAGAGCCTGTGGCTGTTACCAGTAAAGCTTCCCTATCTTGTTCTGGTGGGCAACCAATTGCAGCGAGAGTTGCCTATATTTTTTTGGTGACCAGCAACTCTTAGGAAGTTTAGCAGGTGGCCAGTTCTTCTTCCATATTTCATTCATTCTCAGACTTTTCTGCATAGTCTTTTTTTTTTCTGATGAGGAAAGCCGAAGTCAAGAGTTTTTAAACAACTCCATCTCATGTAGATCACGTTCAGCCGACTGCTGAAACTACAGTATTTAAACGGAACATGGTGCAAACATTTGGCTTCCTCTGGGGCAGATTCCAATGTCTACCTGCCAGGTTCAGCCCCTTGGTCTCACTAACCCACCTGCTGGTAACTGGTAATCTGTGAAGTAAATCTGGGGAACTGTTCATGAGGTGAGCCTGTGGCACCTGGTCAAGTAACAATAGCTGTCACTCTCTTTTGTTTAATCCTATAGTGGAGTACGACAAGGAGTTCTCCCCACGCCAGCGACACCACAAAGAGTTCAAGTTCAACTTATCCCAGATTCCCGAGGGTGAGGCGGTGACGGCTGCTGAGTTCCGCGTCTACAAGGACTGTGTGGTGGGGAGTTTTAAAAACCAAACCTTTCTTATCAGCATTTACCAAGTCTTACAGGAGCATCAGCACAGGTATGGAGACTGGAGGAAGCCGGAGGGTGGGTTCGCTCCCACTTCTCACCCTCTCCCCTCATGTGACATCAAGTGTCTTTGGAAGGTGGTCTGGAGGTCAGGAACTATTAAACATGAAGAGCTGGTGTTCTAAAGGGTAGTGTTTCGTTGGCAGGATGTTTTACTCTTAAGTTGATTTTTCAAATAGGCGTCTTTTCCTAAGCAAGCTAGTAAACAGTACTTAGTAAGCATCTTTGATGACCAGTCAACTCTGATTTATTGGGGTCAACTGTTTCATGTTACTATTTGGTCCCCAGTTTTGATGATGTGTGAGCAGCTAAATTAATGTACACATTAAAATTATAGAATGGCACTTATAAGAGATTATAAGCCAGGTGACTACAAGGTATATATTTGTGTATTTAATATACATGCATGTTTGCTTTGGATAAGCATACCACTTGGATACAGGAAATGACAGATTACTTTTTTTTCTATATGTCTCTATTATTATTCTCTTCTAAAACAAGTTCAGAAACTTTATAGGGGAAAAGAATCTGCAAGTAAAAAATATTCATGGGGCCTCCTAGCAATAAAGAAAAACTTCCCCAGCAACTGTTGGAGCACGGTAGGGTGGAGAGAAGTAAGTAGTAAGCATTTAATTCAAATCTGTAGAAACAGGAAACCAATTCGTATGATTGTGTTGAGCAGGTGGGCGAGTCTGTTTAAGATCCTACTCACTGAGAACAGAATACGGGAGGTGGAGGGGACAGGGCCCAGGGTGCCACTGAAGCCACTGATAATGTCTACAGAGAACAGAAGGCAGATGTAAGCATGGAAGATGAAGAATGCCTAGGGGACCCCACACTCTTAGACCCAAAGGTATTTCCGTTGCTTTGCCTTTTCTTTTGAAAGCAGGTTGCCATGTAGCTCAGGCTACTCAAACTTGCAGTCCTGGGCTTACAGACAGCATGCCCGGTATCTCCTTTGGTTTCAGAAACCAAATCTAACTGGCCTTGGGAAACTACCGACTTTCCACGAGGTTCCAGTGCTTCCCAGTTGACCTTGATTTCTTCTGGATCTAGGGGTCTGTGTGGAGGGCTGTGGCGAGCCCACCGAGATGATAAGGAACAGGAGCTGACCCTGGGGAAGGGTTGTGTCGGCTTTGAAAGCATACCAGTGTCTGGCACTTGGGCACACTCTGTGCTACCCCAAGGAAACTCTGCAAGAGAGGATTTCTATTAGCTTCAAGAGGGAGCTGTGGAGAGTGTGTAGGTGGCTGTGGGACTGTAGGAGGGTGCTGAGAGACAAAGAAGAGGCTCTCAGAGTGTTAGTGCTCCACTCCACCCAAGGGTGGAGGTGACTACGGGGAGGGCTTAAGGAAGGGAGAGAGCAGGCAGCTCTGAGGTGGAAGAGGAATCTTGAGGAGGGATCTGAGAGCTTTGGGGAGAAAGATGAATAGTGTCTTTAAAAATGTGCCCATGCCCACGTGGTCATAGAGAGATACCCAGATAGCTGTAGCAGAGCTGAGAGTGCCCCGCTGGGGGCCTTGGGTGGGTGTGGAAGGCTCTAAGAGCCTGGAGAGAGACTTATAGAGTAGAGCAGGAGTGGAGCAGGTGGAGAGGGGAAGCAGCTTAAGAATCAAACTCTAGAATGTAGAATCACATTTGGTAGGTGGCAAAAGCCAGCAGAAAGAAATGATCCATTCATACCTTAGGAGAGTCAGCTTAGCAGCTTGGTTCAGAGCAGCCAAGTCCCTTAGATGGGAGCTCATGTCCCGCACTCGTGGGTTTCAGCACCAGATGAATGATAAAAAGAAATAAAAGGAGGACGTGACTGCTTCTAGGTATGGGGGAGGGGACGATTTACTGTCAATAAAAGGGAGAGTATAGAGGCAGAGACATCACATCAGGAAGAGTCCAGAGTGAACATGGGCAGAGTGAGCTGGGCCAAGTAAAGAGAGAGAGGGGGAGAGAGAGAGAGACAGAGAGAGAGAGAGAGAGAGAGAGAGAGAGAGAGAGAGAGAGCCAGCCAGCGAGGAGCCACAGACCAAGAGTGATGGCCTGGGTCAAGAGACTGGTGTACCCAAAATGGCTGAGTTATACAGGGGCAGAGGATGGGTGTTTGGGGAGCTCAGTCCAGTACCTGGGCTGGAGATTTCCAGGTAAGGGGAGGAGTTTGCCAGCCAAGGGCAACCTAGAACAGGCTGAGGGATGCCCGGAGAGCCTAGCAGCCAACATCAGCTTTGATATGTTAATAGACATCTCAGCCATTTGTCCCGTGCTTGAGATCGAACACTGGAAGGACCAGCAGATGCCAGACACTGGAGATGCATCGTGGTGCTGAATACATACACTAAGGCTGTAGGTCAGGTCTTAGCTGGTACAGTTAAACAATGAATAAAATATAGCCATTGGGGTATGGTGACAATGGACCAGAATTTCAGAACAAGCAAGTTTCCTGGTGTCTTATTTGCCCTCTTAAATATAAGTGTATCTGATAGCTTTACAATAAAAAGCTTGTTTGGGGAAGCAGAATCTCTCCTTGCTAGATCTTCGTCTTTTGATGTGCTGGAGAAAACTGGTATTTGGTGGTTCTTTGGCTCTGCCTTAGCCATTGACCTTTCAATCTGCCCAACTGGATATTCCATTTTACTTCTCTCTGAGAATGGCCTAAAAGTGCCTTTTCAACTTACACATTTGTTTGAAATGCATGTTTTTTCCCCTCCCCTGCAGGAAAAGTCATACCAAAACTGCTAGGCTGGAAGTATAACAGCTGTGGAATTTTTCAGAAGAATTTTTATTTTAAAGAGAGAGCTAGCAGGAGCTTTGTGAGGTTTGTACTGAACTCTAGCCAAGAAGCGACAGCTGTCGTGGGCTCAGGATGGTGGTGACATCCTTCCTTGGGACCAGCAGTGAGTTTGGAAAGCAGAAACCAGAATGGTCCCAACCTTGGATGGCTCTCTCGTCAGTTTGTCTTCTAGGATGGGAGCATTTGCCAGTTGGATGTGTTTAATTTGTGTGCATAGGAGAAAGAGAATACTAAGAAATTTGGGAGGCGTTCATGCTTTTGAAGGGCTCCAGGTTGGCTGGGGGAGGTTTTCTTATCTGTGGGCCAGGAGCCCAAGCCTCCCGCTACTTCCAAATGTTCTTAGAGAGGCCTCCAGACTTAGCTGCAGGGCTCCTTGTGCGGAAGGTTTGACCTCACCATCTGTACCATCTTGGGGTGTCTTGACTGAACACGCTTTTCTGAGCGTAGAGGAAACTTATTTATCTAATCTGTGCTGAAGTACAATTTGTAGCATTTGCTGTGTTCACTTAATTTAACAAATGTTTCTGTTACAAAATAGTTGGCCGCCTTGAAGAAGGGAAGTTGGGGTTCTAAACGCTAAGTCACAACTTCAGGGAGGTGTTAGGTGTATTGAGTCTTCTGACATAAAAAGTAGTCAGGAGAGCTGATTGGGAGATTACAAAAGCCTCCCAGAAGGCAAGTACTGGCTATAGAAATGTGTTTCTGTGACCTGTAAATACTCAGAACAGGTAAGTTTACAACAACTACAATTGGCTTCTTAAATCGAGGGTACTTATTAGAGAAACATGGTACTTGATCCAAAGCCGGAGAAGGAGTCTTGAGATGGAATTTACATAGGTCAAGGAAAGACCAGAAGCAACCAGTGGGTTGCAGTGAGAGCAGTTTGGTTACCTCTGCTAAGTCCAAGGCACACAGGACACCCTTTGTATGTTACTTCTTTTAAGATTTACTCAGCGCTGGGCTGGCAAGATGGTTCCACTGGTAAGGGTGCTTGCGACACAGGCCTGGTGACCTCACTTCAATCCCCAAAACCCACATAAAGGTGGACAGAGAGAGCCAACTCCACGAAGTTGTTTCTGATCACTACATGCATGTCATGGTACACCTATACCCTATGCACATAGATACATCATGTGCATATATGCACAATAATGACAAAATGTAAAAGTTGCTCAGTGATTTTGTAAGTGCTTATATTTTAAGATGATGGGATGTCGATCAGCATAGAACACTTGCCCAGCATGTGAAAAGCACTGGTTCCATCCCCAGCACCTAAAAAGGAGAGAGAGTAGTAGGAGGGAGACGTTGATATGATCAAAACACATAGAATGTGTCTGAGTTACTATTCTGTTGTTGTGAAGAGACACCATGACCAAGGCAACTCTTACGAAAGAAAGCATTTAATTGAGGCTGACTGACAGTTTCAGAGGTTGGTCCATTATCATCATGGTAGGAAGTATAGCAGCAGACGGGCAAGTATGGGCTTACATCTGGATCCATAGGCAGCAGGCAGAAAGAGAGAGACACTGGGCCTGGCTTGGGCTTCTGCACCCCCAAAGCCCACCCCAGTGACATACTTCCTCCAACAGGGCCACACCTCCTTCTAATCCTTCTAATCTGCCTCAAACAGTTCAACTAACTGAGGATTAAGCATTCAAATATATGAGCCTATGAGGGCTATTGTCATTCAAATCACCACATTCTACTTGTATGAAAGAAATCCTCAATTAATAAAAAAATCTTTAAAACAAGAGCAAGATTTGACACTGTAAACTAATACATCCTTAAAGTGATGCTGATAGAAATTTGTATCTTATATAAAATTAACAGTTCGGAAAAGGCCTTGCCTTCATAATTTCCCATTAAGATTGTCCCCTGTCCCTTCAAATAGGTGAGGCAACCTTCACATTTGAGAGAGTAAAAGTGTGGCACGTTTGAATTGTGCCAAGGGTAAATACTGCTGAAACTACTGTTTTCTGTATTTCCTCCAAGTCATCCTGACGGCACAGAGGCACCCCTAAGCTAGGGTAAACAAGAAGTGGCCAGAAGAGGTCAGCACCTCACTTATGCCCCATACCTCCATCTTTTGAGCACAGATGCAGGCATCACAAGGATGCTCCAGCCTGTTCCCGCTGGTGATAGAGCAGGTCTGTTAGAATTCAGGCCTCCTACAGAAAGCCTTTCCATACTTCAGTTGCTCTCTAGACTAACCATCGCCCATCAGCATGTTCTGTAGAGTGGGCGAGAGATGGAGAAGAAAGACTAGGATAAATACATGTGTCGCCATCTGCATCCTTAAGGCTCACTCCTGAACTTCTGAGTGACATGCACAGTAGCTGTTTTCACGCTTGGACTGCACTTAAAGGCTTCTCTGGATTTGCCCTGACCTCCCATACCCTTGCGGAGTAACAAACTGGTACAACATTGCTTTCCACACACAGAATGACTTATTTCTAGCATACTTTTCTCATCGTGGTGACCAAGTTTAGCTATGAAAGAGGAGCTTAGGGAAGAAGAGATTCATTTTAGCCTACACATTCATGGCCAAGGAGGCATGGCTTAATCTGTGGTTGGAGTTGGGGCAGAGACCATTATGTTTTCATGCATGGGGAAGCAGAGGGAAACTATGAGGGGAACCAGGGCTAGGCTCAAACCCGTGAGCCCACCTTATAGGTTATACCAGAGACCTACCTACTGCAAGCCAGACCTCTTAAAGGTTCCACAACCTCCCAAACACCAGCAGCAGCTGGTGACCAACTATTCAAACAGCGTTCAAGCCATATTAGCATCACTGGATAAATCAGGTGATGTTGAGGCTTTAAAGAATGTCATTTTGTCTATAGTTCTTATTCAGTAAATTTTGTGTTCCTCAAAGTCCAAGAGATTCTCGTGAGAGCCAGTCAGAAATTATGACAGAGAAGTTTACTTTCTGAGGTGTGGCTGTTCTGAGCGTAGTTAGTCGTCTTGTCTCTTGTTTGATGCCCTCCCCATCTGACAAAAATGCATTGTTTGGCAGTGGTAGCCTATTCTCTTTATGATGCCCTTCCTCTACTATATTCTATCATACAGGTTTCCTGGGAAGACATTTAAGGTGAGAATTAGCAAACTTAAAATGAATTTTTTTCTGGTACATATAGCCTCAAAATGTGTGTGTGTGTGTGTGTGTGTGTGTGTGTGTGTGAGAGAGAGAGAGAGAGAGAGAGAGAGAGAGAGAGAGAGAGAGGAGAGAGGAGGGTGTGTATGTGAGAGAGAATAATACATATGTGTGTGGTATATAAGTATATGGATGAAGATGGTTCAGGACATGACAGAGAAGGATATCAGTTCTCTCTCTCTCTCTCTCTCTCTCTCTCTCTCTCTCTCTCTCTCTCTCTCTCTCTCTCTCTCTCTCCTTTATTCCTTTGAGGCAGGGTCTCCCCCAGAACCCAAAGATCACAATTCCTGGCAAAGTTAATATCCAGCAAGTCCCATAAACTCTTCACTGTACACAGCTCTGGGGTTACAGAGATGTGTGTGCCCATGCTCAGCATGTTACCCAAGTATCGTGGTTCTCATTGACCTAACTCATGGGTTCACACCAAAGCATTGAGTCATCTCTCCAATCCTGGCACTGAATTTTTCAGTTTTAATGGTAAATGTTCTCTCTTATGAATATCAATGCAAAAATGCTCAATAAAATTCTTGCCAACCGAATCCAAGAACACATCAAAACGATCATTCACTATGATCAAGTAGGCTTCATCCCAGGGATGCAGGGATGGTTCAATATAAGGAAATCCATCAATGTAATCCACTATATAAACAATCTCAAAGAAAAAAACCACATGGTCATCTCATTAGATGCTGAGAAAGCATTTGACAAAATTCAGCATCCTTTCATGCTAAAGGTCTTGGAAAGATCAGGAATTCAAGGCCCATATCTAAGCATAGTAAAAGCAATTTACAGCAAACCGGTAGCCAGCATCAATCTAAATGGAGAGAAACTTGAAGCAATCCCACTAAAATCAGGGACTAGACAAGGCTGCCCTCTCTCTCCATATCTTTTCAATATAGTACTTGAAGTTCTAGCTAGAGCAATTAGACAACAAAAAGAGGTCAAAGGGATACAAATTGGAAAGGAAGAAGTCAAACTATCACTATTTGCAGACGATATGATAGTATACTTAAGCGACCCAAAGAACTCCACCAGAGAACTCCTACAGCTGATAAACGACTTCAGCAAAGTGGCCAGATATAAAATCAACTCAAGCAAGTCAGTAGCCTTCCTATACTCAAAGGATAAGCAGGCTGAGAAAGAAGTAAGAGAAATGATACCCTTCACGATAGCCACAAACCATATAAAGTATCTTGGTGTGACTCTAACCAAACAAGTGAAAGATCTGTATGACAAGAACTTCAAGTCTCTGAAGAAGAAATTGAAGAAGACCTCAGAAGATAGAAAAATCTGCCATGCTCATGGATTGGCAGGATTAATATAGTAAAAATGAGCATCTTGCCAAAAGCAATATACAGATTCAATGCAATCCCCATCAAAATCCCAACTCAATTCTTCATAGAGTTAGAAAGAGCAATTCAAAAATTCATCTGGAATAACAGAAAACCCAGGATAGCTAAACCTATTCTCAAGAGTGAAAGAACCTCTGGGGGACTCAGTATCCCGGACCTCAAGCTGTACTACAGAGCAATAGTGTTAAAAACCTCATGGTATTGGTACAGTGACAGGCATGTAGATCAATGGAACAGAATTGAAGACCCAGAAATGAATCCACATGCCTATGGTCACTTGATCTTTGACAAAGGAGCTAAAACCATCCAGTGGAAAAAAGATAGCCTTTTCAACAAATGGTGCTGGCTCAACTGGAGGTCAACATGCAGAAGAATGCAAATTGACCCATTCTTATCTCCTTGCACTAAGCTCAATTCCAAGTGGATCAAGGACCTCCACATAAAACCAGACACACTGAAACTAATAGAAGGAAAACTAGGGAAGAACCTTGAACATATGGGCACAGGGGAGAATTTCCTGAACAGAACTCCAATAGCTTATGCTCTAAGATCAAGAATAGACAAATGGGACCTCATTAAATTACAAAGTTTTTGCAAGGCAAAAGACACTGTCAAAAAGACAAAGCGGCAACCAACTAACTGGGAAATGATCTTTACCAACCCTACATCCGACAGAGGGCTAATATCCAATATATACAAAGAACTCAAGAAGTTAAGCTCCAGAGAGCCAAGTAACCCTATTAAAAAATGGGGTACAGAGCTAAACAAAGAGTTCTCACCCGAAGAATATCTAATGGCTGAGAAGCACCTAAAGAGATGTTCATCATCCTTAGTCATTAGGGAAATGCAAATCAAAACAACCCTGAGATTCCATCTCACACCAGTCAGGATGGCTAAGATCAAAAACACAGGAGACAGCAGTTGTTGGCGAGGATGTGGAGAAAGAGGAACACTCCTCCACTGCTGGTGGAATTGCAAGCTGGTACAACCACTCTGGAAAGCAGTCTGGCGGTTCCTCTGAAAACTGGGCATGACACTCCCGGAGGATCCGGCTATACCACTCCTGGGCATATACCCAGAGGCTTTACCTGCATGCAATAAGGACACATGCTCCACTATGTTCATAGCAGCCTTATTTATAATAGCCAGAAGCTGGAAAGAACCCAGATGTCCCTCAACGGAGGAATGGATTCAGAAGATGTGGTATATCTACACAATGGAATACTACTCTGCATTTAAAAACAATGAATTCACGAAATTCCTAGGCAAATGGTCAGAACTTGAAAATATCATCCTTAGTGAGGTAACCCAATCACAAAAGAACACACATGGTATGCAGTCACTGATAAGGGGATACTAACCCAGAATCTCGGAATACCCTAGACACAATTCGCATATCAATAGATTTCTAAGAAGATGGAAGGAGAGACCCCTGGTCCTGGAAAGACTGGATGTAGGGGAACGCCAGGACAGAGAAATGAGAGGGGGTTGAATGGAGAAAAGAGGGAAGGGGGCTTATGGGACTTTTGGGGAGGGAGGAAACGGGAAAGGGGAAATGATTTGGAATGTAAATTAAAAAATAAATAAATAAAATAAAAAAAATAACAAAAAAAAATGGTAAATGTTAGTGGTGTGTGTGTGTGTGTGTGTGTGTGTGTGTGTGTGTGTGTGTGTATGTAATTGAATTGTGCTCCCATCTAGAACTGTAATTGATTCTTGTGTATTGATCTTATATCCAGAACTTGACAGTTTATGTTTATACTAATCCTTTCTGTTCAGACTTTTTAAATATCTATGAATATAATCATATCAACTGTAAATATCATTTATTTTTTTCTTTATAATTTCTCTTTCTTTTCTTTTCTTTTCTTTCTTTCTTCCTTCCTTCCTTCCTTCCTTCCTTCCTTCCTTCCTTCCTTCCTTCCGTCCTTCCTTCCTTCCTTCCTTTGAATCTTACTGGTTAGGAAATCCAACGTAGTTTTGAAATCTACTTACACATTAATCTTTGGGAGTGAGTGAGAGATTTACTATTTTACCATCAGGGATGACTGTTATAATTATTTCTTTAGAAAAATCAAACTAAGTAGACTAAAAAAATTATCCTTCAAACTCCTAAGAAGTTTTTTTTTTTAAAGATTTGGAATTGATGTGTTCTTGGATTCGGTTGGCAAGAATTTTATTGAGTATTTTTGCATCGATATTCATAAGAGAGATTGGCCTGAGATTCTCTTTCTTTGTCGGATCTTTGTGTGCTTTTGGTATTAGTGTAATTGTGGCTTCATAGAACGAGTTGGGTAGTGTTCCTTCTGTTTCTATTTTGTGGAACAGTTTGAAGAGTATTGGTGTTAGGTCTTCTTTGAAGGTCTGATAGAATTCTGCACTAAAACCATCTGGACCTGTGCTTTTTTTGGTTGGAAGACTTCCAATGACAACTTCTATTTCTTCAGGGGTTATAGGACGGTTTAGATGGTCTATTTGATCCTGATGTTAAATTTTATATATATTTTTCTGATTCGATAGGATTATGTGGTTTTTAATCCTTTATAGTATCAATACATACAATGGTTTTCAAATACTAAGGCTATTTTAGACCCCGAAACAAGTTCCACTTGTGATTTGTCGCCATTATGTAAGCTTGGATTGAGAAACCAGGTCTGGATCTAGTGTCCGGATCACCTCTAGGTCTATTCACATCGTCTTTTTAGTCCCTTGATTGTTCTCTGCATTTGATTTTATTTCCTGACTTGCCTGACAACTCTTTGTTTATTACATGTTGTGTATAATTTAATAAGGACTGCTATAGACATTGTTGCTTTCATGCTGACCGAATTTAGCATTCTTCTGGAAGTCGGGAGCAGTGCGAGCTGATCACGTTATCCTTTTGTCCTAGATGAGGCGGGGCTTCCGGCTCTGCTGAGGCTCATCTGTTTCTGGTTTCCCCTCCTCTTGCAGTTTAGACCCCTGGAGGTTTCAGCTGAGACCGGGATGCTTAGCAGAGGCCCTCATCCTTGGTGGGCTCTGAACTCTCATTTTTAACTGCCCCTCACATTGTGAAACTGCCAAAAAAATCCCTCTTTTTCTCTGAAGCTTCTAAACAGCATCTTTCTGCTTGTTTTCTCAGCTTCCTATCCCATGTATACACAGCTTAATATTTGGCAAATATCTCAAATGAAAATATTGGTGTTCATGGCAGCCAGAAACTTGAAGAAGGAAACTGAGCCCAAGCCTCTGTGAGATCACGTTTACATGTTTACTTCTAGGCGGGCTGTTTCCTTTGAGACCCTTTTCCTATCCTAGATACCTGCAACCCATCATCATCATCATCATCATCACCACCACCACTCTCATTTTTATCCTTAGCTGGTGATAGTATGCCAAGTTTCCGCTTTCTGCTTTGGTGTATTGACTGTAGGAATTTACAAGTGTTCTGAAATGAAAGAGACAGCAAACACCTCACCTCAGGGTCCCGCCCCACTCTGGGGTCTTGAACTTGACCCCTGGCTTCCCACTCTAAGATGCTTTCAAACAGGCAAGTTTGTCAACACATTCCTTTGGGGTTTCTTTGTTTGTTTTAGATTGGGGGTGGGGGTATCCGTCTAGCAGTTCATGACCAGAAATATGCACCATGGGGACCAACATCTTACTAGCATTTGAATTTGGAAGTCTCTTAATGGATCCCTCCAAAATATTGATACATGTATTATTAACCCAACACAGATCTATAATGAGACCCCATTACAGGAGCTGGCTCAGTTGCAGGACCCAGAACAGGCATTTCTTTAGCACAGCATTACTCGTGGATAGAAGATGCTACTATGAAACACTCTTGGGTTTTCAGTGAACATAAAACTCAACCTTTTTAGATACCTGAGACAGTTTCTTTTCTAAAAAGAAGAACAAACTTGAAGTCTCTCTTGTTGTTTGAGGAGAAGGAAGTCTTTTATCCTGTTCCCCACTCACACCATGTTCTCTTTTCTGCCTGGCTTTCACAGTCCAGTGTGGGCCTCAGGCTAGCAATAAACCTTTTGCTGTTGGTTTCTTTTCTGTTTGAGAAGGGGTCTATGTAATCCTGGAAGCTTGCTACCTCTTCCCTGTTAAACCCATGTCTCTCCTACCCAGAAGGCTCCCTATCTGAGGTACAAAACCAAAGCCCAAGCTTGAGAAGTCCCCAAGCTTTGTTCCATCTCCAACGGGTCTGTTTGCAAAACACAGTGTGGAATTAAAGTTATAAAAATGTCGTACAATCTCAGGAGAACGCGGAGGTGTTTTCACCTCGGAGGGAAGTCACAGTGTGTGGTAGGAGAAGACAGCAAGCCTTCGGTACTGGTTACTCACTCAGATTGAGTGAGATAGGAAAATAGGCTTATGTTTCTGCACGCTGCCTTATGTATTATTCATTACTAGAAACTGATTGCTTTTGATTGCATGCATCTCCATACATGTGGATTGGCAGGCTACATTAGTGGTCAGGATTATTCTACAAAGCATCTTTTTTTTTCTTTCAATCAACTTAGCAGTAATTTAACTGTTTCATTTCCCTACATTGGACAAAGATGTAGAAATGTAGGAATAGAGAGTTAAAATAGGTAAGTAATTATTCAAAAGGTAGAGGTCTTCTTCATTCTCTTTGTTACCACAGCAGGCTGGAAAAGGCTCCAGGACATGTTCAATAGCTAAATCAGACAGGTTGAAAAGCCCTGGCTGTCTATAAAGTAAGCAGTTCCCTTCGTATCTCTACCTGTCTTCTCAAACACTAAGCTTTGGGCTTGATCTTTCTGTGACTCTGCTTGTAGGCCTAACTTGATAACTAGTTCATAATACCACCAAACCTTAGCTCCTGCCCCAGCCTCCATCTGACTTTCCCTGAGACATCTTGAAAGCAGATGGCCTCCAAACTTACATCTACCAAGCGGGCAAAGGGAGAACCAAAGTGTTTAATGAGAGGTGATATGCTTTGAGTCTGGCCTCATGGAGTGTTCTTCCAGACCAGTAGTGGCTGCATCTCTCTTAAGCCTGTCAAATATACACCTGCTCAGACCCCACCTGGGCCTCCCGAGCTCAAAACTCTGCAGTTGAGGGGTCATAGTCTGATTCAGGTGTCACTGGAAGTTGCAGGGAAGAGGGTTAAGAGCATGTGCTATTGACTGCATGACTATGCATGGTAACCAAGGTACTTAAAGTATTGGCAAACTTGTGCTGGAGCTGGTTACATTTCTCTATGAGGGTGCTGAGGAGGAGCTAATCCATGCGGAAGCTCATAGAACAGTCACAGAGAAAAGTCTTCTGACAGCAGAGTGGTTTCTATTAGGTGAAGCTAAAAGGGTACCTGTTGGTATTTTGAGCATCTTGGAATATGATAGTCACTGAGGTGAAAAATCTAGCACAACCAAGTGCTATACAGTCAATTATAGTAACCAGTTTATGTAGTTATTGGCCACTGCTACGCAAATCCATGTGTGTGCCTGCCTGCATGCATATGTGTGTGCTGTGTGTGTGTGTGTGTGTGTGTGTGTGTGTGTGTGTGCACTCTCGCACACATAGCAGTGCATTCTGATTGGCAGTACTCTATTTCCAAATTTGCAATTCCTTTTCTACCTTTCTAGTGGCCAAAGAAATTTAAATATATGTGTTACACAAAGAAAAGCTTCAAGTATTCTTCCTTTTTTGTCTCCTCAAAAGCTGGACTCTCTTCATCGTGTTGAATTTACCAGCATTTGAATTTTGTTTTGTTTCTTAACTTACCACTGAACCCAGAACATGACAAAGGAATGTGTTACGAATCTGCTTATTTTGAATGAATGAATTCTACTGTATCAAGAACATTCCTTTTCTAGTATAATGAGTTGGTTCTGACAGGGTACCATGAGCTTTGGCTACAGTCTGTCAGGAGAATGGATATTCAGGCACCTCCTGTCCTTCTCTGGAATGAGTGAAGGGAAGACCTGCCGTGTTTTACCCAGTGAAGTTGTACCAACCTGGAAGGCACCTTGGTAGCTGAGTCACAGGAAGAACCACAGATGTGTCCACAAACTGGAACTTTCCAGGTCTTAGGAATGTCAGTTGGTCAACTTAAATTCCAGTGTGATTTTTTTTTTTAATTTGTAGATCTCTTCAGTTAGCCTTATCAATTGGTAAACAAACAAACAAACAAACAAACAAATGAAAACCCTTCCTTGTCCAGGAGGATTAGTCTGAGGAAAATCACACCCTATCCTGGAAACACGTGGCATTGCTCTGTCTTTGCTCAAGGAAACCTTGAACATCACACAAAATGGGATCTGTGTGGTGGCCGAGAACAAAACAGTCAACGGGTGCTTTTTAAATTGCATCTCCCCTTTGGATTTGAGAATTTTGTTGGTGGTGGTGGTATGTGAGTTGAATCTGCCATGTCAGAAAGAAAGTCCAAATAACCCAGGTGGGGTGACTGTGGTCAGATTGGGGGGGGGTCTTCATTTAGCAGTACAGAAAATCTTAGCAGAGGCCATCTCAACTCAACTCTGCCAGAGTATTATTAAAAGGATCAGATGCATACTGTTTGGTTTGGGGGAGGTCTCTCATTTTTCCAGTACTTGGGTTGGAATCCTTGAATATGTTGAGGAAGTACTCCACCACTAAGCAATAGGCCTAGACCTACTTAAGGGAGGCCATACTTTACAGAGGGGACAGTAGACAGAGAAAGATGTGAGTCACTGAAGAAATGAATAAATGTGGGTCAGAGCAGAACCGCATGTGTGAGTTCCTAGATGCTTTGAGGGTGTGCTTAATACCCAGAGTTTAATTCCTTTGTAAAATTTCTTACACTAATTGTGTAAATACATGCTTTCCTGGTCCATTTTGTTTCACTATAACAAAATACCCGAGTCTGGTATTTTACAGAGAACAGAGATTTCTTAGTACAGATTTCTGGAGGATGGGCAGTCCAAGATCAGGGAACCCTAGCTAGTGAGGACCCTTTCCTATGTCTTCCTTGGGTGGAAAGTAAGGAAAGAGAGTGCACACATGAAGAGAGAGAAGGGGAACCTTATCCTCTGATCAGGAACCTTCCCCTGGTGACAGGATACCATCCATTCATGAGGGGAAGGAGCCCTTGCAATGTAATGACACCTTGAAGACCCATCTCAGCACTGATGCACTGGGGACTTTGGGGTACACTTTCAGACCTTATAGGTGTATGTGACACCATCACACTGAGCACAGTATTCTCTTGAATGGGCACAATAGGGTAAAGTCAGGAAGGTCTTGGGGTTCCACCACAATGAGCCATACCTTTTTGCATGCACCCCAGGCACCCTGACCTGGGGCGTGAGGCCAGCTCATGCCTTCTCACCCCATTGATGCCCTGTTTTCTATATGTAGCCAACTTCTGATCTTTAAGCACACTGGGCCTTGATCCCTTACTTATTTGAGCACTTGCTCGGTATTTTCAGCCTGTACTATGGACATTTTTAGACTTTGCTTTTTATAGATGGGAATGGGGGCTGTGAAGAATGAGCCTCTGGTTCACAAGCCGAGAACCACTGAGAGGAATTCCTCATGACGGAACTTTCCAGGGGAGCTTCTTGACAAAGGACGCCTGCATATGTGGCCATCTCTATTAATGAGCTTTGGCCAAATCCCACCAATGACCCTTCCAAGTCAATGGATTCAATTTCCAATTTACCTGAACTCTTCCATTTGCTGTAGCAGCTTTGTGGGGGTTGCAGAAGGTGGAGTGTGGGCACCTGTCTGGAAGGCAGAAGGCAGCTCAGGCATCAGTTCTTACTGTCTACGTTGAGATAGTATGTCTTATTTGATGGTTTTCTTATACCAGGGTGGCAGACAGCTGGAGACCAGCCTGGTCTACATAGTGAGATCCAGGTCAGCTAGAGGCATGTATAGAAGTGCATGCATGCAAGTGCACACACACACACACACAGAGAGAGAGAGAGAGAGAGAGAGAGAGAGAGAGAGAGAGAGAGAGAGAGAGAGAGAGAGTCTCTAGTACAGTGTCCTGTGGAACTGTTTGTATATGCACATTTCTTTATCTCATTTAGCCCTGCTATATAAGTCTCTGTGTTAAGTTACTTCTTGTTGTTTGAATATGAATAACACTGACTTGTGTGTTACACACTTGGCCTCTAACTGGCATTTATTTTGAGAGATCTAAGGTCTAATTAGAGGCTAGCTGGGGGTATATTGTCCTTGTCCAGACTTTTCCCTTCCTCCCTTCCTCTCCCCTATTTCCATTCCTCTGTGCCCTCCCTCCTCCTTCCTTCACCCTCTGTCTCAAAGAGACTCCCTCAAAGTAAATAGCTCTCCCCTATGGCATGCACCTACAATCACAGTGTTCTACCTAAGCCCATGAGTCCAAGCAATTGTGGATTCACCGCTGAACCCATGAGGCAAAAGTGATCCTTTCTTTAAGTTGTGTCGGTCGAGCTTTTTTTTTTTTTTTTTTTTTTTTTTGGTCACAGCCATGAAAAAGGGAATTACTGCTGTCCCTTGCAGGGGACCTGGGACTCTTAAAGCCAAGGTTCCCTCTCTGATCTTGAACCAGTGGTTGTTGGTCTGCACTTGCTTAGCCAGTCTCATAAGCCTTGAAAACAGCCATGAACTTCATTATTGTGAGCAATGCTTACCACAGAAACAACCATGCTTTCTGAGTGCACAAGATGACTGCAGTGGTTATGACAGAAATTGAGCCCCCAGTGTCCACTGATGACCATGAACCATGGTCTCAGGGTTTCGATTGCTGCGACAAATCACTGTGACCAAAGCAACTTGAGGAAGAAAGAGTTATTGGGCTATACTTCCATCTCATTGAGTTTCACTGAAGTCAGGAGATGAACTCCACAGGTCAGAAACCTGGTGGCAGGAGCTGAGGCAGAGGCCATGGAGGAGTGCTGCTTTCTGGCTTGCTCCCCTGGCTAGCTCAGTCTGCTTTCTTAAAAAACTCAAGGCTACCAGCCCAGGGGAGACCCCACCTATAATGGGCTGGACTCTCCTTCATGAATCACTAATTAAGAAAGCGTTCTTCAGGCTTGCCTACAATGAGGTTTTATGGAGGCATTTTCCCAATTGAGCTCCCTTCCTTCTCTGATGACTCTAGTTTATGTTAAGTTGGCATAAAACTAGCCAGCACACTGGTGTAAACATAATTTCTTCCACATCATGATAATTAATCTTCCTCACCAACCCTTTTCCATGGTTGCCTCCAATTTTACTTGCTTCCAGATCCCCATTTTTGGCTCTCCCCTATCATTCATTTCCCTTCTCTTTCTCTCCATTCTCTTTCATGTGTCTCCATTGTAGACAATGATCTTAAGTGCTGGGGTTACAGGTGTGCGCCAGCATGCTCAGCTCCCCATCATTTCTTATGAACCCCACTCTTTGCAAACAGAAGCGTAAGCCCATTCCAACTCTGCATGCCCACCTAGCCATACCCACCCTGCGTCTGCCTACATCCGATTACACTTCCTTAGAAATTAGGTTGCCTGCAGCATAACTGAGGCTCCACGCATAATGACTGACCAGGGGCACCTATGTATCTACCTCCTACCTTGAACTTCCCTCTGGATCTTGGGTCTGGGGAATGATGGCCAGAGTCTTCCCCTGTGATGACTACATCCTCAGCTTGCATCGGTACTGGGGCTGTTTTTTTCCCATAGAGCTGTTTGTACCGTCTGTGTTATTTCTGGATAAGGGTCTTCTATGACCTTGCAGTGTGGACTTTATGTCCTTCTGCACCTCAACTTCAAAGCCTTGGACTCCCAGTCCTCTCTTGCTGTTTTCCACGAACATCCCTCATCTCTGGGCTCGAAGTTGTTGCCCCAGTCACAGGGGGGTATTCTGTCCACAGGGAACGTGACATATCCACACAGGGGACAGCTTTAAGGAGGACAAGCTTGAGTCTGCCCCTGCAGACTGCCAAGCAGCTGAGTAAACTCCCTGTCGCTCTACCTACTGTTTACACTTGAAAACGATGACAATAGAGTTCCCTTCTAACTCCAAGCTGCCTCGGAAGCTGGAAAAATGTATTTCCCACCAAAGAAATCTCGGATTCTAAACTCAATTGCCGCACTGACCTCGGATGATGATGTTGAATGAGGAGTGAATTTTTCTAACTTATCACAAGTTGTCTTTGGAAATAATCTCAAAAGAGATTTTTGGAAAAAGTCTCTGTCATTATGGAAAACTTTCTGAATTGGAGTTGATCTTTCTTTGTTCACTGACTATATTTTCTTGGTTAGCTTTCATCTTGGCTACATGATCTGGACCTATAACCTCATGTCAGAGACTCAATTTCCCAGCTGAGGATGGAGATAACTATACTCCGACAGTGATGATTATCATAACAATAAGTAAAGCAAGGTCGAAGAGAGTACTTTGTAAATGTACACTATTAGAATTTGATGTTTATTTTAAACCAGTTGAGGTTGTGTACATTTCATGAAAACCAGAAGTGTCTCAAGTGGTGGGGGAACTTTGCATATATATAATGAAATATCTTGGGAAATGGTTGCTAAGTCTAAATGTAAAATTTATTCTTGATTCGTATCTATCTTATACACATAGCCTGATGGTATTTTCAGAGATTTGATGCAAGAGACACCTAATTTTTATATATCATTTGGATTCTGATTTAATCTAGCCCCATACCTGCCTTCTGTGTTTCAAGGCTTGCTAGCCATAATTAAGCTATTAACCAATTAAAAAGCCCCACACATAAAACAATGCAGTAACAAAAATGACCTAAGTATTGAGACAAATGAAATAATGTTTGCAATTTATCTTAATTCCAAGAAAGATTTGGTATGGGAGGCAGGAGGTCTTTGTGAATTTATGGGGCCTCCTGATAGCTTGCGGTCTGTATCCTTACTAATTATGTTGTGTTTGTACGCTCTACGGTGCCACCCAGGCAGAGTAGTGGCTGGTCACACAGATGGGCACAATCTAACCTCAGCGTTCTTTCCTGACAAAGACACGGGAGAAATGAGCTGCGGGACAGCAGGTGATTGGTCGCGCCATTTTTTTCTTTCTTTCTTGCAGAGACTCTGACCTATTTTTGTTGGACACCCGGGTAGTGTGGGCGTCAGAAGAAGGCTGGCTGGAATTTGACATCACAGCAACTAGCAATCTGTGGGTGGTGACACCGCAGCACAACATGGGACTCCAGCTGAGTGTGGTGACTCGGGATGGTGAGTCGGGATTTGTGCTCAGCCAGCCTCTGCCGCACAGTTGGTTTTCTTCGTTTCCTCTGTGGCAGTTGCAGTGGGACCATTGTTTGGAGCCCAGTCCTTGATGCCAGGGTGACCTTGTTTACTCTTCTCTCGTGACCATACCGAAAAGCAAAACCTTTCTCCTAGCCAGGACTTGGAAGCAGGCTCAGGCCATGTCCCTGAAATAATGGAAGGAGAGCTTCCCCCAGCTGAGCCAGGTAGGAGGTCCTGAGAGGAAGACAGGAAGCTTCGGTGCGCACAGTTCAGTGACGGGGCATTTGCTTTGCACGAGGCTCTGGGTTCTATCCAGCACCAAAGGAAGAGGAGGAAAAGGGAGTCGTTAGGATCTGACTGTCCAGTGATTTTTGCCAAGGGACCCTTAAGGACACTTCCCCTTGGGACAGGCTCCCTGTTTCTGGTCCTGCTGCTCAGCTGAGAAATACCGCCAGAAAGGAAGTGTAAATACTGATGACCAGGAGGACCAGAAACCAGAGCACTGCTTGGGGGTGATCCTATACTTTGGGAGGTACATTTTGAGTCTGCCTATCTACAGGGAGCCAGCCAGGGTGGGAGGATGCGTGGGGCCTCGTTCATATTTCCCGCTCATTACTCTTTTACCTGGAAGACTAGAGTCATCTTGTCGTGTAGCTTTGAGACTAAGGTTCCGTGGAGTAAAGAGGGGTGGGCTTTGGTTTGCATTAAAGGACTCCACGTCAACCCCCGTGCGGCGGGCCTGGTGGGCAGAGACGGCCCTTACGACAAGCAGCCCTTCATGGTGGCCTTCTTCAAGGTGAGCGAGGTCCATGTGCGCACCACCAGATCAGCCGCCGGTCGGCGTCGGCAGCAGAGTCGCAACCGGTCCACCCAGTCGCAGGACACGTCCCGGGGCTCCAGTGCTTCTGGTGAGTATGGATGGAGCCTTGGTTCCCATCCGACAAAGGTACCTGTGGTTCCAGATGCTGGACTGCTTCTGCTCAGCAGATACAGTGGCTAGTACGTGTGCGCATGCGTAGGGGGCGTGGGGGGTGTGTCCTAGGAATGGTGTCGATGACCTAGTCATAGATACCTGTATGGGATCCCAGGACCCCTCAGCATACAAAACTGTTACCCAAAGGCTGGGGCTATAGGCATCACATTCCCACCTCTTGGTTCAGACAACGATCCTTCTGTTTGATGAGATTTCTATAATTCTTTTTTTTTCCCTTCCCGCAAAAATCATGGAAACACCCCAATTATTTTAAGCTTTAGATTTATTTTATTTTATTCATGAATGTGTTGCCCGTGTGTGTATATGTATGTCACATGCATGCCTGGTGCCCATGGAGGTGAGAAGATGATACAGTCTTCTGGAGTAGATACAGATGTTTGTGAGCCACCAAGTAGATGCTACAAACCAAACCTAGGTCCTCTGTGCATGGCCAGAAAGGTTTCAGACATTTCCCTTTTTCAGATTTAGGGATAATTACAAATATACATAGTGAGAATTTGGGGGGATAAGACCTATGTCTAATGACAAAATTAATTTAATTTCCCTATTCACCTTACATACTTCTCTAACTAGATGTTAATTTTATACAGTATTTTTAGTGCACTTTGGTTTGACCAGCAGCCATCAATTGAGGTCTAAGTTTTGGTGCATTTCAGATTTGTGGGGACTCAGCTTGCATGAAGTGGTATACAGTTGTGTACTATGGACTTGTATTTACCAGGACTCTTGGCTGGAAGTGGTAGCTGGAGCCCCTAACATGGATTCTAGTGGCTCATTCTGGGAAGTTGAGGGTTTCTTGCTTGAGCTTGGTTGAACTGTTGGGACAGTTCTGTTTCCTGTCTTTCTCATTGGCAGAATCCTCACAAAAATAGTCAGTTTACATTAAGGTTACCCAGAGTCTCAGAGAGACCTTGGCAAGCTCATCTTCAAATACAGAGTTCTCTCCCTTGCTCGCTTCAGCAGGAAGCCAGGCCTTGATGCTTACTGGACTGGCTCACACCATGTGTCCAGCCCTGATCATCTTGCTACCACAGGAAGTACTCTGATCAGCCAAGCCTATATTGGGTATTCAGATCCATCTGGACAAGCAAGTCCGTAGGGCAAGAGAGAAGAAACAGTCCCCGGTGTCTGAGGGTTAATTCCAACTTTCAGAAGTCTTCTCTAGAACTGGGAGGCTCCCAGAAGCAAGTCCATAGCTGCTGTTGAGTGGCACTGAGTTCAAGCGTCAACATTCCTCACAGTGATACAAGTGCTCCCGAGTCCTGAATTCCTGGCGTTGCTCAACAGCCCAGAAAACAAGTGTGACACTGACTATCTACTGTGAGATTCTCTGTCAGAATCTCCTCTTTCTTGTAACCTTGTGAGTTTGGAGAAACCTATCTGGTGGGTCTGGTCTTCAGTTCCCCCTTCTATATTGTGAGGGTGTGGAATACCTCACAGCGTCGTTCCCGTTTGATGAAATGCAGCCACACGGCCTACCTTCGACGATTACTTATTTACACCCACTTGGAGGAAGTAGTTGCTTAGAGCATGTTGCTGGGATTCCAAGGAAGGAAAATAATTTCTAGAGGTTGTGCTTACTTTTTTGAGGTGGCTCGTTACAACTGTCATTCAGGAGGCCTGGGAAGAATGAATGCAGCTTCCCAAAGCACCCCACTTTTCTTTGGGAAGAAGTGTCTCCCAAATTTCAGGCTGTGCCTTACTAAGCCTTCTCTTACATCAGGAACTTGAATGTGACACTTGAGTGGCCACTACCCAGCGAGATATGACATTCTGCTACTCCTTGTCATGGTGTTTCTTGGAAGCACCGCACAACATGGGTGTTCCCTGTATTTACCACCAGAAACAGTCCGGATTGAGGCCTTAAAAAAATAAAAACTAGAAAGGACTGCCTGCTTTGGTTTTTTCCCCCGGGAGGCAGTCTGTTGAATTGAATTAATAGTCTGCATTCCCCACTGGGGCCTGATGATGTCAGCCAGCGGTAGACTGCATTTGGGAACTGTGACCAGTTTGGCTCCTCGGACCTCAGACTGCGGAGGCCTCGCTTGCAATGTTGATGGCTTTTTCAAATTATAATTTCACTTGATTGGTTCAACACTCACCCTGCCCACCCAATATATAGACCAGTTTATTTCTAATTAAGAAAACATGTTGTCTATGATTTGAGTTTTGCAAGGCCGTCCAATTTTCCAAGTTCCTTTCAACTTTTTCTTTCAATCTGATGAGTTAAAAATTAATTACGGATATTAAAGTGGCCTAATTCGTAATGAGGTCCAAGGGCCCCTGTTGTCCCTTGGTCTCCCCACTCTGCCTCCCAACCCAGACCTCCTAGTTTCTTTGTTCCTTCAGTAGTCCAGGGCTAAGGAACCCGTGCCAAAATTCCTCTGGCCTCGCATATTTAAAACCCCCAAGAAAGCACTGAGATGAAGTGACTTCTCAGCTCTCAGAACCTCCAGTGAGATCAGAGGCTACTCGCAGCCCCTCAAAGCTCTGCTTTAGGCACTTGGCTTTCTTCTGTTAGTGGAAGTGGACAAGCAGAAGGCCAGGTTTCTACCCAAGAAAGGCGAGAAATGCAATGTGGTTTGTAGAGTACCTGCCTAGCATGCACAAAACCCTGGTTTGATGGTATAAACTGGCAATGGTACCCCACGCCCATAACACTAGTACTTGAGAGGTAGAGGCAGGAGGATCAGAAGTTCAAGGTCATCCTTGTCTACATAGAGAGTTAGATGCCAGGTCTCTTGGATACAGTTTAAAACTTTGTCTCCCAAGTAAATACATAAAACCCCTAAAACCAACTAACTTGCAAACCACAAGAAAACTGAGAAAGAAAAGAAGGGAGGTTTTTTTTTTTCAGAAACATGTCCCATGCTTGGAGAGTAGACATGCCTCTCTCTAGGTTTTCCTTCCAGGCTCCTGAAGGGCCTTTGTGAACCAGATCATCCTCAGAAAATGTGTTGTCTGCAGTGTGGCTCCAGCCACTACCCCGCTCGAAGTCTTTTGGGAGATTTAAGGAAGAGATGGCTATTCTTTGGTTGTCCATTTCTTCTATAGTTTACTCCCAGGGCACTGGCACTTCTCCCCAAAGGGGCCCTGTCTAGAAGAAGCCCACCAGAGACATCTTGCACCTGAATAAAGACGTTAGCGTCATTTATCAAATCACTTGTCATCAGAATGAAACATGACAAGGATCTATTTTAGGAACTAAGCTGTAGATTCCTGAGACAGCCAGACATGCCTATCACAGGCAGGTGGCCAAGAACTCACCTACTGCCTCCTGGTCCCTGCAGTCCCACCTCAACCTGCTCTGACATCTGTACCTGACTTCAGACTGGATTCCGAAGGCGCATGCGCCAGACAGTGGGTGTGTGGGGCAAGTCTTCCCTCGCGGTGTCTACTGCTCTCCTCTCCACAGGAGCGTTGGATGTTGGCTGAGTTGCACTTCTCCCACGGGCTTGTACAGCCTCGGGATGTGTCTTTGTTTTTACACCTGTTTGACAGTGCTGGGCTAAGCTGCTCTGTGGAGCCCGGGAGGGATTCTCATGAATTTGGCGATTGTTTTCCAGCCTCAGTTCTTGCCAGTCTAGTGTGCTCCGAGCCCCTACCCTAGTTCCTCCAACTGTAGTCTGAAGTCTCTGCTGACTGCCATTTTCCTCTATGACAATATTTCTCTTGGCCTTTGCTGTTCTGTCTTGTGGATGCCAGTGATACCTCTTGACCAATCCATTGTGAGGTCCGTGAATGGATGGCCTCGACAGATGATTTCCTCTGGCAAGTCTAGGTTCTGCTCAGGTTAATGTTTTGGGATCCTGCATGATGTATCTGGGGATAAGAGGGCTATTCATGCCATTTCAAGTCAGCTCAAGAGTCTGATGCTGGGACTGTGAGCTGGTCTTTGTTTTATCAGATGACCATTGGGGTTGCGACTATCACTTTTTAAATTAAATTAAATTAAATTTTATTTTTGCAAGGAAGAGGTTTTTCTTGTTTTCTTTTGGTAGTGCTAGGCTTCCAAACCAGGTCGTTGTGCATGTTAGGCAACTGCTTTACCCCTGAGCTATATCCCTGTCTTCACTGTCGCTTTTACCAGGTGATGTGTAATTGTAGTTGTCTCTCATTCCTTGTGCTTATGAAATAGTACAATGCCCTCAGGACCCTGAGCATCCTTGGGCATGAGTCTGTAATCATTCTGTTGCTACCTGGAAACAAATTCTTCTTCCATCTCTTTTCCACCCACCTGAACATGCATCTCTTAAGATCTCTTGGGAAAGTGTGGGCTTCCAATAGTTCCATGTGCTGTTAATAGCTCTTATCTCCAGCCCCTTATATTTCCCAATGGGGTCCATTTGTATGCTTTGAGCACAGGAGAAGTAAAACAGAACACACGTCTTAGGAAACACTTCTTCAGTTTATTAGAACGTTTTATCCCACGCTGTAGAGGTCAGGGACCTACAGTCATAGATTGAGGGCCGCAGCTCACACTGTTTCCGGTACTTCATCTCTGGCTGCCATCGTGGGGTGAGGATGCTGAAGTTGAGGGCATCAACCTACCATGAGCATCATGGCTTCTTAGAAGAAGCTGAGGCCTGGGTCTGAAAATGCCAACATTTTTATTTTTCAAAGGAGAGAGGGATTTTCCTTTGTCATTTTGAGCTTAGGTTCAAGTTCTAGAGCCTGAGCTTGGCCTCTAGATGCCTCAGCTTAGAAAGAGCCTTGTTCAGAGTGTGTTAAGTGAAACTAGTTCTTAACCTCTTATAGACATGCAGGACTAGGTATGGACTGGTGACTCAAAAGCTGGAATCATTCCAAAACCTACCTTTATCATGCTTGGCTTTTACTATTAGATTGCTTTAAGATAATAGTGGTCTGGGGGTGCAATAGACTAGCAAGTTCCCTTCTACCTCCTCCCCAGGTCTTCCCTTGTGGGTTGGTCCAGACCAAGCATCTCCAATCTGAAAATTCCAAAATGGAAGCACTTCATCTGGAACCATCTGAGCATCCTATGCATCCTATCAACACGAGAGAGAGAGAGAGAGAGAGAGAGAGAGAGAGAGAGAGAGAGAGAGAGAGAGAGAGAGAGAGAATGAATGAGAATGAATTCATATTTGCTTTGTCTTGTCTTGTTATCAAAGAAGTTCAACTTAGGAAAGTAGGTGCAAGTATTCCAAAATCTGGAAAAACTCAAAATCTGAAACACTTTCAGTCTGGCCCCAAACATTTTGATTCTCAGTCTTACTAAAACAGAATGCCCAGAGAGTCAGTGGTGACCGACCATGGGGAGGGTCTGGGAGTCAGGGAATCCCTCAGTCTAGGAGGTGACAGAGAGAGAGGAAGCTATGTGAAGCTCATGGAGTCTCAGTGTTTATGGGGAACCTTGTCTGTTTTTAAGGCATGTAGCTGAAAGGAGATGAAAGTCACGTATTAAGTGACGAGTATGTAACCCCAAAGTCCTAGAACAACTGCACTGGCCTGGGGCCTTCCTGTGGCCTCTAGGACTGATAGTATAAACAAAATGTACACAGAAAGTCAGGCCCTTCTGGGGCCTGGGGAGAGGTTCCCGAAACCAGAACTCTGAACCCCAGAGGGTTCCCTGCACTTGGCCTAATGTGGTAACACGAAGATCTGGCACCTCCTGCATCCACCTCATGTTGTTCAACAGGTAGGGTTAGTAGGAACAAGAGAGTTTTTTCTTCTTCTTTTGATAAGACAGGGCTTAGAAGCCCTGAGGTAAGGCAAGGACAGCCAGGCCTCTGAAAACAGAGGTGTTACTTGGACTGCTACTGCTTTGTTATTGCCCTTGACATTTGAAGAGAAAGGGGTAATAAGAGTAGGTATATACCCTTTGCAAAAGAACAAGAGAACACAAACAAGAGACAGAGACAAAGACAGAGACAGAGAGAGAGAGACATAGAGACAGATACAGAGAGAGAATGAGAGAGAGACTATGAATTACAGACAGACAGACAGACAGACAGACAAGGTAGAGACACACAGAGACAGATACAGAGAGAGAATGAGAGAGAGACTATGAATTACAGACAGACAGACAGACAAGGGTCATCAGCAAGTGCCTTTACCTGCTGGGCCTTCTCACTGTTCCTGCCCTCCTGTCTTGAAGCAGAGAGCCATATAGGATGGTCGAGGGCCAGGTTTTGCTTGCCGTGTTAAGCTTATAGCAGTCAGATAGTCTTAAAGATGCGTTTTGACCCTGGTACTAGGTGTTCATGGCAGCATGTCCCAAAGCTGCCTAGACATCCTGGGGCCAAAGACCGACTTTGGCTCTATTTGGAGCTATGGTCTTCCTGCCTCTCATCATCCAAGGCAGCCCCTGTGGCTCTCCTGCGCTCAGACACACCTGGGCAGTGTGGCACCTCTTCCTCCTGATGGTTCTGAGCTGTAGCACCTTCTCAGTGGCAGTGCTGGTGATCCCCCAGATCTGTACCGTGCCCATGGGCCTGTTGCTGGCCTTGGCACCATAGTGGCTCTGTGTTTTTGTGGTTTTGTTTTTGCCTCTAACGCTATACCTTCTCCTTTCTCTGCCCCACTTGGACAAAGATGTGATTTGGGTTTTTTTTTCTTCCCATTTAAGTGGATATGTTCTTATTAAATTTTAGCTGCATACTTTAAAAAAAACTGATCTTTCTCAGACTCCTCTTGTAAACAGATATCAAGGGTAGTTGGGGTAAAGGAGAGAGTTTTCTTTTTTTCAGCCATCTGTCAATCTGTAAAAACAAAACACAAAAAATTGGGTCAGCATCATCCCACATGGAACTCAGGGCACCCACCCCTGAGCTCCAGAAACAAGCATTGCAAAGGTCATTGACCTCCGCAAATATTTATATGCTCTTTGCCAGCCCTCACCATGGGACTATAAGGAAACACAGGCTTGGCCAGCAAATATCTGTAGGAAAGGAAACAGAAGGATTGAATTCCTGCTTTTCCTCTCTCTGGCCCCAGTCCTTAATAACAAAAACGTCAACGTCTGGCCGTAAAAGAAATAGCTTTTCTTTCCAGAAAGTTCTCTACACTGAGCACTGAGGGAGTCAGAACCAGGGCACAGTCACAGACAGCTGGGTTGGTTGGGAAGTTTGAGATGAAGTCCTTGGATTGTCATCCGTGGTATGTCGCAGAGAGAAAAATTGAAATCTAGGGGTGAGGAAGTTGTCCCTGTCTGTGTTCTGACAATAGTTTTCAAATACTGACCAAGTGGCCTTTAGTTCAGTTCTAACATAAGCCAACTCATTAGAACAAGGTTCTCAGCAAAATTGCCCTGCCCTATTTCAGAGACTTTCCCCAAGGTGAGGTCTGCAGGCCATCCATACTTGATCTGGCTTTCCTACAAGTTGAGGAAATTCTGCACCCACTCTTTCTTGTTTAGTAATGTTCTGCTTTTCCTCTGTATTTATGATTGGCATTTTGTTATAAACTCAAGAATAGCAAAATCAGTGATCTAGAACCAGGTGGGGTAGAGGTTAGGGTCTTGGGGTTTCTGTGTCCTCTCCAGGTGCACCGTTCTCTCAACAACATCAGAACATATACATATCTGGAAATGTCACTGAGCCTGCATGTACTTGGGTTTTTATTTGGTAGCTCGGTCCATTTGGTGTTGCTATAACAAAATATCTGTGACTGAGCACTTATAAGGAAAAGCTTATTTTAGCTTATGGTTTGGAAGATAAAAACTTTGGCTTGCTACATGTGACAAAGACCTCAGGAAGTGTCAGTAGTATAGAAGACAGCTTCACATTGGAACCAAGGACAGAAAATGATACATATAAAAGACAGAAGACATGGGGTGGCCTTGCTTTATAGGAATCTACTGTCACAGTAACTGATCTAGTCACTGGAAAGGCATATTCCACTTTGTGAGGTGGTTCCCCATGACATCATTACCTCCTACCAGGCCCACTCTAGTTCCACCTGCCTAACTTAATTGAGGACCAAGTTGCCAGCATGCAAATCTTTGAGAAACATACCATATATGAACCATAGAATATGGGATTTTGATGCTGTGCAAAATCAAATTATTGGTCACATGATTATTCAAAATTTCCAGAGGTGAGGCAAGCACAGAGCTCCTATCCTCTTATCATGCATTGCTTTTTTTTCCTTGTGACCAGCACCCATCTTGAAGCTCTCTAGGGGCCTCAGTGAAGGATATAGGTGTAGGTGTGTGGCAGGGTCTTGTTATTGCAACAAAGACACTTCTATCAGGAACCTCCAAGGTTTCTATGCCCTCAGCTAGGACATAGAGACAAAAACAAACAAACAAACAAATAAACAAATAAACAAGAACCATGATATATTTTTTGAGACACCTTGGCTGACCCAGAACTCGCTATGAAGTTCAGGCTAGCTTTGAAATCATGGCAAGTGCTCCTGCCTTAAATTTCCCAGGTTCTTAAATACTGGGATTACAGGTGTGTACTATCATGCTTATCCTATACATTCTTTATTATTTTACACTGCTGCTATCTGCCTGACCTATAATGGAAAATTATTTAGAAATCTCTGTATTTTATAGGCCAGTGATTCTAAGATTGATCTAAAAGATTTTGAAGGAAGTTTAGAGGAAGAACAAGCTAGAACTAGGTTGATTAGGGGCATTCCAGGTGAGACCCTAGGTAGGGGATCATGTAGTTGACAAGGACATCTGCAAGACTGTACAGGGACACTGAAGGCCTTGGAATCTTTAAGAGACTGAGCTCAGGTACCTAGGTGACAGGAGAGGAAAGAGAGATCAGAGGCCCAAAGGAAAGTGAGGAAGGCCTATAGCTGGGTATAAAATTTTAGATTAATGGAGTTGTTCTTAAGACATTTAATATTTGAATGAATTTTTTGTTAATTTTGCCATTAATCTGCTTAATCTTCCTTTTATTTCTGTTACTTTTGAGAATTTTTTTATGTAATATAATATACTCTAATTGCCCCAGATTTTCGCATCACAGGAATTTATTTATTTTTTGGGGGGCTCATCATGCCTTTTTATTTAAAGACGTTTATCTTTTTCAATTCTAGGAAATTCTCAGAGCCTTCAGGTCTGAAAATATCACTTTCCCCCTATCAGAGTTGTCTGGAATTCCTAATAGAATTATGTTGGGTCTTTTATTTTGTCTTCTATGTCTTTTTATAGATAGTCATAGTTTCTGACCATTTACTTATATTTGAAGAGGTTTCTTTAAATGAATGGTCTGACTCTACTCTCGTAAGTTATGTCTTGTGCTTAGGTCTTTCATTCTATTTCCAATGCTTGTTGGTTTTTATAAAGTTCTACTTGTTTCCTTCCTTCCTTCCTTCCTTCCTCTCTCTCTCTCTCTCTCTCTCTCTCTCTCTCTCTCTCTCTTTTCTGGCATCCACCTATCTTTTCATATCTGCCTGCTCTTTTGTCATAATGTTCTTGCTTTAGTATTTCCTGCCTTCCCATTATTTACTTTTTTTTTTGTAGCCTTCTCTAGAGATTATGCTGACCTGCAAACCCATTAATTCGTGTATCCTCTTCAGTTTTTTTCATTAAAAGATTGTTTCCAGCAGGAAAGGCTTGTCTGTGTGCAGTGGTTCAGAGTGAGAATCCTCTATACCCCGCTCTGAACTTCCCTCCATGGTTGCTCTGAACTTCCTTCTCATGTAGACTTGAGATGGGGGAGGGAGTTCTGCAAGGTCAGGTAGGTAGGCAGGGGTAGTGATGGAGTGAATGTGAGTGTATTTAGAACCAGTATATACTTGATCCACATCTCTCCTCCCAGGTGACTAGCCTCATTTGATATGGTTTCTTTACAAAAAAATGAGTTCTGTATTCATTCTTCTAATTTGGGGTTGGGAATTCCAAGATGTAAAGGTATGAAAGTCTAGTTCAAATACATCCATGAGGTAACTCATTGGTTTGTATAGTTGATTGACAAAGGCAGAGGTTGTGTGTGTGTGTGATCTAGATTCTGTGTCTCTTCTAAGCCATATTAGAAGAAGAATCCTCCTCCAAAAACTGGCTCCTTGTCCTCCTTTCCTTCCCTGTCCTCTTCCACCTAACAAATGCATCCATGTGCCCTTTAAAACCATAGCTCTGAGCCCACTGGTTCAAAACCCTTTTGAAGACTTCCTTCGTGTCTCTAATAAAAAGTCCACATCATTGTTGGCATTCCGAGTCGTTCATTTTTCCCTTGTATCTCCCAACTCTTTATGAGTCCTCCAATGCATTCTAGCAGAACTGTTCCCCACCCCCACTGTCCCTTCTACAAGCTTCAGGAGTACTGACCCAGGACCCTTGACCATGCCATTTGTGTTCTGAGTTGTATTTGAGTTACTTGAGCATGTGTGTCTCACAGCCCTGTTGAATCTCCAATTCTTGGAGGATATAGCTATATGTGATTCATCTCTCTGCTCCCCATGTCACAAAAAAAGCTGTTCTGATATAGAGGGCTCATCCCCAGCCATGAGGCTGGAGCCCATGAACAGTTGGAGAGCATGACCTCATGCTTTCCTCCATTTCTGGGCCTCCTGGTTGGCCCCGGATAATAACACTTCTTCAGGACACTCTTTTTTGGGGTCAGAAGCTATCTCCAAAGTCCCATGCCATGTTCGGATAGTTCACATCTGAAATAGAGTGAATCCTGTCTAGTGCAGCCACCTGTGAATGACTCTGTGTCATCTTTCAAGTCCAGTGGAAATCTCTGCACATCCTCTGTACACCCTACATGAAGCAGATTACACAACACACATCTGCTGTTTGAAGGTGCCCATTAAATCAACAGGGTGCCCAAAGCAGACACAAGGTGGAGAGTGTCCTAAAGCTCCATGACCCCTCTAGCTCAGTGCCAACATTTTCTCTTATCTTATTCCTTCAAAGCCTAAGGGGATTTGAACACGTAAACAACTTTTCTTTTGAAACATGATTAGAAAAAAAATAACAATTTCTTCAGCAGCTCTAAATTTAGGCAAACAACTGGGAACTCAACTGAGCTGTTGGGGGACCATGTGTGTCAACAGTTGTCCTGAGCCTCATCCATTGCCTGGCATGTATGAGAGGGAAAGTCTCATCCAAGTTTTTAAGTGAAGGAGCAAATGAGTTAATGAGTATATCTTTTTATGTCTTCCAACAGACTACAACAGCAGTGAGTTAAAAACAGCTTGTAAGAAGCATGAGCTTTACGTGAGCTTCCAGGACCTGGGATGGCAGGTGAGTCTCAGGGTAAGGAGGGCTTTAAGAGTTATCTAGATCTTTTCTCACCAATGGCTGCTCTCATTAGCTTCCTGGAGCTGTCATAGCAATCCAAGGAGCCCTCAGGTGTTCAAGCTGCCGGAGTTAAGACAGGAAAGCCCAGCCTGCTGATCTACCCAGCACACCTTGGCTCTTTTGTGGGTTTCCAAAGCTTTGTGACCCTTTAAACCCAAGGGCTACTTCTGTCTTACCTCGTTCTTTCAAAGTCAAAGGGGGTGGGTGTCTTTATTTGTACATTTGAATAACTTTTGAAACAGGATTACAAAAAAAAAAAAGTGATGAATTTCTCCAGTAGCTCTAAATTGACTCTGCCCCTGTGTGGAAGAACATGTTTGGCCCATATACCAAGTCCAGCTAGATGTGATGAGAAATGGGAAATAATAGTTTCTTTATATGTAGGTGGCATGACTTTGAAAGGAGCATAATGGGATCCTGCAGAGGATCCTTTGGGTCCACGTCCACACAACAGATCCTGACTTCCAAAGTTTTAACAGACTGTGTTTCAGCTGTATGTGTTCAATGCTAGTGCTAGTTCAGATCTAGTGCTCTGAGTTTCGAAGTTGAGTCTTTCTCTCGGCTACAGTCTCCTCTCCTCGTTGGTGGCAGCAGAAGCTGCAGCTCCTGATTAGCCCCACAGTGCACTGTGCTTAACTAGAATGCTCAGTAGGTTAGGTATACTGTGGGCACTTTCAACTGGCATTTTATTGGGGTGTAACCTAGGAGCATCTGTACTTCAAGCCATTCACTGGCCCTCGTAGTTAGGGTTTTACCGCTGTGAGCAGACACCATGACCAAGGCAAGTCATATAAAGGACAACATTTAATTGAGGCTGGCTTACAGGTTCAGAGGTTTAGTCCAGTATCATCAGAACATGGCAGCATCCAGGCAGGCATGGTGTAGCAGGAGCTGAGAGTTCTACATCTTCATCTGAAGGCTGCTAGCAGAATACTGGCTTCCAGGCAGCTAGGATGAGGTTCTTAAAGCCCACACCTACAGAGACAAACCTACTCCAACAAAGCCACACCTTCTAATAGTGCCACTCCCTGGACCAAGCATATACAAACCATCACACCCTCTTAATTCTGGACCTAACAGGTTCATGGCAGTTAAGAGTCCATAGAAAGACTGGAAGCTCTAGGGTCTGACCAACAGGCTCAAGCTTCACTTGAATGTGAACTTGGGTAATTCCCAAAATTCCCTGCATGTCCCCATATTGTGCACCAAGAACAATGCCTTTTCTTGGGGCCACTGAGAATGCAGATGGCATACGGTTGCCTGGTGGTTCGTCACTGCTTCCTTTTGCTTTATCTCAAGGACTGGATCATTGCACCCAAAGGCTATGCTGCCAACTACTGTGACGGAGAGTGTTCCTTCCCGCTCAATGCACACATGAACGCCACCAACCACGCCATTGTCCAGACCTTGGTGAGTGCTCAGACTTGGCTGTAAATGGGATCGAGCCTAGCTCCTGTATCATTTCTAACAATGCCCTCCCACGTTTCTATTCTGGAACAGGTTCACCTTATGAATCCTGAGTACGTCCCCAAACCATGCTGCGCACCAACTAAACTGAATGCCATCTCGGTTCTGTACTTCGACGATAACTCCAATGTCATCTTGAAAAAATACAGGAATATGGTCGTGAGAGCTTGTGGATGCCATTAAGTTGAAGCCAGTGGCAGGGGGGGAGGGAGGGGATGATTCTGCCTTGGATTCCTAACAACATCTGCCTTAATCCACGTGAAGCAGCATGACGGAGCCGGATGATGACACCCAGAAGCATCTCCTGCTGGTGCCTTAGCCCAAGGAGGATTTTATGAGCACCTTGCTGATGACTTTCCCTGTTCATAACTGAGCAGTTGTTGGTCTGTAGGAAGCTGCAATGTTTACAGCACAGGCCTGGAGACTGCAGAAATGTAATGTTCACCTCCCCCAATCCCACCGAGGCTAGTTTTAGCGTTTAGATCTAGCTGTTTGTGGTCTAAGTAGAGAGTAAACTTGAAGGAATCTTAAATATCTCTGGGTTTGAAAGACCAGGTGGCTCTACAGCACCCATGCCAGGGAGATTTTGCAGATAATCTGAATGGAGGGGAGGAGAGCACTCTATCAGGTCCCATTCCCAGCAAGGGCAGCTCACACAGGACCTGCAGCCTGGCCATCAACAGGCTTTGTGGAGATGCCTTCTGTCTACTGTTGTAGTTACATGTTTTTGTGTTGACTCTTGGTGGTGTGAAAATGTACTAATCTCAGTCAAAACAAACTGCAGCATTTCCACACCATCCTACTCCGTTCCTCACAGAATTCTTTACTAGAACCCAAAGTAGAAGGACCATACTTTGTGGTAGAGCCATGGAGCATCTGCAGTGGCCTTTGTTTAAACCACAGAACAGCAGAATGTGATTCTGCATCTCTTGGGCAGACTGGCTAACATCAGCTATCTCTCCCCTAACTCTGCTCTTTGCCTTTTCCCTACGTTAGCATTCCATGGCCGAGGGCTAGAGTCTAAAGCAGAAACCCACAGAGGGAAGGGCCCTGCCTCTAAGAATGGGTTTGTCAAGGTGAGCATGCTGTGTGTAAACCAAAACCACCATTTCTCTTGTAGAAAGACTCAGACTGAATCTTAGAATATTTTTTAAATGTCTTTTTCACAATCATGTACCGGGAAGCCAATTTCATACTAAACTGATTAAATAATACATTTACAATCTGTAACTGTTTGTACTTACAGCCTTCTTTGTAAATAGAAGCTATAATTTATTGTCTATTTTATATCCCTTTTGCTGTAACATTTAAGCAAAGACCAGACTTTTTTCTTTAAAAAAAAAAAAGTTTATTTAGAAAGTATAAACCAACTGTACCACTTGAGTTTTCTTTTAATACAAGACTCATGATGCAAAGCTGAGGCCACCGTGAGTCGGGCCAAGAGAGCTGGTTTCCAAGGACAGCTGTGACCCACACATGATTAAAACGTTCCTAACGGGCTGGCGGGGTGCCTCTGCTCATGATGGTTAGGAAGCAGACGTGGTCATGTTTCGAGTCTCCTTGCCACACGTTGTGTGCCAGGTGTTGACTTCACCCTGCTCATGGGAGGTGGGTGAAGGGTCTGGGCACAAACATAGTGGTTCTGAGAACAAGACAGACGGAGGCACGGCCCGGGCTGCATCGTTGCAGATTTAAGAGCAGCAGTGTCTAATAACCAGGAAGGCGGGAACCAGAAGGAGCCGTGCGACATCCAACCTTGGGCTTCCTAGGCGAGGACAGCCCTGCCGACTGCAGTCTTTGGTCTTGAGGTCAAATGAACCCCGCTGCTCATATATTATTAGAAAGATGGGCAGCCTCCTTGAAGGTGGAGATTGTAAAGCAAGCCACTAAAAGGACTACTTAGGAAGGAAATCAGAAGCTGTTTCTAGAAAGCCTGAGTGGAGCTGCAGAGTCTCCCTGGTCCTTGGACCTGGGAAAGCCTCTCAGGTGAGGACCCACCTTGTGGAGCGTCCCACACCCTACTTTCTGCAGAAGACATCTCCACGCTCCACCCTGTGTAAAGCAGACAAAAGGATCCTTTGAACAGCATGAGTATTTGGGGCACACATCAGAAGTACCATTTGTTATGGCTTACCTCTCAACTAGAGAAGCAGTAAGACCCAGGAACCCAACCGTGGCTAGGAAGGGATCTGTGTGGACTTTTGTTTTGGAATCTGCGCACAATGGACCAGCACGTTACTGAGTCAACAGTGCCACAGGCCTCCTTTCCAGAACTCAGGCAATTCAACAAACTGCTTCTGCATGACGCATCTCCTCACATCCCCCAGGAGCCAACAGAGTTCAGCAATTTGGTTTTCCTTGACAGTATTTGAGTTGCAAAGGGAGCCAATTTAATTTTGTCAAGAGAAGGTTACAGGGAGGATCGCCACTGAAAATATTTGGTTTGCCCAGGGACTGTGAGCCATGATTAGAGAAACTTAAGGTCCGTAGTGTGTGGTGGCTCAGAGAGCACACAGGAAGCAACACGAGCTTAATACATTCAGCTTTCTGACTAACCACAGTGAAAACGCGCATGTCCATGTGAGGTCACTCCTATGCACAGGGTGCATAAGGCCAGGATGGATGACGTCCCCCGGGGCTCCTACAGTTCATCCCTTGCCTGGCGCAGAACAAAGCTGTGTAAAGAGTCGAGGTCTCTGCCTCCGTTGTGCTCACCCACTTTTTCCCCTCCTCGGAAAAGCAGCAATGTGGGATAGCCTCGTACCTTTAAAGGAGAAAGAGAGTGCTTTAAATCACAGAGATGGCTCGGTCAGTGAAGTACAAAGTATGAGAACTTGGATTTGGTTCTCCAGCACCCGTGTATAAAACAGGTCCTGGTGTGCCCATCTATAATTCCAGTGCTGGTGGGGTTGAGACTGGAGGATCCCCAGAGCTTCCTGGTGAGCCAGCCCAGCCCATCATATCTGATGTCAGTATTTTAGAGTTCACACAGCACACCAAACAAAACAAACCAACAAACCTCAAAAAGCTGCTCTAGGTAAGGCTGGGAAATTCTGAGGCTAATATCAGTGCTACCATATGATTGGAGTATACACGAGGCCCTGGTTCCATGCCCGGCACCATACATACTGAAGACAAATTATAAATGATACATACATAACCCACAATATTGTATGATGAGCTCAGAATGAACATGACAGTTAAACAGTCTCTCCAGCCATGGCCTTTTCCAGGGGTGTTTTGATTCACACATTTCCGTTCAGCAGCATCCTTCAAGATGTCTGCTTATAACTGAAGGCTGAGCCCTGGAGTGGTTAGGACAAGGCAGCTGCTAGCCAGCCAGCAGGCAGCACCCCACTCTCAACACCTTGAATCTTAGCACTGTCCTGCTAGACCCAACAAGAACCCAGAGCTCCACTGCGAAAGGCCAGCCTCCTCTGCCACAGATGGTCCTTTTATTCTCAAATGGCACAACTCAAGATACATTCTCTAGGGAGGCCTGAACAGAGTGAATGAACGCATTCCATGATGCCAAGTGACAGTCCCTAGGGCACTGATCCAATCTTGAGCTCCCCATCTCCAAGCACGTTCCCCCCGAGGTACCCACCGAGTACTTGCTGCAGACATTGCGCTCAGCGGTACAGTCCACTTCTGCGATGGTGACCTCTGCCAAGCCTGGGAATTCCTTTTTAGAGAGCTCCTCCCAGGTAGGAGCCAGATTCTTGCAGTGGCCACACCTAGAAGAGAACAGGGGCAGCTGTACTGAGAGCTGGTCAAGGTCAGTCTGTGTTTCACCTGTATGACAGTCACCATACCCTCAGGATCCGTTATAACCACCAAATTCTCCCACTGGGTCCGCATGGGTCTTTCCTAAGAAGGAAGTGAAAGTCCTGCCACCCTTGGTAGCCTAACAGAAGTGAGCAGGTTTGCAAAGAAAGATTCTGAGCCCCATTTCCACAGCGTGGTGAGTGGAGTTGACACACAAAGTCACCGCGAGTGGCAGGGGTGAGCAGGAAACCCGTGCGAGGTCACACAGTGATGAGGATGCTTTAGATTGCACTGCCTGGGCGGAGAGCCCTTGATACGTCATCCACAACAGAGCTACGCTCAAATCTTCCCTCTGCTGACTTTGTGTTCTTCCCTTCTACAGGAGGGGCTTCTCTCTCCACTCACCCGTCTGTACAGCTTTGGGGGTTCTAAATAAAAGCGGTTAATAGCATTATGTGGCAACCTTTCATTTTTGTTTCTTCTCTTTGCAGTCCAGGCTGGCCTTGAACTCAGTCCTCCCGCCTTACCCTCCCCAGTGCTAGGATTTCGGGCCTGAGTCACTATACCAAGCTGCCTTTCTATTCAAGGGCAAAAGCTGCCCAACTCACGGATCACGTCCACATTAGCAGCATCCCTGTGTGCATGGAGCAAACAAGTGATAGTGGGGTCACGGTGACCGCTGTGTGTATTTGGGTTGATCATCCCTTCTGTGTCCTGTGCTTGTTCATGTGAAACTGTACTTACAAAGACAAACTGTTGCTGCAGTTTTAGAGCTAAGGAAACTGAGGTTCAGGGTCATCAAAGGACATGCAGAGTTACAGCCATCCACGAAAGCCACAGAACCTATCTGCCCTCGGGTGCCAGGCTATCTAGGTCTCAGTTTGTTCTCCATCCACTGAGTTCTAGTCCCCGAGGACCACATGGCAGGAAGGTTCAGGTAATTAGGTCACAGGTAATTAGGTCACGTACTGAATGGCTCGACGAGAAAGCTGAGCCCATCACAGTTCACTTCTGGTTTTGTTTATGCCAAAGTAGACTTTAAAAGTGAATTCGCCTCTTTCTCTATAAAATAACCGTTGCTCCACAGGGTAGAGTCATTTCCTGTAAGGTGACCTATGTGTAAGTGTGAGTCCTGTCCACTCTGCTGAGACTCGGGCTGTGACAGGGGGCACTGGCACACTGTCTGAGGCAGCCACTTACCACGGAGCATAGAACTTGACGAAGGTTATTCCTTGTGCAATAGTCTCCTCAAAGCTCTTCTCGGTGAGTGCCAGCACAGTGCCCTTCAGGGGAGGAAGGTCAATTTAAACACACCGATTAGAGCAGAACAGGGCAGAAGATGGGACATGGCCAGAGCAGCCTGCAAGTTATATGCAGGGCAGCCAGATCTCTTGATGGACAGAGACATTAGCACAGGGATCAGGAACCAAGTCCTGCTAAGGGCAGGATGCTGAGACCCTTCACAGACTTCCCAACTTCCTAGGCCTTTGTTCTACCCATAACCAGCCCACGGGCTTCAGGTACTGTCTCCCAGGGTTCTGCAGTGTGGACCAGTTCATTCTAGGCTAGGCCTATAACTCCCAGGATAGCTCAAGATGCCTCTGTGGGTCCACGGGAGTTCACAAGCTGTGTTTCTCTCCTGCCCTGCCTACCTTCTAGCAGGACCTGCAGCCCAGACGTGGTGGGTGGTTTCTCACACCACTGGGCTTCTGTGCACTCTGATGTACCAAAAAATGCGAGTATGGACCCAACTCAGGCTAGAGAGTTTCATGAGGCATTTTAAAACAGCTCTATCTTGACCGTTCTGCATGGGATCTCATCTGTATTTCCCTAAAAGCCAGTGTTCAGCAGCTCCCCCCAGAGGCACTGGGGAGCGTTCATCACGCAATCTGGATCTCCGACAGGAAGTACATGGGGTGCATGTACTTACTACAACCACTACCCTCCTACGTCCAGATGAGCGGCCACGTTCTCTGAGAGGCCAGATTAGAGATGGAAAACTTTGTTATAAATAGCCGTGGTGTTTGATGGAAGCGCTTGCAGTATGTAATTACCCTGTTAGGGATGGCACACACGCTCCCCTAACATTTGTGGGTGGTCACACTTCTTAAGCCAAACTTAAGGAATGGGACCCTAAGCTTGAGGAGGCTTCTTGCTGCCCTGGCAGGGGCGGGGGCAGCTGACAGCTCTGATTTATCCAATTTCCAAGTACCAGGTTTTCTTGAGTGATGGCTCCAATTTGTCTCACTGTCTCTCCACTTGACAGGTACTCAGTGAGTCACTGCCCTCCTCCCAGGGGACAAGGCGTGCTCACTAGCCCTGTCTGTGACCCCCAGTGTCTCACTCTTAAGAGAAGAGCTCAGTGGTGGGAGCTGAAGCAACACTGCCCATGCAGTTAGACCTTGGTACCCACAGGATGCCGGGGCCAAGGCCCTCCCTATTGTATAGACCAGGGTGTGCTCACATGAAATGACTGGGCAATTTGCATAGACTATATACAAATCCTCCCATAGACTTTAACAGCTACCTGTCGCTCATCGCCGCTCTCCTGCCCTGGTCCTGAGTCCTGCACCGACTGCCCACTGTTTTGTCTCCGTCCTCTCAAACGTACAACCTGGAAACCAGCCCAGGTGTGTTTGGGTATCTGCCACCATGAGCCAGAGACTCCTGGAATCTGAGTGACCTCAGAGCCCTCTTTTCTTGCTCCCGCCCCAACCCCAGAACTGTTCTCACTAGAGTGGGATCCTTAGGCTCCCCTCCTCCTGCCCCCACTCTCTAACCCTTCGTTTGGGGTCTCCTTGTCATTCAGAGCCCAATATTAGTTCTCCCTCTTGCCTTAGCAGCTGCAGGTCATCTTCCTGAAGCTGACCTGCTCCGCCCTGCTAGGGCTCCACCCTCCAAGCTCCTATCCCTGGCTGCTCTCGGGCCCCCCTCTACTGGACCTGGTTCCTCACAGTGCCTTCCTGACACACTGTGGCCCTGCTCTGAACACAACAGCTGATTCTCCTGACGGTATCCGGCTCCCATGCGCCCCCATCTGGCAACTTTTGAGCTGTCGGTTCTTCAGGCTGACTACAATGCTGGTCGCTGCCCCAGGACACCAGTTCATCTATGTGCTCATTGTTTCCTCCAGACACCTAGCATCCTTCACAGGCTGGGAAACAGTTACAAGGGCTTTTTCTTCCTGGTAGCGCATGATAGTATCTAGAATTCAACGAAAGCTTGTTAAATGCAGAACTAAAAGTCTAAATTCCAAGATCCCTTGGGGCTGGAGAATGGCTCTGTGGCTAAGAGTGCTTGCTCCCTGTAGAGGACTCAGGTTTGGTTCCCAGCACCCACACTAGACAGCTCACAACTGCCTGTAACTCCAGGTCTAAGGGATCAGATGCCTCTGGCCTCTGCAGGCGCCTGCACACACCCCTACCTACACAAAGAACTAAAAATAAAAATAAATCTTAAGACCAAAGACGCTTGAATGAATGGCAGAGGCTGCCTAAAATGGATGATATATTCTACGATCTGGCTACCCAATCCTCTACATAGCCCTTCCTGCTGCTTATCTCCCAGAAGCCTTTGCTACAGGGTGCAATGATAGCAGCTAGCTATCGAGAGAACAGAAATGGGGTCAGGGCAGCAGAGAAGAGTCACAGCAAACCCTCACATATATATATCTCCCAACTAGAGCAAACAGACTCTGGAGGGTTGTGGCACCAAGCACCTTCTCTCAGTCTTCTCACCTCTACCTCAGGGATTTTCAAGGGACACCTCTGCTGACCGTGGCCATGATGAGCATGTAGCAGTAGACCAGAACGAACTCCATACTCAGAAGACCCCATTTGAGAAGACTCTGTGTATACTCAGGACCATCTCCCTCCATGCTGACAAACACCCACCTTGTCGCCTGTGGGCTCGGCAGCCATCGCTGGGGCCTCTGACGGCTCGACAGTCTCCGGAGCCCCCTCTGAGGCCTGCAGCTGGGCCTGCACATAGTCTCTCAGTGACTCCAAGTCCCGCTTTCCCTTGTACTGATCCACCTGTCCGAGACACACGGACACAATCGGCATTGTCTGTCGCATGCCGTCCCACCCCATCTCCTCACTTGGGCCCCATCAGGAGTCCCAGCTCCGTCTGTGTGTCTGTCTCTTGTGAGCAGGCACTCCCACTCAGATGGGAAATTAGATTGGTTTCACCACCGCATCCCAAGCTGTACATCCTCAGAGTCTAAAGAAAGGGCTAGCCATTCATCCATCCGACTTCCGTGAGAATTCTCAGACGCTAGCCATGGGCAAGGCATGGAAGGAGGGGAGAGAGGGAACCCCACCAGGAGCGAGGATTAATCTCCTCCTGAGGCCTAGAAGGTGCGCGTGCATACCAGAGAACAGGCGTCTGGTGCCTGCACAGGTGTCTAACTTCAGTGGAAACAAACCCAAGCTTACCAAAATGCCTCAGAACAGTTTGGCGAGTGTCAGTTTTCGTATTTACCAGGTCTATCAGTAAAGGGAAACACACACATTGCATTCAACAGTACGCATTCCTCCAAGAGCTGACAGTGGCCGTTTCCTGTACCTATACACTCTCAGTAACTCAGCCACAACGGCTAGTGGAAAGGTTATCCCCATAGAGCACACAGGAGCTAAAGACATACCTTCTTGCCATCTCGAAACCAGAGCAGAGTTGGATAGCCTCTGACCTGGTGCTCTGAGCAGACAGCGTAGTGCTGCGTGCAGTCTACCTGAAGACAGAACAACAGAGCGCTCAGTCAGCTTCTCCATAGCCTTATAAAGATCACCATCAGACAATTTATACTTAAAAAATACAAGTTTTAACCCAGATTCCAGAGCAGCCGTGGCAGCAATCTTCAAGTTTTAGAAAGACTTTGCCTAGAAGTCACCCACAAATACACCCACGCTAATGGAACATGGGGAGATGATTTGTCTTGAGATCTGGGATTTATCTGAGTTCAACTGAAAATGGCAGGACTAGGAAGCCCCACCCATCAACTGTCTGGGAAGGGGTGTGAGCCAGGCTGCCAAGAGTAAAGAGGCTCACCCAGGCATTTCCCAAGGTCACCCACAGCCATACAATTTCAAATCAGGGGTGGGGGGAGGCGCATGGCTCAGTCACAATGCATGTACTTAGCATGCACAAGTCCCTGCAGTCCGATTCCTATGCACACACCCCTGCAAATGAGAGCAAGTAGTCCATGTTTAATGAGAACATTCGGTAAGTGTAGCATTATAACTTGTCCAAGTAAGAATTTCAGTAGCTATTTATTTCGGTGGGAACTGAACCCAGGGCCCTGTTCATGATAGGTATTCACAGCAGAGTTACATCCCCTGCCCTTTTCTTAAAGTATTTTTATTTTGAGATAGACTCCCAAAAAGTTGTCCCAGCTGGCCTTGAATTTGCAATCCTCCTGCCTCAGACTCTAGAATAGCTGGGATTGGAGACCTGTACCATCAGGCCTGACTCAGGTTACTTTGTATGAAGCAAGATTCTGCTTGCCTGATATTTTTACAAGCATTATTTTTTTTAAATTTCTTTATCATTAAAATTCGCCAAGCAGAACTAAGCTCTTTCACTGTCAATAAAGTGGGATTTAAACTTTGTCAAGCGGTACGACTGCAGCAGGAGCCATTAGGTGTTAAAAGGAAGTCCAGGAAGCTTCCAGCTAGGTCTGGGAGGGGCACACACATTCTCCAGGGTCCTGTTTACTAAAGCAGCCCAAGTGACCAGCAATAAAGGTCCTTCAGAGCCTGAGTCTGCGTATGTCTGCTTCTGCTTGGAGCCTTTCCTGGAGAAAGTAAAGACAAATCACCTCCCAAAAAAACTCTCAAAATAATTTGAAGTAAGGATGGCAAGATTGGGGCAAGACACAAGGCAAGATATATTTTCGCACTGTATTTCCCCACAATGTTCAATGACTGAAACAATCAGCATTATTTATGATGTCAGCCGTTGTGCTATCAGTCAGTGGTAGACTACAGCATTGAAAACAAAGCAGGCAAAAGGAGAAGAGACACACAACTCACAGTGAGAATTACAGTGTACTCACCCCACCCCAAGGGCCATGCTAACAGCAAACTCTCATCAGACTATACACCATTCACCCTGTTTCCTTTCTGCAAAGAAGTAACTGAGGGGAGACATCTCAACCAGGGCCCACCCGCCAGGCCTACCGAGCCCCAGCTTCTGCTTCTGACTGTCATACCCAGATACACGGTACCAATTCTGCATGCAAACAAGCCCTGCGGCATGTGGGAAAAGACCTTTTTCTAGAGGAATTCCATAAAGAGTGAGTATCTGGTGGGCATCAGAAAGTCAATGCGATTAAAAGTAGCCAGAGGCCCAGGAGCTGCCCTGGATAGTCCCAGAAAGCCTGGATGCACAGACGTTATTACACATTAGTTCTGGCTTCTCTGTTTGAACAGTTGGAAGGACTTGTGGCTAGCAGTATAAAGGAGGGCTCGCCATGAAGGGTCTGCTGTGAGCTTGGGTGAGCGCAGAAGCCAGGAAGGACCCTTCAGGAAAGCTATTGGCTGAGCTCCCTGGATATCCAGTGAACATTCTACAAGGCTCTACCCCATATCTTTGCACAGTTCCAGGGCTGCCAACTCAGAGTTGGCCATCCCTTCAGAATAAATCGGCCAAGGCTGTAATTTATCTCCATTCTGTGGAAAAGCCAGCCAAAACCAGGCTGCCATCTGTGAAGGTGAAATGAATTGTCAAGTGGCACACTAACTGGAATTAATAAATCCAGTTCGCGACTTTGCACACAGAATGAATAATGGACTACTCCGCTAATTAATCCCGCCCAAAGCAGACTGCTTCCAGTTTAACAAGGGCTTGGTCTTACCTTGCCAATCTTGACAGTTTCAGAATGTTCAAGGCCCAGAGCCAGCTGCTCCCAGGTTGGAGCCAGAGCTTTGCAGTGACCACACCACGGAGCGAAGAACTTGATAAAGTGGTCGCCTGTAGGAAGGCCAAGGCGGAGAGGAACAGGAAAGAAGCCTTGGTTTACATCACAGGACCAAATGCTGAACCGAAGAATACAGCTTTGTTCCCTTGCTTATAGATCTCAAGTCCTCCTGGTAAAAAGAGACTTACCACCACATATGTTTATATTGGAGTTCAAAACAATAACTCAAAAATCAAATTTGTCATCTTTGAAGGGTACCAGGGAACCAACTCACACTAAGAGAAAATTGGCAAAAAGGGAAAGAACTGCACATTTACCTTGCCTCTTTTTCCACCCTAGCACTGCAAGTGATAAATGAGGCTAGCACCCACAAATCTGATGAGGGAGGGACCAGATAGTGGTCGTGAGGGCCGCTCCATCAGACAACAGATCTTCAGAGGTATTAGCAGCCATTAGGCCCTCCAGCAGTCCCCAAAACATATATGGGAAAACCGAAACAAGGTAGTGTGGGGATCCACCAGAGATCTGACCAGCAGCGTCCAAACTGCGGGGAATTCTGCAGGTCCACAAGTCATGTGTGCTCAGCAAAGAATGCAGAAAGAAATGCTGGAGAATGTGTAGATCAAAAGAACCTTACACAGAAACCCTCAGTCTTCAGTGAGGGTCAAAATGCACTTAAGATCCATAAAAATTCAACATAAGCCTGGGAGGAGGAGCATTAAACCGAACCCTCATATCTCGGATGAGCCAACTGAAGACTAGTATTTACCAGTGCACGCCTGAGCTATGAGGCCACAAGGCCTAGACATGGGCCCCACACAGAGGGCAAAGGCCTCTGGGCAGGGACTGGGAGGGAGGCCTGGGGTATGGGTGGCACGAAACAGGCTATGTTGTAGTCACGGAAGATGGCCTTCACTGGGCCCTGCTCCTGCTTCCTGTACTTGTCTTTTACCAAAAACCAACAAACAAATGAACAACAATGACAAAACCAGAAGGTTTGATAGATAGGTAGGTAGGTAGGTAGGTAGGTAGATAGATAGATAGATAGATAGATAGATAGATAGATAGATAGATAGGGATGGATAAATAAAAAAATAAAGTTAAGTAAATAAGTAAGCAAGTAAGCAAGCAAGCAAGCTCCTGGTTAGTTATAAAAGAAACACACAGACTTATCTTATATCTGGTTGTTTTGCTTCTACATTAGACTAACAGTAACCCCAGATCAGGAGAAGACTCCCAGCAGAGGTCAGGCAGTGGCCACAAAGCGTGTGGTGGTGACCAGCCACACTGATGGCTGAGGCTATGACAATAATGCATTTCAGGGAAATGGTGAATCACTTATTTGAAATTATAAGCAACTAACACCATCTCTGTGCAGACGCGTGGAGTACTGACCCTGGGCATCAGGATAGACACCGAATTCCCAGAATCCAAGCAGCTCTGTTGGACAGTCAGCGAGAGCAGGAAGCTATAGCTGCCTTTGAAGACAGAGCCTCAGTGGGCCCTGAAATACTACCATGTGGGGGCTTCAGGGTGTGTCCACTTATACTGGGTGGGGCTTGGCTGGTCTGCGAGACTGTCTAGGATGAGGGGATCTGTGTAGAACATACGTATTCTACACAAGCCCAAGCCAGTCTGACTTCCCAGGAGGGAAAACAGCTGGAATAGTAGTGCAGATTGTAGTAGCAATGGAAGACACCATGATAAAGTTTTCGGGTAAGGCAGGTGGTGAGGAGGACACCTGACTCCCAAAAGGCACAGGCTTCAAGGCCTTTCCCACAGTGTGTGCCACCCAGTCTTCTGGGGGGGCTTCTCTCTGTGGCAGCACTTGGTAGTGGAGCCAGCAGGGAAGCTGCGTCTGCTTTCTGCCCATATGAGCTTGTGCCAACTTCTGAGCCCTGTCCATGTGGTAACAAGGGGTTGCTTGTGTTTCATTCGCAGTGGAGACTGTGGGCAGATATTTAGGATACCGATTCCAAAGTCAGTATATAAAGAACACCTAATTTAATTCATAGTTTTAATAGTCTTACTACACTGTTTAAACAAGTAAGAAATGTGCTTCTCTCGGCCTCCAACAAGTAAACAAGCCCACGATGTTAATAAAGACTTTCTTATCCAAGGCTGCTGTGTGCCCAGTGTGCTCACAGCTTTGGCAGAGGCCTAGGCCAGGCGCGTCTACAAGAATGGAGGAGGAGGACATACAGTGTAGAAGAGCAGGCTCATTAAGCCACAGTCCAAATGGTGCTGACGAGGCAATGTGAACTGCGACTAGATGTTGCTATGAGTCCTCAGATAGCAAGAGGAAAAGCCAACCGGGAGCCACGCCCACCAGTTCCATCCTTACCTTGAGAAATGTGCAGCTCAAAGTTATTGGCCGAGAGCTCATATAACCCTTGCTTGAGCTCAGGGGCTCTGGGTGGTTCCGCTTCTGGCTCTGGTGTCTAAGAGGAAGAAGGAAAACAATCATCAGTGGGTTTGTCCTCCAGGATGCAGTTGAGGCATGGAGGAGAACCAGGCCCTGTTCAGAAGACTCCAAAAATGTCTATCTGTCCCCACCTGTCTATCTCACATCTGTGCTGAACAAGGCCAGACAGGAAGTTACCCCCACCAAAAACTCTGGGTACTTTACTTTGTCTCTACCAAGCAAATGAACCAACTGAAGTCTGCACATCCCAGAAACACTGCCCTCTTCCTGGACCTGACCTGAGATTCCCCACAGGATTCAAGGGAAATTTCCAATGAGCCTCTCTTCACAGGAGGGAGCTAAGACACAAAGGTGGGGAAAAAGGCAGACCTAGAGGCAAAATCACAAGGGAGCAGGTCCTGGTGACCCTCAGCTCCTACAAGAGGCGGGGAGAACCTGGGGAGGAGAAGCTACCAAAACCTGACAGAAAGGTCAGTCATAAGAATCCAGACACCAACGAGTAAGGGGAACCAAGGAGAGGGATCGGGCAGGCCTTGCGAGTGAAACCTTAAGGAAATTCATGAGACAAGGTTTGGGACAGAAGGGCACAGTCTTGCAAAGGATCTTCTGCCAGCGCGGTGGTCAGCCCTATGGTGACACATCCCAAGAGCCCCTGCTTGAAATCATGGATAGAACTGTATCTACTTCATTTCCTGAGTATGTATGCCCGTGACAGTGGAGTTTGTAAATGAAGCACAATGGAAGACTTAATAATAACTAATAAAATAGAAATCACAACAATATACTATAATAAAAGCTATTTAAAACTGGTAAATTGGCGAGAGCCCTGAGCAACTCCGGCCTCGTTCCCATCACACCCAGGAGGAGCCTCTGCCAGCCCAAGCCACTTCATCATCACAATCATGAACACCAAGGCTAAGATCCAAGAGCCACAGCCCAGGTCCAGAGCCAGAGTCACTGACACCATGCCAGGTACCACAGGCAACGGAGGCCCGGACAGCCTCCCCAGGCAGCGCATGCCATGAGGACCAGACGTAATCCCGAAGGATTGGAGAACAGTAGAACAGTTCAATACAATAAACAGATATGTTCTCACCAACGGGAGCATACAATACACTACCACAAGGAACAACCCCTCACAGTGTGGGAGGCAAGAGAGACTACAGCTTGATGTCTCCAAGGAGAAATGTTACCGGCCCTGGTGGAGTTTCAGCGCAAGGCAGTAAACATGCAAAGGATCATAACCCTTATAGATGTTAGCTGCCTTGTGGAGGTCCTCCTCACAATTCCAACAGAACTTCCGGAATACTGAGAGTGGGAAAAGGAAAAGAGATGCAGAGCTCACGACACTAGCCCTACCACAGGCGACGGTTCTCACTTTACTGCATGTATGGAGTCCACTGAACACATAATTCCAGTAGCAGAGAGAAGTGATGAGGGAGGGGTGTGCTAACATTCAGGGCTCAGCAGAGCAAGGGACTCCAGTAAGACGGAACATGTGGGGTTACAGACGACAACTCCACAAGGCCCTCTTCTCCACAGACAGCCTAGAGAGGATAACAGTGAGAGGACAAGGAAAACTAAGGAGATAAGAGCAAGGTAGGCAGCTACCACACCACAAGTACAAACTTAGTTACTAACGCAGATGCCCGGAGAACCTACCACAAGAGGCCACAGAGATCTCCCGAGCTCTCACACAGCTGATCTCTAGCTGAGAATTCGTCTACTCCCAAGGCCAAGCAGGGCGGGGTAGAGTAACCGCTGGCTTCCTAACTCTATCAACATGAGTTTAGTCATCCAACAAGCACAAATGATACAAAACTCCAGCAAGAAGATATGAACGAGGGCTCAGCAGTTCAGTGTGCATTGTTCTTGCAGAGGACCAGAGGTTGGTTTCCAACACCCACTCAGACAGCTCACAGCCATTTGTAACTCCAGTTCCGGAAGCTCCCACAGTCTCTTTGGACCTCCAAGGCAACTGCACTCATGTGCATATACCTCCACACAGGCATATGCATATACTTAATGAAAAAATATTCTTAAAAGAAGAACTGAACAGAAGAACAGGGCTGATGACCCAATAGTTGTTCTTTGCCCCTTGACCACAAACACTAGACCTCCCTGAGCTTTTAGTATATTTACCTTTCAGTAATGGCAAACATTGCTTTTAAAAGTCACTTTTTTTCTCAACACATCTTTAAATGATTTTAAATTCCTTCATATCTAGTCAAATTGGGATTTTGTTAAGAGCTTCATTTTTAATTTAAATAAAACTTGATGTTCCAGTTTGCTTTCTGTTATTGCAATAAATACCATGACCCAAAGCTAGCTTGGGAAGAAAGGATTTAATTGGCTTATCCATTCACATCACAGTCCATCACTGAAAGAAGTAAGGCAGGAGCAGGTGCAGAGGCCGCGGAGGACCACTGCTTACTGACTTGCTTGGCCTGCTTATACAACCCAGAAGAACCTGCCCAGACCCCTCAGTGAGCTGGGCCCCCCAACATTAATCATTAATCAAGGAAATGTCCCACAAGCTTGCCCACAACCCAATTTTATGGAAACATTTTCTCAGTTAATTCTTTCTTCCTAGGGAGGTGGGAGTAAGGGGGTTGTTAGGGGGGGAGCTGACACCCAGAGGGAGACTTCCTCTTCAGAAGGGAAAGGTGGAATGGGGGAAGACTTAAGTGAGGGGTACTGGGGGACTGATATTGGGATATAAAGTAAATAAATTAACTAATCAATGAAAAAAACTTCCTTCCCAGATTATCTCTATCTTGTGTCAAGCTCACAAAAGACAATCATGACACTGTTATTACAAATTCAACATCCTTAACCCCAACCACAAATATTCCAAAACCTTAACTCTTTTGAGTCCTAGCAGGCACCACAATGGAGAACCCACACTGGCCTCACGTCACAGGCTGAAGCCAAAAAGTAGGCACACTAAACAGATTGTACAAAGATTACCTTTGGGCTGTATGTAAAATGTATATATAACAAAGCTATGAAACACTAGTGAATTTCATGTCTAGACTTGGGGTCCATCCCCAAGCCTTCTTATTACATATATGTGAATGTTTCAAAATACAATCCTCCGACATCCATACCCAGCCCATGTACACAGACACCAATTAAACATACTTAATTAAAATAAAAAATAGAAAGAATGATCTATAGAAAGACTGCATATTTGGGGTTGGGGTATGGTTCAGGGACAGAGCTGGCATGAGCCAAGGCCCTGGGTCAATCACAGCACCTAAAAATGTGCGTGTTTCAACTTTCCCACAAGAAAGCACACTTCGCTGCTGTCCTTCTCGGTAGTGGTTACCTGAGAGTTCCCACTGCTCAGACACACTGAACATAGAGCTTAGGTAACCAGTCTGGTTCTGGGATGCCAAAGGGGAGATGCTGACATCTCTCTCCTACATGGAGGATGAGAAGCCCTCAAGACATCTGTGCTGACCCTGGCTAGCCCACTCCCTCCCAGCCTGTACTTCCAATGGGGAAGCAGGCCTCCACATATGTCTACTCTGCCATCTAACAGCAGGGGCAGGACAAGGCCATCCTAGGAGAAGTCCTCTTTAGTGCAAAGTTTATTTTTAAGGTTTTTTTTTTTAAGACTATTACCTCTTATTTAAAACGTTTCTCCCTTGCCTCACTTACCCCTCCAGAAAAAGAACATTTTCACAGAGAAAACAATGCTGTTTCAACCTACATGAAAACCCCACCTGGCCCCGCGGCTTTCCAGCAGGACAAAGATGCAAATTCACCCATAAGCTTGCGGCTTCCAGTTACCTAAAACATATGCAGTCCCCAGGCAACCCGTCAACACTACGAACACAGTAATGGATGCTTTAAATAGGAGCACGGTAGCACTAAAGAAGGAGTGGAGTTTCTGATGAGCTGGGCCATCCACAGAGTAAAGAACATGATGCCACACCTTTAAAGATGGCCCCAGTGAGAAACAGAGCTCAAACCAAGTGCCGGGATCACATGACCCCATAGACCCGCCCCTTCCGGTCAGTACCGAAGTTCCAACACAACAAAGCAGTCTCAAATAACCGTTGTACTCAGATTGTACAACTCAGTTCCAGTTGTACTCAGAACTCCTGGTGCTCTTGACAGTCGCCAGGGATGTGAAACGAGGGAATGCTGGCGTCTATTCCAGCCCCAGCCACACCACACACCATCAAATTCTACTCTGCCCTAATCTAACCACCCACGTACAGAAGGATGCTTCAGGGAATCGGGTATGATGATCGCTGTGATTTAGAACACTGAAGATTTCCATATCCGCTTAGTAAGAAAGGCTCTTACAGTGTTCTGATGGTGCCTGCGCACCGAACAATACAGGAGAACGCTGGAGCGGTTATCCAAGGTTTTCTATTATCAGTCAAGCTAGTTAAGACCTGGAAAACTGAGGACCAAGAAGCAAAGGAAAGAGCTACACTATGGACAGTCAGCCAGTAGGAGCAAGCCCAAGGGAGCTATGAGATCTGGGGAATCAGGAGAAAGCACTAGCTCAAACAGGAGATTCTGGGGTGCTGGTGCTGACCCCAGGCGGTAGAAGCCAGCCACTGGTACAAATGCGTGGGTGCTCACTGCAGCTCATGAGGCAGTGATATTGTGGCTATGTTACAAAGCAAAAAGTACACAGTGTCTGTGAGAATGTGTCCTGAAGTATTTACAGATGACACTCCCTGAGATGTGTGCAGGAGGGATGGAGGGGAAGGGGAGACAGGCTGGCGAGACACTGAAAGTGGTAACTTTGTACGTGTTTGGAATATTTTTATTTTAAGAAACTTTTCAAGTTATCATCGGTCAGTTCTAAGAAAGGTACTTAAATAGAAGTGGAACCTGGAGACTGGGAGAGGCCCTCCACCTTCTGGCATTCCTGCATCCCCCTGAACGGAGTAGAGAAAACGGAAATAAAAGTGAAGCCACTGTAAGAGAACAACAAAGAGTGAGACTGAATGTTTCACTTGATATTTATAATTATTGTTTCAATTTGGAAGATGACCTCTTTTTCTGAGATGAATGCTTTTCAAAATTATCACAGCCAATGAATCGGAATCTTACCCTCACCTAATGTCTGTGCCACCCTCTCTCCAAGCAGAACCATTGTTCATTGAAACAGTTGATGAATGACTTCATGGACAGACCATCTCAATACACACACCATTTCTTAAATGAATGTAACCTGTTCCCTGTGGGCTGAGAATGATGACAATCACTCAAGTCAAATAGCTTTGACCACAGCAGGAAATCTGTATCCAAATAATTGTGCCTACAATTCATTCCTTGTTGCAGCAGAACTGTCAACTCTTAGCTTAGCTACTATGGAGGTAAAAATCCTTTGGTGATGTGAGGGGCATTGAAATACAGCCTTACTATAACAAACTCCACTGTCTAAAAATTGTTCTTATTTTGGGTTTGTACCACAGTAAGGGCCAAGATTTTAAGCTCTACTAAAAACAAAACAAACAAAAGGACACTATCTTTTTATGTTCATTTAATAACAGGCCCATCATTTTTACAATTGGCATAGAAATTATATATTGTGCTGAATAAAAAATTAAAATTTAAAAAAAAAAAAGTGAAGCTACAAGCCACTGGACGTGACACTGCTGTTTGCCAAGGATGGTCACTGTGCTGTGGTCTGCTAAACAAAAGGAAGGTTGCTCTTCCATGAAGCAACTCGGGGTAACGGAAGGCATGAAAGCAGATAAATGCTGTGGACAGTCTCCATGACAAAGCCATCATCAGAAACAGCCTCCAAGGAATGTGAGCTACCTTGCCCCGGCCGCCACCTAAATAACTCAGAATGGGGTGGAAGGACAGTTATAACCCACTAAAATTCTAATCTAAACCTAAAAACAGTTATAGTGGTTTGTATATGCTTGGCCTAGAGAGTGGTACTATTAGTAGAGGGTATGGCCCTATTGGAGGAGGTATGGCCTTGTTGGAGTAGGTGTGTCACTGTGGGTATGGGCTTTAAGACCCTCATCCTAGCTGCCTGAAAGCCAGTATTCTGCTAGCAGTCTTCAGATGAAGGTGTAGAACTCTCAGCTTCTCCTGCACTGTGCCTACCTGGATGCTGCCATGCTCCTGCCTTGATGATAATGGACTGAACCTCTGAAGCTGTAAGCCAGCCCCAAGTAAATGTTGTCATTTATAAGAGCTGTCTTGGTCATGGTGCCTGTTCACAGCAGTAAACTAACTAAGACAACATTCATATAAAAAATTATTAGAACCCTAATGAAATCATGGTGAACCACTTATAGGAAAAAGTAGTCAAAGGAAAGGTAGTTACTGAGCTAGTCAAGGAGAAAGTGAAAACAGGAACAGAGATGGAAGCATGATGGTGCATACCTGTAGTCCCAGCCACGGGGCGGGGGCGGGGGTGAGGGGGTAGGGGAATCCTGAGTTTAAGGCCAGTCTAGGCTACACAGTAAACAAGAAGAGAAACCTGAGAACCTTAGATATGGAACTGAAGAGTATTAGGAAGAACTTGTATCTGGTTCTTCCCCCAAGAAAACCAAGACCAGGTCTTCAACAGGAGTTGTACCGGACAGAAGAGTCCAATGTGGAAATTCCATCATTTACTTCTTTTAAGAACGATTCCTGTTTACTCTTGTACTCAAGAGAATCGCTTGGGGTGCTATGCTGTGATCTGGAGCTCCTGTATGCAAATTTGAACTCATTCAGCCGACCAGAAATGGCACAGGCAGAGAGGGTCTATTTATAACTTCAAAAAGAATTGAAACTTCAGCTTTCGCCTCTTCTGGCCTCTGGGTAGTAGAGGGAGGGAGGAGGGGACACTCACGGCTGGCTCCTCGTTCAGTGTCTGCAGCATCCAGTTTTCCAGTGTTTCAAAGTCTCTAGGACCCTGGTACTTCACCGCTTCTTGTCCGGGCTTAAAAAATTTCAGGCTGAAAGAAGAACTAGGGATTAGAAAGAGCAGAAGTTGAAAAGTTGAGAAGTTGTTCTGGGTGGAGAGTGAAACGGAGAGGGAGCTGCCAGGGGCTGCAGCCAGGCGCCTATCTGCCACTCAAGCAAAACTCCAATGGGAAACAAAAACCGTGCTGCGGGAGACAGCTCGGGCGCATGCGCATGATCCTAAACTTTCACACATTTCTGACGTTACTCAAGGAAAAAGACAACTGAGGTGAAAACCAGTGCTTCCCCCAGGCTTCTCCTTCAGGGCCTCAGAATCCTGGTCTCCCTTGTTGCTCCTGCTGCCTGAGGGTCTTTCTTATGCCTGCAGCAGACAAAACACTGCTTTACGGTAGGTAGGCCACCATGGCAGATGGACACCCAGTCAGTGCCGGACCCCAATCATCAGGGCATTCATCTACTGCAGTCCATCTACTCATGCCTCCCTCCATCCACTCCACGATCCTTCTCTCTGTTTGCATCCCCAGCGAGCAAGAGTCTCTTCTATTCAGTGGCCTCCGAGGAATCTACAGAATGAGGGAACAATCCTATAATGGTGAGCTAAAGACATCACCGGGGGTAATTTCACCAGGGGATGCACTTCACACATCCTGGTCTTGGATCACTCTGCTCATAACATGCCTTAGAAGAAAACTTTACTGAAGATGTCAAGACTGTGCTAAAAAATGTGGTTCCTGTCAGAAGAAAGGGAAATGCAGACACACCTGCTTACCTAGGAACTCTCCGAATCCCCCCACCCCCACGCCTCCCTGACGTGATTTAGATTTTGTGAGGTGATACAATGTTCAGAAACAGATTTTTACTTTTGGATGTACATAACTGAGATAGGTCACCTCCCTGATGTGATTTGGATTTTGTGAGTTGATACGGTGTTCAGAAATAGATTTTTATGTTTGGATGTACATAACTGACATAGGTAGATGGAGAGTCAGGCCGTGTGGTTTGCATTACAGACCATGACTGGCCTGGCAGCCCATAAAGCACAGAAAGTCCTAAAGTTCGGGAGACTAAACTCCAAATTCACAGCGTAATATAGCCAATGTCTGTGATGGCTCTCTGGTTCCCTGATGGCACTCTCTCCCTCTGTCCTCGTGTGGTAAGAAAGTCAAGAGAGCTCTCTGGAGCCCCCTGAACAATGCCCACCTACTACCAACACACTGGTATGTGTCAACATGTTTTTCAGAACACAAACATTCAGCCCATTCACAAAATAGATAAGTTTCCTTTAAATGAAGGCTTTGAAACCTAAGAACTCGGACTGGAGAGATGGCTCAGCGGTTAAGAACACTGACTGCTCTTCCAGAGGTCCTGAGTTCAATTCCCAGCAACCACATGGTAGCTAACAACCATCTGTGATGGAATCTGATGCCCTCTTCTGTTGTATCTAAAGATAGCTACAGTGTACTCAAATATAAAAATAAAATGAAAACAAAACAAAACAAACAAAAAACAGAAGAAGCCTTAAAAATGAAGTTCCACGGTTATACAAGGAAACCAGACTAGATGGTAGAGCATTCCAAAGGCTGAGGCAGGAGGATAGCGAATCTGCAGGAGTAGAATACACAGTAAGACCCTTGAGAAGAACAGTGGATGCTGCTCAGTAGTAGACTGTGTGCTCACACACAAGACACCAGGCTCCATCTCCAAAATCAGAAATGAAGGAAAAAGAACAGCACTTGGCAAGACTGGCAGCTACAAGGGCATAGTGGCCTTATGGAGGTCACGTGAGCACATGCCCAGCTTCCTCGGGAGCTCAACTGACAGCAGGGTTATATCCTCACAAACCACCCTAAATTAAAACCATAGTAAGGTGAAAACAATCACCTAACTTATCGAACATCCTACCCAGCCTAAATCATGCTCAGAAGACATACATGGGCCTCAGGTGTGTAAAACTGCCTGACACTACACCAGTGTCCAGTGTCTCCTTGTACCTTACTGCATAGCACGCAGTGCACTGCTTCTGCCCCACCATGAAGGTGAAGGATCTCAAGTCAAACTATCATTAAGTCTGGGACCATCTAGACAAGGAAAAGCTAACGTCTTTAGATTAGGCACTATACTGCACTCTAATGAAGAACGTATGAATGCTAGGCATAGAGGCATACACTTATAATCCCAGCCTGCGGGGCTGAGGCAGATGACCCTTAGCACAAGAGAACCTTAAGCCTACCATGAGAGTTCCTTGGGAATCTTGGCAACATAGTGAGAACCTATTTGAAAAAAAAAATACCACTAACAAAGTCCAAACAAGTTAAACTATGTTGTCATAATTAAAACGAGACACACACACACACACACACACACACCCCATTGGGCCTCCCTCCGGCAGCTCTGGTAAGGAAAGTTGGGGTCACAGAGACATAGAAGCAGCATATCATATTTCTCTACCTTCTTCTCCCTCTAAGAGCCTCCCCACACCAAAGTACAGGGAACAGATGGAATCTCAAAATAAGAGAAAGAATCAGTGCTTAAACTCAGTTCTTGGTTGTTGTGTTCTTTGCTAAAGTTAAAATATAAGATCTTGCCAATTTGTCTGTTTGTTTATTTGTTTGTTTGTTGTGGGGGGTGTCTTTTCCCCCCCTAATTTAGTATACAAATCTCTTGTTGGATAAAGTCTTTCCAACCTGCTTAAGTGTGAGATTCTTCCTTAGTAATCTGAGAGGCCCGGGGAGAGCTGGCGAGCAGTAACAGACCCTCCCATTAGTCTGCAACCTCCGCTTTCTTTCTCAATTGGCAGAGGTAAAGGAATTGACAGCAGGACGAAGGCTACTGGCCCCAAGTTCAGCCCCCAATTTCTCTATTACAAACTTTGCGCAGACATGTGTGTAACCTCTGGGTGTTACTCTGCACAGCCTGTGACAAAGTGTACCATAACTGACATGCTAGGGGTGTGATCTCGACCTCTGAAACAGAACAATTGAAAGTCTAGCTCAAGCTGCAGATGAGGCCTCCCTCAGAAACAGGCCTTCATAGAGGTCAACACACGTCCTCACAAGAAAGGAACATTTGAACACACAGAAACATATACATGGTCCAAGGATGTGATGAGTTAATGCAGCTGATACAGTTTGGATGTGAAGCCTCTCAGGGCCCATCAAAGGCTTGTTCATTACTGCAGGGCTGCTGGAAGGTGATGTAACTTTTAAGAAGTGGGCCTAGGAGATCTCAGGATACTGAGATCCAGGCTCCCCTCCCCTCCCCCCTCTCTCTCTCTGCTTCGTGACTAACAATAAGTGCTCTATCACACTGCTATGACCACAGCCACCCTGCTGCAAGGCCAAAAGCAACAGGGCCAACTGACCATGGACTGAACCCTTCAAATTGTCAATCAAATAAGCCTTTCCTCTTTTGAGAGGGAGGAATTGAAACAAAGTTTCACTCTGGCCTAGGCTGGCCAGGATCTTACTATGTAACTTTCCTCTAAGTATCATGAGTATTCTGCAACAGTAACAGAAAACTGAGACACCAGCACCCCAGGGGAAGCCAGAAAGGGACACAGAAAGATTTCCAAACCCAGTTTCGGAAGGAAATTGGCCTTCACAGCACCTCCAGCGTCCAGAACTGTGGGGAAATCACTTTCTGTTGTTTTCAGCTTTAGCCCTGTGTAAATTATCCAGTCTACTATGCAAATATAGCAACAGACCAAGATTGAGATATCCTCTTTAAGAAGTCAGTTTGTCTGTCAGCTTTCTGTTGCTCTAACAAGGATCTGAGCTCATCCATCAGCTTAGAAAGAGAAGCTGTATTTTGACTCCCTGTTTTAGACAATTGGGGCCATGAGATGCTTGGATTTGTTGCCTTTGGTCTACACCAACATAGAACCCACCAGGCCTCTCTCCTCATAGTAGACATGAAACGAACCAACCAAGCAGGGCTGAGATCACAGTATCTACTTCAAGGACACAGTTTCAGTAAACTGCCACCCACTTGGCCCCACCTCCTAAAGGTTCTATTAGTTCCCCATAGCACCACTGGGTTTTGGGGGACTCATCCAGACTAGAGCATAACTTGGAGTCATAATTTGTCATAAAACCATATACACGCCTGCACACTCTGGTTTGTCACCCCCTCCCCTCCCAACAGACCTTATGTTAATTGATGTGGATGCAGCTTTATGTAAAAAATCTTTAATTAATAAGAAGAAAAAAGGAAACTTCAGCAGTGGTAACAGTTCAAACCAGAAAAATCAAACCAAAAGTGATAACAGAGTCTGAGTGGGCTGTGTGAACGAAGCATCACCTGGGGCTGGACCACAGGCAGCCAGATCCCAGGACTGTCCTGCAAATGCCCTCTTTCTCAGCAACAGGAAAAGCCAATAAGAATTCGTTAAGGCTTTTCCCATGCAAAGTACAAAAGATTTCTACAACCAACCGTGTTCAATATAATCTTGTTCTAATAGCAGGAACCACCTGCTTACATTCAGCCCCTTGGATCTCTGAAGGAAGTTACCAGAAGCTGAGCTTGGACATTCCTTGGCCATAGACCCACACACGTAGAAAGCCCAGCTCTTCCTTCCTACTTACGTGGGGTATCCTCGAACTCCCTGGGCAGAGCACACGTCGGAGTCAGCCGTGCAGTCCACTTTAGCCACGTAGACCTTGGCATCCTCCATGCTGTTGTACTTGTCTCCCAGGTCATTCCAAGTTGGCTGCAGCCGCTGGCAGTGTCCACACCTACAGGGAAGCCAAAAGGGCACACTGAGCCTCGGTTCCCAGGGTGTCCAAATTCCCTACTTGAGCCTTCCCCATCAAGCAAACAACTCCCCACTCTTTCTTCTCTCTGCAGCAGATAGATCTTCACAGTGACACCACATTATAATAATGTGTTCTCCACATTAATCTAAATCAGCAGGCTATTGGCCCTAGTATTCTTTTTTTGACCTCTCTGCCAGACCCTGCCTTCTTGACATCTAGTTGACCTCTGAGTACAACTGCAGTATTTCAGTTTCCAGAAAAATTATAACTTGCTGTGCCCCTGGAGCTCAAGGTATACATTCACCCTACTGAGACTTTCCCTCGATTCTACCTGGCTGATTTCTATTTGCCCTTCAGATTTAGCTTGGCTTCACTTCCTCCAAGAAGACTTCCTTGTCTCTTGGAATCCTTTCTCATTTCCTCCTCCTTTCTGGGCGTCTCCCCTGCTCTCCCAACCGGCTTTGCACTCTGTTGTAACTGTTTATTTAAAAATAAGTACATTTAAAATTTGTATTTATTTAGACAGGTCTTGGATATCCAAGGCTGGCTTTGAGCTCACTGTGTAGCTGAGGATTACCTCGAACTTCTGACTTTCTTACCTCCACCTTCCAAAGGCTGGGATTGTAAATGTGCGGAGTGCTGGCGATCAAACCAGAGCTTTATGCATGCTAGGCAAACACGGTACCACGGGAGCTATACCCCCAGGGCTCCAAACTATGTTATCATTGCAGAAGAGCTGGTGGTAACCTGAACATCTGCAGTTGGCAGGATCGAATGTCTTGTATTGACTACGTGAGTTTAGTTATATACAAATATTTTAAAGTCATCTATCATTTAAAACAATACTAGCAAGGCTGTGGCCTCTTGCCTCTCTTCACACCACACTACAGCACCAGGATCTCTCTCGTCACGGGATCTGAAGGACAGGGCTGACCACCATCTTACCTGCTCACAGGAATGCAGTAGCACATTTGAGTTCTGAATGAGAGCAACCACACAGCATTATGGCAGAGGACTGGGTTTTAAATTTCTTTATCTAATAAACAAATTATTTGTGTTTATAACTAATTGCTGCATTGCCTGTTAAAAGAATCCTGTTTTTTTTTAAAAAAAAAAACTCACAAGAATGAAAAGCACTGACAATTGTGAGTTCCCTCTCAAATATATTCTCAATAAAATCTTTAAGCTTTTTTTTTTTTCCTTTTTTTTTAATTTTTAAACCTGGCTTCCAAAGCAGGTATTTAAAGGCAGCGTTGAAAAGTCAGCTTAAAGCTAATGTGTCTTCCTGGCAGGACTTTCCTGGGCAACTAAGACAAATCCCTGCTTTATAAAGGCCTAAATAGAATAGGACTAAAGAAGGCTCAGTAATTAAGGGCACTTACTCTTTCAGAGGACCCAGCACCCACATCAGGCAGGTTCCAATGCCTGTAGCTCTGATTCTATGGCATATGACACCCTCTTCTGGCCTCCTCAACACACATGGTACCCAGACCCACAGAAATGTACATATGCACGTACATAAAAATAAAATATGTAAACACATAAAAGCCCAAATACAGCATCACCCCTTTTTCTGAAGGATCATCAGGATTCCTTTATCATTCCATATAAGCACCAAGAAAGGAAGCACTGTTCTGTCGAAACACTTGTGCACACTAAGCATTTTGACAACTTAAGCAGAATGAATAGGGTACCCACACGGGGAAACTGTATATGATGATCTAACTTCCATGAATTCAGCAAAGTGAGTTCAGCAAGGTAGTGGGTTGGGAAAGAACGGGTAGCGAGAAAGAACAAAAAAGCCAAGGCCCAACTGCGTGGTGTGTACACAATGGGGCCCATGGACTTTCGGCTCCCTAGCTGGCCCGTGTTCCTGTTTGCTCCCCGTGGCATCTGGTGCCTAATCAAAGAAAGTAGGACCGATTCTACTGCTGGTATGGAACCCAGTTATGAGATGTTGCTGGGAGATAGTAGGGTGGCTGCCCTAATGGATTTTCAAGGGCTGTTCTGATGTTAGTGGAATTTGATCAGATATGCTCAGTTTAGAGTTGTATACATCCTCTATACCTTTAAAAGGGTTCTTAGGAAAACAATACAAGATTTAAAAAGAAGATAAAGATTTGGTTCCCTCTAAGCCAAGTTAAGTTGACCATCTGGGGCCATCACCACACAGGCAAGCCCCTCTGCACCCCAGAGCAGTCCACTGCTTCTATCTAACTGGCATTTCTGGTTTGGAGCCTTTGTGGATATAGCGCCACTGAGGCAGCCAGTTGTATTCAGATGTGGCCTGGAGCCAAGGGACAGAGCAAAGGCCCCTAACCTTACGCTTGACCTCACTGTCTCTAGGTTCAGTGTGACCCGATGCTGGCACCAGATCAACACCAGGAGGACAAGCCTGCAGCTACAAAGCTTAGAACAAATACACACACAGGACAATGTTGTCATTACACAGTGTCCTTGCCCCCACACCACACATGGACAGCTAACATTTCAGGCACTCACAGTGAGAAAGAAGTGGGGAGGGGGAACCCAGCGTAGTCTATCTTGAGTTCCATGCTGTTCTTAAAATTTTGAAATCTTAGCACTCCATAGTGCTGAGATTAAAAAAAAAAAAATCATGAGTTCAAGGGCAGCTTGGCTACACAGAGAGAGATCCTGTCTCAACTTCCCCTTAAAACATCAAAAAACCCAGCCTTCAAAATGCCATGGTGGGCTCCCACATCTCTCTAATATTTTTAGTAGAATAGCAAGAAGTAAACAACTAAAGACTTATTCTGGGGAGCAGCATCGACCTAAATGTCTGTAAGCCATAGAGTGAAAAAAGAATCTATGTGACGTATACCCCAGCTGGCCAAGACTAGCTGGTTGTTTATTGGAAATCTTCTAAACCTAAAACTCCATCAGCACAGCAGAGAACCTAACCCTGCTTGCGTGTCAACTTTTCTCATAAAACTAAAAACCCATAGATTTCTTCTACCGAAATCAGCTCCAATTAAGTCCTGTGGTGTACTTAACTGGAGTCACTTCTTTGAGACGACTCATGCACAGAGTATAACTATCAACGCTGACTGACTGTGGCAGACTACCAATATTTTTTTTTTCTTTCAATGGTAGTTCTACAGACTCAAGTGGCTGTTCTTGGGAATGTAAAACAATGTATCCCTTTCCTGCATTCTTAACTGACAATGGCTGTGAGCCAAACTGACCCCCTCCCCCCACAAAGTTAATTTAACACTAAACCAATTGAAATGCAGTAATAGCCCGCTATAGGGTTATGGGCAAAGTTTCTCCCACTTTATAAAACACAATCACTGAATACATTGGATTCCACGGGCACATTTTTCTTAACTGCTTAACCTTTGTCTTTAATGAGTCCCTACTGAGCAAAGTACTCTTCTCAGCAATAAACGCAGCCAGCTCACCCCACATCTCAAGAGCCTTCGTTCTAACTACCACTTTCTGCTGTGGACCTGAGAACTTCTTCCTCTAAGTATCTAGGCCCTAGCAGGAAAACACTGTTATGTCTAGACTAATTCCTGAGGTACAGTTTTTTTGGGAAAGCAGAGGGATGCACCAGGAAGCCCCAACCCAAGAATGGGAGCCTGAAGGTATGACTTTTCCGAAGAACTGTTCTCCCTCACACTTTCCAAATGACCGGGCCCCAAATGAGCCAAGAACAGGAGGTGAAAGAGGACAGCCTTGAATTAATGGCCTTGAGAATGCAGCTCACATCCACTCCAGTGTGCAGCAGGGACTCCAGAATGGGCACTTCGTTGGACTCCAGGGGTCGGGGAAGCCCCAGTCCCCGACCTAGGCTATCTCTTCCTACCCTCGACACACAGAGTGGGCAATCACATCTTGAGGGGGCCTTAGATTTCCAATCCAACCCACTATTGAAGAGCCAGCAGGAAGGACCCTTCAGGCTAGGGCACGTGGACGCCGGGCTCCCGCCGCGTCCGGCCAGCACAGGAAGTTTGGGGAGCTGGGCAGGGGACATAAGCAGGGGATGCCTGGACTCCAGCAGCTTGGCGGGACGGAGAGGCCTTTCCGGGTCTCCCCTCCGGGCCCGCCCTTCCTCGCTCTCAGCCCGGCGGCTAGCGCCACGTCAGCGGCGAGGCCCGAGCGCGGCCCACGCCCCCGACAGAGCCTGCGCGGCCCCACGCCCTCCCCGCGGTCCCCTGCTCCGGGTCCCTGGTCCCCGGTCCCTAGATCGGGCCTCGCCGCCCTGCGGGAGCTGCAGTTACCAGGGCGCGAAGAACATGACGAAGTGCGCGGCGCTCTGGATCCCGTGCGTGAACATGTCGGCCGTATACAGGTGCTTGGCGTGCGGGTCCTGCTCGACCCTGCCGTCCGCTTCCACCTCCTGGGCCCGGGCACCTTTGCGCGCTCCGAGCAGCAGCAGGAGCGTGGCCAGGGCCGGCAGCCCGGCCAGCGGCTGGAGGAGACGTCCTGGGCGCGGGGGCATCGCGGCGGGGCTGGCGAGCTCTCGCCCGGGCCGCGGGTCCCCCTCCGCCGCGCTGCCTCCCGCCCCGGCTCCGCCCACGACCGCAGAGCCACGCCTCAATCACGCCCCCGCTCGCAGAGCCACACCCCTTGTCCCGCCAGCTCAACTAAGCAACTTGCTGTCTTCTGCTGAAAGCCACTAGGAAGAGGTCGCTCAGATCCTGGGGTCCTTCGTGCAGCCCCTCCAGCGCTATCTCAGTCCGATTCCCTTCCATCCCGCGGAGCTCCTTCATCTTCCCAAGGCCCCTCTTCATCAGTCATTCCCTGTTGGGGACGAAGAGGCCAAGCTGCAAAGCCATGGAGCAATGGCAGCTTCTGTTGATCTAATCAGACACCAAGACCCCTAGATTTCAGGACCAAGTTGAGCTGCTGTCAGCAGAAAGGAGGAGTTGGGCAAAAGTGTGTGGGGTTTGCGCTTGCATAAGTCAGATTCTTAGCCAAAGCTGAACTGTGATTTGAGGGCCTGGCCTCAGGGTGTGTGATGAAACCACTTCCCAAGAGCACCTCCTCTGTTACCCAGCCCTGCCTTCACAGGTGAAAAGGAAAGGCAGTCAGAGCGGCCCTTCCTTCCAGCACTGGCTAGTGCCCTGTGTATCCTAACTCACCCTGGTTGCGAAAATGAATGGGGACAACTGCTCTGGTTGAACCGGCCTTGTGGATGGCTGAGAGCTGATGCCAGGACTGAGGCGTGTTAACCCAAGTTAACACTCGAACCTTAGGGCAGGTGGCAATCCAAGCTCCCCGCCCTGCCTTGAGAACCGGGAGCTAAATTAGGGAGAGTAAAACAACCAATAGACACCTGAGCGGGTTCCCAGAGCTATGCTCTCTGCCAATGAAAAAGAAATGAGTATCATAACAAGTGTACATGGCGATCTTTTATTGGACTTCTCAGCAACACTTCTGAAAATCACCTAATCTTTATTAGCCTCCCTAAACCAAAAGCCTGGGTTAGCAAACGGGGGAAACTCACATCATCTGTAACTATTCTCATATTAGGTTCAGCCACCTGTAAATGTTTAACCATGGTTTGCCAAACATGGAATTTCAAAACCTTATTCTTGAGGGATTTACAGGCAGCATCTCTTGCTTGCTCCCTCTCTTCCTTTGTCCCCTCACATTCCGAGTAAGTGCATTTCAGTCAAACACTTCTTCCCACTTTCCTAACCTGAACGGACCTAAGCTTGCCCATTGCAGGAGAGTTCTATGAGCGTCCTTTACCCATGTGATTTTAACTATAGTAATTTGTTGCTTAAACTTGAACCAGCACACCAGCCCTGCCCAGTGGCCTCGGCATATAGACTAAAATGGAAATCCCTAAGTCTGTCTATCCTTGAAGGCCTTCTGTGATGTGCTCTACCATGCCTCGTGTCCTGTGAAACTTGCTGGTGACTAGAAATCCAAGGACTCTGTCCTGTGATCTGTATTGGTCAAGCTCAAAGTGTCATGCTCCTCGATACTTCATAGCCCCAGCCCCCATTGGCTCAGTGCGCTGCTGAGACATCTCAACAGAAGATCACCATGCTCTGTTTATATATCAACTCCCTTTTCACTGTCCCAGAGCTGTCGGGTTCCAGATCCCTTTGGGGTCAAATATCAGATATTAACATTATGATTTGTAACAGTAGCAAAATCTTAGTTAAGAAGTAGCAACAAGAATAATCTTATGGTTGGGGTCACGACAACCTGAGGACCAGTATTAGAGGGTCGCAGCATGAGGGAGGCAGAGAAGCACTAAGCACAGAGCATGACTCTTGGAACCTTCTCGAGCGCTGGCTGTTGGTCACTGTTTCACTCTTGGGTCTCTTGCAGTTGAGGCAGAAGGCAGATACCACCCTTTACCAACGTGCTCCCTTCTATCCAGAGAACTCCAGCTCCTGTTATATTGGATCTACCAAGTGTGGCGCCATTGTCTGCCCTTCCAGGTTTTGCCATCCTCCCAGGGCACTCTCCTTATTTCACTGAAGACTGTGGTTCCTTCCAGATGACAGAATTTCCAACGACTCTTTCCCATCATCATTCCTAGTGATTTTGGTGATTTTTTTACATTTCCATCAGTAACCCCTTTATATGAGGAAATCTAGACATTTACTGTTTCTAATATCTGGATAAAGGTGCTATGGTTTGGGTCTTGAATGTCCTGTCTGTGGGTCCATGTGTTGGAGATCTGGTCTCTTGAGTGGTTCTAGTGGAAGTGGGTGGAACTTTTAGAGACAGGAGTGGGAGGTTTTAAGATCATTGGAGGTATATCTTCAAAGGAGATCTCAGGATCCCCTGCCTCCTGAGGTGAGGTGTATTCCTGCCCTGAGAATCTGTCTCAGCACAGGCCTAAAATCACTGAAATGGCTATGATCATTGCCTAGAACCTCTAAGCCTGACAGTCAAAATACTTCTCTTTGTATGTCTCAGGTATTTACTGCAGTGGCCGATTGGCATGGAGGCTCTCTGGTAATGTTACTGTTACTGTGGGTTTCTCTGCAGTGTTGATACAATGACACTCACTCACCATCCTTTTGCCATCAGTCTGCCATCCTTTTGGCTTCTCTGATTTTTTTTTCTACTCACTACTCCTCAATCCTCTGTCCTCTTCTCTCTGTTAACCCCTCAGGGCTTTGCCTCCAACTCACCTTTGTCTACACTCTCTCAGAGACCTCATTCATCCCCATAGCTGTACACACTTCCCACCTAGACAACACCACAAACCTTTCACCAAGAGGAACTTGTCTGACCCTAAAAGGAGAGAACTCCTGCACTGTGCCCCTCTGACCCTTTATCCTGTCCAGGCTCTTCAACGGAACATTAGTTTTTGTCGTGCCGTTTCCTTTCCCTGGCAGCCCTTGCTCAGTGTGTGAGCATCATGGGGTTGAGAAGATGTCTGACACCCAGCAGGTATTTGACTCGAGTTTGTGAAATGAATAAAAGAGAAGTCTTATTTCTCTCTTCTCAGAAGCCGACTTCCTTAAGAGAGTTCTCAGAATCACAGGGAGATGTCCCAAGTAAACAAGCCATGATCATGGAGGCTATTACTGAAACAAAGGCATCTTGGCCCACCATCCTATGACTGCACATCTTGGGCCTTCGTGGGGTTGCAGCTCATTCCAGTGCCAGTCCGTGGGCTGCATGGTGAAGTCACCTAGTTACAACACTCTCTGTGTCCCAGGGCATTCCAGGAGGATTGAAGCAGGAGTAATCACCCCCAAACAAGAGAAGCTACAGCTTTCATGTTCGGCCTCCTCACAGTGCCAGATACCCTAAAATAGCACTCTGAAAAAAGAAAGACGCCACAAAAAGCTCAGAAACTGAGATGCTGCAACTTGGATGACTCTAACAGGTGCATCCTGAGTTATTATTGGGCTGAAAAATGCTACTTTTAAGCAGGGACTGAAAGTAAACACATCCGGTTGTTCTAACTTTGTCAGGACATTCTGAGGGGGAAAATACGCTCTTTTTCTTAAAAATTAACTTTAGTGATTGCTCAAATATGATTCTGGAGAGGGATGTCAAAGAGTAGATTATCGTCATCATCATCCAAAAAACCCTAAAGAACAAAGAACAAAGCAATTTCCCAACCTGGACTCATGCAGGAAAATAGTCCTATTTTCAGCCTTTAAAATGCTGTAAGAGACTTAATATTTACTCATTACCCACATAAGCTCATGGAAAACACAGCCTCCTGAATCATTAATAAGCACGGACTAACACATTATACCATAATAGATCCGAGACTCTAACGGAAAAGGAGAACTTTGGAAATCCACGTGGGATTGGTGTGGAAATTGGGGGAGGCTATAGAGAAAGTTTCCCTGTTGATTGGACCTGTGGCCACTGAGGTCTCTATGTTGTCTGGCAAAGTCCACGGAAGCCTGGCTGCCTCCCCCCAACCCCCAGCTCACCAAGTCTGTACTGAGGCTGCTGACTCTTCTTATCATTCACCGTCTCTCAGCTCTTTGACAACTGGATGCCTCCATTGAAGCTCCTCTGTCCTCCGCCCACAGAGCCCCTGCACACAAGGCCAGCACACAAGCTCACCTACCATCGCCCAGGTCCCTGGCAGCCCTCCACTGGTCAGCTAGACATTGTTGGTGGACATCTCCATGGATCTGCAGTGTCCTTGGTTAGCATAGAGACACAGTTCTCTCATGGTGCTTAGGAGACCCCTTTAAAGGACTGGGCTGCCTGAATCCCAGAAGACTATTCCAAACTCTGAATCCAGGAAGAGTTTGACTAACAGGGCAGTTAGTTCTCCATGTTGGCTGGTCTGGAATCTCGTGGGTCTGGAAAACAATATGGATGCCCTGGTGCAACTCCCAAGGCTGAGAGGTCAGTGGTGCTGCCTCTGGAGCTCTTGGAGAAGGTTGTGGCTTAACCAAGGAACACCTGGAAGGGAGGTATTTCCTTAAGAGATGGGTTCTGGTTCAAATATGCTTAATAAACACTGAGTTTATACCCCAAAATAATAAAAAAATGTATTTTTATTCTCTCTGCCTGTCTCTGTCTCTTTCTGTCTCTCTGTCTCTGTGGTGTGTGTGTGTGTGTGCCAGGGCATACATTTTGAGGTCATAGGACAGTTTGGGGGAGTAGAGTCTCATCTTCCAGCATGGTTCTGGGTATCAAACTCAGGCTATCAGACTCATTCAAGCAAGAGCCTTTACTGGCTCCGCCATTTCTCCAGCCCAAGAGATCTAGTGCTTGCCTAATGTGTGTTTGAACCTATGTTCAAACCCAGCCCTGGAAGAAAGAAAGGGGGTAGGGGAAATGATGGCGGGAGAGAAATACTTTATTGGCGATAAACACAAGGGTCAAAAGGGAGGAGGGTATTAAGGGTTCAGATTCAAGATGGCAGGGTTTGGACTTCTAAGAGATGGAAAGAAGAACATTTGGAGGAAGACCGCTCTAGCTCAAGGAACAGCAAATAAAGAGCTCTAAGTAGCATGAATGGGGGTGGGGCAAGTATCTCTAGGGTAGTGAGGAGTCAGGGGCACAGGACAGTTTGCAGTGTGCACTTGGCTTTCATGACTGAGAAGGGATGTCCTTCGAGAATGTCAGCCGAATCATGACATCATCTGGCTTCCCTGTCAACGGCATCACTAGTGCAGATGTCAGGTGACCAGTGAGGGAGCTGCCACAGTTGTGCCCACAGGAGACGCATATGACTTAGGCCAGGGTGGAAGCAGAACCAGGTGATGAGAAGCCATTGGCTCCCAGAGTCATTTTGATGTAACTGGCAACAGGATTGCTGAATGAGCACTTGTGGGCTGAGAGCTGGAGGTCAGAGAGGAGCACAGGGTGTCTCGCAGGGCTCGGCTACAGCAGCCAGGAGAACTGAGTTACCATCAGTGGAACTATGAAGAGGCTGGATGTCAGAGCGACTTGGCACTGAGCACAAGATCTGGAGCTGTCTGCGGACACGTGGATATCCCAGTCCAGGAAAGAGCTGTGGGCTGGGTCGTTTGAGAATCATTAGGGTGGGGGTGACATTTAAAACCCTGAATTGGAATGATATCACTGCGGGAGTCTGAGAGGTGCAAGGGCCAAGCCCAAAGGCTCTCTCACTCTTTCAAGACCAGCAGAGGAGGAACAGTCGGGGGTGGGGGTGGGGTGGGGTGGGGCGGGGTGGGGGTGGGGAGGAAGACTGACAAGGAGCAGGCTGGGAGGCAGGAGGAAGGCCTGATCTCTGTTGTCCAAACGGAGACACAAGAGAGCAGCTGTTTCACATCTACCCACAGAGCTTACTGTCCCATGAATTGTCCCAGCTCATACCTAGTGACTTGGTTTTGCAGAAGACTATTGATCTGAACTGGGTTCCTACACAGGGCAAACAGCCCAAACCAACACAGGAGTTAGCCACAGTGACTAAGCTTTGGATGGTTGCTGGAGGCCCTGGAGCCAATTACCTAATTAAGCTGTAATCTGTTGACTGATTGGCTGAGTAAACTGTAGCCAATGAAGTCCATACCTCACTCCTGTTTTCCGGTCAATGCTGTCAGATGACGTTGTTGGCTGGGGGTGCCAGCGTCTGCTAGCTGCCTGGTTTGTGGATTGTTCTTGTTTTTTACATTGTTTGAAGAAACTCTACTAGCTGGGTGTGGACACGCACATACACACACACACACACACACACACACACACTCACACACACACACACACACACAGAACCTAAGTACCTGGGAGGGTATAGGCAAGAGGATCAAGAATTCAAGATCACTCTTAATTACATATCAAATATGGTGGCAGCCTGGGCTACATGAAAATTTGTTACAAAAAAAAAAGAAAAAGAAAATCAAAAACAAAATCCACTTGGTTTATTCAGTCTAAGGAAGGTTCCCCTGGAATAGTTTGGTCATTGTTAGCACCTCCAGTCACATTTATATGTGTCTGAATTCGGACAGCCTGTCCAGTGAGGGGAAATAGAATAAGCACTGTGGATTAGGCAGTGTGCAGGTCAACGGTGACCTTGAGAACAGCAGTTTCCGGAGGTGCAATAAAAACCCAATAGGAGAAGCTTTGAGAGCTGAAAGAGCCATGGGGAGGAGGAGTGGGGGGGGCCCCCCCGCACAGGGATGGGATGATGAAGGTTCGTGGTACATTCAAGAGCTTATCTTGCTAAGCAAAAGAAAGTAAGGAGGGGACCGGGAGGGATCGCTCAGCATAAAAGAAGGTCCATGTGGTTTTGCAACACAAGGATGAAGCCCTGAAACTGATGGAGTGTACAGGGATGTGAACAGGAGGCAAATTTGCGAGGAGCGGAGACTGTGATGTGAGCGGACACAGTGGTGATAAGTGGGAACGTAGAGAAACGGGTGGATGGATGAAGGGTTTGGGAGCTTGCATGTGTCTTCCTCCAGTATCTTCCACTGTCTTGCTTTAATGGATATCTGGAGTGAAAACTGAGGATGGAGGACCTATTTGAGGTTTGGGAGGGTAGAGAAAGTTGGAAATGGAGGGCTAGAAATGAACAGAGCAGTGAACGGGTCAGGGTGGTTTAACATATCATTGCCGGGTGCCTTGGAGGGTCCACTTGAGACCATTGTGGCATCCCAGGTATGTTGAGCTGTGTGATTCAGAGTATACAGAGAGATGGATTTATCCATCCTGTGGCATGGCCACGTGGAGTAGCAGAGGCAGAGAGGCAACAGTGACCGCATAAGAAGAGACACAATACTGGACTATGTAATCTAAGTTAACCAAATGCCACAACTGGTGCTTTAGAAATTGTAATATTCAGCCGCAAACGCGGAGTGTGTGAGTTCATTCCATCTTTGATCTGTTAGTAATTTTCAGTGAACCTGTCAGTTCACCGACTGAGACGTCATAGCGGGTGTGGATTACTCAGCGTCCTTCTATGACAGGTGCTTGGGATAATTTAATTATAAAAGGTAAGGTTTGCTTTGGCTCTCTAGTAGCGCCTGGCTCTGGGCCCGCGGTGACACACGTCATGATGACATGGCAGGGGCACTCACTAAAGCAATGCCCCTCACCTCATGGCTGGGAAACAAAGAAGGAAAAGGGGGGGGCTGCCAGCCCCTTTATGTACACACCCTTAAGGACCTAAGGATAGGTCCCATGATACTTTGCTTCTTAGTTTTGTCCCCAGCCCAATGGTATTGCCGGAGGGGGACCAAGGCACTAATTCATCGACTATGAGGGAACAATTAAAATCTAACTACATGGCCAGGGAGTTGGCCCACTTACTAAAATACTCACCATGCTAGCATGAGGCCTCAGTTCCAAGCCCCAGCACCCATGTATAAAGGACATGGTGGCATAGGCCAGCAATTACAACACTGGGGAGACAGAGACCAGAGAACCTGGAGTTCACTGGCCAACTAGTCTTGCCAAACTGGGGAAGTCAACATTCAGTAAGAGACCTTATCTCCAATAAGTAAAATGATGATGATGATAATGATAAATAATATCATGATAATAGTAGTAATAATAGTAATAATGTAGAGAATGACAGAGGAAGACACCCAGCATCAACCTCTGGCCTCCACATGTGCATGCACACACTCATGAATATGTACACACAAATACACCACACACACCTTGAATTTTAATTTTGGGCATAAACGTATCTTCATATCGCCTTTGTAATTATAATTGTAAAGATGATTTCCTTGCTGCTATTTGTCATTAGCTCTTTTAAATTCAAGTAAGTTTATCACTGGGTGTGGTGGTGCATTCCTGTAATCCCAACACCTGGAAGGCTTAGGCAGAAAGATCAGGAGTTCAAGGGCAGGCTTCGTTACATGAAGAGTTTGGGGCTAGCCTGGGCTACATAAGACCCTTGAGAGACAGAGAAAGAGACAAAGAGAGAGTGAGAAAGACAGAGAGACAGAGACAGAGGGGAGACTAAATAAAGGGACAAATAAAACTAGGCATCAGATTCAATAAGTAGATTTAAAACCTCTGTGCGCCATGGTCCTATTTATAAATATTAAACTGACTTTTGGAGACTATGATCATCAGAACATTCTATTTTCTTGAGTATAATGGGAGCTCAGAAGAATTTCTGTTTCTTTCTGTACTTTCTATATTCCTTGAATTGATGATTAATAATACAGCTTTTTTTTCACTAAGACCATCCCTATTTGTTCCTGTGGTTTGCATTTAGTTTTACAAAGAATAGGTTCTGATTCATTTACTTTTTAGTTTATTTTTCATATTATACAAATTCTCCCCTCTCAAGTAGCTTTCCAAATAGATAATATAATTTGGCTATTGTTCATCTTTAAAAGGTTCAAGAACAATGATGATGTCCACCAACTTAAAGAGCAGAACATACCCAAATTGAGACCTCTATAGAAATCTTTGAATAGGTACGCTATAGCCCATTCTTTCTACCTCTCTAGTTTATGTTTGTAACAACATGTATGTTCAAGGTACTGCTTTATGCTGCTGCAAAGCTGTGTGCTGGCTACTAACCTGCTTCAGTCTGGGGACAGAGCACACTCACAGGTGACAAATGACACAAAACTGGTTGATTATTTTCAGATAAGCAGTAAGGGATAAAGAAAGCCTCACACCCACTGTGTACTAGGTCCCAGCCTAGTATCCACTGGTTACCAGTACCCAGCCTACTACCCACTGTATACAGTACCCAGTCTACTACCCACTGTATACAGTACCCAGTCTACCATCCACTGTGTACTAGTACCCAGCCTAGCACCCACTGTGTACAGTACTCAGTCTACCACCCACTGTGTACCAGTTACCCAGTCTAGCACCCACTGTGTACAGTACCCAACCTAGCACCCACTGTATACAGTAAGTACCCAACCTAGCACCCACTGTGTACAGTAGCCAGCCTAGCACCCAATTGTGTACACTAGTACCCAAGCCTGAAGATTAGAAGGTAGAGTCTAGGCCACACTTGCTACTCTTGCTTCACAGGTGAAGAGGACAGAAGAAATCAGCCTGCCTCAATGAGATACCTCAGGGCCCAGGTGACTCTTTGGGTTGCACTTTGAAGGACGTGCCTTCTGGAGAGGGGGACAAGGCTTGGGCTATCCCAAGAGGCTCCTTCTTAAGTCAAGATGGTGCCTTGAAACCCTAGAGGGTGGAGGCCCATGCAATTTCAGATAGCTTTTCCTCTCTCAAGGCTATTTCCAGCATGTTCTACAATTACTCTTGAGCTATATAAGAAAGATGTGTGTGGAGGGGGTGGTCCAAGGTAACCTGGAGAAGCATCCTGTAGAAATAGAAGCGTATGCGCCAGCCCTCCATATTCATTTACTAAGGTTTGATTCTATGGAGCTGCTGGGACAGTGTCCTGAGTAAGGTCAGCTGCGGAGCCTGGACTCCTAAGTTCAGTCTCTTGCCCCGCATGGAGGAAGGAGAGAACTAATTCTCACAAGTTGTTCTCTGACTCCAGCACAAATGCCATGGCATGTGTGCATGAGCACGTGTGTGTGCATGAGCAAACACACACACACACAAGGCATGGGGAGGAAGAGGGACGGAGAGGGAGAGGGAGAGAGGTTCTATGTACCTCATTTGGGTATTTGCTGCAGTCCTGGATTTACACTGTGGCCAATTACTGGGTTTACTGTGTCTTCCTCACATGGCTCTAATACATTTGGGCACACCCAAAGACCAAAGGAGAACTTCAAGTCTCCTCCTCCTCTATCACTATCCGCTGAGCCTGGGGGACTTGCTGGTTTTCCTCTAGGCTGGCAGCCAGCGAGCCCCAGGAGACTTCCTGTCTCTGTGAATCCCCAACACTGCAGTTACAGGTGCATGGTAAAGTCACATGTGTACTGAAGATCTGAGCTCTGGACCTCATGCTGGCACAACAAGTGTCCCTACCCACTGAGTCGTCTCCTCAGCCTGAGTTCTCAGATTTTAGTGTGCATATAGATCACACAGAGAACTTGATAAATTTCAGATTATTTAGAGGGTCTGAGATTATGCCTAGGATTTTGTGTGTGTGTGTGTGTGTGTGTGTGTTACTTTTTAAAATTAACTAAATTTGTTCTTTGGAAGTCTCTTTCACGTATATAATGTGTTCTGACTGTTCGCTCTCGTAGCCCCTCCTATCTTCCTCTGTCTGTCCTGCCCCACTCCCTCTTCCCACATTCATGTGTTTGTGTTCTGTGTCCCTCTAGGTTTGACCAAAGTTGTCTCTGTGGCCTTGGGATTGGATCTACCCATTGGAGCCTGGTGATTTCACCAGTAAGTACACAACAGAAGACAATGGCACCCATTCCCAAAGTCTGTCTATCAGGAAGGAACAGCTCAGCAGTCAGAGGTAGGGGCCAGAAGCCTGTCCACCATTGGTAACTTGCTAGTCAGAGGGCCTGTCTTGTATGGTGCAGTGCCAGTCACTTGAGCAACCAAGTTCATGATTACCTGTTCCCTGGGCTTTCTAAGAAGCCACCCAGGTGACAGGACTCTGCTGGACTGTGGAGCACAGTATGAGTGGCTCCAGATTACATCTCTGACCATTCTTCCCTCTTCAAAGGATAATACATTGATGCATATTCATAGGCCCTGGCTCTCACTGAACTGAATTGCTCTGAATCTCTCTGCTCTTCATAGGTGAAGGACAGCTTGACTGTAAGGAATTTGGGAATCCCAAATATTTCCTCTCAATGATGCTTCATTGCCTTTTGCACTATATTGTAAAAATCAGGGTACTTCTGTTGCTCCAAAACCAGCCTGTTTCCTTCTGCCTTTCCCTGTGTGGAACTTTCTTCAGAATATGGATGGTACTATTTACTTATATGTTTATACTTAGACATATTTATACATATGTTTCTGAACTTTAGCTAGAGTATGCTCTGTCTTTCAATCTCTGGATTTTGCTTAATACACGCTGGATTATCTCAATTGGGAAATTTAGATTTCTAGGACATTTTTCCTTTAATTATTTTATTCTGTCGGGTTTTTTGAGAGAAGGTTTCTCTGTGTAGCCTAGCTGTCCTGGAACTTACACTATAGACCAGGCTGGCCTTGAATACAGAGAAGTATTTTGTCTGCATGTAAGTCTGGGCACTGTATGCACACAGTGCCCGTGGAAGCTAGAGAGAGCATAGGATTCCCTGGAACTGGTGTTACAGTTGGTCGTGAGCTTCCATCGTGTGCAGGAAATAGAACCTGGGTCCTCTGAAAGAGAAGCTTATGCTCTTAAGTGCTGAGTGAGCTATCTTCCAGCTCCTGGAAATTTTATTTCTTCAAATATTGCTTTCCAGGGTAGGGAGATGAGTCAGAGATGAAAGGTGCAGGCTACCTAGCCTGACTACCTAAGTTTGATTCCTAGGATGTGGTAGAAAAGTTGTCTGCTGGCCAGCACATGTACATCCACATACAGAGGAATAAACAAATGACCAAGTACATGTTTTAAAATTATACTTTTCCCACCTGTCCTGGTTGTTTTAAATATACATATATCAGGTAGTCTGGGAGATAGCCTAGTGGGCAGAGGCATCTGCCCATTAGTCTGAGAATCTGAGTCTATCCTCAGACCCATGCCATGGTGGAGAAAGAGAATTGACTCCTTCAAGTTGTCCTCTGATACTGTGGCATGGGTACACACTGCATGCACACAATAAACAAATAAAATAATTAAAAATAGTAACTATACATATGTTGACTTCCCATTGCATGGCTAGGAACTCCCATATTATTTTATCCTTTTTTTGCATTATGGTGTGTGTTTGTGTGTGTGTGGGGGGGAGGGGTGTGGTGTGGTATGTATGTATGTATGTTGTGGTGTGATATGTATGTGTGTGTGTTGTTGTATATGTATGTGTGTGTTGTGTGTATATGTGTGTTGTGGTGTGTATATCTGTGTGTGTTGTGTGGTATGGTGTGTATATGTGTGTGTGATGTGGTGTGGTGTGTATATGTGTGTGTGTTGTGTTGTGGTGTGTATATGTGTGTATGGTGTGGTGTGGTATGTATATGTATGTGTATGTGGTGTGGTGTGTATGTGTGTGTGGTATGGTATGTGTGTGTGTGTGTGTGTGTGTGTGTGTATGTGTGTGTGTACATGCACACTCATGTGCACACATGTCACTTCCCCAAATGGAGGCTGTCTTCCTCATTACTGAAATACTCCCTCAGTAGGGTTGACTCTGCTCTTCATCACTTCTGATGCACCTTGAGAACTCGGTGCTGTCTGCCTGGTTCTAAACCATTTCTTCAGCACCATTTGTTTGCCTTTGTGGACTGTTTTCGACTCGCTCCTCCGCAGTCGCCTTACAGTTCACCGTGTTTCATGGGGGAGCTATTCCTTGAACGGCATCGAGATTTAAAGTGTTGTCTGAAGTTCATCGACCTCCCAGAAAGTCCAAGCTATGCTTTCTCTGAACCCTACCTCAGATTTCATGACAGAAAACACATTTATAGATGGCATATTCGGTTTGGGTTTTTCCCCTTTACTTACTGATTGTTAACCCAGTGAGTGCCCAGGCTGAATACAGCAGAGAGCCTTCCAGCCACAGCTCGAACACTGTCCCTGTGATTTCCCCTGTGGATATGGTGCAGTTTCTCTCTCTGCCGTTAGGCTTGCGGCCATCCCTGCTCTTCAGTCCAGCCTCCCTACACAGACATTACTGTTTGATGAAGGCTAACATTTTTGTTGGGCCGCCCATTGCTCTGTTACTGTGATAAATCACAAAACAAATTAGAGGAAAGGGTTCATTTGGCTTATAGGTTATACTTAATCTATTATCAAGGGAAGCTGGGGCAGAACTTCAAGGTAAGAACCTGGAGGCAGGAACTGAAGAGGGGTTCTGCTTACTGCCTTGCTTCCCCTGGTTGGCTCAGACTGCTTTCTTATACATCCCAGGACCATCTGCCCAGGGATGGCACCTCCCACGCTTAGCTGAGCCCTCCTCCATCAGTTAGCAATACAGAGAATGTCCAGCAGACATGCTCATAGGCCAATCTGATGGAGGTGGTTCCTTAGCTCAGGTTCCCTCTTCTCCGGTGTGCCGAGTTGATATTCAAAATGAGCCATCACAGGCACCATCCAGGGATGCTGTTCCCATCACCAGCAGCTTCGTGTTAGACACAGTGGTTCCTGCCCCAGACCCTCCAGTCCGACTTAACCAGATAGTCACCACCATTTCCACTAATGATAAGCAGTACATTGTGCTGACCCCACAACAGGGGATCCTCGCAACTGATACACTTAAATGTGATACATCACTCCCTGAGGGTCTTAACTTATGTAGGTTACTGTAACAAAACATATGCTGGGTGGCTTATAAACAATAGTAATGTTTTGCTCAAAGTTATGGAAGCTGAAAATCCAAAGTCCCAGTGTCCTATGATCAGTGTCTGCAGAAAACCCACTTCCTGGTTCATAGACATGGCCTTCTCTCTGCATCTTTATAAGACAGAAGGGGCAGGCAGCCTTTAGAACTTCTTTTGTAAAGATGCTACCCTATTTTGTGAGAAACCCACCCCCAGGGACCTCCCCAGGGCCCTGCCACCTTAGACCAGCTTGTTGGCTTCAGGACAATTTGAGGAGACTTAGCTCATGGCACTGGGTTCCTTTCATGACCCACCCTTTCCTCCAGAGCTCAGTCTTCTTGGTCCAGACCCCACTGAGCTCAGGGATTTACCTTTTTCCTTTCAAGAAGGCTGTGCCCGCCATGGCCTTAGAAAGGAGTCCACTGCTGCTGACTTGATGACTTCCTTCCTCGTCTTTCTGTGGAAATTGATGTTTCCCCAGTTTTACAGTTCTTAGGTTACATGTTTAGGCTTGGTGGGGAAGGAGGGGTTTCATGTAAGTTACATCCCTGAAGGTCTGTGCTCAATGATGGCATGTCTGTCTCTGAGGCAGTGATGAGAGGAGGATTGGCTGATGTTTAGTTGCTTTTTCCTGTGTTGCTCTTGCTTTCAAACAACGTGGTCCTTCCAAATAGCACATTCTGAATTGGAAAAATTAGAATTTTCAGTCTCCTTTATTCCACTTTAACCCACTGTGGATTTCAAATTAAGTATCACTCACGCAATTAGAGAAAATTTACTTACGGAGTTTTAAAAATTAGGAAATTCAGCCCTAGAGAGATGGCTCAGGGGCTGAGAGTACCTGCTGCTCTTACTAAGGGACCTGAGCTCAGTTTACAGAGTCCACACTCACCGCTGCACGGGGTCCACTGCTCTTTTCTGGTCTCATGGGGTTCCCACCCGCACACATGTGGCATAAACATATACACACAGAAACCTAAAAGAACAAGAAAAATAAGTCCTTAAAATAAATTAGTTAAAGCGAAAGTTATGAGTCTTCTTCTGCAGTAGTGGCTGCCTCAGCTGCTGTCATATTTTATTTTATAAATATGCATTTAGAAATGTTTAGAACCATCACTTATTCTACCAATTTCGCTAAATTGCCACACACCTTTAAAAAAAACTATTTTAAAAAACTCTCCAGGGCTCCAAATATCTAATAAAGCAGCAGTTTATTTCTCTTAATTTCCAAAGAAGTTCTATCTATATTAAATATCTGTCTGTCTATCTGTCTGTCTGTCTGTCTAGATAATAGACATGTTCACTGTACCTATTTCCTTGAGGGAACATATTCAGTCTTCCTGTATTTGAGCCAAAAGGTCTGGCAATGAAATTCTAAAGTTGCTTATTAACAGAGCTGTTAGGGAAAACTGAAAGAAACACTAAACTTCAAAAATCCTACACAAGTACATGTTTTCTTCTCTCTTCAATTATTGGTGCAATTATATTTCCATGGAAACAAGATCTCATTCTGAAGAATTTCTCAGTTGGTTAATGTGCTGTCTTAGTCACTGCTCTCTATTGCTGTGAAAAGACACCATAACCAAGGCAACTCTTATAAAAGAAAGCATTTAATTGGGTCTTACTTACAGTTTCTGAGGTTTAGTTCATGGCAGCATGCAGGCAGGTGCTGAAGCAATAGCTGAGAGTTATCCATAGGCAGGGAGGGACTGGACCCATCATGGGCTTTTGGGAGCTCAAATCTTAGCCCTAGTGACACACTTCCTCCAACAAGATCATACCTATTCCAACAAAGCTACACCACCTAATCCCTTCAAACAGTTCTACTCCCTGGTGGCAAAGCATTCAAATATATGAGCCTATGGGGGCCAATCTTATTCAAATCACCACATTCCTCTCCATGGCCCCCATAGACTTGTAGCTTTATCCTGTGCCAACCTCACAAGCTCTAGAGCCTGAGTTTGGCACCCCACCAGTCATATGAAAGCCGGGTGCCATGGTAACATCTAATAACAATCCCAGGGATGGAAAAGTAGAGCCAGGTGGATTCCTGGGGCTTGCTGGTCGACCAACGGAACTCATCACTGAGCTCCAGGTTCAGTAAGGAAGACATCTGGCATTGACTTCTGCTCTACATGCACGAGCATGCATGCACACACATACACATGTGTGGGCACGCATATGCACACACACGAAGAATTTGGGTTCATATTTAATCTCTTCCGGGTATGTCGTTATCTACTCCTTGTTACCTTCTGATCTTTTATTGTCATCTCACGACATAGCCTTAGCTGGTCTAGAACTTGTTATATAGCTCAGGCTGGCCTTAAATTTGCAGCCATCCTTCTGCCTCTGCCTTCGAAGTGCTGAGATTTTTAGGGATAAGCCCCAACATTTTCCCTTTACCTTCTTTTTTGTTTCGTTTTAATCTATTTGTATAAACATCAAATATACTTCATTGGTTACTTTCCCTTTTGCTGGGATAAAATACTTTGATAAATGCATCTTAAGAAAGAAGAGTTTATTCTGACTCGTGATTCTGGGGTGTAGCCCATCATAGCAGGAGGCAGGAGGGCGAGACGCTCCTCACATACAGCATCCACAGTCGTGAAGCAGAGACTGGTGGTTGCTACTGCTCAGCTCTCCTTCTCCTTTTTATTCACTCTGGGATGCTATGGAAAGTTACCTCCTGGTTAGGGTGGGTCTTCCCATTTCAATAAATATAATTGAAATGATCCCTCACAGGCATACCCAGAAGGCTTCTTTCCTAGGTGATTTTAGAACCTGCCAAACTCGCAATCAATATTATCTATCACAGACCCTGTTAAAACTGATCTGTCTTGAGCTAGTGGAATTACTTTAAAGTCTTAGTTCTTTTATTTTCTTAAAATATGTATTTATTTATTTAGTATGTCAGTACACTGTGGCTCTCTTCAGACACTCCAGAAGAGGGTGTCAGATCTCATTACGGATGGTTGTGAGCCACCATGTGGTTGTGGGGATTTGAACTCAGCACCTTCAGAAGAGCAGTCAGTGTTCTTAACCGCTGAGCCATCTCTCCAGCCCCTAAAGTCTTAGTTGTTAATATTTACAAATAACTGGAGAGCTGTGAAATCATATACCTTTGCGCCAACATTCTACATTTTGAGTGTCTGGTATTTACTCGGTTGCACCTTTTTGCTTAATGTTTAACTAAACATAGATGATGCCATAGCTTCACCCATGAAAGTCAAACATAATATAAAATACATCAAGTACGTGTAATGGTGGACGCACCTTAATGATGTAATGAAGACTTTTTATACTAGATTAAAAGGTCTCTGTGCTTCTTATAAACATGGTGACATGATTTCTGTGGTCTAGCCAAATCCTGATCCGCGCTGGCTTCCCTCCACCTTACCAGGAAGAATAGCAAGGCAGCCAGAGGTGGGCTAGGTTGGTGGGTACAGCCAGGAAGCTCCTAGGGACCCCAGCAGTGTGAACTGCATGTCGCCAGTAGTGGTCACCCACATCTGTGTCACTGAGGCTTACAAGTGTGGAATTTCTGACTTACAGGTTGGCTTTGCCAAAGTCTTGCTGGCAGAGGTTTTTGTCTGCAAAATAGTCATGCTAATGAGGCCCTCAGATGGATTTTTTTTTTCAAATGCCCTACACTCTGGAAACTTCTGCTGGCAGAAGGGAAGGAAGAAATCTACTCTTTCCCCAGGGAGCAAAAATGTTTCTACTGTTCTGAGCTGTCCCTCTTGTAAGACACTAAGAGCTGGGTTTTAAAAGCAAAGAAGGTTAGCAATAGAATTTTGCCTTAGGGCTCTGAAGCTAAATCCACATGGGACTGTCCTTGAGAGTCTTGAGTGATCCTTCCCAGTCACAAGGCTGTAATTCTGCCTGGGCAGGCTGAGTGAATCTGGGCTCAGAGCCCTGGCTGTTGAACATGATGTCTATCATGAGCTGAAGTCCTAAACCCAAGGACCTCAGAGTGTGACTGTCTGAAGACAGGACCACGCAAGAGGCAACTAAGCTCATGTGAGACCATTTGTAGTCCTTATATGAAGAAGATATTAAGACACAAGCATACACAGAGGGAGGGGCCACACAAGAGGACAAGGGAGAAGATACCTTCCACAAGGAGAAAAGCTTCAGGATGTAATGAAGACCTTTCCTACTAGATTAGAAACTCTCTCTCTCTCTCTCTCTCTCTGTTAAGATGGTGGCATGAATTTCTAGTTTCCACATCTCTGATAAAAATATTTTCCTAATCTTTATGCTCCCCAAATTATAATACTTTATTATGAAGACCTTATTAAAGTAAACCACGATTTCCTTTGGTGATACAGACCTCAGGATAAGCTGCCATTTTGGAGGCATGGATTCCTAGAATGAATGATTAGTGGTACCGTGGCTTGGGCCAATTGATACCTAGGTCTATGAAGAAAGTATCTTTTATCTTCATCTCCTTTTTCTCTTTCTTCTCTTCCTCTTCTTCCTCTTCCTTCCTCTTTCATCTCATGTATCCCAGACTGGTCAGAAACTACGTAACTGAAGATGACCTTCAAGTTCAAATCCTTACATTCTGGGATTTCAGGTATGCACCATCACACACACCCAGCTTATTCTGTGCTGGGGATTTAACCCAGGGCTTCCTGCATACTGGGCAAGCACTCACCCCTCCCCCAACTGAACAAATCTCTAGTTCTATCTAACAACGAAAGATAATAAGAAAGATAAACAAGAAAGAAATCTAAGAGAGCTCTAAACAGTGTCCTGTCGATGAGAGGACATCCTGAGGTCTCCACTGCCCAAACCCTCTTCCTATGACTCAGGAGGTGAGCACCCCAAGGCTCCCAGAGACACACTTTGTAGAGAAATCATCAGTGATTAAACTGCCAAGAAGCATTTCTGTTAGTGTTTGTAGAATAAAGGAAGCCACATTTCTTCAACTCACTTTCAGGCATATGTAATCTATCCACCCTTGTAAGATCTAAGCTTATTTCCAACACCAGAATAACTTTGTTGGTTTGCTCTGTGTTCCATTACTTTTCTGTTGCTGGGATCAAATATGACCAAGAATAACATATAGACAAAAGAGTCTAATTTGGCGTATGCCCCCACAGGAAGGTTCATAATGGCAGCAGGTAGCTGTAACAGGCAGCAGGTGACTGTAGCAGGCAGCTGGCTGATCACATTTTGTCACCACATCAGGAAATAGAAGTAAAACTGAAGTGAGGTGAGGCTATACATTCTCAAAACCCACCCCAAGGGATGTGCCTCCACTAGCAAGGTTCCCTATCATACCCAGCCCATAACTCTCCACAAACAGTGACACCAACTGGAGTACAAACATTCAAACATATGACCCTCTAAGAGAAACTTCTCATTCAACCCCCCACACCCTGGTACATAACAGTACTTAATTGTTGTGTATGTTACATTTATTTGATGGGCTCTAGGCAAAAGATACTCAAGATTTTCAGATTCTGATAAGAGCTACCAGTAGATGTTATCTTCAGCCTACAAAACATGTGAGGGTCCCTCTCTTGATTACCAACTGGCAAAACACCTATTCCCCAAACCCAGCCAGACCTCAGCGACCACAGATAGGTTAACCTGGCAATGGAGGCTTTCAGTGGCTGTCCTAGGCATTCCTGCTGAGTCTAACAATGGGGACTCAAGCAGGTATAGGTGTTGTGATCATAAAAAAGATAAAGAAAGATTATGCTCTATCTAAGGTGTGGTGAGGTGTCAGGGAAGGGGATGTCTCAGTGGGCCCATGCCAAAGCATCTCTTACCCCTGAGGAACCAGCCACACAATGGTATAACACAGAATAGAGTTTATTTAGGGCATGTGGAGGGGAGTTAAGAGAGTAGTAGAGGCAGAGAAAGGCAGAGAGGACACAAGTAGAGGCCGGCCATGACCATGGGAAGAGAGGGGTAACAATGGGCAAGAGGAGAGAGAGAGGAGAGGAGAGGAGAGGAGAGGAGAGAGAGAGAGAGAGAGAGAAACAAGAGAGACAAGAGAGGCAGGAGGGGGTAAACAGCCCTTTTTATAGTGGGCCAGGCCCACCTGGCTGTTGCCAGGTAACTGAGGGGTGGAGCTTAGACAGAATACCAACAATAGGAATCATGACAAGAGCCCAGAGCCATCCAAGTACCCCCAGAGTTCCTGAACTTTCTCCTGGCTCACTTGCAGCAACTACACCCTCCCCTCACGTCTTCGATATTGCTCTTCAGGAGGCAAACCCACTTAGAATGTGCCTGTAGGGTTTAACCAAGCTCCCAGCAAATATGTTGTATTTTCACAGCTGTGCTCGTGCTTACACAAGGCTCTTTCGAGGGAGACAGCATGACCTAATGTTGGTGACAGCGCAATTGTTATCCCACTCGAGAATGTTGTGATTGCAACAGAAAGGAAACGTGCGACTTTCATCTGAAAGCCTAAATCCCATTTCCAGCCATCGTCTCAGCCCCTGAGCGGGGGCTGGGAGTGGAAATTACTGCAGAGCTGCTGAACAGCAGTGACGCCATCTTGCCACCCACCAAGGTTTTGGGTTTGACAGCCCAGGAGATGGCTTACACTCAGAGGAACACAGCTCTGACTAATTTGACAAGTTCTGGGTATTTGAAAAGGAAGTATAATCATAAAAAGTTATTCTCTTCTCTGTTTTCTCTTTGGGTTTGACAACTACTACAGTAACTACAGCTACGACAAGGAGCCATTAGCTTCTCAGGGAGCCTCCGGCCAATGGCTCTCCCTGTGTGGAATTATGTGAGTTTAGAGGTATCCTGATTAGAGCTTTCACACCTTAGGACTCTGGAGACAAAGGAATAAAGCCTATGTGTTGTTATCTGCCACTCCTTCTGCAGTTTGCACTGCTATAATGCTATCTCCAGGGCTTTTCAGTGTAGCTGCTCAGACACAGGGTGCTGAAGTTGTCATGGGTCATAAAGAGTATTTCCAGCCTGCTTCGCACCCCCCCACCCCACCCCGCATCTGCTCCCGTGTATTTGGGGGATGCTGAGCATATTTTTTCTATGCTCTGGTTCTTTTCTGTGAAAGGACTTGTGCTTCAGTATCACCTAGAACATGAATTAGGGAGCTATATTTATCAGCAATCCTAAAAGTGGAGTGAGTTAAAAGGGAAAAAAAAAGCAATTCCAGAAGTAATTACCTGCACCAAATCTATAAGGAGCCCTGGACAAAAATGAGACTTTGAAAGGCAAAAAGAAAATCCCTGTATACCGTCTTTTTACTTGGGGCTTAGTCTAGCCTAGGCAGAAATCAACAGAAAAACTGTTTTTAATTCTTTATGTTTCTTTCTTCCCTATCCAACATATATGTGTATATATATATATATATATATATATATATATATATATATATATATATATATATGGATTTACAACCTGTATGTTCAACCACCAAATCGTGAGACTTAAACCTTACCATCAATGGCCAACAATCAGGTCTTGAGCCCCTGATCTGAGCAGTAAGGACAGTCTGTTACAGCGCCCCCTCTGGTGAGGAAGACTCTCACCAAGTACTTGGCATAATCAGAACTGAGTGGGACAATATCTATGTCTCATCATCCGTGGTTTGAGCGCTGATTCTTGACACCCATTAGCCATCACGGAAAGGTAGAGGAACAATGAGTGTTTCTTAGAAAGAAGTAAGGATCCAGCCTGAAAACAGTCTTCTCTGTCGCCCCCCTCCCCCCATCACTCCCAACCTCTGCTTTCTGTCTGGTTGTCATCCTGGTCATCATTAAGCTAATGTGATTTGCATTAAGTTGACTGGGGAGTGTAGTCCCCACGGTCTGTGAGCATGGCTGCCACTCTTAAAGTCCCTATCCAGAGACCATGTAGCCTACTGACTTGTACCCTCTAAAAGGTTACTGGATCTGAGATGCTTAGATTTCCCTTGATAAATCTCCAAAAGGAGCCCCTGCTGAGAGTATCTTTTTTTTTTTAATTCATGAATTTAATATGAGCATTCAAGTAAATCACTCTTTATATAAAAGTTCCATAGTTAAGATATGTAAGAAGATTTTAACAGTGAACAGAGCTGGGTTTTTTTTTTTGTTTTGTTTTTGTTTTTAATGTACTATGCAGCATGGTGTGAGTATACACGTTAGGAAGGGTTAGTAAAGTTCTAAGACTAGATGCATAGTCGCTTAGGTCTCTTAGACCATCAGATAAGTTTGCTGAAAACATAAGAACAGCTCTACTTCAGAGCTTTCTGATTTCAGAATAATAAAGGATTGTGGACTTTTTTTCCAAGAGAAAAACCGTTGTGCAAAATATTAAAAATGAACGGGCATGTTCCCGCACATGTGCCGGCAACTCTCGGCCCCAAAATGAATCTGCAGGCTTCCCGTGCGCTACCGGTGGACCATATGGCTCCAGCCAGGTGATTTCAACTCGGCAGTCTCTCTGTGGTCCCTCTGGCTCTGTCTCTACCCGCCAACTCTCCAGTAGGGCCAGAGCTCCCGAGTTCTCTTCGCTACCACGCCAGCCCCACGCATCAACCATCACCCCGTGGTCACCCACCACAACACACATTTACCCAGTAGAATAAAAACTCTTAAAGCTTATAATTAACCAATCAGATGTATGTATCAATAAAATCACAATTTACAGGATGCCAATACAATAATTTCTGAGCCAATTGATAATGATAAAAGCTTTATCCCAATTATTCTAACCTTATGATATCATAACTACCTGTGGCTGGTTAAAGCCACGCTGGTTCATGTCCTCTTCCATTTTGCCTTCTCCTCCTCCCTCTGAGACACTCTCTGTCTCTGCAACTCTTAGCTATGCCTCCCTTTTCCCTGTCCAATCACAGGCCTCCTGCTGCCCTAATGTAATTGGACAAGGAAAATCGTGCAATAAAAAAAAAAAAACTGAATTTTTTTAACATTCAATTTCTATAAGTGGCAAAAATTCCTCTTAAAAATAAAATTGTGCAATTTCTCTTAAAAGTTTTGTGTATCCCTCCAGCCAGGGAAGCAGGTAGGCAGCCTGCAGTTCTTCACTTTCCCTCCTCTCCTTCAAATCCCATCCCCCAGTCTCATCCTCAGCTCTGTAGCAGACTTTCTTCTGTGGCCTCTCCTCACTCTCTGCCACCATTCCTAGGGGACCAAGCAGATCCTTGGTGGCACATCCTGCTTTCCTCCCTCCTGTGGACTCCCTTTAGCCCCTACCTCCCCTTCTAGCACATTCCCATTCCTAAGTGTCAGCTTCTAAAAACCACAAAGACATTCTACCCAGAATCACATTGGCCACACCCAGAAGGACTCCAGAAGAATTCCCAACGAGGCAACACATAGCTACTATACCCTCCCTAAGAACCAGAGAGGCTACAGAAACCACGGAACAACACACCTACTCGACAAAGGCAAAACCAGATATCAGCACCTAGAATTACAATGATCCCAATCTCAGATGCCTAGGTACCAGCCTAATAACAGCCAGGACAATATGTCTCCATAGAGTGCAGCAACCCTCCCATAATAAGCCCTGAGTATGCATCATATTTGAAGCACAAGTAAAAAACCTCCAAATAGCCTTTATGAATACAATGGAGGTCTTTAAAGAGGAGACACATCTCTTAAAGAAATCTATAAACATACAAACAGTGGAAGGAAATGGATAAAACTGTTCAAGACCTGAATGTGTGACTCAATAAAGAAAACTCAAACTAAAGAAAATCTGGAAATGAAAAATATAGGATCTCAACAGGAACCTCCACAGTAAGCTTCACCAACAGAATACAAGAGAAGGAAGAGAAAATTTCAGGTATTAAAGACATACCTTGGTCAAAGAAAATGTTGACTCTAAAAATACCCAGACACAAACATCCAGGAAATCTAAGTCATTATGAAAAGACCAAATTTACAAATAATAGGAATAGAGGAAGGAGAAGAAATTCAGGACAAAGGCATAGAAAATATTTTCAACAACATCATAGAAGAAAATTTCCCTAACTAAAGACAGTACAAGAAGCATACAGAACACCAAATAGACTATACTAGAAAAGAAATTCCTCATGATACATAATAATCAAAACAGTAAACATACGGAACAAAAAAGAATATTAAAAGATACAAAGGAGAAAGAAAAGAAGTAAAGGCAAATCTATTAGAATAACACTCGACTTCTCAATGGAAAGTCTAAAAGTTAAAAGGGCCTGAACAGATGTTCTACAAATTCTGAGATCACAGATTCCAGCCTAGACTACTAAAACCAGCAAAGCTTACATTCAAAATAGGTAGAGGGAAAAAGATATTCCATAATAAAACCAAATTTATGCAGTATCTATTTCTATTTACAAATCCAGCCTTACAGAAGGTGACAGAAAGAAAACTTCAACCTGATGTAGTTAACCCCACCCAAGAAAACACAAGGAACAAATAATTGGAGAGCAGTAATTTAAAAGGTGGAGGAGAACCACATACCACAACAAAATAACATTAATCAACCAACACGGCTCATTGATAGCTCTCAAAATCAATGGTCTCCATTCTCCAATAAAAAGACACAGAGTAATACACCATGTCACCTCTACAGAATGGATGTAAAAACAGGATCCATTCTTCTGCAGCAATCAAGAAACATACAGGGCTTGGGAGATGGCTCAGCAGTTAAAAGAGCACTGACTGCTCTTCTAGGGGTCCTGAGTTCAAGTTCCAGCAACCACATGGTGGTTCACAACCATCTGTAATGGGATGCAGTGCCCTCTTCTGGTGTGTCTGAAGGACACAACAATGTACTCACATACATTAAAAAAATAAATCTTAAGAAAGAAAGAAAGAAAGAAAGATTGATTAACATCAAGGATAGACATCACCTTGGGGTAGAAGAGTGGAAAGAGATAAACCAAGAAAATGAACCTAAGAAGAAACAGAGTAGCCATTTTAATATCCGACAAAATAGACTCCACATCAAAACCAATCAGAAGAGATAGAGAAGGACACAGCATGCTCATTGAGGGGAAATCCACCAAGAGGACAATGAAACATTTTTTAATTAAAGAAAGACAGGATCTTTCTCTGGGCTTCCTGGAACTCCATATATAGACCAGGCTGACTTTGAACTCATAGAGATTTGTCTGCCTCTGCTTCCTGAGTGCTGGGATTAAAGGTGTGTGTCACTGTACTCGACTGCAGTGTCAATGCAGTTATTACATCTGTGCACCAAAAAAGAGCACCCAAGTTCATAAAAGAAACACTACTCCATCTTAAATCACATATTGTTCCTCAAACTGAGAATGAGTGACTTCAATGCCTGATTCTCACCAACAGGCAGATCATCCAGACAAAAAAACTAAACAGAAATGCTGGAGTTAACTAACATCAGAAACCAAAATGACCCAACAGATAATACAGAACATTTCACACAAACACACACAAAAATCCCCTCTCAAAAGCTCACAGAACTTTCTGGGAAATTGACCACATATTTGGACACAGAGCAAGTCTCAACAGATACAAGAAATTTGCAATGACAACAGGTTGTCCTTTCTGACCACCATGGAACAATGCTGTATATGAACAACAACAGAAAACAACAAAATGCTTGCACACTCATGGAAACTGAACGACTCTCTGCTGAATGAAAAAATGGGCTAAGGCAGAAATGAAAGACTTTTGCGAACTGAATGAAAATGAAAACATAATGTATCCAAACATAAGGGACACAATGAAAGCTGTGCTAAGTGACAAGTTCATGGCACTAAGTGCCTACATTTAAAAAAGAGAGATCTCATACTAGTATGTTAACAGTACACCTAAAAGCTCTAGAACAAAAAGAAGAAATCACACCCAAAAGGAGTAAAAAATAATCAAACTCGGGGCTGAAATCAATAAAATAGAAACAACAATAACAAAACAATACAAAGAATCCATGAAACCAAGAGTTGGTTTCTTAGGTCTCAAAGACACCAGGGAGAAGTCTCACTCAGTACCTCTCCCTCTTCCCAGCCCTTCTAACACTGCCCCTTACCCTAAACCTTTCCAGCACAGGGTCTTCACCTCCCTTCCCCAGCCTCTGATCTCTATAACACTCAGCCACTTTGACTATGTGTTCTCTTGTCCTCTTGGCATGCTGTTGGCTTCTTGGTGAATAGCTCCGCTCTTGGTCCACTTGTCCTTCTCTTCTTTTCCCCTCTCTCTCCCCCTCTTTCTCTTCTCTCATGGCCCAGTCTATTCTACTGGCCATGTTCAGTCTGGATTCTTCCAGATGCCTCTGGCTGAACTCTCCCTCATATCTACACTAAGACCTTTCTCCTGAACCATACCTAGCAGCGATCATATCCTCATTTTTTTCATTCATGGTTCCTTCAGAATATCAGTAAGATTGACAAACCCTTAGCCAAATTAACTAAAAGGTGGAAAGAGATCCAAGTTAATAAAATTAGAGATGAAGAGGAGAACAACAGATACAAAGAAAAATCTAAAAGTCATAAAGACATACCTTAAAACCTGTAATGAACCAAATGGGAAAATCTAAAATAAATGAATAATTTTTTGGATATATACAACTTACCAAAATTAAATCAAGATCAGATAAGCAATTTAAACAGACCTACAACCCCTAGTGAAATAGAAGCTCTAATTAAAAGTCTCTTAACCAAAAAAGGCCCAGGGCCAGATGGTTTTAGCACAAAATTTTACCAGACTTTCAAAGAAGAGTGAATGCCAAATATTTCTCAAATTATTCTACAGAATAAAAACAGAAGGGACATTGCCCAATTTGTTTTATGAGGCCATAATTACCCTGATACCTAAACTACATAAAGATCTAACAAAGAAAGAGAATTACAGACCAATTTCCCTTGGAACGTAGAGGCAAAATTTCTCAACAAAGTTCTTGCAAACCAAAACCAAGAACACATCAAAAAGATCATCCACCATAATCTGGCTTCAGCCCAGAGATGCAGGGATGTTTCAGGAAACATAAATTAATAAATGTAACCCACCATATAAACAAATTTAAGTAAAAAAAAAAGACCACATGATCATCTCTTTAGATGCAGAAAAGCCTTTTACCAAATTCCAATACCACTTCATGATAAAAAGTACTGGGAGATTAGAGACACATTATAATTAACATTGCAAAGGAAATTTACATCAAGCCCATAGCCAACATCAACTTAAATACAGTGAAACTCAAAGCAAGTTAACTAAAATCAGGAACAAGACAAGGTTGTCTACTCTTTCCACATTTATTCACTATAGTACTTGAAGGCAATAAGACAACTGAAGGCACACAAGGGGATACAAATTGAAAGTGAGGAAATAAACATATCTTTATTTATAAATGATATGATAGTATGTACATAAATGACCTTAAAAATTCCACTAGGAAACTCCTACAGCTGGTAAACACTTGCAGAAAAGTAGCTGGATACAAAATTAACTCCCTAAAATCTTGTCTGGGTATCCCACCAGAGATACTCACACAGTTTATAGCTAACAAAAAGTCTTTATTCCAGCCTGCGGGGACCACACCCAAGTGTTCTGGGACCTAGATGTGGTCCTCAGTGTTCAGAACACATGGATAAGGGCTGAGAACATATCCAGGCATCTCTGTTGATCAGCAGCTGCAGGGGAGCTTCACAGAGTAAGCTGTTTGAAGTAGTTTTAACAGAAGCTAAGATAAGTGATTAGCTGGAGGAGGTTCCATACAAACCAGAAGTTTTAACAAAGGCTAAGGTAAGTTAGCTAGGACATCCTGACCCTTGGTTCCTAGAATAGAGTCGGGTAATTTTCCATGGGATTCTCCTTCTCAAGGAGATAAAGTTCTAGATAAACCTAAAATGGTCTTGACAAGAATACAATACGGAGGACCCTTTATACTGTCCTGCCCTGTCACAACCTTTCTATATTACAAATGACAAATGGACTGGGAAAGAAGCCAGGAAAACAACCTTCTTCACAATAGCTTCAAATAATATATCTTGGGGGTTACTTGAACCAAGCAAGTGAAAGACATATATAATAAAAAATTTAAGACATTAAGAAAGAAATCGAAGAAGATATTGAAAGAACAAAACAGGACAAGAACAATACACCTTGCAAGTTAATGGGAGACCAAAAGAGGAAAAGTATTCCTTGCAGGTTAAGAGTTCTATTTGCAGTTAAGAATAAGTTCCCATTTGTCCTGTTTGTTTGACCTATCTGCACCAGATGTGCTGATCATATGTGGGTGGGAGGTATGAAGGGGGGTGCAGCACATAGGCAGGAAATACGTTAGGATATATGATTACCCCTCATTGGACCTGATGGTAAATACAGTGGCCTTGTAGGACTGCCTTTCTATACCTCTGCAAGTCATGGCTCATGGTCATTTTCTGGATACCCAGAGGTGGACCTGGCCAGATCAACCATCGACCTGGCCAGTATTTAATTAAAACTTGCTTCATATTTGGCTTTACAGTCTTGTGGGGTCTTATTCTTAACAATGGGATTAACAATCTCAGAACATGGAAAGATTTCCCATGCTCATAGATCAGTAGAATTAATATAGTAAAAATGGTCATTCTACCAAAAATATTGTATAGATTCAATGCATTCCCAATCAAAATGGCAACACAATTCTTCACAGATCTTGAAAGGTTAATTTTTAACTTCATATGGAAACACACACACACACACACACACACACACACACACACACACACACACACACAGGATAGGTAAAACAATCCTGAGGGAGGTATCACCATCCCAACCTCAAATTGTACTATAGAGCTATAGTAATAAAAATTGCATCGTACTGGCATAAAAACAGACATGTTGATCAATGGAATTGGACTGAAGACCGAGATGTAAATCCACACACCCACAGACATCGGATTTTTTAATAAAAATGTCAGGAATACATACTGAAGAAAAGATAGCATCTTCTACAAATGGTGCTGGTCAGACTGAATGACTGCATGTAAAAGGATACAAATAGATCCAAGCTTCTTATCACCCTGCATAAAATTCAACTCCAAATAGATCAAAGACCTCAGTGTAAACCAGATATATTGAACTATATAAAAGAGAAAGTAGGGAATAACCTTGAACTCATTGGTTCAGGAAAAGATTTCTGAACAGAGAACACCATTAGCACAGACACTAAGATCCACAATTAGCAATGGACCCTCATGAAACTGAGAAGCATCAGCATGTCAAAGGACACCATCATTTGGACAAAGTGACAGTCTACAGAATGGGAAAAGATTTTTACCTGCTATACCTCTGATAGAGGGCTAATATTCAAAATTCACAAAAAAACCCCTTAAAAACTGGATTTCAAGAAAGCAAATAAGTCAATCAAAAATTGGGTACAGAGAATTTTCAAAAGAGGAAACTTAAATGGCCGAGAAACACTTACAACAATGTTCAGTATCCTTAGTCTTCGGGAAAATGCAAATCAAAATTACTTTGATATTTCATCTTGACTTCTCAGAATAGCTAAGATCAACAATACAAGTGACAGCTCATGCTGGTAAGAATGTGGAGCAAGAGGAACACTCCTCCATTGCTGGTGAGAAGGGAAACTTGTACAGCCACTGTGGAAATTGGCGTGGCAGTTTCCAGGAAGATGAGAATTGATATACCTCAAGATTGAGCTATTCCACTCTTGGGCATATACTCAAAGGACACCTCATCCTACCACAGAGACACTTGCTCAACCATGCTCATTGCCACTCTCTTCATAACAGCCAGAAGTTGGAAACAATATAGATATTACTCAATGAATGAATGAGTAAAGAAAATGTGGTATATTTATACAATATTACTCAGGCATTAAAAATAAAATAATGAATTTCACAGGTAAGTGGATGGAACTAAAAAATGTCATCCCAAGTGAAGTAACCCAGACCCAGAAAGACAAATATGGTATGTATTAATTTATATGTGGATAATAGCTGTTAATTCAATGATAAGTAAGCTACAACCCATAGAATCATAGAGGTTATGTATAAAGTAAGAGACTAGAAGGGACAGTTAGACCCAGAAAGGGAAATAAAATAGATAGTTATGGATGAATTGTGTTGTAGAGCTAGGATGGGAGAAGAGGAGGGAAGATGTGTGTGTGTGTGTGTGTGTGTGTGTGTGTGTGTGTGTGTGTGTGTACCATAAAAGTGTGGTAGAGAGAGAATGAGAAAATGCTGGTTGAAAGTCACAAACTTATAAGATGAATAAGTTTGGAATTTTAATGTATAAATACCATGAACTAAGAGACAGCTAAAATTAAGGGCCACTTGGAGGTAGTATATAAACCACATCCAGCAGAAGTTTTGTAAAATATATACATATAGGAAGGTGACCTAAATGAAATCGTCAAATAACAGGAGAAAACAGAGTCCCAACTGGACATCTCTTGCCACCAAGTGAAGCTTCCAGCGCTGGGATTGGAGTAACACCTAATAGAGTCGTTGTCCAAAGGGGTCCATGGGAACCCCCAAAGAACCCGGGCTGTTACTAAGGCTATATTCTGCTCTCCACGAACTGACAGCAAGGTTTTATTGCTGAAGACAACACCTACACAACTCACTGAACATGGAGAACTCAAGCTGCTACCTGCATAGAGCCTTTACTCCTGTGTGCTAGTGTTCGTGGTACCTGAAGGTTCTGTGCATCTACCAAGGGAGAAACATAAACACCAAGCCAGCTACAAATTCTTTAGTCTACAGTGATATCATGTCTACAAGACATGTTAGTGTAATGGTGGCACAAAGATTGCAGAAATAACCAACCAATATCTGATTTAACTTAAGACCCACTCCATGAGATGGAACCCATACCTAACACTACTTGAGTGACCAAGAACCTGAGACTAGATAGCCCAGGGACCAAGGATAAAACCAAGGAAACAAGGCCTTCTAAATATAACAGGACCAATGCATTTATGAACTCACAGAGACTGAGGCAGCATGCACGTGAATAAGTTAGCAAATGTTTAAATATATTTTATACAATCTGTAAAACTCTTCTAATACACAGAATTAAATTATCATCATCACCATCATCATCATCATTATATACCTCCACCTACATTAAAAAACAGTTTTCTCTTGAAAGAAGTGTGGAAGTTAGACAAAGAGGTGAGTATTCACAGTGGGGCATTATTCATACTTAAAAAAAGAAAATTCTGCAATTTGTGACCCATAGATACTGATATCACCTTTATAGTAAATCTTAAAAAAAAAAAAAAAGAATTAAACTTCGAGAAACAGAGAGGTTACCATGGGCTCAAGTTGGATAAAACAGAAGATTTGGTTGATGGGTACACACCTAGAAGAGTAACTTCTGAGACCTGACTGTTCCATGGGTCATCACAGTTAATAATAATGTGTTGTACATTGAAAACTTACTAAGCACATAGCTGAAGTATCCTTGTCACTCCCCCCACAGGTAACTATATCCCATTTCTGACATGTCAACACCATGCTGTGTACTTGACATAGAAACAGTTTGTAGGTGTCTATTACATCAGGTGCTTGATGGAGGCAAGATAATCTTTAGAAAGTGACTTCTATAGACTGGTCTCCTTCATTAGGGCCAAAAGTCTGGTCCGTAACAGAGCTGTAAGTGATTTAGTGAACTGGTCAAGGATAATGCTGTGGCCAAAGGGTAGACATGTTGTCTCCTTTCATCCAAGAAAACCAACTTGAGAGGACCCAGAATCCTCGGGGCCCTTCAGCACCACATCACAGGGAAGTGGGTCTCTCTCTCTCTCTCTCTCTCTCTCTCTCTCTCTCTCTCTCTCTCTCTCTCTCTCTCCCTCCCTCCCTCCCTCTCTTAGGATAAAGGCTGGGTGGGTGTGGCTTATGGTCCCTGTGTAAAGCGTTTCCGTGCTGTGCCATGTGGTTCATGCGTAGAACAGGTTTAGTGCCTGTTCACATAGGCCAGCTGTTCCTTGCTATCAAAAGGGCACACCTGAGTGGACCACTAACAGGTTAACTACAACCCCACCGAGGTTCAAAAGCTCCACTCAGGCAGGAGGAAGTTATTAACTGCTATGCTTCCAAGGGCACTGTTACAGATGCCACGGAAAGGAAACCCTTGGTACTGGCAGGGTCTGTGTTCCAACACCCCACGGAAACCCCGAGTGTCTAATAATCAATGCCCACTCCAAGCTGAAGAGGAAAGGCAGGACTGTGAAATACATTCAGCTTGCTTCTAGGTGTTAATCATTCCGTGACTTGTTTTCTCTCCTAAGAAAACATTGACTTTTGACATCTGGCGTTGGAGCTCGTGTGGTGTGGACTTGGCTCAGTTCCTGGAGAAAGGAGTACGATCCACAGCAAGTCACTGGGGCACACCTCTGTGTACTTACCTGGGCCAGCAGTAAGGGATGGGACGGGCGCCATTTCAGACTTCAGTCCTGCATGTAGTGAGTCCAGAGACACACTTAGAGTGTCCAGAGAAAGTGAGGACATTTTCCTATATTAATTCAGACCTGGTCTGGTTACTTTGTGAGAGAATATAGTACTAGGGTAAATGATAGCATGAAGATGGGCTTCACACCCTGAATGGGAACCTTCCTAGGCAGGAGCAGACAAACCACATCTTGACCAGGATGCTTACTATGTACACCTCCCTCTAGTTCTCTACTTAAACCTAAATGAACCTCATGTCAGGGCCCAGAGAACAGACTTGGGAATGGGAGGGTTCCTATTCTGAATGTGACCACATTGTGTAAGTAATTTTCTGCCTTTCCCCAAAGTATTGGAATACATAAGACAGGTGGCTCAGTCAAGCCTGTTAAGGTACCAGAGTACCCGGGAACAGCGGGGTTGATAGGTGAAGAGGACTAAGGCTTTGACTCCAACAATTCTGGTAACAAAGTGACCAACATACCACCATGCTGCTATAGGCTCCTGTGGCTTCTTGTAGCTCCTATGATTTCCTTACTAATAGGATGGAGATTCTTTTTTTATGGTTCAAATTTTTTATTGTCAAGATATTGACAGTAATGTATTAAATCGATATTTTTACACCTTAGTTTTTAGAATGCTTTCATCCTGCTTGGGCTATCCATTAATTAATTAACTTTTAAAAACAGAGATTCTTTAGAATTTCCTTTGATTACTCTTTATGTATAAAGGAAAAGAAAAATGACATTTAGGTTTAGACAATACACAAAATGGGATCAAACACCAAAAGAGAAATGGCCTTCCTTGTGGACAAGTAACTGTCATTAATACCAAATGCATATCTCTCATCTAATACTAAAAATGCTGAAAGAAAAACACCTGTCAAAATAAGAATTCTATACCCAGCGAAAATAGCATTAGTAATGACGCACTCTCCAGAAAATGATAGGCATGCCACTGGCAGAAATGATCTACATTATTTATTATTATTATTATTATCATTATTATTATTATTATTATTGAGCTGGCAACATGATTGTGCAGGTAAAGATGCTTGCCACCAGACTTGGCAACCTGAGTTTGATCTCCAGACCCTCGTGGTAGAGGGGAAAGAATCAACAACTCCCACAAGTTGTCCTCTCACCTCCATGCACACATCCCCCCTCCCAAAAAATAAAGAACTATAATAAAAACTTAAATAATTTGGAAATTGAGAGTCTTTTAGGAATGAATGAAGGAATAGCTGGCAGTAGCTCAAATCCAAAACAACATAGAAAAAAAGACCATCAAAGAAAACTACATAGATAATATGAGTATTTCACAGTAAAAATCAATACACTAAAGGTTCTTTTGTAATTATTTTCCTTTCATTTTATTTAAAAGTTAACAACACTGAGAAATCATATAGTGTGTGTGTGTGTGTGTGTGTGTGTGTGTGTGTGTGTGTGTGTGTGTATACTGAGGTTTATGTGATAGGTAAAGATATATATGAAATAATAGCATGGAATAAAAACAGAGAACAGAGTGGAACAAGAGACACATTTTTTTATATACTATTGTAATTCAAATGGAATGGATTTGTTGGTTTTTTTGTTTAAAGATTTATTTTATTTTATATGTATATATTAGTGCTCTGTCTTCATGCACACCAGAAGAGGGAATCAGATCCCACGGTGTGGTTGCTGGGAAATGAACTTAGGACCTCTGGAAGAGCAGGCAGTGTGCTTAACCACTGAGCCATCTCTTCAGTCTTTGACTGGATTAAGACAACGCAATCTTCAGGGAAATGGCTAAGGAATGACTAAAATATGTAGCTAGAAATGATAATGAGAAATGAACACAAAGGAAACTATACAGAAGGAATAGGGGAACAAAGACACAAAGCATCTCTATATAATACCATACAGAACACAGATGGAAATCAGCATATCTAACTCTTACCATACTAGAAGTTACCTTAGATGCTAGTGTAAGAAATACTTCAGTGGAATGCAGACAGTTGGCCAAGCATATGGAAGCAAGAAGAAAATGTTTAGATTCAAAGGTATAAATAGGTAGCAACTGGAAGGATGGAAAATATATAACGCGAACAATAAATGAAGGAAAACTGTGTCAGATAGAGTATGCCTCAATTAAAAACCTTGCTACAGGAGGCAAAAACATTTAATAGAGATAAAGGATTAGGGTGTCAAAAGCAGAATAATTATGGACATGCATGTGCCTGACACAAGACACTGAAACCTGAAGCAGAAGGTTGCTGAACTGGGAGAAGACATAGACACTCCAATACTAGTTGGAGACTTCAGTAGTCCACTTTCACATTAATTAACTCATTAATCTGTGGTGGAGGAGCTGAGCCCATGGCCTCCCACAGGTTAGAAAAGTGTTTCACTACTGAGCCACCCCCTCGATCCTAGCCCCCCTAAGCAATAGAGAAAACAAATAGACAGAAGGTGAGTTATTATACAGGCGATTTGAATGACTCTATAAGCGGATCTAGCAGATGCTAATATAACACTCCACCCAATAACAGCAGAATATACATTCTTATCAAGCACAGATGAACTTATCTGGGTAAATAGTATACGATACGATAGTATGCTATATGATAAAACGAGTCTCAGTAAATGAAAGGTATTGAATCACCTGTGCTCTTCCACAATACGCTGAAAGTAGTGGTCAGCAGCAGAAGGGATTGGGAGGTTCAAACTGTACAAATATTAAGGAGCATAATCCTAAAATAATCTATGTACTAAAAAATGTTATAAGAGAAATGAGGTGATTCCTTAAGATGAATTAAAACTGTACATCTTATGAGGGGCAGCCTACAGTGCTATCTTAGACAGGAAAACAGTGTGGAAAGAGAAACTTAGAGTTGCAAAGGCCTGCATTTAAAATAGAAATACCTCCAGCTGTGAACACAGTTCTATTGTTAGCATACTTGCCTAGGATGAAAAAGGCCCTGGGTTCAGGCCCCAACACCTCACAAAACCAGGCATGCTATTCATGTCTGTGATCCCTGTAATTGATGGTAGAAGGAAGAGGATTAGGAGTTCAAGTATTGACTATATATTGAATTTGAGGCCAGCTTGGGCTACCTGAGACTGTCTTCAAACAGACAACCAATCAACCAAACAACAGCAAAACAAAACAAAACTTCAAAAATCCCAAATTGATAAACATAAGTCAAGCAAGCAAACAAACAAACAAACAAAAACCATGCTAACTCCTGATCACCAGAAGGAAAAAATCATAATAATAAAAGTATAAAATAATGAAGAAGAAAAACACTAGAAAAAAATCAGAACCAAGATGGTTCTTAGGCAAACTGAGCCAAATAAAAAGATAGCAGGGATTCATATTATTAATCCTGAAACTAAAAGAGCATATCATTCCATTTCTTACAGATATAAAAAGGAAATTCCGTGGATAATTATGTGTCTAGAGAAAGTGAAGAAATGATTAGAAAGGTAGAAACTACTAAAACCAACTTGAGCAGAAGAAGTCTGAATGTGTTTATAACAGACAGGAGATCAAGGTAACGATGATGATAATGGTGATAATAGTGACTACCCACAAAGAAGGAGAAATATGGCTCCCTCCCTAGTGGATGAACGCCAACTTCACAACATTTTGGAAAAAAGAGATGTGAGACACTTCCTGGATCTGAGACCAGAATTACACTAGCACCAAACCAATAAATCCAGCTACTAAAGGGAACTATGTATTTCCCAAGAGATGAGTGCAAAACCCTCCAAAAAGTTTTGTACCCACAAATCCAGCAAGCTATAAACTGTTATACACCATGAGGAAGTATGGTTTATGCCAGTAATGAAAATCATCTGAAAACAATATCATAGAAAAGACAAGGCTTACATACTCCTCTCCCCAGATCCAGAAAAGGGCACTTAGCAAACTACAACCCCTTTCCTGATCATCACACTCAAAAGTCAGGAATAGATGAGAATGCCTGGAATCTGCTAATACCAGCAACAAGGAGACCCCATTGCAAGAATTATCGTATACAGAGAGAGCAAAAGCTGCTCTGAGGTCAGGACCCCAAAAGGATGTCTATTCTTACCTCTCTACAACATGGGAGGGGGGTCCTGACAAGGTCAGCAGGATAAGAAGAACAAATAAAAGTTGCCATGCCAAACGTAAGAAGTAAAACAAAAATCAGAGAAGGCTTACATGCACAGAAACCTACGTGTGTATAGACACATTAGCTATAATAACTGCATAGTGAAGACAGATGCTTAGCAGTTAATGAACTGGTATATATACTTATACACATACACACACATATATACACACATACACACACATATGTGTGTGTGTATGTGTGTGAGTGTGTGTGTATGTATATGAATGAACCATGAAAACATTCTATCAGGGAAAAGAAAGTTAACACAAGAGTCATCATTTGACTAATATAAAAAGTTCGAAGTTACAGAGGCACAAAGTTAATAAGCAGCTACTCGGAAAGTAAACCAATGGGGCCTGGAACTGCAGCTCAGTTAGTGGAGTGCTTGCCTAGCTATCACAACGCCCTGGGTTTGATCCTTTGTACCATGGTAAACTAGGAATGAAGGTACATACCTGAGGTCTCAGCATTCAGGAGGTAGAGGCAGGAGGATCAGGAGTTCAAGGCCATCCTCGGCTGGGCTATATGTGGCCCTATCTCCAAAACAAAACGAAAAGTGAACCAGTGCATCCGAAGTTTTTCTGAGGGTGAGGAAAATGTCCTAGAATTAATGGTGATATTTGTGTATCTATACTGCTAGCACTGCTGGCTTTGGCTGGTGAGATAGGAAGAATGTGACTTAGGGTAGGAAGCTGACCTCAGCAGAAAGATCAACAGTGTGGTATACAGCAAGAGGTTTAGGTGTTCCCAGGGGAGAAGGGGCTGGAGATGAGATCACATGGGGACATGAATCAGGCTCACAGAGTGAGGCTTCTAGAACAAAAACTCTGGACACTGAGGCTCTGCTCAGCTTTTGTATTGAGATGAACTGAAAGTCAATACATTTTCCCACTTAAAATGGCAAAGTATGAGTTATCAAATGTGCTTTAATCGTTGTAAAAAAGATGAATAAAATAGAGTCCACTTCCATTCTCTTGGGACTTGGTGGACCCATGATGTGAGGTCCCTTTAGTTCTTCCCAGCGATCCCTTTCAGCCATTCTTCATAGCCCATCTTCCTTCAGTCAGGCTCCCAAGCAGCCCACATCAGTCACCCACAGACACCACACCAGGCTGGGATGGATCACTGAACCAGAGAAGTTTCTTGCAGTAGATGGCAATTAACAGACGGGCCCATAACCGAACAAAGTTCAAGGAATGAGAGACTTTAAAGTAATCAGTTCTGGATAGGATGCCTTTAACATCTTCACCAAACCTCACCCCTCAAGGCTCAGGAAGTCTCACTGAAGAGGAGGAGGAAAGATTGTGAAAGCCAGTCATGGTTATGAGTCTAAGGGAGTGGCATCGTCCAGACACAAGCGTATAGAGGTGCATATGGTCTCACAGAGACTGTGCCGGCACATGCAAGGCCTGCACAGGTTCAAGCCAGACAAAATGGCAACACTGAAAAGGAAGAGTGGGCACCAAGTCCCATTCCTCACCAAGAAGCTATTTGCAACTGATAACCTGCTGGCAAAAGGGGAACGAGTTTTCTCTAATGAAGTGTCACTGGAGATATTAACCACACTCCAGGGAAGGCCCCATGCCCAAGGATGATTGGCCAATACAAAACAAAAATCAATGTTTCTTGGTGCACTTCTGTTTTGTTTTAGGTCTCTTTTTTTTGGTCTTATTAGGTTTTTGTTTGTTTTTTACTATTTTTTGAGAGAGCATGATGTTAGATGGGTAAGGAGAATCTGGGAGGAGTTGGGGGAGGGGAAGAATATGGTCAAAATATACTTTATATAAAATAATTTTTAAATTAAAATGTTAATAAAATAATGGGCAGTGGTTTTTCTAATGTAACCAGAAGAAACACAAAGTAATAAAACTAGTTTGACCAGAGCACGTGAGAGTATCAGTCCCGATCCTGGGTGGGAGAACAGATACCTATTTCTCTCATTAGGGAAGGACTTAAATAGTCCCTGAGAGGGACTCTGCCTTCCACAGCTTCTCTCTCAGGCCTTTGGTTACTGTTGGCTTTAGCTGGTGAGATGGGAAACAGTATAGCTTAGGGTAGGAAGTTGGCCACACCAGAAAGACCAACAGTATGGTATATAATGTGGGTGGGGGGGGGTGTTCCCAGAGGAGAAGGGACTGGAGATTGGACCACATGTGGAAATCAATCAGGCTGGCAGAATAGAGCCCCTATAATAAAAACTCTGAACACCGAGGCTTTGCTCAGATTTCTTTACTGTCAATATTCCACCCTCTGGTCCTAACCCATTCTGACTCCATGAAGGAGAGACAACAGAAGGACTGTGTTTGCTATTTCCTGGGCCCTATAGGGGCATGTGGGACCAGCAACACCTAACAGGTTGGAGAGTGGCAACACCAGCCAGTAACCCAAAGTGAGCATGTGTCAAAGCAGAAGCCAGAGATGGACGGGGGTCAGGGGGGACATCATCCCATCCCTTGCTGGTGAGCAGCTGACGAAGATCCCATATGGACCATCTGCTTGGTTGGGTCAGAAGAACATCCATTAGTATATGGAACCCTCCAATTGGCTCAGCCCATGAGATGCTCAGAGGACTAGCCAATCTCAATAGAATTGCCTTAGTATTTGTCCAGTTTCTGCTATAAGTCCACTAAAAAGCTCCCAGACAAACAAGATCAGTGGTGGGTTTTCTTTTTCTTAGGGCCCCAACTCTCAGGAGTTTCTCTCCCTTCTTTTCCTTGATTTTCTTTAATAAAGCTTGTGTTGTCTTTGATTGTTCATGTGTGTGTATATATGTGTGCATGTATGTGTGTATGTGTGTGTGTGTGTGCGCGCGCGCATGCATGTGCATGTACACTCCCACATCTTTAATCACTTATGTGGACAACAAGCTCAGATGCCACTGCCTCAGGTTGACTTTTGGTGACTGCTGATTGTCTGTCACCTGAGCCCTTGGGTCGTGCTCTCTCTCTCTCTCTCTCTCTCTCTCTCTCTCTCTCTCTCACACACACACACACACACACACACACATACACACACGTTCTCTCTCTCTCTCTCTCTCTCACACACACACACACACACATGTTCTCTCTCTCTCACACACACATACACACAATCACATACACACGTTCTCGTTCTCTCTCTCTCTCATACACACACACACATACACACACACACATACACACACACACATACACACACACACATACACACACACACACCCCAAGACTGAGAAAAGCCCACTTCTCTCAAAGGTGGACATCAATATTACCCATGACATAACAAAAACCCAATAGATGAAGAGAAGAAGAAACTGTAGAAGACAAGATATTACAAACCTTAGTTCCTCTGCTCCCTCATTTACTGGAAGCCATGACTCAGGAGTGGCCAGAGGCGAACGAGGCTGAGAAGCCATTTGTCCTGCACTACAGTGTGTAAATATCAGCATGCACAATTAAGACGGTTTAGTGACTGGCAATACAAAAACATGTAATTGAAGGTACGGAAGATTTTTATTTCTCCTGTTATTGTTCATAGTCCTTTAAGAGCCTCATAGCTAATGCTTACCTCTGTATTTCCTGTGACTATGTCCAAGGAACACTAATATTTTTAATATTTTTTAAGTTTTGAGTTTGTATGTGCGTGTGGTATATATACGGTGTATTTGTCTTATATATACATACAAGTGTGTGTGTGTGTGTGTGTGTGTGTGTGTGTGTGTGTGTGTGTGTGTAGGCCCAAGGTAAAGGTCAGGTGTCTTCCTCCATTGTGCTACACTTTAAATATCGAAGGAGGTTCTCTCACATAACCTGGAACTAATTTAAGTTTTGAGTTTGTATTTGCATGTGGTATATATGCGGTGTATTTGTCTTATATATACATACAAATGTGTGTGTGTGTGTTGCTTGGGATTTCCTGTCTCTGTCTCTCATGAACTAGGATTACAGGGAGGCTACCACACCTATCCTGGGGATTCTAACTCTAGTCCTCATGCTTGGAAGGTAAGGACTTTACCCACTGATTTATCACCTCTGTCTTTTGTTGTTGTTTTGAGACATGTAGCTTGGGTGGCCCAAAATCTGCTATGTAGCCAAGTCCTGTCTTCCAAGGAATGATGGGATTGCATGCATATCTACAACTCTGAGTCCCTTTCTTCCTCTTTCCCCTAACATTAAACGGCAGGAAACAGGGATCTATCAGGAATGTCCTGGGCAGGCATCAGAGGACAGGTCAATGCTGCCTGGCTTCTGACTGCTTTTGTTGGGTCCACAGCATCTGGATCATTAGGGTGGATGGATGAGACATGCACCTGATGTGCTGCTGGCCATTTTCAATAGCCCAGGAGAGGGCTGTGTGTCACAGTCTGATTCAGTTCAAATCTATGGAGCTGGATCCTGCCTTGCTTCCATTCACTCTTCAACGTTAACTCTTCAGTAGTTGAGGGTAGGTAGAGTAGGAAGCAGGTCTCACTGTGTAGCTCAGGCTGGCCTCCTGCCTACACTTCCCAGGTGTTGGGGGGTTACAGAAAGGCCTGCCCACCTCATGACCTATGCCCAGTTTTTACGTTGCTTGTAGCAGATCTATTCAGAAGAGCAGGCTCTTTGGACCAGTGTAAGAGTTGAGTTGAAGATTCCTGGACAACTATACAAAAGCAAGCTCCCTTATGTTTTCTCAATTTCCAAAAACAACTAGAAGATTTACTAAAGTTATGAATAGTCTGTACCTAGCTAAATGGTAGTGCATTCAAATCAATATAGTCACTGAAACAGAAAACACTTTTGAGCAAAAAGTGGTCTTCTGAACTGATGAACTTATAAAAACACCAAATTTCAATAAAGAAACTTTGTCAGTCATGAAGCAACCTTTGCCACAGGCCTGATGTTTCCATGGGTGAATTCTGTCAAAATTATGAGGACAGAACCATTCCGTCGCATATCGAGTCTTCCGAATAGAATATCCAAACACCGTGTGGCGACTACTTATCTGAAGATGTAGCAGTCAGTGAATTCACAGAACTATTAGCAGAAAGAAGAGTTGTGGATGCAGAGGCCGGGAGAGAGGGGTAGAATTAAGAAACAAAGTTAGGGTTTGGGGATCTAGTTCAATACAAGGCCCTGGGTTTAATTTCAATTCTGGGTCAGATAGGAAGTTAGAATTAAGGGGCAGATTTTCGATTTTCAAAATGAAAGAGTTCTGAGAACAGAGGGTGGTAATCATACAACAGTGTGAGTGTGCTTAATGCTGCTGGGCTGCACATTAAAAAATGGGGAACAAGATCAATTTTAGCACAGTTTTTAAAAGTTGCCTCTAACAAGTAGGTACCCGACTCAGGAGGCTCTAGAGTCAAGTTCCCCACAGCATCACAATGGCTCTAATAGGGACAATTTTAGACTATTACCAGGTTATGTATTTCAGAGTGTCACATTTAAAGCGGTTCTGAGACCCAAGGTATTCTAGTCTTGTGAAGAAGGCTTACATAAAGCAGAAAGTGGCTTGCCCAAGAAAGAAACCATAGCCTCTTGGTCGGGAGAGCAAGGAAAAAAATAAAGAACACAAGAATAGCACAAAACAGATGGAGTCCTGGAAAATGAAAGTCCAGTGTCCAAATGTGTGGAGTGTATTCTCCAACAGGGAAATGAACCATTAACAAGAGTGGAGAAGAAGAGAGAACTCAGGACATGTCTGCCTTGCAACCCGAGGACCAGGAGCCCCCCAGAAGCGCCATGACTAGCTTCTCCGGTAATTTGTAAGAGCAAATAATAACCAGCCCTGAGATTGTAAATCAAGATATCGAAGGAATATACAAGTCAGAAATGACACACTGCCTATGGGATAACACCTCACCCTAACACCCAGTCCTTAAAGCAGTTGAGTCACTGAGGCAGAGGTGCAGGAAGAATCATGGTTGTAATTCTATGGCCTAGCACCTTATGATAGGGTAATAGTGCTAATTATTAAAGGCATGAAAACACTTCAAACACACCTTAGGTTAAAGGACTCATTCATGGGCAATTGCTTGAGTCATTCTGTAACAATTAGTAAGGACTCCTAAGGTGGTATGGACCTTGGAGATGTTCTTACTTGTTTAGCGACAAATAAGAAAGAATTGTCTCCCACAAGAAGAGTCAGGAGAAATGGAAAAGCAGTTCTAATGTGCTATGCATAGTCTATGGTAAGTACACAAAGCAAGAAGGAGCTCTTGGGAGTCTAGATGGCTGGCCTGGGTAAGGGTCCTCTTGATGTTCTGAAGGAGAAGTGTGAGTTAGTTAGGGGACATTTGAGGCAAGCAATAAATAAGTAAATGAATGAATGAATGAATGAATGAAGCAAGCCTGTGTCAGAGAGCCAAGACTCTGAGGAACGCAGCAGCCTCTGTGGCTTGGGTGAAGAGAAGAGCGACCCAGGCGTAGCTCTGCAGTGGCGCCTTTCCCTGGCATGCGCAGTGCTGCAGGTGGCACCTGCAATGCCATAGGTTGACTCCCCAGGTGAGGGGTTGGAAGACTTTGGCGGGGAACAAACTCCTGTCTAGTACTGCCTTAGGCACCTATGCCAATCAAAGGGAAGTCAGAAGTTCAGAGTTCAAGCCTCTATCCCAAGCTCAATAGCAGTCATCAATAGTTAAGACCCAGCAAGGAGCGGCTTTGACACCTCCTTTTCCCCTATGATCCTCTTCCTTTCTTTTCTTTGAACCACATGCTGGGCAGGATTTTGAGGGGCGCTGTTTTTGTTTTAGTTTATTTTTTTTTGGAGACAAAATCTCCTATCAGCCAGGCCAGCCTCAGATTCACTCTGCAGCTGAGGATGACCTTGAACTTTGGGTCCCCCTGCCTCTACCTCCTGCGTGCTTGGATTACAGATAGCTGTGTGTGTGCTGGGCAAGCACTCTCACTGAGCAGGACACTGGGCTCAAAGAAACCATGTTTATTCATCATTTGCCTTTGCACACGCACCTGGGCTTTTATGAATTTTTTTCCATCTTAGGGTAATAGTTTTTCTTCCCTTTGCTCCCGGCCCTGCGGTTCTTTCTCCTCCCTCTGCCCTGAGGAGCGATCATTTTGTCTGTCTTTTTTTAATAATCCTACATGCTAATTTTCATTCTTTTACTTATATTTGTCTGGTTTTGTTCTCATATAAAACAAACATTCCCAGCTTTGAGACAACTCTGGGAAACAGCCCTCCCTGAGTTAACCTTCAGAGTGGACAGCAGCCTGAAGACAATCCTGTAGATTTTTTTTTTTGTTTTACTTTGCTTTGAGACATCAGTGAAGCCAATGCTCATCTTTTTTTCAGTGCTAGGAATTAAACCCAGGGCTTCATGCATGCTAAGCAGTACCATTAAGACATATGAAACCCCAAACGTTATAGAAGAGACAAAACAATGTTTTTCTCTGAATTGTGTGTGTGTGTGTGTCTGTGTGTCTGTATGTCTGTGTGTGTATTCATGGACATGCCATGGCATGAGACTGGAGGTCTGGGGACAACTTGTGATTGTTGGTTCTTCCTTTCTACTGTGTAGGTTCTAGGGATCAAACCAAAGTCGTCCAACTTGTTGGCTGAACCACCGCACAAACCCCAGAATAACTTGAAAAGGGCAACACTTATACGTTTACTACTACTGGATTTCACTTCATGATTCCCTGTGAAACCACAATCACAACAAAGCAGTGTCAGTACAAACAAAGTACAGAATGTAATGGGTCAGAAGGCCCAGGAACTGATCCACACCACTGCGGTCAGTCTAAAAAATAACTATGATGCATATGGGTGTTTGCATGTTGGGCTGTGTACATGTGTGCCTGCCCTCAGAGGCTAGGTAGAGTGTGATACCCTGAGACCTATGCTGCAGTGGGTGCTAGAAATTAACCCTTAGAAGTACAGCCAGGGCTCTAAACCACTGAGCCATCTTACAAGGCCCCCAGCTAAGGACAACTTTTGACAAGGTCACAAAGGGAATTCACTCGGGGTAATGAGAGACCATTTTCAACCAAAGGTATTTGAACAGCTGAATAGTCACATAGGGAAAAATGAACTCTTGAGTCCTACTTCTCTGAAGGATCCTTGGACTTGGGCACCCACAAGGTACAAAATGTCTAGAAGGTAATATAGAAAGCAAATGCTGCTCTCTTAGACAAATACTTTTCACAACTTTTTCTGAAAGGAATGTGACAATCACTTACTGTGGGGGTTAACCTTGACTGTCAACTTGATACAAGCTTCTTGGTGAGCCTGAGTATCTTCAGGAAGGATTAATGAAGGAGAGAAGATACTTTCTAAGTACGGATGGCCTTCTAGCAGGCGGCACGGATACATAGGCTCAAGATCAGTGGCCTCATGCCTGCTCTTGCTGGTGCGTGTATTCTCCCTATGACCACGCCCAAATAGCAGCAGGTTCCAGTTTCTTCTGCCCTCTCATACCCGTGTGCTACTGGAGCTTCCAGGCTCTCAGCACTAGACTTGGGACTACTGCAGCGTCCAGCTTCAGAACTGAGCAGCTGCGGGGTTCTCAGTCCCTCCAGCATGAAGACCGTCATTGCCGTACTACCCTGACTCAGTCTATAGGTTGTAAGCCACTGTAGTAAATTATGTGTGTGTGTGTGTGTCCTTGAATGTGTGTGCATGTACCACAAAACTGGCAGAGAATGAGAAAATGCTGGTTGAAGGGCACAAACTTCTAAGACAAGTTTAGAACTCTCTACTGTAGACATACCATGAACTACAATTAACAATTAGGTATATTTGAAAGTTTTTAAGAGTAAATCTTAAATATTCTCACCATACACAATTCTTATAGGAGGTGAATGATGTGCTAATTAGTTGTGATAATCTTTTCACAATATGTAACATTCAAGTTATACTAGTCTTTTTTCCAATTTTTGTTAATTTTATCCTATTTCAATGGAAACAGGTAGAGATATATTGTACAACTTTGCCCTCTCAATTGAAACTTCCCTTTTGGAAGGAGGAGGGAGGCTCACAAGACTCGGAAAACAAAGTTTACAAGGCTCAGGAAGTTCCTGAGATTGACAGGCATCACAAGGGTGATCCCTAACTTTATAAAAGCAGTAAGTTATTGTTCTCAGGCCCCAGGCTGTCTGAATGTTGTTTAAGAAGCACCTTAATGAGCTGGCACCATGCTGGGGTGATGAAGCTGCCTTTGACACATCTATTTTCCTGTAAATAGCCCCAATAAACTCTTTGGTCCATCAAGTATTCTCTGATCTGTCATTAGAGTCCTATCTGGAGTGAATAAACATCTGTCTGTGACTCCCCAGGAAATAAAATATACATACAGAAATAATGTTAACATGGCTAGGTGTGGCATGTACACCTGGGCTTCCAGAATTCAGAAGGCGAAGGAATAGAGTTGTGAGTTTGAGCCTGAGACTAACTTGAGCTATACAGCAAAAACCTGTCTTTTAAAAAGCAAAAAAAAAGAACAAAAGGAAAAAGAAAAAGAAAAAATGTGGACATGTATACAGATGTGTAGATGGCAAAGGAAGGATAACCATAGATATACATACTCTACCTTTGCCCACATTGCCTAAGTGGTGGTAGGGGAAGAGCTCCTCAAAGAATGAAGTAGGCAGACAGTGAAGGTGAACACGTCAGGAAGACTTTTAATGACAATTCAAAAGGAATATAAAAGGTCATCACAGACCTTTGGATAGAAAACCAAAAGGCTTTAACTTTCAGCAGCAACGGAATGCCAAGTTATGGAAATTGTGACGGTAGTGGCCTTAACCCCTCGGTAGGCCTCAGGGTACCCACGAACACTCCATCAAACAGGTTTGCCGAAACTGGACTGCTGATCAGAGCAGCAGTAGCATCGGGTCTCAGAGGGCAAGAATGATATGTTGTAGAGAAGAAAAGCAAACAATCAACAACAAGACAAACAAACAAAACCCAACCAGTCCCCTAAGCAGGGTACAGACAGTCCCATGAGTCTTAGCTTGATGATGGAGAGGCTCTGTACAGGGTTTACATAGACCCTGATTGGCTGGCCATGTGTATGAAGAACCAATTAGGAGTCGATCAGCCCAAAATGTTAAGCAAAAAGCCTGCCAAAACTCAGGGGCTGGAGGCTCAGTTCTCAATCAAGTCCTCTGTTCTGTCCCTTCCTGTCTCCCTCATTGCTGAAGTGGCAGTCATGTAAGTGGACAAAGTGATGTTGGGGACTCCCGCCCCGAAACTGCTTCTATCATTGCCAGGAGACCTCCTGATGCTGCTGCTGGCTAACATGTATAGCTGGGGGCCTCGTCTACCCGTCATTCAGTTTAAAACATTGCATTCACAGGCAGATGCTTGCAGCCAACCTTTAGACTGAGCACGCGGTTCCCAATGGAGGAGTTAAGAGAAAGGACTGAAGGAATTGAAGGAGTTTGTAACCCCATAGGTAGAACAACAATATCAACCAACTAGACCCCTCGCCCCCAGAGCTCCCAGGGACTAAACCACCAACCAAAATGTACACATGGAGGGACCATGGCTCCAGCCACATATGTAGTAAAGGATGGCCTTGTCGGGCATCAATGGGAGAAGAGGCCCTTGGTCCTGTGAAGGCTTGATGCCCCAGTGTAGGGAAATGCGAGGGTGGGGAGGTGGGAGTGGGTGTGTGGGTGAAGGAGCACCCTCACAGAAGCAGGGGGAAGGGAGATGGGATAGGTGGTTTCTGAGGGGGAAACTGGGAAAGGGGATAACATTTGAAATGCAAATAAAGAAAATATCCAATAAAAAACAAAGAAACAAAACCCCACATTGCATTCACCACTAAAAAGCAAGTAAAATGTGTGTTTAGGGGATAGATACACAATCTGCCACATATTTCTCTCAGGTTTATAAATACTCTTCTACTTCGTTTTCAAAAAATGGTCAAAAAATTGATTCCACCAGAGCTGTTCATTCTGTCACTTCTTCCCTCAAGCCCATGGCTCTGCCTCCATCCAAACATCACAGGCGTCCACTCCTAACTCCTGAGCCATCTCTCTGTTCCCAAGACATGATCCTTAACACGGATAAAGTGAGAAGATCTTTGATTTTCAAAGACGTGGAGACTGACACCTTTAAGCAGGTTGAGCAAGAACCTTTCAAACATTGACACTCCCCCGCTACCCCCCCCAAACTCTCGGGCCTTTAGTTTAAAATAAAGATTAATAACCTCAAAAAAAAAACTTGTCAACAGTGAGTTTTATATATTAATGCTTTTATTAGTTAAAATGTATCTTGAAAATGTAAGATGTCACTTACTTGTTTTTATGTTGTGAGTGTGGGTATCTTGCCTGCCTTTGTCGGTGTAACATTCGCATACAGTGCCCACAGAGGCCAGAAGAGAGCATTAGATCCTCTGGAACTGGAGTTATGGAAGGTTGTGACTGCCATCTGGGTGCTGGAAACCAAGCCTGGGTCCCCAGCAAGATCCACCAGTGCATTTGGCTGCTAAGGCAGCTCTCCAGCCCCCAACATCAGTCATTCTTAGGACTCAATACCACAGATATTTTATTATATACAGAATAAATTTACCTAGGCTTTGAATGTTGCTACTTGTTAGGGTCGCACCTCCTGTAATTTTCACTTGTTATTAGGAAAAAAGGCCTAGATGTAGTCTCTCCTGAAAAGGAAATTTAATATAAAAATATCTGTCATACATGCATGGGCACGTGCATACACACATACAAACACACACACACACACACACACACACACACAATTTTATATGCATCACAGACTTAATAAAATCTTACATTTAATACTCATATAGTATTCATAAAAACCCAAAGCAATTAATCCAATAAAAAATGTATAATTTACTTTACTTAGAGGTACTCTGATTAAGACAAAACTTTGTATTTTGTATTAACTTTTTGTTACCCATGCTTACTAAACCATAAAATAGAATTATTTGGAAGGAAATCACCATCAAAATTTATATATCCAATGTTAAACTTTATAGCCTAATGAAATCTTTATCTTATGACCCCAATGAATGTTGTTTAGTATAGACAAGTAACATTTTATATACTATTTAATTGACCCAAGGATACCATAACTAGGTCCTAAGAAGGTAAGAATGCCTCAGTTTATATGTTATGTACTTATCAGGCCTTTTAATATATCCCAAAACACTTACATTTATACACTTTAAACCCACAGTAGAAGTGTCTACAAGTCTTGTTACTCAAGTTATTTGGGGGGATTCTAAGACCAGAGTCTGTCTTATCATGGAATGATGTACAGAAAACTATGAACATACATGACACTGTGACCTTGGCTAGATGAAAATTTCTTATTTCTGTTGATCTTCTGAATGAACTAGGTTACTCTGGGGAGACCTGGAAGGTTCTCTTTTGTCTCTGTCTGTCGGTCTATTTTACTGGGTACATTCAGTCTTGTCTGTGATCATGTCAGGGTCTTGATCTTTTCTTTAAGTCTTCATTATTGAACCTCAAGAAGGCAGAGTCCAACAGTTGAGTCTGTGGAACCTGAGTTTCCAAAAGTTCTCCATGGTGTCTTGAGAAAGTTCTAGGGATAGTCTTTAGTCAGTAAGAACAAAAACAGAGCAGGAGGCCTGATTTGGGAAGGCAGATGGAAGACTGGGGTGCATGCCTTTAATGAGGGTCAGTATGGGAATGTAGTGTTCAAGGACCTACACATAAAACCAGACACACTGAAGCTTATAGAGGAGAAATTGGGGAAGAATCTTGAACACATGGCCACAGGGGAAATTTTCCTGAATAGAATACCAATGGCTCATGCTCTAAGAACAAGAATCGACAAATGGGACCTCATAAAACTGCAAAGCTTCTGTAAGGCAAAGGACACAGTCAATAGGACAAAATGGCAACCAACAAATTGGGAAAAGATCTTTACCAATCCTACCTACATTTGATAGAGGGCTAATATCCAATGTATACAAAGAACTCAAGAAGTTAGACTCCAGAGAGTCAAATAACCCTATTAAAAATAGGGTACAGAGCTAAACAGAGAATTCTCAACTGAGGAAACTCGAATGGCTCTAAAGCACCTAAAGAAATGTTCAGCATCCTTAGTTATCAGGGAAATTCAAATCGAAACAACACTGATATTCCACCTCACACTGGTCAGAATGGCTAAGATGAAAAACTTAGGGGACAATAGATGCAGGATAGGATGTGGGGAAACAGAAACACTTCTCCATTTTTGGTGGGATTGCAAGCTGGTAAAACCACTCTGGAAATCAGTTTGGCAATTCCTCAGAAAATTAGGACCCGGCTATACCACTCCTGGGCATATACCCAGAAGATGCTCCAACATGCAATAAGGACACATGCTCCACTATGTTCATAGCAGCCTTATTTATAATAGCCAGAAGCTGGAAAGAACCCAGATGTCCTTCAACAGAGGAATGGATACAGAAACTGTGGTGTATATATATACAATGGAGTACTATTCAGCTATTAAAAACAATGAATTCATGATATTCTTAGGCAAATGGATGGAACTAGAAAGTGTCATCCTGAGCGAGGTAACCCAATCACAAAAGAACGCACATGGTATGCACTCACTGATAAGTGGATGTTAGCACAAAAGCTCAAAATAAACAAGTTACAATTCACAGACCACAGGAATCTCAAGAAGAAGGAGGACTGAAGTGGGGGTGCTTTGGTTCCTCTGAGAAAAGGAACAAAATACTCACAGGAGAAATAAAGGAGACAAAGTATGGAGCAGAGACTGAAGGAAAGGCTACCCAGAGACTGCCTTGCCTGGGGATTCATCCTATAAACAGTCACCAAACCCCGACACTACTATGGACGACAAGAAGTGCATACCAAAAGGAGCATGTCATGGTTGCCGGGGGTGGGGGGGGTGGGGGGGGGAGGGACTGCCAGAGCCTTACACATACAGAGGCAGATGCTAGCAGTCAACCATTAGACTGGGCGTGGGGTCCCCAATGGAGGAGTTGGAGGTCAGTCTGGAGGAGCTGAAGGGATTTACAGTCCCATGGGAAGAACAACGATGTCAGCCACTCAGATGCTCCAAGACTCCAAGGGACTAAACCATCAACCAAGGGGTACACATGATTCCAGCCAAAAATGTTCCAGAGGAATGCCTTGTTGGGCATCCATGGGAGGAGAGGTCCTTGGTCAGGTGAAGGCTCAATAGATGCCCCAACAAAGGGAAATTGAGGGGGTGGGGAGTAGGTCGGTGTGGAGGCAGGGGGTGGGAGGAGGGGTTGGGGTTGGGGGAGGGGGGAAACTGGGAAAGGTTTTAGCATTTGAAATGTAAATAGAAAAAAAGAAAATGACTGAATAAAGTGTCGTTCATAGTAAAAAAAAGAAAGAAAAAATAGAAAAGTAGGTAGATTAAATGAACAAGAAAGGGAGATTGGCTTCTCTGTGACCCACAGTCACCTACTGTCTACCAAATCTCCTGGGCAGTTTTACCCTAACCACCAAATCTCTCAGACTGAACTTCAGAAACCTGCTTTGCAAGATATTTCAGTGGCAGTTTGTTTCAGGACAGAGGGAACTGGGTTCTCTCAAAATGGTACTGGTGAACCTTGGTGCCAGCTGGCTGAGGATGACTAACGTCTTGTTTTTGATTCAACTACAGATGATGGCCGACTAATAATGGTCTGACTTATCTTTTGGCTTTATGACAAGCATTCAGTGGAGATTGTATTTCAAAGTTTGAATGTGGATCTCTCCCCTACTCCAATCTAGTAAAAGGAGTGTGATTGTATGTCTCCTACAATGCAGGGTGCTGGCAATGAGACTCCGCTCCCAGCCAGCAACCAGAAGGACAAACAGACACTGTGCAGTACACTGTGGCATTAACATTGGTAGGTCAGGCATATTAAATGCATTTCGGACTTCGGATATTTTCTTTTTTTTTTTTTATTAAACTAACAAAATGTATTTTAAAATATACAACTCAGTATTGACAATTTTTAAGTCATCAAAAATCATTTATAATAGTTAAATGCCTCTTAAATATACATGATATCTTCTGAAGCTTAAAGTAATATGTACTCAACCAGTTTTTAAAATCTATTTGGAACATTAAATATGATAGAAGTTGAAAAATATCTCTTATGAAGTCCTCTATGAAAGGAAATTATGACAAGTTCCTGATTAGACAGAAACAGTTCCATTTCCAATGGAGACTACACAAAGTAATTGTGGCTTCATAGAATGAATTGGGTAGTGTTCCTTCTGTTTCTATTTTGTAGAATAGTTTGAAGAGTATTGGTGTTAGGTCTTCTTTGAAGGTCTGATAGAATTCTGCATTAAACCTTCTGGTTCTGAGCTTTTTTTGTTGTTGTTGTTGGGAGACTTTTAATGGCTGCTTTTATTTCTTTAGGGGTTATGGGACTGTTTAGATGGTTTATCTGGTCCTGATTTAAATTTGGTATTTGGTATCTGTCTAGAAAATTGTCAATTTCATCTAGATTTTCCAGTTTTGTTGAATATAGCCTTTTGTAGTAGGATCTGATGATTTTTTGAATATCTTCAGTTTCTGTTGTTATTTCTCCCTTTTCATTTATGATTTTGTTAATTTGGATACTGTCTCTGTGCCCTCTGGTTAGTCTGGTTAAGGGTTCATCTATCTTGTTGATTTTCTCAAAGAACCAGCTCCTGGTTTTGTTGTTTCTTTGTATAGTTCTTTTTGTTTCTACTTGGTTGATTTCAGCCCCGAGTTTGATTATTTCCTGCCATCTACTCCTCTAGGGTGTATTTGCTTCTTTTTGTTCTAGATCTTTCAGGTGTGCTGTTAGATTGCTAGTGTATGCTCTCTTCAGTTTCTTTTTGGAGGCACTCAGAGCTATGAGTTTTTCCTCTTAGCACTGCTTTCATTGTGTCCCATAAGTTTGGATATGCTGTGCCTTCATTTTCATTAAATTCTGAAAAGACTTTAATTTCTCTATTTCTTCCTTGACCAAGTTATCGTTGAGTAGGACACTGTTCAGTTTCCATATGTATGTGGGATTTTGTTGTTTTTGTTGTTATTGAAGACCAGCCTTAGTCTGTGGTGCTCTGATAGGATGTGTGGGATTATTTCAATCTTCTTGTATCTATTGATAGACTTGTATTGTTGAGGCCTGTTTTGTGACTGATTATATGGCCAATTTTGGAGAAGGTACCATGAGGTGTTGAGAAGAAGGTATATTCTTTTGGTTTAGGGTGAAATGTTCTATAGATATCTGTTAAATCCATTTGGTTTATAACTTCTGTTAGTTTCAATGTGTCTCTCTTTAGTTTGTGTTTCCATGATCTGTCCATTGATGAGAGTGGGGTGTTGAAGTCTCCCACTATTATTGTGTGCAGTGCAATGTGTGCTTTGAGCTTTATTAAAGTTTCTCTATGAATGTGAGTGCCCTTGCATTTGGAGCATAGATGTTCAGAATTAAGAGTTCTTGGTAGATTTTTCCTTTGATGAGTATGAAGTGTCCTTCCTTATCCTTTTTGATAACTTCTGGTTGAAAGTTGATTTTATTCCATATTAGAATGGCTACTCCAGCTTGTTTCTTGGGACCATTTGCTTGGAAAATTGTTTTCCAGCCCATTACTCTGAGGTAGTATCTGTCTTTGACACTGAGGTACATTTCCTGTACACAGCAAAATGCTGAGTCCTGTTTATATATCCAGTCTGTTAGTCTTTTTATTGGGGAATTGAGTCCATAGATGTTAAGAGATATTAAGGAATAGTGATTGTTGCTTCCTGTTACTTTTGATGTTATTTTTATATTTGTGTGGCTATCTTCTTTTGGGTTTGTTGAAAGAAGATTTTATTCTTGCTTTTTCTAGGGTGTAGTTTCACTCCTTGTGTTGGCATTTTCCATTTATTATCCTTTGTAGTGCTGGATTTGTGGAAAGATGTTGTGTAAATTTGTTTTTGTCATGGAATATCTTGATTTCTCCATCTATGGTAATTGAGAGTTTTGCTGGGTATAGTTGCCTGGGCTGGCATTTGTGTTCTCTTAGACTCTGTATACCATCTGCCCAGGATCGTCTAGCTTTCACAGTCTCTGGTGAGACTTCTGGTGTAATTCCAATAGGTCTGCCTTTATATGACATTTTTCCCTTATTGCTTTTAATATTCTCTCTTTGTTTTATGCATTTGGTGTTTTGACTATTACGTGACAGGAGGAATTTATTTTCTGGTCCAATCTAGTTGGAGTTCTGTAGGTTTGTATGTTTATAGGCATCTCTTTCTTTAGGTTAGGGAAGTTTTCTTCTATAATTTTGTTGAAGATATTTATTGACTCTTTAAGTTGGGAATCTTTACTCTCTTCTATACCTATTATCCTTGGGTTTGGTCTTCTCATTGTGTCCTGGATTTTCTGGATGTTTTGGGTTAGGAGCTTTTTGCTTTTTGCGTTTTCTTTGACTGTTGTGTCAATGTTTTCTATGGTATCTTCTGCACCCGAGATTCCCTCTTTTATCTCTTGTATTCTATTGGTGATGCTTGCATCTATGACTCCTGATCTCTTTCCTAGGTTTTCTAGCTCCAGGGTTGTCTCCCTTTGTGATTTCTTTATTGTTTCTATTTCCATTTTTAGATCCTGGAAGGTTTTGTTCACTTCCTTCACCTGTTTGGTTGTGTTTCCCTATAATTCTTTAAGGGATTTTTGTGTTTCCTCTTTAAGGGCTTCTAGCTGCTTACCTGTGTTCTCCTGTACTTCTTTAAGGGAGTTATTTATGTTCTTCTTAAAGTCCTGTATAATCATCTTGAGATGTGATTTTTAAATCAGAGTCTTGCTTTTCTGGTGTGTTGGAGTATCCAGGACTTGCTGTGGTAGGAGAACTGGGTTCTGATGATGCCAAGTAGCCTTGGTTTCTGTTGCTTATGTTCTTGCCTTTGCCTCTTGCCATCTGGTTATCTCTGGTGTTAGCTGGTCTTTCTGTCTCTGACTGTGGATTGTCCCTCCTGCAAGCCTGTGTGTCAGTACTCCTGGGAGACCTGTTCTCTCTGGGAGGAATTTGGGTATGGAGAGCTGTGTCACAGGGTTAGCGCCGAATGCAGATAGAAACCGGAAGGATCCTGTCTCTGGCCGTTCCTTGGTTCTTGTGTCCTAATCACTCTGGGTATGTCCTTCTTGGGCCAGAAGTTTGAGCAGAAGTGGTGGTCTTACCTGTGCTTGAAGGTGTGCCGACACTCTTGGGAGACCAGCTCTCTCCCAAAGGTATTTGGATATCAAGCACTGTGGTGCAGGATTGACTTCTGATATTTTCATTGTGAGATGTGTAAATGTGTGTGTGTGTGTGTGTCTGTCTGTGTGTGTGTGTGTGTGTGTGTGTGTGACCAAATAGGGCACAACCAAATCTTTATAAGGAATGATGGGAAGGATGTAAAATTTAAGATTTTAACTACTTTGTTTGCTTTGGGATTTTTAACCCTTGTTATTGGGGGCTTACATTTACAAATGCTAGAAGGTGATCCAAATAGTATGGATGACTTTCAAATATGAAACTGTAATACCCAGGAAGACAGTGGATAGTAAGTACCTTGGAGAGCTTAAGACAAGGTAACTTGGAGGATACAGCTAATCATGACTTTGGACTTACTGAGCTTTGGATGTCAGCAGGATGTCCTATGCAGGCTGTGCTGCTCACAAAATCAGCCAGTAAAGGGAAAGAGCCATGAATGAGAGCCCAGCTTCAGATCTAATTTATAGGCCATGCTCTACTCTTGATTGGTTACCACTTTGTTCCCAGGGCTGGTACATAACTTTACAAAACCACTGTGGCTCTACTTCAATGGTGAGGTTGTCTTTGTTTTGTTAATGAGGTGGTTCTGGGACTTCTCTCTATCAGCATGCAGATGAGACTGGGCACTAGGTCTATAGTGGTATCCATGAATGGTGAAGTTACGGGCTGTAGATTGAGTCCAGTTATGTGGCCAATAATGAAATCACCCTTATCAGCATACTGAAAAACACACTGAAAGACAACACAACACCTCTGGACACCAGGGCTTCCTGGCTGGTGAGCACAGTGGGAGGGTGAGAAACCAGGTTCCATGAGAGGACATTCTCATGGATGAAAGCACACTCTCAGACCTCACCTTGGGTGACCCTTCCACCTTGCTTCTCCTCAATTCTATCCCTTTGTTATGAATCCATAGTCAGTGCTCTTTTTGCTGCCATGTGGGATCTTCCAGGACCCCTATAACACCCACAGTCCACAGGTGTGCGAGGCCCTGTATACGATGGCATAGAATTTGCATAGTGTTTGTACACATCTTGGTGTATGATCCAAATAACCTCCAGGGAACTTATAGTCTGTTCATTGTAACTGCTATGAAATACTTACCATACTGTATTGGTTAAGGACCTGTGGCAAGAAGAAGTCCTGTCCGTGTTCAGCACAGACACTTCGTTTTCATGTTGCAGATGGTTTCATCTATGGATGTGCAGTGTCAGCAACGTGGACATCCGCCATGTCAGCCCATTTTAGGGAAAGTAGCATAAAAATAAAATGTGTCTTGAATTTCCTTTTTTTCCCTTATACTAACTGAATCTTGGAAAAGAATCCTTCCCTAACTGCACCATGAAGCATTGTATACCAGCAGAAACCAGCTGTGTCTCGCAGAGTCACAGGAACAGCAGGGTTTCATGGTGCTCACAGACTTATTCCTCCACCGTGCTCCATGCTAGTATAGGGAGAATACAAAAATAGGACTGTCATCAAGGCATAGATGGACACAGAAATAGGGGACAGAGTCTCATGACCAGATACAGGGCTCCAAGATGGCTCAGAGGGTAGAGGCAGTCAAGCCTGATGATCGAGTTCAGTCCCAGAATTCAGATGATGAGAGAATAAAATTGACTCCTACAAGTTATTCTCTGACTTCTGCATGTATGCCATGGTACTTGCCCCAACACACATATACATATATCGTACATACATACATCATACATACACACATACACCATACATACATCATACATACATACATACATACATACATACATACACTAATTTATTTAAATACCAGATAGATTTAAGGCAAAAGGAAGCTGGGTGGTGAGCTAGAACAGAAACACAGAATGGCTGCAAGGCATGGGATTCATAGGAGGGGTATCCCACCTGCTCCTGTGCTCCAGGGTTACAGGTGTGTCCTCATCATCCCCTTAAATGACCACATCACTTTCCCCCTCTCCTCCAGAAGTCCAGTCCGAAGGAGGAGAGGGGTGTCTACAAAATTAAGATTATGTCCTAGGCTCTGTAACTGGTACTCCCTCCGTCACAAGGAAGCCTGGTTCATGTCTTCCTGACCTTGGTGGTTCATGGGATGTCTACATGCAGGTTAATAAGCTGCCCTGAAGACGAGCCCAGCTCAAGAATACTGACGCTTCATCACCATTGGGATTCAACCAGGAGACCAAAGACAAAAGTGCAACTGTCAAATCGTGTGGCACTTGCTGTGGGGACTCTCCTTAATTTGTAAAAGCTGAAAACAAAAGTAGGAAACCCAGCAGAGATCCTTCTCTTCAGAGGACTGAAGTAACTAACTTACAAAAACCACCCTCCCCACATGGCAAGCGCAGCAAGGAGTGCTGTAAGACCACAGGGAGGAGCACTCTGCCCTCCGTCAGGTAGTGGAGATGCCTGGAGTGATCTATGTCTGATCATTATAGACAGATGCTTGCTTTGGCTCTCAGTTCTGCATATTTCTGACTATGATTAGGTGGGCCTGTTGCTTTTAGGATTCTAGTGTGACACAGCAGAGGAAAACACACACACACACACACAGAGAGAGAGAGAGAGAGAGAGAGAGAGAGAGAGAGAGAGAGAGAGAGAACATGACGTCAGAGAGAAAAGAGGTGGGAGAGGACCAGAAGGAGCTGGAGGGAAGGGTGGGGGTAGGTCTGATTAGAACAAGCTTGAAATTCTCAAACAAGAAAAAAATAATGATTTTTTCCCTCTTTCCCTCCCTCCCTCCCTCCCTCCCTCCCTCTTTTCCTTCCTCCCTCCCTCCCTCCCTTCCTTCCTTCCTTCCTACCCTCCCTCCTTCCGAGACAGGGTCTCAACTGCAGCCTTGGCTGACCTGGAACTCACTATGTAGACTGCACATGCCTGGAGCACACAGAGATGTGCCTGCTTCTTCCTTCTGAGTGCATACATTAACAGCCTGGACCATCAAGCCCAGCTCAGGTGCCTTTCCCGAGAGCAATAGAAAACACGTTGTCTCAAGATGAACTTCGAGCACTAACTACCTTACAGAATCCAGAAATAAGCTTAGTCCTTCTGGCTAGCACCGGGACATCCAACTGTGTTGACAGTGTGGCCCCAGCAGCAACCGGAAAACTCTGTTCGAATTGGCTACTACTGTCTCCCTTCCTTTTCCCTGTCTGCCAGGTGTGGCCTTGATGTCCAGTGGCTGTTGGCCGTCTGGCTCTTGGTGGCACCCGCCTGTTATCACTGTCGGGCAAGCCACCACTTTGCTTCCAGAACCCTGGAGCCTTCCAGGGCATATGCCGATAAGGGATTCTCAGGCCGCGGTGCCAGGGGCTTTCTTGGCGAGGGTCTGAGGAAGGCCATTGTTGTAGCCTGCTGTTATCTCTCACTCTGACTCCACTTGGCAGGGGTGCAAGGCCCATCACTGCGGTGTGGAAACGGCTGCTGGACACCGGAGGAGCCGGCGCGTCCATAAACACGAGGCGCGCAGGAAATAGCAACCAGCCTTGCAAACAAAAAGAGAAACATTCTCGAGTTTATTGGATGCTGAGATGTTTGTCCTTGGTACTGCTACCCGGCTTTATCTCACTCCACAGCCTTCCTATGGAAGAAGCAGGGAAGTGAGCGGTTTATCAGTGGGGATCGGAGGTAATGTTTATGTTTGGCTGACATCGCTCGGAAAGTATTTTTGGTGCCGAGGGTACTGTTTTTGTTCGTTGCAAATATCTGTCTTTGCCATTCGCTTCTTTGTAAGACTCTATAGTCTAGGAAATCCGCAGTCAACTAAGATGTTTCTTGTCTCCCCAAGCCATCAGGGAACCTCCAGACTGTGGCCTCATGGAAGGGCAAACTGCCAGTGTGCTTCTGAAAGGACAGCAACAGAGTGGAACCCCTCCCCAGTGGGTGGCTGTGGCTAGAGGCAGACACATCTACATGGCAATATCTGCTCTGCGCATGCCCCCTGCAGACACTACTGTGATGTTGCATCCTGGCCCCTAGCCCAGTTCTGCAACATCTTTGCTATGCAGCTCCTATACTAAGTATCAGGATAGCCACCCTGGGTGGGTCAAATGCCACTCCTCAACAATGTAGCAGGAACTAAGGGTTCCCATGAGATTCAAACTCAATTGTTGAAGATGCAATGCCACCTTCAGGATTCTGCAAGTACTGCCGGGAAAGGGAGCTACCACCGTTCCCTGGTCATCTTCCCACCCAGTGATCTTGAGTTAATAAGAGCAATTAAGAGCAAACAACACCACAAAATGGCCCAAGACAGGGTAGTGCTGTCTGGGGTGTCTTGGGATATCTCACACTAATCCTGTAGTGAGAGTCATAGGTTATGACTATCTCTCTGATTCCTCTAGGAAACCTGTTTTAACCCAACAGGTTCATTGGTAACATTCTCTTCCTTGCTCGGAAAAGCACCTCCATTTGGGAGGTAAATGGTTCCCTGACTGTGGGGTCACTTGTACTTTCATTTAATTTCATTTAATTTGGTTTCAACAAACACTCAAACAGCCAAGTAGTATCATTGCACACACCTATTACCAGCACTAGGGAAGTCAGGGACAAGAAGATTGCAGAAGGAAGGACATCTCGGGTGCATAGTGAGTTCCAGGGAAGGCTAGACTATATATTAAAGGGGGAGGAGAAGGATAAAAAGGGAGAGGAAGAGGGAGAGGGAGGATCCAGTAAGCCAGTCATGGTGACACTTGCCTGTAACCCCAGCACTTGAGAGCAGCATCAGTTGTTTGAAGTTCTCCTCAGCAGTAAGGCACATTTGAAGCCAGCCTGGAATACTTGGAAACCAATCTCAAAAAAAAGCAATTCATGTCCTGACAGTTCACAGGGCAGAAACTGAGCCCCAAGAAGGTGGGCTAATTTGTCCAGGGTCACACACACAGAGATTTTAAAGACATTTCTACAAACCCTAGGATTCCAAGTTCTTTCCTCCATAGCATGTTGGTTTTGAGGTGGAGGTATCTCTCCAGGAACTGGGGTCTCAGGTATCGCTGCATGAACTGGGGATCTCATCTCATCTCTCTCTCTCTCTCTCTCTCTCTCTCTCTCTCTCTCTCTCTCTCTCTCTCTCTCTCTCTCTCCATGAACTGGGGTCTCAGGTGTGTTTTAAGTAGCAAGAAGTGGGGCTACAGGAGGTGAGATTCTAGGATCCCCGAGTAGCACAGCTTGAACAGCGGGGCTGAACAAGGTGAGCTGGGAGGGAACTGGGGGGATCACTGTAAGATGACAAGGAAGGAATGCCAACGGAAATTTGATGTTGATGTAACCCTGTCACCTTTAAGCAGCTACTGGAGGGTATGGGTTCTTTAATATAATGTGCCTTGCCACAGTAACACTAAGAGCAGGCTCTGCCCATTGCACCTGGCTGCCAGGGCACTGGTAAGAAGCAGGACAGGATGAAAACAAGGCCAGGACATGATGATGCCATTTGCATCTAACGAATGCAGCAGAAGTGCAAATGTCTGGGAAATGGATGTGTTCTTTTCTGTGACCCTATAGTCTTCTGTAGGTTCCACATCTAACTTAAAAGTACTCAAGTCAGTGGGATGAGTCTGAAGGCTTCTGTTTTCTACAGTGAAGGGATTAGAGCACAGTGCTCTACCACTGAGATACACCCCCGTCCCAGTTCAGAGTTTTTACATCCCTTGCTTTACTGATACAAGACATGGCTGCCTAGAGCGTGTTTCTGTAGCATATTTTCTCATATGGACAGCCGCCAGGGTGCTTGACTCTTCAAGGAGAACCCTCTGCTGTGCTGTTAGCAGCATCGCTTCTGAGACACAAAACTGGGCTGTTCTTATACTAAGTCACCCATCCAGAGAACTTATTCAGACCTAGGCTAAGAACTAAGGAAACAGATAAAGAGCCGTGGCAGCTGCTGCCAAGAAGTTGTTTGGCTCGCGGGTGGAATTTCCTAGTTCCCATGTTGCTCTTGGCTGTGCAAAAAAAAAAATTAGATATTTGAAATGTTGTTATTATCTAAAAAGGATAGGTTGTGACACTTAGTGAGAGGGAAAGACCTCAAGGCTGTTATGGGAGAAGAGTACTGTTGGAGATCTGAGCGTGGCCCCAGGAGCGAGCCTGAGCAACCAGATCCTTATGGAATGACAAGCTATGTCACTATCCCTATAGCTGAGTGAAGGGTGGCAAAATGACATTCCGAGGTTGCTTTCAATGGTCTTTAAGAAAGAGCCAACGCTCTGCCCCAGAAGGAAGACGATCCTTGGGAATGCTTGTAGATGCTCAAGGGGAACAAGCTGGTGGAGCCAGTGTGGTGACTCTAATAATCCCAGCACTCAGGGGGCTGAGGCGTGACTAGTGAGCATATTGAGGCCAACCTGGGCTACATATTAAGTTACAGGATCTTTAGAGTATGTTTCCAAGATCTTATCTCAAAGTGGAAAACAGACTAATAAATAATCCCAGGCTTATTCATAAGGAACATGGAAGCTGATGGGGCTTTGCTGTTTATAGTTAATGAGACACTTGGTTCCTCAGGCAGGCCAGCTCAGCAGTCATATGTGGCCAGTGGCCTCTATACTGTATAGCACGAGTTCAGGACATTGTCTCCATTCCAGAAATATCACTGGGCTATTTGGAAGTGGAATGTGTCACCACTCTAGAGGCCATGGGACCTGGGAGAACAGAGCTGATAAATTATGTGGACAAGTCTCACGCACTAGCAACTTGTATATGGAGCATCAGACAATCAACTCTGAGGGTTAAGAAAAGGTCACCTGAGTATAGTTCTCATGAGTTCAAGCCATAAACAATCGCAAGGGCAAGCTACATGTTGGCGGCAAAAATGTGGTTTTCTATAGAGGTATATATATAAAGGATAGTTTAAACATGAAATTGAACAGCACCAGCAAACAATAATGGGTAATCTAAAGAAAAGCCATTCCTATCTGCTACATCTGGGAAGAGTATGAAAACACATTCCAGGAATAATTCCACATTTTGAAGAAACTGAGGTCACAAATCTCATCTCGATTTCTTGTAGAAATCTCACAAGTTCTCAGAATTCTCTTCACAAGAATTCATTCCTGGACCAGGCTTCTACAAAATGTCTCTTTTTAGACATTTAGAGGCTCCATGTTGGGATTGAACACAGAGCTAATGAGTTTAGAAGTCAAAAGAGAGAAATTACAGTTAATTACAATGAAATGTAATCAAAATTTAAAATCACAGTAGAAACACACGAGTTGGAGAGGTGGAGGAGGAGAAGGTTAGCTGGTATTCCTTGGGTACCAGCCACCTTTTTTTTTTTTTTGAGATGGGGTCTCTTTCTGGCCTGGAACAGGCTAATTAGAACAGGTACGGTGGCTGGCCACCAAACCCCAGGGATCTTCTTGTCTCTGCCTCCTGAGAGCTGAGATTATAGGCACTCAGTTACAGTTTAGGGTAGAATGAGATATGCTAATACTGTCAAACTCAAGGCTGCAAGCCTCCAGACCATAAGCAAGCAGTGATTTTTCTTGCTCTTATGTGAGATGTCTTTAGGAAGACAGCAGGATCTCTGTAGGTAATCTTGGTTTTGTCAGCTGGGTTAAAGTTTCCGACTCTGCAGATTTCTCCCCCTTCCTTTAATTTTCCCTCCCTATCCTGTCTCCAGTCACCTGGTTATCCTGGGGCTGTCCACATGCTGTGGACTTTACTTAGTACAATTTATCTTGCTCATGTGGACACAGTGCACTATTCTATGTGAATGACTTGTTCTAATAAAAGCCCATTTGACACCTCTTGATCTCATTTTTACAATAGAAGACAGACTCCAATGGGTGCAGTGCTCCATGGTTTATGGTGATGACAAGAGAGACCTGAAACTACTCAAACTGTCCTGGGAGCAGCATGACGTTAGCAAGCACTGCTTCCTTTGTGTCCCTTCAGTCTCCTAGTGGACAGAAGTTACTAGTTAAAGCTAAAGGAGAGAGAGAGAGAGAGAGAGAGAGAGAGAGAGAAAGAAAGAATGAGCAATTTCCTTGGTATCCATTCAGTCTCAGATGGCTAGGGTCTGTTTGCGTGATATTGCCAGCTCGGCAATGGAAAAACTGAAGCCCATTATTCCTCTTTGGAAATGCTCTTCCTAAGCGGCTGGGAGCCCCACAGTGGGAGGCTGTCTCCTGCCACAGTGCCAAGCTCAGAACAGAAGGGCCATGGCTCTGGGGCCGAAGGACTTAGGAGCTCCAGGGCTCTTCTGGACTGCAGTCCTTCCCTTGGCCACATAGGGTGGCCATTGATCTGGAGGAAGGACTGCCAGCTCTTCAAAGTGGACCTAGCTAATTGTGTAATGTTATCCGGAGGTGTTGGGAGAAAGTCCTTCATTTGCTGGAGTGATCAGCTTGCAACCCCCCCCCCCCATCAGATTGGATTGGATTGTCTTAATCTTTTCTTGCTTAAGTATAAATACCATAGTGACCAGATTTAAAAAAAAAAAAAGAATCCAGCCACACTATCTGACTCTATGGCTGCCTGTGGTGATAAATTCTGTAGACTAGCTACATGTTGTGAGAGAAGTGATTTTCTCTCATTATTTCCCAGAACGAAAGCTCGCTCTTTCACTGTCCCTTTTTGGTTGTGAAACTTAACCTAAATATCCTCTAACTTTTTCCTCATCCTGCCATCACTTAAAAATTTCTGTTTAAAAATACTTTTTTGTTCATTTTTAAAGTTTCATCATATTCATGCTCACTCCGTTCCCATATCCTCCCAGACCCACCCCCATCTTTGTCCCTTTTTTAAAACCCATTTTTGAACCCAATTTGTATTGCCCACATAATCCTTGGGTGAGGGCATCCCCTGGAGTGTGGCTGACCTATTAGGAGGAGATACCCTTGAAGAAAACTGAAGCTTCTTCCCCAGAAGCCATTAACTGTCCGTAACTCCTCAGTCAGGATCACAGGCTTGTAAACCCCTCCATGAGGGGATGCTGACTGGCTTGATCCTGTACAGGTCTCGTGGCAATGGCCACTGCTGCTGTGATCTCATGAGGTCTGTAATGTACGGAAGATACCATTTCTCTCAGATCCTCTTGACCTCTAGCTCTTTTTTATCTCCTCCTTCACAATGGTCCTTGGTGTGTGTGTGTGTGTGTTTGTGTGTGTGTGTGTGTGTGTGTGTGTGAGAGAGAGAGAGAGAGAGAGAGAGAGAGATGTCCCATTTGTAACTGAGCACTCCCTTGATACTTAATCTCTGCACTTTGACCAGTTGTGGGTCACACTAACCACAAAGAAACTTCTCTGATGAGGTCTAAGAGCTGCACTGATCTAGGGATATGGAGAACTTAGAGGGCATCTTGATACAATGTCCTTTTAGTAGAAAAACAGTAGGCTCACCAGTGGGGCCTGTGAGGTCCTAACCATGGGTTCTCAGCCACCAGATTTACAGTCCCATACATATGTCTTAAAATCTACTCAGAAGGTGGTTGGTTACCCCCATGACACTATTGTCACAACTGAACTCATGAGCATATCACATGACACATTGATCATTATTGGAGCCCACAGGGTTCACAGTTAGATAAGATGGTTGATGACTTTTCTCTCTCTCTTTTTTTTTTCTATGTAGTCTATATAGAAACACCATGAAAGCTAGCCAGCATGGAGGAAGCTTCGAGTCAGTACCAACTTGATTTCTCCATGTCAGGTGACAATCGGTTCTCCAACAAGTTCCCTCAGGTCACTAAGAACAACGGCAACGGCCTGTGCTGAGAAACTTCCATTTGAAAACTACCCTTTAAAAATTCAGATAGGTAATTCAAAGAACTGACTCAGTGCAAATACTGAGGCACTACAAGAAATAAAACAAGCAGGCTTCACTTCTCACCGAAGTCCTGTAGACCATTGGATGCCCCCCCGCCGCCAGGCAGTTGTTAGTATCAACTGCTGGTATACATTCCAGAAGTATCTAAATTCACTAATACAAAACTGATCTTTTCTTCCGGATATTGAAAATTGCTACACATCGTACCGAACAGTGTTATTTTGTCCTTTCCTGTGTTTGCATAACAGTCTGTTTTAAATACACCACAGTTGAGTTCATCAGTGCCATATTGGTGGGCATTGCTGATGTTTTGATCTTTCCTGTACTGTTCACATGTAAAAAGCGTACATTTAGGGGGGTGGGTTGAGACAGGGTTTCTCTGTGTAGCCCTGACTGTCCTGGAACTCACTCTGTAGACCAGGCTGGCCTTGAACTCAGAAATCCGACTGCCTCTGCCTCCCAAGTGCTGGGATTAAAGGCGTGCGCCATCACTGCCCGGCCATTTTTTTTTTTTTTTGAGACAAGGTTTCAGATCCTCCTGCCTCTGCCTCCCAAATGCTGTTACAGACATACGTCACTCACCATACACACCCACATATCTTGTTTTCCTCCTCCTCTTCTGTTTTTTGTTTTTTTTTTTCGAAGCAGAATCCCATTAGCCTTGAACTCACTGTAAGCCCAGACTAGCCTCCAACTTTCGGCAAGCCAGCTTGTTGTGATTACAAACATGAGATGCCACACTGAGTGTCACATACCTCTTAACATGAATGAAAGCATATGCATTTTAAATGTTGGCAGATGTTTCTGTAGTGTCTCACCAGAGAGTTACAACATCAACATATCACTGGTAGGGTGGAGAGGTTGATTGTCTCCTTTCCTTGCTAACTAAAATGGTGCAATCATCCTAATAAGACCTACTTTTTTTATTATATGTCCACTCTGCCCCCAGTCAATATGGTTATATAAGGAGTGCATGTAAGTAAAGAAATGTTGGGTCCTGTGGTTGGGGGAGCAGAGCACAGTGGTAGCACATGCTTAATGAGCCCCAGAGTCAAGGTTCAATCCTTTGTTCTGATACTGAATCTTTCCCCCAGTCCACTGTGACCTCAACCTCACCTATGTAAACCCTGGAGTCCAATGGAGAAACATATCCAGGATAAACAGATCAAAAGTGATACATGGATAAGTGTCACCAATTTTTCAATTAGCCAGTTGTCCATCCCGCATCTGCTCTGCCACAGGGCACGGCCTCTTGAGGAGGCGGAATGAGTGGAGTTTGACTGCGCTTATCCCTTGCTGAGATACCACTCCGGGGGTGGAAAAACAGTCTGAGATGTGGGAAAGCCAGAGCTGATTCGGGGGTCCCTGGGCCAGGGACATGGAGTCCTCAGATTCTTGGACATCCAGGAGCCACTGAGAGTCATGGAAGAGCTGAGAATGGAGTTTGGAGATGGACCATGTCTAGCCCAAGGGGTGAGGAGCTCCGGCTTGTCCCAGGGGTGATTGTCCTTAGCTTGGCAGAGGCAGGCTTGGTGGCAGTTGAGCCTGGGAGCACAGGGAGGCCTTCTATGGGAGAATTAAGCTGTGGCTCTGTAGTAGAAGGCCTTTTCCATGGCTCCCCATGGCGGATCTTGATGAAAGAGACAGTCCATGATTCTAAACAGTTTATTGGTGGAAAATGGATGCATAAAACTGTACCACTTTTCAGGGTAGGCCTGAGATTAAATACCTTCTGCAGGGAGGAATGTCTGGGAATGGAAGTTTATTGGCTAAGCCCTCGGGGCCTCTAGGTACCTCATTAGCAATGGAGACCTCTATTTTGGGCCTATGTGACCATAGGATACATTTCTTATATGTGAGGAGTATGGCACGTGTTCCAGGCCAGGAATCTGGCAGGGACTGGGGAGTCACCAAAGTCCCAGGTGTGTGCCCATGAGTCTCCAGGTCTCAACCTGCTCTATGTAACCAAACCTTCTGGCATGGTTTTATGCCCCACAGACAATGTGCACCCACAGTTGTGTGTGTGTGTGTGTTTTATGTGTGGAGATGGGATAAGAAATCTATAGACTGTACCAGAATCCTGAATAGTGTATGACTTCAGAAAAAAAAAAAAGAAGGAAAAAAAAAAGACAAGAATCTGTGGCCTGGATGATAGAGAAATGAGAGATGAAATCTCAACTGCATAAAAATATAAATAGTTAAGCTTCATATAGATAAGCTAAGTGACGCTGTAGGCTTAAATTGTTACCAGGTAAATAACAATACTGCTGTAGATCAGTTATGCCTTTCCTCTCTCGTTGTTATACTTGTGTTCTGAGCCAGTCTTACATAGCTCAGGCCGACCAGAGCAAAACTACCTCTGTCTGTTGAATGCTGGGATTAGGATTATTGGCATGTAGATCAGGGGGCTTCATAAGTAGAGTTTGGGTCATGAGTGAGCCACTTTGGTTTTTCCAGAGTTCTACCATCGTTAAGTACAGACGCTGACCAAAAAAAAAAAGCTACCACGTTCATCACCGTCTCATAACATAATTTTAGTACAAGAGGCAGGAAAACTAAAATCTGGGAGTAAAAGGCAATTTGTTGAGTTGGATAAGTCTAACTTTGTATTAATCTCACTGTGTTGACTCCTCATAGCACTGTGTTGCCAAATGCAGAGGGTCGAGGCCACGCCCACACTTGGAAGCTGCTACCCAGAAGGCTTCACGGCTCTCACCTTTGGGGCCGGTTTGTTTTTGTTTTTGTTTTTTTAATGGGTGCAGCAGAGGAGTCCTGAGGAAGGAGCTCTAGGGCCTGGAGGCCTAGCCACTCTTTACGACTCTTCTTTGAAGCTCATTTGTCAGCACCAGACGAGGATAATGACAGGGCTCCCACCCATTTCACAGGGGTTCAAAGGAACTAAGTGATCAGGTTCTGAGAACCAGTGTGAGTGAGGGGTGAGTACTGATGAACGCTCAGTAAGCCTGTGAAGCACCAAATACTGGCAACCAAGGGGGGAAACTGAGGCTTACAGAAGATAAGGCAATAGGCTAAATCTATTCAGCCAGGGCAGTCCAAGATTGGGACAGGGTGCCATGATTAGTTCCGATCTCATAGTCTTAATCATCATCTCCATTTTCCTAATGAAAATACAACTATTACTATGATTGTTGAAATAACTATGTTTTGAATTCCAGCGATTGGCCAAACGTACAATAGGCATTCACAGTTTGTCAGACTTGGGCTCTCCCGATGTGGAATCGGGACCCTGACAGGTGGCAGGTCTGGTTTCAGTTTGTTCAGGAACCATGATGCCCCTTGTTGCTTTGTGTTCAGATGCTAACCAGCCTTCAGCCTTCGTGGATGAACACATGACCCGGCAGGTAAAATCGTTAGATATTCTGTATTGTTCTGGAAATGTGTTGGCTGTTATGGCACAAGACTGGAAAGGTGTCATTGGGTGAAGTTGTGAAGGAAGAGGGGTGAGGAGCTGGTCTACGGAATGAGATGTTAGGCCTCGAGAAATACTACTATTAGCTGACTGAAGATGGATTACAGTCCATCCGGGCAGCACACTCTCATCCCAGCACCTCTTAGACCACCTAGGGTGACACTTTTGACAGCCCCCTCCTGCCGCATGGATTAGCTTGCCTGCTCCCTAGGGTGGCTACTACTCTGAGTGCCCCCACTCACAACCCCTCCTTGTTAGCCGCCACCTGCTCTATCCAAGTACCTTTCTCGTCTTCCTTGACCCAGTTCCACTCTGGGCACAAAGGAGCCTTCATCCCTTCAGAGCATGTGCTTCACATATGTTCTTGCCTTTCCTGCTCCCTCTGCAGAGCAATAAGGTGCAAAGGGCATAGATGGCTATGTCAGCTAAGTGCTGATTCCTTCATGTATACATGTACGCGAGTCATATATAAAGACATCTTCAACTCTCCAGTATTCTGTGTGCATGTGTGTGCGTGTGCATGTGTGTGTGTGTGTGTGTGTGTATGTGTGTGTGTGTGTGTGTGCATACACATATGTATTTATACTTTTTAAATTTGGTACTGGCAACTGAATCTAGGACATTATGCATACTACACAAGAGCTCTACCACTAACCTATAACCCCAGATGATTTTACTTTTTATTTTGAGACAGGGTCTCATTAAATCGCCTTGAACTTGCCGACTACCTACCTCAGTGGCTGGATTACAGGCCTATTCCACCTAGGTCTAACTATATACACTATTTTAAACATTTGAGTGGCTATAGTATATCACAAACTGTATTGTGCTTTATCTCATTAAGTAGTTTACTCATTGCCTTTGAGGTAGCTCTTATTATTTCTCCAAATACACAGAAATGATCAAAGCACAAAGAAATGTAGTCTGGGTTACAGTGTAGCTCAGTTGGGAGAACACTTTCCTAGCATGAAGTACGATCCTGGGTTTAACCCCAGCACCATATAATGTCAGGGATGGTTATACAGACCTATGATCTCAGCACTTGGCAAGTAGAGGCAGGAGAAAAGAGTTCAAGGTCATCCTCGGTTATATAGTGAATTCAAGACCAGCACGGGCTATATGAGACTCTTTAAAAAGTTAGGAGAAAAGGGAGGGAGGGGGGAGGGAGGACAGTCAGAAGAGGAGCTGGTATTCAAATTCAGAGCTGACTAAGATTTGGAGCCAACAATATACACAGAGTACATAAACACAAGCCAACTATTTACTGTTCCCAGTCCTTACTATCCGCATGTATAAACAAGGATCTAGGGTCCACTTTTCGGGCTTAACACGGGTGTGTACATGGGGCTACAGGCAACGACTCTGGCATTCATGGGAGGTTCTGTGAATGTTTCTCTTTGTGTCTCTGCCCAGTTACGGTGCATCCATCTTTCACATCCCACTCCTTCCATGAAGGATTCTGGGAAGAAACAAAGACCTATTTTCACCTAGAGATTTCCTCTCTTACAGAATCCAAAAGTTCAAAGGATAGTTTTTCAATAATTCTCTAGCTATGTAAATTTTAGTCCTTCAGGGTTTCTTCCGTTGAAGGATCTCACAGGGTTGTAGCCATATATCACACGCCACTTATGTTGGATGTTAATTAGAAAAGCACATGAAAATATCCAGATAAATGTTTCAGGCTTAGAGAGAAAGGCCCCTGAATGCAATTGAAATTAGCTCTGACTTTAGAAAATAAGCCAGTCTATTTGTGTTGGGTTGTATGCTTAGACCAGGGAGTGGCACTATTAGGAGGTGTGGCCTTGTTGGAATAAGTGTGTCACTGTGTGCCTGGGCTTTATTACCCTGGTCCTAGCTGCTTAGAAGTCAGTCTTCTCTTAGAGGCTTGCAGATGAAGATGTAGAACTCTCAGCTCCTCCTCCACCATGCCTACCTGGATGCTGCCATGCTCCCGCCTTGATGATACTGGGCTGATTCTCTGAACCTGTAAGCCAGCCCCAATTAAATGTTGTCCTTATAAGAGTTGCCTTGGCCATGGTGTCTGTTCACAGCAGTAAAACCCGAACTAAGACACTATTTTACAACTGTTTATAAATAGAACATAGTAAATCTATTTTCTCAGAAAGAATATGAATTAGGAGTGAAGAGAAAAAACTCTTGCTTATCTTGCTGCCTATGTATAGCCTAAGATGTACCTTGTGTTGAAGGCCAACAGACTCTTCATATTTACATTAAAAACTATACTATTATATCTTGAATTTCTGCATTACTGAGAAAATAACATCTATACCGGAAAACATTTATTTACTTGGATATATGTGGTAATCTATTAAAGGAGCTTTGATCAAGTGTGAAGGCACAAGCCTTTAACCTCAGCATTTATTTTAAAGCCAGTCTGGTCTACAGAGGGAGTTCCAACTGAGACTACATAGCAAGACCTTGTCTCAAGAATTAAATTAAAGTTTAAAACCAACCAACCAACGAACCAACCAACCAACCAACCAACCAACCAACCAACAACAGAACAGAAAATGGAAGTGTTGATTGTTCATAGCTGGTCCCTTCTGGTGCAAGTGATAGAACCCAGAGAGGGAGCTACCATTTATAGAATTGACAAATGATTATGTTAAATCAACCCTAGAAGTGATCTAAGATTCAAAAGCCAAAAGTGATTCCACTGCTACAATATAACCTAAACAAAGAAGACAAGGTTCACTCTTCAGTTCTCAAGGCTGGGCTAAATGGAGAGATACATTAAAGGAAGAAAACCCCAAACCAACTGTTGTTAGCATTCCACCACTGAAATCAAATGCATGATAGGGTCACTTGAAAAGAGAAGTCATTCATTGGCCATGTTTCTTTGGACCTAGTTGAGGTAGCCCATCACAGCAGGAACTGCTGCTGTGACAAAAGTGCTCCTTGAGGAGCAAAAGTTGAGGTGATCAGAATCCCACACTCCCCTTAGAGGACATCAGTGATCTAAGGACCTCAGGTCAGTCCCTATCTCCCTAAGACTCCTTCACTTCCCAGTAGTGTCAACCCTGAGGACCAAGTTTTCAGAACCTGGGGCTTTGGAGGACACTCATAGAAACCATACAATGTACTTATACTGGCTGGTTTTGTGTGTCAACTTGACCCAGGCTGGAGTTATCACAGAGAAAGGAGCTTCAGTTGGGGAAGTGCCTCCATGAGATCCAGCTGTGGGGCATTTTCTCAGTTAGTGATCAAGGGGCGAGGGCCCCTTGTGGGTGATACCATCTCTGGGCTGGTATTCTTGGGTTCTATAAGAAAGCAAGCTGAGCAAGCCAGGTGAAGCAAGCCAGTAAGTAACATCCCTCCATGGCCTCTGCATCAGCTCCTGCTTCCTGACCTGCTTGAGTTCCAGTCCTGACTTCCTTTGGTGATGAACAGCAATGTGGAACTGTAAGCTGAATAAACCTTTTCCTCCCCAACTTGCTTCTTGGTCATGATGTTTGTGCAGGAATAGAAACCCTGACTAAGACAGTACGCACAATTGATTTCTGAGATAAACAAGGAGACGCCATTTTAAATGGCAATTCTACCCTGTTCATACACATACTTTATCAGAGGGAAATGTCATAGAGGTTGATTCCAATGCATCATGTCACTGATGGAGCTCCTAAGGGAGGAAACTTTATAGACATATTACCAGCAGATAAGATGGTCTTTCTCTGATAAAACCCCCGCCTCTCCCTCCCTCAGGAACGCCCCAGTATCTTGGTTTTCGTCACTGTTTAGGAACCCCTTCTGTGACACTTACACACATTATACTTTGGATTTTCTGCTAGGGGTGAGGATATGTTGACACAAAATCAAACTTTCAGATGAAGCTTGAACATCTAGAAGTTTCCAAATAGCTTTATAGCTGGCACCATACAGAAACCCAATGACTGTCCACAGCCTTTTCTAAAGATACCAAAAAAAAAAACAAACAAAAAAAAAAACAAAACAAAAGAAAAGAGAAGAAAAAAAAGAAACGTTCTACATCCTAGGTGAAATGCCCACCATGCCTGCTTTCCTTCTGATGAGAACTCAATATTGAGAACTCAAGAAAGGCCAATTTATCACCACCAGCAGTCTCCTTATTGCTTTGCGATGATACCATAGCTACTGTGGTCATGTTTTGATTGTGTATGAAGTTATTTTCTTGTTGCTGTGATGAGACACCTGATGGAGGCGACTTAGGACAGATGAGTGGACTCTGTTTTGAAGTGGTAGAGTACAGTCAGTCATCAACAGTGGGGATGTGACAGAGACAGGATGCTCAAGGAGACAGCTGGTACCAACACCACCACAGTCAGTAGGCAGGGAGAGACAGAGGATGCTTCTCAGCTTGTTTTCCCCCTCACCCCTTCAAATGATACCGCCCACATTCAGGGAGGGTACTTCTTCCTCAGTGAACTCAATCTTTCTAGATACATCCAGAGATCCCCTCCCCCTTGGTGATTCTAAATCCCATCAAGTTGGCAGGGTTAACCATCAGCGATGGGAAGAATCACAAAGAAGATAGCTCTCAGGGATTTTTTTTTTAATCCACATTCAAGACAAAGGAAGGCTAGAGGTTAAAAAAAAAACCCCTCACACTGTTATAAAAGTTGTTTGACAGAGATACCTATTCTTTGTCGAAAGCATTTAAAAAAAAAAATCTGGGGTGTTTGAAACAGAAGCCCTGGATTCTCTTTAGAAACAAAAGGAAAACACTATTATAGAATACAATCCAATAAACTGTAAGTCATCTCCAGATTGTTTCCAAAGGTGGCAAAAAAGGAACCCCAGACTCTTATCTTAAAGAATACCAAAGGCAGCCACCCTGCCCTTCCATAGCCCCTCTCCATCACGCCGAGTGGGTAGCGACTGGGGCTCTGCTCACTGGATCCCAGTCAAGGAGCCTGGAATGCCATGCCTTCATTCATAACACTGTCCCATGGAATTATTTTTTCCGGATTCCTGGGGAAGTTAAAGTATTTGAGGAGAATATCAGGAACTGTTGTTTCAGCCTGTTTTGTGAGCAGATAATTGCCTTCCAACTCCATTACTTCAGGAAGTGATGTGTGCGGCATTGTTTCTGATGGGGGAGGTACTGCACTGCGGCCAGACATACCAAGAACATTGAAACAAAACAAAGCCAGGAGCGAGGAGTAAGTCACCACATTGAACTCAGACTTCTGAGTCCACTCTGCAGATAAGACAGCCCCAGACGACCTGACCACATGCCAACCTCATTATTTTGAAAGGGTGTAAGCACAACTTGTTTTGGGAATGAGAAATTTCCCTAAAATTACTAAATGTGGTCATCAAAACATTTGGTAAATGAAGTGCTATCAAAATGGCTTCAGCAGAAACTTAACTTGGAAGGCCAAACTTCTCTCTCGTTTGGGTCTGAATCAAAAGTCAGCCTGGGAACTAGAAGCAAAACACGTTTTGTCCTGAGAACTACCTTTGATCCTATGGAACATATTAGCTGATCTTCCTGAAGTGTGACATCATTTGTGGCACCAGCTGTGTGGGTGTGCCATCTAAGGATTTAGAAAACTCGTCTTTCTTTGGCTTTAATGTGTATTTTAAGACTGCAGAAAGCAGCCCTAATCCAGCTAAGTGCTCCAAAGGGAACTGTTACAGACTTCAACTTAAGAAGCTTAAACTTCTTATGGCAGTGATCTATCAACCTTTCAATAGTTATTACAAAGTCATTCCCAAATGGACCCCGGGAACCCATGCTAGTGATGATAAAATTATTATTGAGCAAACATAAATATCACGCCTACGTTGTCAGCTCCTTCTAAACTTATATGTATTAACTCATCTAAACTTCAAGTTTATGATGTACTATGATGTATTGTTATGTATTGGTTCTTTTGCCAACTCAAGTGTACAAATGAGGAAACCGAGGCCCAGAGAGGTCACATGACTTGTCAATGATCACATAACCAACAAACAGACCTTGGATTTGAGCTCCCACTCATGTCTTTCATGGTTCTGAGTTTTATTTATTATAACTCAGTTATAATACAACAGTCAAATATTGTCTTAGCAAAGGCCATTAACTGTATGTTCTGTCAAGAAATGAGAAGTACTGATTTTTTCTGCTAGAGACTAATTTTTGATAGAATCGGTACAGCTCTATTCTGACTCACCTCTCGGTTGCTGTGGGGAGGTTCTGTTTTCCCTCAAGCAGTAGGCTTTAGTGTTATTTGGCAAGTGATCTATCTGCTCCACTACTGAGGGGGTTGCTTTTAAGGATCTATGCCTAAAACTATCACTCAACAGTTTATCTTTCAAAGTTGTAAGGCATTATCTTTCAATGCTTTTAAAAACCCATTGAAATGGGTTTTTAAAGCCCATTTGCAACTCAAATGCAGTCATGCTATTGAGAAATGGCTCAATTCTTTTGTATTCCACTTAAAAATTGCAGGTGAAAGGAATGCTGGGTTACGGCATATTCTACCTAGCCATTTACTCACTAATCTATTCACCTGACGAAGGGCTCACCAATCCATCCACCTTGATACCCAGGTGTTCACCTATCCATCAATCTACCCACCCCATATTTGCCAGCAACCCACCCAATAAATACCACATTTCAGGCATTGAGAATACAGACTGGATCAGTAGAACAAGCTGCTCATTACAGCTAATATTTTAGTGGTTGAAACATTAAATAAAAACGATTGGACTGGGGGTCCCGTAAGGCTCTCTAGGGAGGTAGCATTTGTAAAGAGAGCTAATGAAAGTGAGAAATGGACTTTTGATAGAACCTGGGGGAGAAAGATGGCAGGCAAGTTTTCCTAGTGCAAAAAGAGAATGTTGGAGCATCAAGAAGGTCTGCATGGCTAAATGAAAGTAAGCAAAGGGCTCAGGGTGAGATGAGACAGCCAGCCAGACCTTCGTGCAGTGGGATAAGTCACTGGAGTGTTTTCAGAAAGCCAATGGTACCCACTGCACTGTTATGCAAAACAGGACAGAGGGAGACAGGCAAAAAAATCAAAGAATCTGGTTAAGAGGTGATGTCCTGGGGCTGGGGGCTGGGAGTTGGTGAAGTGGTGGTTATGAAGCCAGTGGGCAACTTAGCTAACATGTGGGTTAGATGTGAAGGATGAATGAAGAGCCAAGCAAGATTCCCAGAATGCTGTTGGGAAGCAGGACTGGGGACTGTTTTCTACCTGGCAGCATTACAGGAGAGCACAAGCAACAGTGAAGTAGAGATCCCATCTGGATACATGTGTAGCAACAAGTAAATGTATCGAGTGCAGCTGCCCACTGTTAGCGCATGTGCGCTATGCACACTGCTTCGGAGACCTCATCCGTCTTGACTAGGAATTGCTAGTACCGGTCACATTCCAAACTATCTGCCCACAGGCTCGCAGTTTCTTCCATCAGTTACCCGCCTGAGTCCGCAGAGTAACCTTCCTGAGACACTTTAAAGAGTCTATTACATGCTATCAAGATAAGCACGGATTATCAGAGTTGGAAGTGATGCAAAGGGGGCTGCTTAAAGTCCATGAGTAAATTTAGACATGGAGCACAGCTCAAAAGGACTTCTAAATCTGGTGTGGAGTTATCACCAGAGAAAACTGCTGGGACACAGGTTTAAGCCAATAGAAAGTCTATTAGACAGCCGGTGACAACAGTGGATGCTCAGGAACCCAGTGTAGGACTTTCTCAGGGTGAGCTTTTTAAGCACGAAACCCATGTTCTGGGTTGGCATATTCCAGTCAACAAGGACAATCATCCAGAAGCAGAGCTACAGAAGCTAAAACGCAAGATTAGGACATTTAGAGACTTTCTCAGACCTATATGGGCTTTGATGGATCAGGCCTTTGTTGTAGTTGTGGCCGGTTGGTGCTATGTGCTGAGTTTTACAGCCCGAATGGCACTTCCATCATGGAGTCAGTTGTGCGAAGGTCTAGGGGTCTTGTTACAACTCTACATTGGGTTCCTCCTTCCGTGCTCCAGATCCTCATGCATTCACGTTTTCTCTTCAGTGCAAACGGTTCCCTATCACAGTTCACAAAGATAGTTCCTGCACGGAGTTTGCTTACGTTACTCATGTGGTACATGTTTAATCCTGGTCATTGGAATGTTACATACTTTTTGTTTTCTACTTTATTACTATGTGGACTCAAATCATCTGCAAAGTCCTTAATGACAGAACTCAGTTCTTGCCTAGCTCTCTTTTGGAACTTAATCCTGACACAGCTCAATGCTTCAGTGATCACCGTGGGTCAAATTCCACTCTGGCATCCATATTCGAGAGGAATAACATATTAACAGCTAGCTAGCTTTCTATAGGTCTCTATAGCATTCCTATTTTTATATTCTACCAATTATAGTTTTATGTCTCTGAATGATGTATTGGACTTCCTTAATTTGAAAGAAAGCACTACTAAGCGTTCCTCAGCATCTGTGTAGTCATCATGGATAACGTCCTCAATTCAGTTTTGGTTATACAAACTGGAGCCTTGTAAAATGTGTACTTTGTTAAATTTAATATAAAGTTCAGAAAATTTACAGATGTTTTTAACCTTTACTTTTCTTTCCCTAACAAAACTCTGACATCAACTACATTAAAAAAAAGATATGAAGTAAATTAGGGAAAAAAATATAGTTTTGCAAAACACTCCTAACCAACCAGGTTACAGTTCTTACACTTTTCTAACTTTATTCAGCTATGTGAATATGAATTTATTATGTCATACATTTTTTGCCAATAGAAGAGAAAAAATCTTTTATTGCAGTGACACCTGCTGGCCTTAGTGTATAAGTTTTAGATTCTAAGTGGAAGACATTCTCTAGGGTAGAAATTACTTAGCAGCTAAGCATGCTGTATACACCCAGCATTTGGAGGGCAGAGGTGAAGGATCAGACAGTCAAGGCCATCCTTAGCTATGTAGCAAGTTCGAGGCCAGTTTGGGATACATTAGACCTTGCGCAAAATAAAACTAAACACACAACACAACAATAATGGACATGCGGGGGGGAGGAGGGTGACATGGACACAAGGCCTCAACCTTACACAAAAACTACAGGCAACGAAGGAATGTTGTGATTGGAAGAAATAGTCTTCCTCATGAAGAACACCCCAGTTGGTTATCTAATACCAAGTAGTCAGCCTTGAAAACACACATATGAGTAACATTATATAGACTGAGAAGGCTGTATTTATATATTTAGGAATACACACATACACACACACATGAATAATTTAAAAAGCATCATAAATTTGAAAGAGTAAAAAGACATACATGAGTGGAATTAAATGGGAGGGAGAAATGATATAATCTTTATAAATATTACTTAAAAATGAAAAAAAAACTTTTAAAACATCTAAGCATTGTTTTCTAATTTAATGATTCATTTGATGTACATTGAATTTTAAAAACTTTACTATATCACAGAAGACACCATGTAAATAGCATAGAGGATTTCTAAAGTTTACAGTGATCTCACTGTAATGACTCACTTTCTTTTGAAGTACATTCCTCTGAGCTGGAGAGACGGCTCCATGGGTAAGAGCACTGGCTGCTCTTCCAGAGGACCCAGGTTCAATTCCCAGCAACCACCCTCACACAGACATACATGCAGGCAGACATCAGAGCACATACAAATAAATAAATCTCAAAAAAAAAAGGCTGCTTTGGCAATTCTGATGATGTCAAAAATTTTAAAATGTGAATTTTGTGATTTTTTTTCTATTTTAAGGGAAAAAAGATTAAATCTTACCATTTGGAGAATATTTTCTCTTAAGAATGTAATGTTGGGGCCTGGGGCTATGTTCAGTAGTAGAGTACTTGCCTAGCACGTAGGAGGCATCACAACAAAAACAAAAATAAAGTTTATGTTAGCAACGTGGGCAAGTTCCTCGAGTTGTATACACGTGTCAGTCATGAGTCAGACCCACGTGGCACAAGCTGAAACTCAGTCTAGAGAGCCTCACACACTGACTTCCATTAGAGTGACATTTCAGTTCTGTGTGGTGATCCTGATCTCACGGGATGCTCTGTTAGATTTACGAGGGGGGGCGGCAGCATGGAGTGACGCTAAGTACACATCCCCATTCTCTTTGACTGAATTGCTTCCTTTTTTACATCTTTATTTATTTACTTGGTGCATGTGTGCATGTGTGTAGGTTAGCACACGCTACAGAGCACATGTGGAGTTCAGAGGACAACCTGTGGAAGTTGGGTTCTCTCCATCACGTGGGTCCCTGGGATTGATCTTAGGTGGTCAGGTGTGGTACCCAGCACCATCACCCACTAAGCCATCTTTCTAGCCCCATCCCCTTCCATTTTAAGATGGACACTATTGTTCCTGTTGACTGTAGAGGGAACATGGTGGTCATAGGAACCATGCATTCCAAGGAAGAATCCCTCACGCTTTTGCATTCTTGTCAGTAAATGTGGTGCCATTTGATCAAGGGATTGTCTGTGTTTGGTGACTTTGAATCATATATGGGTCTTTAGCAAGAGCACTTAACCATCTCTTAGCCCTGGCTATACTCACAGTCAGGCTTGTTTTGATATATGTACAAACTCTGTAGAATGATCAAAAAGTCTTACTAACATATTCATCACCTTATATTGTATCTTTACAATATTAGAGATTAAGCATCTTTAATATTGTAAAATGTTCTAGAAAAAAATTCACACACATTTCATGAAAGCTATATAATTATAAAGAAAAAATTGGGATCTACCTATAAAAGAGATTTTTTTATGTTATAATGGATTTTTTTAAATGTTTTTTTTTTATTTAAAAAGAGAGCATAAAATAGTCTATCTGACAAGGTATTTGTTCTTCGACGAGAAGAAGGTAAGTTTTTTCTTTTAAGGAACAAGTGAGTACTTCCTGTGTATGAGGATGCGATTAAATTTCATATAAGGCACTGAAAAGTTACTAGAGCTATTATACAAAGCAATTGTTGTGTTTCCTTACCTCAAGTTGGTTTTGACTATTTCATTGACTACCTGATCTCTGAGTTTCAGTGAGGACAGAACATTAGTGTATGGTGTACCTATGAACTCATCACCCCATGAAAAGGGACACATTTGAAAATCTAAGCGTTTTCCTCCTGGAATACGAGTGCAAGCATCAGAATGTTACCGTCCTGTCATTGGTCCAGTTCCAGAGAAGCCCTGTTCTTAGCATCAGCCCCAGAAAGGGATGCACTTTCCCACCTCTTCATGGATAGACCTTGAGCCACATCAAGTCAATCAACCACCAACATTTACAAGATGACTATAAAACAAAGGCTTGCTTAGCGTTAAAAGTTCTCTTGCCACAGCAGAATCAACCAAGAGGTTCACTGAGGAACTGTCTAGACCAGGTTTGCCTGAGTGTGCCTGTGGGGTCTTGTGGCCAGACCCTGAATTACATGAGTGAAGAAATCAGGCAGTGTGGCTGCACTCCTGCCACTGCTCTCGACTGTGGATATGATGTAATTAGTTCCATGAGCAAGGCCTTGCTTTGACTTTCTCACAAACATGGGCTGTGACCTGGAGTCCTGACCTGAGATAAATGCTTTCTCCCCTACGTTGGTTTTCCAAGTGTTTCATCCCAGCAACAGAATGAAGCTAGAACATACAGGATCGAGACCAAATGGCTAGAAAATGATAGTTTCAGAGACTAAAGTTGGAATTTAGTTGATACAGTGCTTACCTAGCATGGGTGAAGCCCTGGGCTGCCCAGTGCCATATGGACGGAGCATGGTAACATATACCTGCAGCATTGGCACTTGGGTGAAAACAAAAGAATCAGAAGCTTAAGGCTATCCTCAGTTACACAATTCCAGGCTAGCCTGAGCTACATGAAACCCTGTCTTAAAACAAACAAAACAAAACAAAACCACCCAACCAACCAGGCAAACAAACAAAAGATTCATACATTCTGGATCGACTGTTTAAAGTAATTTTCTGACATACTAAGGCATAGATTTAAGCCCTTTACTTTTATGTCTGTGATAGTAGCCTGGGATATTTTCACCAATCACAATAAAGCCCTAAAAATGGAAGGTATCTAGAATTTTTAGCATCTAAGTATTCAGGTAAGTCATGCAGGCTTTAAAACTCACATTACTTGTTTTGGGTTCATGTGTGTATATGTGTGGGTGTCAGTGTGTGCGTGCAGGTCGGAGGAGTTTTAAGAGTTGTTTCTTTCCCTCTACCATATGGTTCCTGGGGACTGAACATAGGTCAACTGCCTTGGCGCCCTGCTGCTGAGACGTATTGCCGACCCATTATGGAGACTTAGAATAAGACTATTGTGCTCATTTTGACTTTCGTTAGCTTATGAATAGTAAAAGAAAAATACAGTAGAAATAGATACAATCAAATCAGCTCATGAATAAGAAGCAAAATAATAGAAAATGCTTGGCAAGAATATCAAAAGAAATGAACATATTCTTCTCGTAGGAAATTTTCATGTGGTAAAATTGTTACACACTTCCTTAGCAATGTCCATACACAGAAATCTCTCTGGTTACAGAATATCTCCCCTCAAAATGCTACAAGAAATGGTTTAAGCTGTATTCTTTATTCATAGCCAAATTTGTGGGAAATTAACGAAAATAACTGAAACCAAGTTGGGAGAAAGCATATTCTATGGGGTAACTCAGCTCTGGTATTGGAGCCACCCTAAATGTGTCCCCATCCATTCTGGCTAGAAGGGTCTTGGTTTCAAGCAGCCATGTCTCTGTGAGTGAGAATAAAAGGCAGAGACAGTATCAGTCTACTCTGGTTGCCACAGGGTAAGTGGTTCCACCAAAGGAAACTACACTTCTCAAGAGGTCCAAGACTGAGTTCCTTAAATGCATGTGATGAGGTCCCTCTTCCTGGCTATCAGATAGCCGGGCTCTCTTCTTGCAATATCCTCATGTGACCTTTCCCTCTGTGCTCATGGGGTTAGAAAAAGCAAAAACAAGAACACATGCTCTGGTGTTTGTCTCTTCTTCTTCTGATACAGACATTGGTCTTTTTTCTTTCCTTTTTGCTACAAAATAATCAAAACTTTCATGCCTCAGCTGTGAAAGGCAGTTGCAGGGCACAATGGGTCTTGGAGGCTCTATTCCTGGGGCCCTCAGGCACCAAATCAGGCAACGAGAGGAAACAGCTCTTGCTCATTTGTAGAACAGGTCAGAACTTACAACCTGGGATATACCCAGGGGTGAGGGAGTAATTTCCTCTGCATAGTCAGCAAAGCTGTTGGGACCTGCGTGGTGGTCATGGGGTGGGAAGAAAGTGAGCAAGGTGTTAGCCTGTGGACGGAGAGGGTGCCTTGCAAAGAGGAGGGCTCAGAGAGTTAGGGCTGGGATATTGTGTGGGCTAGTTTTCTGTCAATTTGACACAGCTAATCATTCTGAAAAAGGGGAACCTCAGTTGAGAAAGTGTCCATCCCACACTAGCCTAAACATAAGTCTGTAGGGCATTTTCTTGATTGCAGAGTTGATGTGGGAAGAGCCAGCTCACTGTGGATGGTCGCCGCGGCTCTGGACAAGTGGTCATGGATAGTGTAAGAAAGCAGGCTGAGCAAGTCATGAAGAGCAAGCCAATAAATGACATTCCTCATGGTCTCTGCAGCAGTTCTTGCCTCCAGGCCCATGTCATTTTATTTCCTGCCCTGACTTCCCTCAGTGATGGAATGTGACCTAAGAATTGTAAAATGAAATAAACAGTGGTGGTGCACACCTTTAATCCCAGCACTTGGGAGGCAGAGGCAGGCGGATTTCTGAGTTCGAGGCCAGCCTGGTCTACAGAGTGAGTTCCAGGACAGCCAGGGCTAAACAGAGAAACCCTATCTTGAAAAACAAAACAAAACAAACAAAAAAGAACTAAATAGTTTTCTCCCCAAGTTGCCTTTGGACAATGTTTTATCACAGCAAGAGAAATCTAACTGAAACTGATACTCTTACAGCTAGGGAGGGCTGGGGCACTCCCAACTTTAACTAGAATATTGATTTGGATAACTCCTGAAAGATACTCTACTTTAGGTCCAAGAAATGTATGTGAGAGTATCCTACTAGGTGACAGGGAGATCATGAAGGTCCTGGAACCAGGTGCAGGGGGTGACTTGACCCCGAGTCGTCTGGGCCTGCCAAGGCTCTGAAGGCATTTTTAGCAGGTCAGTCACCTGATAAGTGACCTGCTCTTGAGAAGGTCTAATGGAGTCCTGTCCAAATGGGAACATGCCTCAGCGATGGTACAGGAGACAGAGAAGGCAGCAGGGCAAAGGTCTGAGGAGCGGTCTGAGGTTGGCCGTGCCCATGCTGAAGCAGACTGCATAGAAGAGGCCAGTTCCCTGGGCACTGATAAAAATGTGAATGATGTCCAGGAAGACGGTGGCCAGCGAGGTCCCCATGGTGACCAAATCCCAATGGCGATGATGGAGTCCCGCTGTACCGAGACCCACGTCCCTCCAGATACGGTCACACTGGAATTATGGTTCCAGCTGCTGAGTTTCAGGGAGGGCTTGAGTTTGTCTGTAAACAGGGACTGAGCTGGGGGACTGGCGGGACTGAGACCTCAGAAGGGTCTTTAGTAGATGTCAGGAAAACATCTAGGCCTGTGAGCTCCTTCACTCCACATCCAGATATAAAGGAGAATCCTGGGTGGCTGTCATCACAGCACATGGCTTCAGGATAGAGATTCTCACCCGACACAAAGTGAGACTGGCAGACTGGCCCGAGGGCAGAGTGACCCTGAACCGGTCCAGGGTTTGCAGTGTTATGAGGGAGAAATCGGCAGTGCCGGGAAAGAGGGACATGTGACTATCACCAAAGGGGAGAATCTTGAAAGTGACTGGTCGGCTGTCACTTCAGAAGCAACAAGGAACACAGGGAGAAAGAAAGCAACCGCCACCCTGTAGTTGCACCCCAGCTGCCACCACCCTGCAGTTGCACCCCAGCTGCCACCACCCTGCAGTTGCACCCCAGCAGCCGCCACCCTGCAGTTGCACCCCAGCTGCCGCCACCCTGCAGTTGCACCCCAGCAGCCGCCACCCTGCAGTTGCACCCCAGCTGCCGCCACCCTGCAGTTGCACCCCAGCAGCCGCCACCCTGCAGTTGCACCCCAGCAGCCGCCACCCTGCAGTTGCACCCCAGCTGCCGCCACCCTGCAGTTGCACCCCAGCTGCCGCCACCCTGCAGTTGCACCCCAGCAGCCGCCACCCTGCAGTTGCACCCCAGCAGGCGCCACCCTGCAGTTGCACCCCAGCAGCCGCCACCCTGCAGTTGCACCCCAGCAGCTGCCACCCTGCAGTTGCACCCCAGCAGCCGCCACCCTGCAGTTGCACCCCAGCTGCCGCCACCCTGCAGTTGCACCCCAGCTGCCGCCACCCTGCAGTTGCACCCCAGCAGCCGCCACCCTGCAGTTGCACCCCAGCAGCCGCCACCCTGCAGTTGCACCCCAGCAGCCGCCACCCTGCAGTTGCACCCCAGCAGCCGCCACCCTGCAGTTGCACCCCAGCAGCCGCTACCCTGCAGTTGCACCCCAGCATCTTTCCATGGAGATAAGACACAAGCTGTGGGGATCTCTGAGAAAACAGTGCTCAAAACTACTCCGGGAGTCAAGCAAGATGTCGCTAAAATTCTAGATCTGTAAGCTGAGGGAGGGAATTAGACACTGTTCAAAAGCTCTCAGGCTTAACAGGGGGAAGATCAGCAAATTCAGGGTTTGTTTACTAATGCATGTTATATTTCCTAATGAGCATGAGAGGTAAAAATTGAATGTTTACCTTCAAAAATAGTGCAAAAGCAGTACATGGAAAATCATGGGAACAGAAATACATGTGAAAAAAGCAGGAAAGCAGGGATGAAGCACGCAAAATGATGTAATCTGAGTTTGGTACCCAGAGTCCATATGGCAGAAGAGAGAACCGACTCCCACAAATTATCCTCTGATCTCCACACATGTGATAGTTTGCTCTTCCCCTAATAAATAAGTGTCAAAACAGCACAAAATGATATAAGTAAATCCCAATATATTAATAGTTTTAGGAGGTATAAATGGATTATACTTTCTGGCTAAAAAACCCCTCTGTTATGAAACAATCAGGTTTGGGCTGAATAGACTATCATAAAGCCCCAAAAACATAAAACAAAAATTATTAGTTTGGGGGATAAAAGAGCAAGCCCAGTTGAAAAGGAAATTCTAATACATTGCAGAATGTGAAGGATCATGTAGAAGAAGGATCAGAAATCCTGCGCAGAACAGTCCTACCCTAACGGGTCCCCACCGGAAGTGCACAGAACAACCCCACCCTCACAGACACCCACCAGGAAATGCACAGAACAACCCCGCCCTAATGGACACCCAGCCACAAGTATGCATTTTCCAAGCACCATGAAACAGGTGGGAAAACCCCATAAACCTGGACAATCCAACCGTATATGTACCTATTATCTGACTAGGCTTCAACTTCAGGGGAGTTCAATAATACAAACAGGATTTAAAATGCATGTATGTTAGAAAACAAAGAAGAAAACCTCACCTGTCAAGGAGAGATCAGTTAAATACATTCATCAGGCAATACATTCAATCAACATTTCCTAGTGGTTTAAAATTTTAAGATATTATTTCATCTGATCATTATAGTCCTGTGAGCCACATACAACCCACGGTATCTCTGTTCAACATAGCAGAAATGTAAACTATGTAACTGAATGTTTTTATATAAAAATATGTAACAAAAATGATTTGGGGGGTTGGAGAGATGGCTCAGTGGTTAAGAGCACTGACTGCTCTTCTGAAGGTCCTGAGTTCAAATCCAAGCAACCACATGGTGGCTCACAATCATCCATCCGTAGGAGAGGACCAACTATCAAAAGTTGTCCTCTGACCTCTACGCATGTGCTGTGGCGTGTATCTACCTGCCTTCAATACACATACCATAAACACATACGTATATGCCACCAACAATAAAAGTTTACAAAGTAAAATAAAAAAAAATGATTTGGAAAGAAGTGAAAAGTGTTTGCACTGAACATGACAACAGAAAGGCACGCCAACTGACCTTTGTGGAAATTTAACAGTGCTACACAAAACTGAGAACATTAATAGGTAAAGCTTAGAAACTTCTTCCTGGTCCATACCCCTCAAAAAGGTGGATGTTGTGTACAGATTTAGGAGGTAATGTGTCTATTATTTGTGTGCGATGCACACAAACCACCCGAAGACTTTGCTGTGTTGTGTGCCGGTGACCACAGCAGACACACCCACTGGCAGACGGAATTCTAATTTGGTGACAGCAGCTATTAATGGTGCAGTGGTCACTAACGACATTCCAAAAAGTGCCTGTGATACAAAGGGGATTTTCACTTGCAGTTCCCTCCCTTCCCTTTTCACGTGTGGGATATTTTTGAAAGTGTTCTTTTCCATCCGCTGACAGAGAATTAAGAAAATTCCAGCATGCTTCTGTGTCAGCAAGCGCTCTTTCAGTCCAGGGACCACAGGATGATTGATGAACCTGTCAGGCCTACAGTAGCAGACAGAGAAAGTTGGCAGAAGTTCAGTGTTACTGAAAGAAATCTCAAATACTTATTTCATCTCTTCTATTAGCTTTAATCACATTTCAACATGAGCCAAGACCGAAGCTTTCACAGTCAGTCATACATTTACACAGGCACGCATTGTCAGCTTTCTGCAGTGAGAATACTGAGACAACACGGTAGTTAGGGGTTTTCTGCTTTGCCCTTCTTTACTGAAGAACAGAAAATACTAGAAAGACCCATCCACACCTCAAATCCACTGGCTATGAATCTCCTTGAGTACATGAACTTCTGTTTAGTTTACAGTAAATGACATTTGATGCTGTCCTTCCTTAGATTAAGTCAGGCACGGAAAGATCACAGTGGTGGTGGACAGTGGTGTTCCATCCGGACACACCTGTGGAGAACAGATGCTAATACGAAGAGGATTTCCCTCTGACAAACATCACCCACTATGTGGGCAAGCATTTTGTCCCACCCCGAGCCCATCTTACATGGCCAGGGAAGGACTTCTTGGCAGATCCTGTTGGCTACTCACTGAGCAGCTGGGACATGCACAGATGCCCTTCCTCAGTGCGCTGGCCCAGAGGGAAATGGACAGGAAAGCAAGGTAAGTTCTATGGGCAAGATGTTGGTCCTTGGAGAGGAAAAAGTCAAAATACATTTTGGTTTTTCTCCTAAGCCTAGCTTAGCAAATGAAAATATTAAGTGTCACAAGGCTACCAACCCAGTGAAACACATGGCACTGTGTTGCACTGCAAAACCTGCTGTTCAAAGCCCACTGTGGTATCTCTGTCACAGGATGCTGTGATGGGCTGCTGTCATACCTGTCATTTAATCCACAATGTCAAACATTTACCCTTGGAGGAATGAAGTGGACCCTTGAAGAAATCTATACTCACAGCCCTCTAAGCTGATCACCGAAAAGAGCAAATCTATTTAGCAGTAGATGTGTCCCATGCCCCCTCCTCTTCTTCAGATGGTCAGTTAGGTGCAAAAGCACTCGCCTTCCACTGGACATGTATCTGGCTCCCGTGGTGTCTCTCTTCAGACCTAAGAGTGCCCCTGAGTGGACTGCTAAGCTTGAAGGAGAGGCTACAGGGTTGGTGGGAGGATCTGGGGACGAGAAAGTGCTTTCTCCTTCCCCTGTCTCTCTTAGCTCAAATTCTTAAAAGGTGGAGAACTTGGCTAGGTCCTTCTCCATCACTGCATACTGCTCTCGGAGCCTCTCCATGGCTCTCCTGTGCTCCTCATCCACCTCAGCTCTGCGCTGCGGCTGTCCTTTCAGGAACTCCTCCCACTGGAGCAGACGGCGCTTCTCACTAGCTGTCAAGTGGTCATTAATCATCTGAGAAAAGAAAACACGAAGGCTACAGTACAGTTTGACATACAGTACACAGAACATGTGACAGACAGAATGACATAAGAAAACTTTATCCACTGAAAAATACTGTAACAACCAGCAGATAGTCACAGTGTAAATGACATGACCATTTCAATAGCCATTGAGAACATTATACATGAAGCCTGTAACCTCAACACTTTGCAAAGCTGAGGTTGAAGAATCACTGTAAGTTCAAGACCAGCCTGGGATACAGAGTGACCTTGCCTCACAAACAATAAATGTATGATGTTAGAAACCTTTAAAACCTTTCTTACTATAAGTGGACATAGATACTCATGTTTCTACAATTTCTAAAATGCTCAGTGTCTTTCTGGTCCTAGTGATCTGAATTGGGACAGGGACAGAGCCTAGACTCACTGGACAAGTGCTTGACCACTTGTCTCTAAGTCATCTTGACACTTTTGTTTCTCTCAAAGTTCTGATTAACTACACATGGTTTTAATCAAGTATAAAAATCTATACTGAAGTCACTGTATGAAGTTAAAATTACTGTCTTTCATTTTCTGAAGCTTTTTTTTTTTTTGATACATTAGAAAGAATCGCAGGTTACCAGTCACTGGGGAATTGAGACATCATCTGGTTCAGTCTACTTTTTAAAGTGATATCGCCATCTTATGGCAAACATCTAAGTTATTTTCAAGATCTTTTTTAACATTTCTACACCAACAGAGGTTTGCTTTCTTCTGAGTACAAAAAATACAGATAAAATATTGTAGAAAGGAAAAAAAAAGATTTGGATTCAGACTAAGTTCTATGAAACAAGATGCCAGAACCTTTGACAAATAGACAGAACATAATATGAAGCCCTTCTAAATTCCTGTATACCAACTCCAGAGAGACTAAGAGACTCCCAAAATAATACAGGCTATTGTTATTGCCTGTAGTTCCTTCCCCGAGGTCGAAGGTAAGTCTGAGTTGCTGAAGACACCACATACTTCAGATGCAGGACTTGGAAGATTTGAGCTGGGTCTGACCTGAAAGCCTCCTTCCTGAGGTGCACCAGCGGCCAGAGGAGGAAAGCACTTGACGCCTATGAACCACAGCAATGGTCAGAACGGCAAGACATCTCTAAAGAGCAATAGTGGCACTCAGGTCTTGGCGGTAACCAATTGCTGTCTAACTTATCCTTATACCCACGTAGAGTTCTCACTCCTGATCAAAGCAGCTCTCTTTGCAGCAAGTGGAAAATATTACAGAGCATGCCTGGTCAAAACGAAAAGAACAACTGACCATGGGGTGCCCAACCCCCATTAATCTATCCGCAGCACAACCTCTATACCTAAGACGCAGAACATCTCAAAGAGGTGGAAAGACCGAAAGAGCCAGATGACTTGTGCCTCCATGAAATCTAACAACATGGCTACCTAAACAAGACCTGAACAAGAGTACCAATCAACATGCCAACACGGAAGGGAAAAATGTTACAGGGCCCCACCCTAGACATAGAACTGTAGGCAGCTAATGACCGCGGAGAGTAGGAAAGCTAAACTTTCCCAGGGATGAGGCCCGAACTGGTTCAACGCTCAGCAGTTAGCCCTGAAATCAGCAACACTAAGTAGATCTAGCAGGTTGTATTCATTATTCACATATATAGAGCAGAAAAAGAAGTCACGGATTTGAGAGGGAGTGAGGGGGTGCACAAGGAGGGGTTGGAGGGAGGAAAAGAAAGGGGGAAATAGTGTTAATTATATACTAACTTAAAATGGTTTTAAAAAGGCCAGCAAATAGACTGTGAACTTGAATGCCAGCACCAGCACCTGGCAAAGGTGAAATTGTTTCTGGCAGTCTATATGTGCGGAGGCTCGGCAAAGGCCAATACACTGTTGGTGCCCATGAAATGTACCCCAGAAGAGGTTGTTTGGCAGAGCTTACCCACTTCTAAAAGCCTGTCTTGTAACATTATTCTATCTCATTTTATAGACAAATAAACGAAGGCTCAAGCACACACCTTAGCTTCTCCGTTGTCTCTCGCTGGGCTCCTGAGTCAAACTCGGGTCTGTTTAGCATGGAGACCCTTGTCTTTCCTACCTAGGGCTGAATAATAGGTCTTTGGAAAGGCAGCTTTACACAGGCTGCCGAACACTTCTTTTGCAAGAGGAAAAAAAGAAAAAGAAAAAGAAAAGCTCCAGCTGTAGGTTTCTGCCAAGTCTTCCAACAATTTTGAGAACCAAGAGTTTCCAATCGAGAATTAAAGTGAGACTAAGGGTGTGGCTTTAGTTAAATATCCCCGGGTATAAGCTGCACAGTGTATGGGCTGTGAGCAGGTAAGTATCAGAGGGCGAGAAGAGATGCTACACAGGGTTCCAGCATCCGGTGCATCCGAGAGCTGTTGAAGCAACCATTTTACCAGCACATTATTGTTTTAAGTTGTTAGTCTTATAGGCTGGAATTCTCTAGAAACTGAACAAAACATGAAGAGTTTGTTAAGTTACTTCTAAGAAAATTCTGAAAGCAAAGCAAAGCAAAGCAAAACCCAAACCACTGACAGTCTGAAGGGGAAGCCGCATAGCAAGAGGAGAGACTATAAGCACACTTCATGACAAGGGCACCTTGTTCAACTCATTTATTCACCCACCGTGTGCCATACGCCAGTCCTCGTCTTCCTTTTAAGTAAATAGAGGGAGTATTAGCACGCATGCTCAGATGTCACTTTTCTCCTTTCTCTGTAACTGGCTTAGCTGGCCTTTTGATTTGTTCCATAAGGCAGCTGCCTGGGCTGCCCTCTGTACCAGACAACACCCAAGTCAGTGTACCTCAGTGGGGAAAGACAGACCTGGGAGGAGGCACAGGAGCCGCATTTCAAATTTATGATTACCCATCACTAGCTGCATGACGCTGAGCAGGTTAAATGTTTCTTCAGCCTAAAGAACTGAAGAAAATCATGTTCATAAATAAAGTTTATGAAGACTGGAGGCAATGCCTGTCAAGCTCCTACGCAGTGCCTGAGGTACTCAATAAAAGGTAAATATTATTACACAAGTCACAGTAGCTGCTGAAAGCATAGCATACCATACCACTGTTTATCCCCTGCCAGTTAAGTGTTTGTTTCTTCATTCTAATAACACAGTTTTTAGCCATAGGGTTTTGTAATAATGCAAACAACACAGGTATCTTAAGTAAAGTCACAGTTCAATTCATTCCACTGGACACATCCACTGGAAGCTATGAGGCTGCTAGAAAGGCTTCTTAGTAAAGCCAGTATCAAAGATCAGTATTTCCGTGTCTGTGTATCCATGTATGTACGTGTGTGTGTGTGTGTGTGTGTGAAGCCAGTGTCCATGGAGGCCAATGGCATCAGATCCCTTGAGCTAGAGTCACAGGAGGGGAGCCGCGCTGGGTCAGGGACAGGAACTGAACGCTGTTCCTTGGCCACAGCACTATGTGTCCTCTTGTCAAATTTATTCATTTATTTTAATTTATATGTACATGTGTGCCTGTGCAAGTGTACATCACGTGTGTGTGGGTTCCCTTGGAGACAGAAAGGGCATGGGATGCCTGGGAGGTGTGAGCTGCCTGAAGGGAGTGCTGGGACTTCAACTCCAGTCCTGTGGAAGAGCAGCAGGGGTCTTCTCACCAGTCCAAAAGCAGGATGTTCTCCTAGATGATAACCCACCTCTCCAGGCCCAAGTATTTTGAATCTGTAGTTGCAGAATACTGTATACTAAAGATGCATGCATGCATGTATATGTGTGTGTGTATGTATGTATGTATGTATGTATGTATGTATGTATGTATGTATGTATATGCTTATCCAGGTAGCATTTTGCTGTTAGGCAAGTCACTCCTTGAACTCAAAGCCCAAGGGACCATTAAGTTGAAACTCTGACAACTCCCAACCCAATCCATGGCTTTTCTGCCAAGTCCCCGAAGTCTCTCAGCTTTAAGTTAGTTAGTTTTATGCTCATGTACTGACAACACCATAAGTGTATACACAGGTAAATAAAACTGAGCTGCCTGGAAAGGTCCGCAATTGAAGCTTAACTGGGATTATGAATTGTAAACTAGAAGAAAAAAAGCGGCACAGTCTGCCTACAAATATTGCCATTTTCAGAAGATCTTGGACATAAGTGTCCAATATCACACACATTTTAGCCTGCTACCTGGTATCTAAGAGAGCACCAGAAGGAGAAAGGGTTCATCGATGGGATGGGAAGAAATGCCATCTATAGAACATTAGCCTGAAATATATAGTACTTCAAAAAAGACAAGGGCATAGAGTATGTGTTTTTAAAACTGCCACCAAAGGCAATGAAAGCCATAAAGTGCTATGCTTAAAGATAAAAACTTAAGATTTGTGGGAATCACATATATATGGTTGTTTCTCAAAAATTGATATAGAATCACCACCTAAAATTTTGGAATATTTGCCCAAAAGAATTAAAGGAGAGGGCATGAGTAGGTATTTGTAAACCCATGCCAATGGCAGTATTATTTGGGACAGCCATAGGGAAAGTGATCCAGGTGTCCAGACAGCTATACAGATTCTTAAAGTGTACTATTGTGATTATGTACATATATACACACAAATGTAGTGCATGAATGAGTGTGTTATACATACATGATTGTGTACCTATTTAGCCTTTAAAAGTACAAAATTCTGTAGCATATTACCCTGTGAACAAGTCTTGAAAACCAAATTTTGAAGAGATAAGCCATCTTGGGCTAGGAACTACCTCAGCTGGTAGAGTGCTTGCCTGGCTTTAATCTCCAGCACCACCACAAACCAAAGCAACCACAAAAATGAACAAAAAACCAGGACTGGAGATACAGACCTGTGATTGCTTCTAACACTCAGGAGGTAGAGGCAGAAGGGTTGAGATGTGCAGCGCCATTCTCTGCTGCACACGCTCAACTACGCAGCGAGTGCAAAGCCCTTCTAAGTACACTTACATGATACATCTGAGAGAGTCTAATTCAAACAGACAGACAGTGGAACGCTGGGTGCCAGGCGTGGGGAGAGAGGATAGATTAGGGTTAACAAGTACTGAGTTTCAGGGTCTGAACATTGGTTACTGGGCTACAACGTGCAGCCAGAGACAGTAGCTAAAATGATAACATCCTATCGACTCGGTCAAATGATCAAATTAAGTTACTACAGGGAAAGTGAGATTAATAATAGACTGGCTTTCTCTAGTACCACATTAGAGACATTTAAGTAGAAAATGATCCTGAAACTAATCACATCTAGAACCAAGTCTATGAATGAAGCCTCTACACACAAGAGAAACATTTTTGCATATATTAGTCTAAGCCAGTAGGCTCTTCATCTTGAGCTGTTTGGCATGGGAACACAGAAGGGGGAAATGTCAGTGCCAAGGGCAGCCTGTGGAGACCCCATCACACATCCAGTCTACAGTGCCAGCAGCACCAAGGCTGAGGAACTCTACTAAGGGAAAATTCTGAATAGGCCAAAAATGAGGCTAGGAAGGCCTTTGGGAAGCCAATATGATGGGTAGTGCCTGTTATCCTAGCATCCAGAGGCTGAGGCCAGCCTGAGGGGTACTGGTGAGATCCTGCATCAGGAAGATTCAGAGCATCTGTTAGTAACACACAAGGTGTTACCTTTACATGAGCTTTACAGAGGCATAAGGAAAATGACTTTAGGAAAAAGTGTCACTATAAAAACTATTACAATTATTTTACACAGAGCAATACGTACTCATGTCCTCTGCACTTTCTAGTTCTATCAAGAAACAATGGTTATATTCAAACTCCATCAGCAAGGCTCCATATGATGTCACTGCTCTCAGGACACCATCGTAAAGGAAGCTAGCTAGGGTCCGTGAGGATCTGTGGTCAAGAAGACACAGAAGCCCTCACAGTCAATTCCTTGCGGTGTCTGGGCAGGGCTGCCAAAGTGGGTGTGTGCACCTGGAGCCACGCTTATATTCTTGCTGCTCTCCATGGCCGCCATCTTTTCAGGACCTGTTTTTAGAGTAAGTGGACTTCACAAGCCAACTGCATTTTCAGTTCACTCTTCTCTTAGCACCAAGAACACAGTCTGTATTAGGGTAGTTCTTAAGACATGCTGGACAACTGCAGAGTGGGCATATATTGTTCTTTTAGATATCAATTGTGGGAAATGTGATTTGGACAAATGATGCTTATCAATTTACTTCCCACAGAATTCCACAAATTGTCTTAACATAAAAGAATGACTGATTAATGGTAACAGCCTAGTTTATTCCATTACTTCTATCTTTCTTTGTTCAGAAGGCCTTTCAAATATACAAAATGTGGCCAACAGGATAACCCAAGGCAACAACTAATATTAGGCAGGAAAGTGCAAACTGGGGTCGTTTTTCATCTGTACATACTTGCTGTACAAGGAACTATTGCACCTTTATAACAAATGTGTGTGTGTGTGCACACATGTGTACATGTGGTATGTGTCTGTATGTCTGTATGTGTGTGTGTGATGGGTATGTATATGTTATGTGTGTATATGTGTGGTGTGTGTGTGTGTGTATGTGTGTGTGTGTGTGTGTACTAAAACCTCAGCCATGTCAAACTTTGAGGAGGAGGTAGGGTGGCCGTAAACTCAAACAATTATCAGGCCCTGCAGCCATGCACTTCCAATGCTCTGATGATTAGGTAAGTATAACACTGAAAGAATTAGGGCTTAGACTAAAGGTTTACCCCAGTAAGCATGTAAGGAATTTTCACTTACTGCTGGTCTGTGAAAATGCACATCTTTCATAACTTCAAGACTGTTAATTTATTAAACTGTCTGGAGGGGGAAACTCAAGAGTATCCCTTATAAATACAAGGCCCTCTGACGTGCTAGTCCCTGGTGAGAGAGCACTGCAGTACATCCCAACACTCCCAAGCCAGGCACGGCGGGCGCCAACGTCTCTATCACGGAACCTGGGATCGAGAAGTAGGAAGGTCGGGAGTTCACGGCTAGCCTTTGCTACAGAGCAAGTATGAGGTTAGCTTAAGTGCTATCAGATTATGTCTCAAAATGAAAAACAAACAAAAGTGTGCAGCCAGCATTCTCCCAGATACTCTGTTCCCACAAACAGAAGCGCTCGCTCTTGTCCCCAGTAACAAAGCGTGCAGCCCGGGCCTCAGGGTCCTCCGCACTCACCCAGAGCGGACCCTGGACAGCCAGGCCAGCACGCACTGCCGCCGCAGTCTCCTTCTCCTCCTCCTCCTCCTCTTCTGTCTTTGCTTCTGCCACTCTCCTCACCCTCCCACAGCCGCCTTCCATATACCAGCACCTGAGCCCGGCTTGCCAAATGGAGTCGGGCATGGATGGCCGTACCTTCTTAATCGTTCCTTTTGCTGAGATCACACAAGGCTCCTGTAACTTGACCACAGTGCACACTTTTCCCTATTTTCTATTAGTATTTGTGGTTTAAGAGTCCTGGATTTTAGCTCCCCAGGTCTAGAAAGTGCCTTAACTCTAACAAACAAGAAAGTGCTCCCCTTGGTGGCTTCTGGGAAAGCACAAGATTAAACAGGACCTGCTACCCTGCTGGCCTGTCCACTCCAGTCCCTGCCTGCAATTCCTCAGTGCTCTGCTGGTGTTCCACTGGACGCAGGTCTCCCAACCACAACTCTGCCTCACTGTGTCCTCTGTGCTCAGCAAAGCCCCGCTTCCGGAGCTGGGCCCTGGAACCCTGGGGTAGCCTACCCATCTGACCTAACACCAGGTCCTTTCAGTAAGGTTTACACCATCAAATTATTGAGCTTCAAAACTCTCTATGGGCACCCTGAGTTGGATAAGGATGTGAGATCATGACTCTGGAAGGATTCATTCCATCACCTATCTATGCTGTGGCAGGCCTAAGTTAATGAGAATATACAAGAGAAAGGGGCATTGCTTTCAGAGGGACTAGAGACTTCAATATCTGTACTAGTAAATGTGATGTGTATTTTTATTAATTTAGAGCAATGACTAAATTACTGAAACACTAAGAAATTTCCAGGTGAAAACACCAAATTATCTCATAGCTTACATCTTACCTTTCTTTTCCACATTTGAGTTATGATACAATTCAAATTAAGTCGGGCATTGTCTAGCTACGGCTTCACACCCTCCTGTGATTGCCCACTGAGCGCTCGCCACCTTTTCTAAAGGGACACACATAATGCCACACTGAATATGGCTTCAGGCTTATAGGCAAGGTTTATGGTTTTTTTTCTTTCCTGTGTGAGACAAATAACACTTTCAGAAAAAAAAATGAAAATGTTGAAAAAAGTCTATATTTGAATTATTAAACATGACTGGGGGCTGGGAAATGGCTCAGTTGGTGAAGTATTTACATTGAGATCCTGGAGTGCAGCGGGAAGCTGGAACTACCATGCTGAGGGAGGGCTGTCAGAGCAGGTGGATCCCTGCAGCTCACTGTTCAGCAATGTACCCAAATCGGTGAGCCCTGGGTCGACAGGCCCTGTCTCTAAAAGAGAGGCAGAGGGAACTGAGGTGGATACCTGATGTCCAGCTCTGGCCTCAAGAAGCACACATGGCCACAGGCACACTGAACATCACACACACACACACACACACACACACACACACACACACACACACTTAAAAAAAATCACAGGCACACTACACATCCCACCACATACACAAATATCTAAAAAGATGACAGTGCCACTGTGTTTTCAACACATCTTAAGGTGTTAGCCATCTGCATTTTTGTTTAATTGCTGTATATTTGTAATGTGTTTCAGTGTTTTGCCTGCATGGACGTTTATGCATCATGTGCATGCAGTGCCTGAGGAAGCCAGAAGAGGGCATCGGATCCCTGGGACAGTTGTGAGCCACCATGTGGGTGCTGGGAACTGAGCCTGAGTCTGCTGGAAGAGCACGGCTCTTAACTGCCGTACCATCTCTCTCCAGCCCCACCTTTCAGTCTTTTAGCCACTGGATTATAGGGAATGAATTCAGAGACGCTGGATTAGAAGCAAGTGCTGATCGTGTAATGACAGGTCTGAGAAGACTGTGCCCCTTTTCAAGCCACCCATTTTTACCTTTTTCCGTTCCTGCTCTCTCTGCTGGAGTCTGCAGATGGAGTCATTAGCTGCTTGCACTGAAATGAAACAGACAGTGGGATTTCAATGGCAGCCTCTGGTCAGGGAGAGACCTATCTAAATTCTTTAAATCTCAACAGAGTGTATTAAAAATAGGTATTAGTTGCGAGTTGGAGGGACGGCCAAGAGGAAAAGGACATTTTGCCGACACATTCAGGATGGCATAGCTGGAAAAACACCATTTTTGAGCTCTGAGGTGTAGCCCAAAGAGAAGGAAATACTAAGCCCACTGATATGTTGGCGACAACCACCTCAGTCAATGTTCTCTAAAAAGGGAGTGCACCAGATGAACTCACAGTCACATTCAGAGCCATGAGGTCCATGGCCTGACAGCTAGATGGCCCCCCCCAGCTTTCTGCTCTCTTCTGTCTCTGCTCCTGCTTTCTAACTAGCTCGTCCTGGATGCTGCTACATTTACCTCTCCAGGGTCTGAAAGTTCACTAAATCATTTCCATTTCTTAAGAACCAACATTCTTTCTTTTTTTAGTTCAAACCTTACCAGAAATATTCTTGTTATTTCACCAAACAAGAGTTTCTCATTCTTTATTAAATTACTATGAAGTATATACACATGGCTATGATAGAATCCTGTATGTCATATATTTTTTCTTTTTTTTAATTGGATATTTTCTTTATTTACATTTCAAATATTATCCCCTTTCCTGGCTCCTCCCCTCCTGGAAACCTCCTAATTCCATCCCCTCTCCCCCTGCTTCTATGAGGGTGTTCCTCCACCCACCCATCCACCCACTCCCACTTTCCCGCCCTCAATTCCCCTACACCTGGGTATCTATTGAGCCTTCAGATGACCAAGGACCTTTCCTCCCATTGATGCCTGAAAAGGCCATCCTCTGCTACATATGCAGCTGGAGCCATGTGTACTCCTTGGTTGGTGGCTGAGTCCCTGGGAGCTCTGGGGCGGGGGGGTGTTTAGTTGAAGAACCAACATTCTAATGTAGGGTGAACATCCCCAAATTCAAAATGTTCTAAATGGTCACATGCCCGGTCCTGCTCTGGCTGAGTCCCTCCCTCCTCAGCTCCTCATCATGGAAGTACTGCCTTTACATCTTAACCCTTGTTCTGGGCAAACCGACCTCCTCGCTTTTTCCACTGTGTCGACCACACTCCCACCATAAGCCATTTGCACTTCCTGCCTCCCCTAGAACACTTTTCTCCCAACTCTCCTGCAAGTGTCTGAGTGTCTTACTTATTTTACACATAAGGAACTAACAACAGGACCTCAGGATGGACATGATCATTCATGAGAATAACAGCATAGCAAACATGCCTATTAAGAGATTACGTATTATTAATAAGAACCATGTAGCTAGGGAGACGGCTACATGAGTGTGGACCTCAGATTGGATTTCCGGCTGCTGGGTCCGCAAGCCCCACACTGAGGGTAGAGACAGTCTAGCCGAACATTCCTAGACCACAGATGACATCTAAGGATGGAGGATTAGCTTCCCAATCATTTTTTTTTCCCTTAACAAAAGTAGGAAAACAAACCAAGAGAGGAGTTGATTAGACCCGCCCTCTTCCTGTGGCAGTGACTATGACATCACCTTTCCTAAGCATGGTGCTATCGTTTCCTGTTTGTCTCTTTTCCTTCCTAGCTGGTGAACAGATCTTAAAAATCTGTTTTTCTGTCCTCGGGTCATTTTCATCTTTGGATTACCCCGAGTGCAGTTTGAAAGGAAAGCTGAAGGACCTTGTCACTTCTGCTGTCACCTGTCACAGTGCCCCTGCCTGGAGATTATAATTACATCACTCCCCATCCCCTTCCCCCTCCAACACCTGCCCACCCACCCCTCTTGCTCTCTTTTAAATCCATAGCCTCGTTGTTCACTGTTACTACAAGCATGTATGTATATACATTCGATTCCTAGCTATAACCGATGCAGTCTCTAAAATGTTACCTGCATGCATATTTTCAGGGCTGAGCGTTTGGTACTGAATGACAGACTGCTGTGCTCTTCTCTGGGAGGACTATTTCTCCTGCGCTCAGCACGCCTTAGTTGCCTATAGTTCTTTGTGTAGGGTTGAGTCCTGTGGGTTTTTCCACATCCAGTTTGGCATGTCTGTGTCTGTGGGTGCCATCTGTGTTCAGCTCATGTTTAGGCTGTCGTGGTGATGAGACTCCATGGGTGTGGCTTCTGGCTCTTACAATCTCTCTGCCCCTAGTTCTTCAATGTCCGTGGGCATTCACGTGATGTATTCACCAGGACTGGGCTCTTCAAATATGCATTCTGACTGGTTGTGGTTTTCTGTGGTGGGCTCTGTCTACTGTAAAAAGTTTCTTTGTTGAGGCATGACGACTACACTTATTTGTGGGTTGTCATAGCCTTTAAAAACTTCCTTTGGATGCAGGTGATAATCCTACACTTCTGTTCCTCTACAGAAACTGTCTCCATGTTTGGAAAGAATATCCATCTTCAGAATTTGACTCCTTGGGAAGTTATCCATATTTCAGCCATGAAGTCACAAAATACAACAGGCTTTTCTTTTTTATTTCATTTGTGTGTTGGAGCAGGCACATGTGTTCCAACAGGTCAAAGGACAACCTTGTATTTGGTTCTCTCATTCCACTACCTGGGTTCTAGGCATCCGACTCAGGCTGTCAGGTGCAGCAGCAAGAGCCTTTCCCCACTGAGCTTCTCTAAACTTATAAAGTTTGCCTTTCTAAAATCTATAAATACATACATAATCACCTGACCACTCTGTAACAGTCCTGCCCTAGGGTCAGTGAGACCACGAGAGGGCCCATGTTGTAGAAGACGTCTGCTTACTTCATGTCACTTTGTGGCTACACCCTTCAACAGGAAGGTACTGTTTTCTGCTGTCTGCGTCAGGAGACTGTATTGACTTGTGATAAATAACCGTAACTTATCAAGTGCTCCACCCAAGATAGGGTGTCCAGTAGCCAAGGCTGCCCTCACATTTGCTGTGTGGCCAAGGATGGCCTTGACTCCTGATGTTCTTACCTCAGTCAGCCTCCTGTGCTGTGCAAATGGATCAGCACATTTGCTACACAGGGCCAATGGTTTTCTTTTAATTTTTCCAAAAGGTTTCGGAAGGAGATGGGTGCCCTTGCATAGTTACTATGCTGCACTTAGCTAACAATGTCTTGATTTGCTTCACATAAAACAGAAAGCAGTTGTATCATTCTGTCTGTGTGTGAGCTTCCACACCATACAGCAGCACGATCCAGACTAGAATTCGAGCAGGTGCTGGCTGTGCTATCAGCCATTGAGTTCAAGCAGGTAATTAGAGAGCAGCAAGAAGGTGCTAAGCACTGCCGGGTGACATGCAGTGAGCGCGATCTGTTTTAGTGGGGAGGATGCGCAATATGCAGTTAGTATTTAGCATGTCAGCTGCTGACAGATGTATGGGCTAAAAGGCAAGGCAGAGAGCATAGGAATGCCAAAAGGAGGGGTATGGGGAATGTCATGGAGGCCAAGAAAGCTCTTAGTGATGCCTGAGCAGAGACTTGTGGGAAACTTGAGAGAAGAATGTTCTCAGGGGAGCAACAAGTGCAAAGGCCCTGCGGTGAGAGTGTGCCTGGCATGTCAGAGAAAGAGTGAGGAGGTCAGTGTGGCCAGGACATGGCGAGAGAAAAGAGTGGTAGGGTTCACAGTCAGAGTAGGGAGCGGTGCAGAGGTTCCAGGATATGAGAGAATTTAGGTTTTATTCTATGCAAAATGAGAAGATTCTAAACACAGCAATGACACAAACGGACCTATGTCCTACATGGAGATTAGCCTACATGGGGGAAAGAGAAGCAGCAAAGATCAGCCGCTAGAAGGACCCAGGAGAGGGGGGGACAGTGGCTCATTCCAGAGTGGGGGCAGCCAGAGCGGGGGCAGCCAGAGCGGGGCGGGCAGGAGCTCCGCTACACTCTCAAAGCTGGGCGCCTCTGCAGTTTGCTGAGGGCAGGCCGCACTGAGGGCAGCTGGACACAGACTCTGGCATTGTCAAGGGTGGGAGGAGGGGAGTAGACCAAGGGTAAACAAGGATGACTCTGACTAGTTCAGGCTGTGATTCTGTGAGGACAGAGATAAAATCAACACGAGGTGAGGGGAGAGCAGGAAGGGAGGAGGGAGAGGAGGAGGAGAGGGACACGGTGAAGCGGGGGGGGGGGGGGGGGGGGGGGGGGAGGGAAAAGGGAGGCAGGCCAGGGAGGAAGGAAGAAGGCCGTAAGGGTCAAGGCTTCCAGCTAGGTGAGTGGCGATGTCAGCTCTGAGGTCAGAATGAAGCTGGGAACTCGAGTTTGCCTTCGCCATGCTATGCCGAGGCACCTGTCCAGCCCCTTGGTGGACTAGGATACAAGAGGCTGTCATTCTGGTGAGTGGTCCATGTTGAGTGTGTCATCACAGAGTGGAATACAGATGACACCCGACACTGAGCATGAGCAATAGATACAGAGAAGGCCCAGGGTGCCCCGGTGATAAGTCAGTCACAGAGCTCCAGAGAGTTAGCAGCCAAGTGCACTATCTGTTCTTATAGAGGCCTAAGTTCAGCTCCCAGCACCAACAAAGTGGCTCTCGGTCACCTTTAACTCTAGCTCTGATGCTCTCTTCTAGCTCTGCAGGCTCCTATACACATGGTGCACACACATACATGCTGGTGGTACATGCACACACACACATGCATGCACACACACAAAATAGATACTAAAAAAATTAAAGGTAGCTGTCAGTCATCTGTAAATAGGAACTACTGAAGTAGACTGAGGAGGAGAAGCTGCGTTGGAGGGAGAAACCCAAGAGTGATGAACCAGAAGAAAGACAAGCTGTTCCTAGATGCAAGAGAGCAGCCCTGAGGGGCCAGGGATGCAGCTCAGATGGCAGAGTACTTGACGAGACACGCAAGCCCTGGTTCCACCCCCGACACTGAGGATGCTAGTACATGCCTGAGTCCTAGCACTCAGGTAAAGGCAGGAGGATCAGGAGTTCAAGGTCATCCTTAGCTACCACGGAGAGTTCAAATTCATACTGGGCTATATGAAATCTTGAAAAAATGTTTTATGAAGAGGCATCCTGAAGTTAAACTTGAGTTTGGGTGTCAGAAGAGCCACTGGAGAACCACAGACGTTAAACCAGTATACATTTTAGTTTCTCAACAATGAAGTAGAGATGATAATGAATGCTTTTTTTAGTGGTGTGTACTGTAGGTAAGAACATCCACAGAACACATGAGACCCTGTCCCCCCCCTCACAGGCTGGCCCTGCCCCCCTCCCTCACAGGCTGGCCCTGCCCCCTCCCTCACAGGCTGGCTGCACCTAGCACTTCAGTCATCAGTTGTCATCCCTCTGTGGACAAGCTGCATGTTCTTAGTGTAGACATCTGAGGAGAAGTTTCGATGCTGACATCCTAATTTTAACATCACAGTAATAGCAACTTGCACTCATGTAAAAGTCCAATATTAAAAAACACTAACAAATATTCCTTTGTCAGCTACTTCTTGGAATATTCTCATTGAAATACTCATTGAAATATTCTCCTTAATGAGAAATGATAAAATATAAACATTTATAAAGGGCATAGTCCACTTGAAAAAAAAACTCATTTCCTGGTCATCATATATTTTCTTATAGATAAAATTAAATGATCTTAAAGGTAAAAAGCAAGCATTTTCTCCCATACTAAAGAGCTTGTCTTGTGCAATGCTAGTGCACATGGCTTACTTTAAATCCTGGTGCCAGCAGTGACCACACTGACAGTCTGTCTGTGCTGGCCTCCCCTGGTAAGCCCCAGTCAGGAGCTCTGCTCCGCACCCCAGCAACACTGAGGAGAAGACACTGGGTGTGGGAATATGAGGCCAAGGCTGCAGCGCAGCCGGACTTACGTCTCTGCAGGGTCTCCCCCAGGCCGCCCTGCATGCTCTCTCTGCATCTGGGAAGCAAGTGCTCATTTGTCTCCTGGATCATATTCTTCAAGTTCTCCAGAACGCGCAATTCTCGAAGACCACGTTTTTCCTAGTAAGAAAAATAAATGAGTAGCATCTCAAGTCTTAGCAATTACTGCCTGTAGTTCCAAGAGGAACTCACAGACTTGTGAGAACACACACCTTTCAATTCTCTGGCTGAAAAGGTCAAAGCCTGGCAGCATTTTTATTATGAAACACTCCAAAAGCTGCAATAAGAATAATAGTTTTATAGTAGTGTTCAGACACGGACAGGAGAAATACCAGAGAGGCAAGAAAGGCACGTACATGGCTACACATCTCATGACAGCGAGCCCCGATGTTTCCGTTTTATGTGCTGCAGATTTTATGTCTGCCTTTTTCCTCTTCAAAATAATATTATTTGGTCAATGTAATGGTCCAAGTAATGATAGGCAAATACCCTACCGTGCAGAAAAATGAGCAGTGGAGGCTGCTATCCTTAGAAAGGCCCATGTTGGCCTGCAAGGCTGGGACCTACCCAAGAAGCAGGTCTCTTAACTTGTATGAATCTACCTGTGAGTTGGAAATGTAGTCCAGTAAGCCGAAGGTATTTGCACTAAGAATGTGGATAATGCCAGTGTCTGTGCCATCTTGGCCCATGCTAGGCAGAGGTGCCTGTGCTACCAGCTAGGATGCCACCGGCTCCCCTACTCAAGAGCTCTGGGTCGTTATGGTCTGCAAGCAGTCAGTCGTTGCTGTGGAGTCTACTGTCCCAGGAGTGCTGCTCCCACACCATCTCCCTTGCTCACTGTGCTTGGAGCCCTCTGCTGGAACACCAGGGCCACACACATAGCCCTGCGCCACATCCTGTGGGTATGGACCAATCACTGAGCCTGCGTGGTCTCAGCGACCCCCACTTCCCCCGTCCAGCCTGAGTGTGGGCTAGACTCAGTGACTTGCTTCTGAAGAGAGCACTTCACTCCACAGTGGAGGAAGCTGCAAGTGCTCCCTCCATCAAACAATGTAGAGTGCACGGCAGTGTAACCCCACTGACAGCAGGAGCAGGATGTGATGAGGCTACCTCAATCCTGGGTTTTCTTTGCCGAAGCCCACAAGTCCAGTCTAATCACGAGAAAAACATCACACAAATCCTGGGGTGGGGGAGGCCTTAGTACCTTAGACCCATTCTGGTCAAAAAGGACAAGCCTGAGCAACTGTCACAGTCAAACAGCAGCAGGGACATACTCAAACACAAGGTGGTTCTCTGGAGTTGATCTCAGAACATGAAGGACGTTATCATGGAAAAACTGGAAAAACCCAAACAAACTCTGGTGTTTTATCACTAGCAATTTGCTAATGTTGCTTCTTAGTTTTTACCGTGTGGTAAAATAAGACATTAGGGATAAGAAAATAGGTTACAAATAAATGAAAACACTGTCATTATCTCTGAAAATTTTCTGTAAATTTAAAATTAATATAAAAATGTTAATTAAAAAGGAAGGTTGCTATACTGGCTGGTTTTGTGTATCAACTTGACACAGGCTGGTGTTATCACAGAAAAAGGAGCTTCAGTTGGGCCTTCCTATGTAGCTCAGGCTGGCCTGGACCTCATGATCCTCTGGCCTCTGTTTCCTGAGTGCTGGGTCTATAGACATGCACCTCTGTACCAGCCAAATAATTTTCTTATAAGAATGTTTGAGTAACACTACTCAGAAACATAGATGAATGTCTTCATATGTGACTTGATTTCAGGGACTGCTCTTTGAAATTCTGTATTGCTTCAAATTATATAAAATATCTACATGGCTTCAAAACTGTATCTGTAAAACATGTATCCAAAGAAATCTAGTTTCCCTCCCTATCCTGTCTTATCCTCTTATCCTCTCCTGTTAGGTATGTTTTAAATGTATTTAACCATTGGTTTAAGTATAAGGATACATATGCCTGGATGCACATGTCTAGGCACATGTGTTTATCACACACACACACACACACACACACACACACACACACATACCACATGTAGACACACACAAAGCTGAGTATATACAAATAGTTTTAAATTTGTTTGTAAACAGAATGGAATGCAGAGATGGTTCTTTTATCATTCATGAGTGAGAGTCATAAGCCCATGGAGACATGGCTCAGTGGTTAAGAGAGCTGGCTGTTCTTCCAGAGGATACACGTTCAGGTGTCAGCACCCATATTGGGAGGCTCAGAGCCCCTTGCAATTACAGCTTCAGGGCACTGGATGCCCTCTTCTGACCTCTGCAGGAACTGTACTCATTTTTCCAGACATACTTACATGTAATTAAAAATATTCAAAAGCACACATTAATGTAAATAGCTCTCTGTGTGGTCTAATTGTCCCATTTTCTGGTACTTTCTTTTTTTTAAAAGACTTACTTTTTTTTTTTTAATTTTATGTATATAAGTACACCATTGCTCTCTTCAGACACACCAGAAGAGGGCATCAGATCTCACTGCAGATGGCTGTGAGCCATCATGTGGTTGTGGAGAATTGAACTCAGGACCGCTGGAAGAGCAGTGAGTGCTCTTAACTGCTGAATCCTCTGGTACTTTCTGAATGATTCAGGTGCTTTCAGATTATGAAGGGGTTAACCCCTGATAAACCCATAGAAGACGGAAAACATAGGTGAAAATGTATTTATTCCCTAACTCATCAAACATCCTATCTTAGTGACACAATGCACTGCAGTTTGTGTCTTGAAATCATCTTGCAGCTGTCCTGGAGCTACGGCTCCCCCCACTCCCACATCCACGGCAAGGAGAACTGGGCCTCAGATCACTAGATTGACATGTTATTCAATGCAAAATATTCCTAAGATACTGAATAACCACTGCTCCTATACATTTTCAAAAGCAAACAACCCTGAGTTGGAAACTATATATTTTTAAAATGTATGTGTGTTTGTAAGTATACACACTTGTGTGGCTAGCTCTAGAGGCCAGAACAGTGCACTGGGCCCCCAGGTGCTGGAGTTATGGATGGTCATGAGGCACATGATCTGAGTTCTGGGGATTGAACTTGGGTCCTGTGGAAGTGCAGTATGTGTCTCAACCACTGAGCCATCTCTCTAGCCCATTTTAAAGCTGGGAATTTGTCTCTCATGGCTGATAACGCTAGCACTTTGCATAACTCCCCTGTGAAGGAAAGGGTCAGTGCATATTTGTTCCTAACACACACCGTATCAGTGTTAGGTGATCATCTTGATTTTTACTGTAGTCTGTCCTTTTTCCTTGGGATGGGACTTCAAAGTGTGTCCTCTCATTTCAGGTTCCAATCACGAGGCAATTGTGGAGGGAGGGCAGCCTCCATTCCACAGGCCTTCCCATTTCCCTCCATCTTCTATCATTCACTCTCTGCCCGAACACTAGCACTATCCCTGGTACTCTCCTCCTCAATCTCTTTTGCATTTGTTTGTTTGAGATAAGGTCTTCTGTAGCCCTGGCTTCAAACTCCCTGTGTAGCTGAAATTGGCCTTAAACACAGACCCACCTGCTTCCACCTCGGGTGTTGAGACCACAGGCCTGCACTACCACACCTGGCTACATTTCTTAGGATTAATTCTATGACTAAACAGGTAAAAAAAAAATATGGACAGCCAGCCAGAGCTATGCAGAAAAACCTTGTCTCTAAAAACATAACATACAAAGAAACAACAACAACAATAATAATAGTCAGGTATGGTGGCATATGCTTTTAATCCCAGCTCTTGGCAGAGAGATCTCTTAAGTTCAAGGCCAGACTGGTTTATAGATCAAGTTCCAGGACAGCAAGGGGTACACAGAGAATCCCTGTCTTGAAACACACACACACACACACACACACATACACACACACACACACACACACCATTTTCATTTATTTATTAGGAGGACAACACACACACGCCATGGTGTGTGTGTATGTGTGTACGTGTGTGTCATCGAGAGGACAACTTGAATGAGCCAGGACTCTCCTTCAACCATGTGGGTTCCAGGGATCAAACTCTGGTCATGAGACTTGGCAAACCAGCCCTTTACCCATTACCACAGTTCTGGCCCCAACGAGCACGTGTTAATGCTGATAGGGAAGCATCAATCTAAGTCTCTGAAGTGCATTCTGATGTACAATGGCCCCGGGGAAAAGCTCATCTGAATCCCACTCCTGGAGTTCTGCAGAAGCCTGACCGTGTGTCTGTCATCTCTACAGCATGGTGCAGATGGGACAGATACAAAGCCCGCTGGCACAACACAGACAAATCTGTCAACGGTTGGATTTCCTTCCCTTTACAAAGGGCCTATTCATTTAGCCTAGGTGCCCAGAAGATTTTTTCCCTTATAAAGTCCAAAGTTTTTTTTTTTCTTCTTTCAGAAATGGTCTCAAGCATCGGGTACTCTAGGTTAATCTTCCCAGAAAGTAGCACATAGTTCAATATGAGTCCACTAGCAGTTTCAGGAAAGGTTTCCTGAATTCTCTTTTGTTCTTGGTGCCTTGATTTTTTTCCTCGGGCTTGCTGTCCCAGCCATGGGTCACTGGGACTCATCATAAGCATGCATTCTTTCCTCCCCAGTCTCTCTTGTCAATGTTAAATCTTCTCAGTCTTATCTTAGGACTGTATATTTTGACTATTTTTTCCTGGGCTCTTTGTTTAATTCTCACCTCAAAACTGATGTAAACAAATTTTATTTTCCCTAGGCAGTCTGGTGGGTGTATGTCTTTAATCCCAGAACTTAGGAGAGAGAAGCAGGCGATCTCTGAGTTTGAGGCCAGCCTTGTCTACAGAGCAGTTCCAGGACAGCTGGAGCTACACACAGAAACCCTGTCTTGAAAAAAAAAATAAATAAAACAAAACAAACAAAAACAAACTTTCATTTTTCCCAAATTTTTTCACCTCACTTCTTTGCTATTTCCTTTTATCCAACCATTTGGGCAGTTTTCCTGGTTCTGACTTGCATTTCCCTGTAACTTCCTTCCTTCCCGTCTCCAGTGTGGCCTTGGCTTCCGTGGTGCCACTCTGTGGATGGCATCTGCTGGGCTCTGCTGTTCTCCAAATGGCCTATCAGGATCTCCAAATAGGCCTTGATCCTCCTGCCTCTGCCCCTGACTGCCGAGATGATACCAGTTTTATGCACTCCTGAGGATCAGGCAGATACTTGGCAAGCAGTCTACTGACTGAAGTATTTCCCTAGCGCTAGCAAGTGGATCCGTAGTCTTCGCCCACTAGTGATATAAACCAGCTTACACAATGCAGAAGCTGTGGAGTGGCTTGCCTTTGACACAGCTACTGTAAGAGTCTCTCCACTGAGCCCTTCTGCCTGAGAAGTGCTTGTTGTTAAGCTGACGTATTTGATTGAGAACCACAACCAACGTCAATCTCAAAAGGAAAAAGCTAGAGCAGCACGTGCTCACTAGAAGTCGCGCCTTATTTCCAGGCTAACCTGCCATAAACTACATGCACTTTAATTCCTTCATTCAAGTTGAAATGAGTAACAAGCGTAACATACTTAAAACAATACCCAGCCACAAGCACTGTTAGTAACTACTGATATTGTTATATAACTTTTAAATTCTGGGATTACAGAGTGCACCGACATGTCCACTACCCCACAGCCACACCCATGAAGGCAATTCCTTCTGAGCTCTGTGTTCCAGCATCTCTGCCACACTTGGAGGGCCTCTCTCTGCTCCAGCATCACCCTTCTGTGGCAGTCTCCTGTGGAGTCCTGGAGTACTGCACTCTCTCGGGGACTCTGCTCCGAAGCAGGGCAGCTCTTGATTTCCGTGTATTTTTTTCTTGTACACGTTCTGAATTTGCAATTGAAGCTTTCTGGCTGTGAGGGTTATCTGTCACTCACTTTCCCATGTGTGGTATGACAGACTGACAGACATTCTTCTTCCATGTTACCAACACTCGCACTGTGTCTGGGGTAGTCACATGTCTCTAACAGAGCTGGCTGCTGCTTCCCGCCGGCCCTCTCTTTTACCACACAAAGTGCAGACATAATGCCTGAGGCCCCATAGCCACTTTTGAGTGTAAGGGCTACGTGCCAAGGAGACAGGCTGGAAGCGGCTGACATCATAGAGTCACCATGCCAGCCCTGGACTTTCCAGATCTGTCCCAGGACTATGCAAGAAAAATAAGGCCCCGTTTGAGGCCTGTTTTCCATGTATCTGTTACTAGTAACTAAACACATTCCCACTGAGACGCCTGGGTGTTTGGCAAGTATTCGGCAAAGCACTGAAGGGGGTATGCCAGGCACATTCTAATACAGCAACACAGGATTAACCCCATGAATCTGTTTCTCTAACATCTCTCTCCCTTTCCTCCCTATCAGATCTATAGCTAGTACCACAATGACTTAAAGGGCAATGCCTCTCCTCAGGAAACTGCCACGCTGCCTTTCACGAGTTCTGGGGTGGGATCGTGCCCCAACAGAGGCTGCACACCCTCCCAAGCTTTGCCTATCACGTTCACTGGAATTCAAGGAGGAACTGTCTAAAGTTAGGAGAAAGGCTGTCAACTGTTCTTAAACACCAAAAAAGACGGAGCCTGTCCCAGTCTACACTACCCTTGCTTGAAGAACCCTGAGAAATGCTGCCACCATGTGGTACTTAGTCCCTCTTTTGTAGAGAAAATTTTACAAAAAAATGAGCTGGAGCTTCTGATCCGCTCTTCCTACGGTGAACTCTGCCTGAGCGGCAGAGATGCGCAGGCTGGCTCTGCTCTCTCTCCTCAGTGAGATGGACCCCTGGGAGAAGAGCCCACTGGGCGAGCTTGTTACTTCTGTGTGTGAGCGCTGTAGACTGTGCTAGTCTCTGGACTGCATTCCATCTTTCTTTCCCTTTTTTGCTTGTTTGTTTGTTTTTAGATTTATTTTTAAGTCATAAGCATGAATGTTTGCCGGTATGTTGTTAGTATGTGTGCCACATGCATGCCTGCTTCCCACATAGACTAGGATAGAGTATCGGGTCCCTGGAACTGGAGTTACAGACAGTTGTGAGGCACCATGTAGGTACTGGAACCTGAACTTGGGTCCTCTGAAAGAGCAGTTTAGACCTTTGACAGCTAAATCACCCCGCCAGCCCCCAGCCTTCTCCTTCTAATGTGTGGAATAGAGAGCAGGGGTGGGGCAGAATGCAACATTCAGGGAAATTTCTGTGCTGTACTATGTAAGCCCTTGGGAGGAGAATGCGGACGGTCGGTGTGTGAAAAAACAGACCGCGCGCTTGTCAAAAAGAGCAAGTCAAACATGGCCAAGCTTCAATTTCTGGGTCCTTAGAGAACGTTCTTAAGTGAGGAGCTCCTCAAGCTATGACTTATTCCCTGGGAGAGGAGCTGCCGTGTGTCTGTATGTGTTTTATTTACCATATAATTTTATTTCCTAATATGCAACTTACACATATCTGCAACATATTTCATTTAACTTTCTATATGGTTACATTTGTCATGGGCAATGTGGAAAACTTATTTTTTAGTAGAATTTTTCGTTTTTCAAAATATTTTAACTTACTCTGTGTGTGTCTGTGTGTGTGTGTGCCCATGCATGGGCACACATACATGTAGAAGTTAGAGAACAACTTATAAGAAGTTCTCTCATACCTTGTGGGTTCTGGGTATCAAACTCAAGTTGCTAGGCTTAGCAGCAGGTCCTTACCTGCAGACCCACCTCAGCAGGTCCCTGGTAAACATTTTTCCAAGAGAATGCTAATACAACCTGGTCATGGTGGCACATCTTTTAATCTCAGCATTCATGAGGCAGAGGCAGGAGAATCTCCATGAGTTTCAGGCCAGCTTGACCTACAGAGTAAGGTGTACAGAGAGTCCTCAAAAAAACATGAGGGGAGGAGACTGGAAAAGAAGAAGGGGAGGTGTGGAGAATATGCTTATAACATTTCTCTAGGCAATCCCTATTGTATCTAGAGTTACTAAAAAGTGACCCCAGGATCCGGGTGATGGCTCAGCTGTTAAGAGCACTTATAGCTACTGCGAAAACCTCAGGTTCTGATCTCAGCACCTTTGTGGCTGTTCACAATCATTCCTGATTCCACTTCTAGAGATCTGGACTCTTCTGACTTCTGCAGCACCAGGCGTGCACACAACGCTATCTGCGTCCACCAAGGCAAATCCTCACCCACAGAAAGATAACTAACGAGGCCAGTGCTCACATGGCAGCAGCGCACTAAAGCCAGAATGACACAGAGAAGATCCGCACGGCGCCTGTGCAGGGATGACACACAAATCTGGGAAGCCTTCTGAGCTGTTTAGTCCAGGTTGAAGGGAGACAAAGAGCTGGATCCAAACTCATTTAAATTATTGTTAAAAAAAACCAAAAACCTGAGTTACAAAATGAGTTCATTGTATTTGTTGGGCTTGCTATCATCTTTCAATGACATAAACATTTCTATCAACACTCACAGAGAAGTGATTTTAAGATGAAGTCTCATTTAACCTTCATAAAACCCACATTCTGCAGTCTATATTGCTGCTGTCATTTTTAGTGATGAGGAAACAGCCCAGCAAAGCAAGCAGTCATAGCTAGTAAGAGTGGGGCAGGACTTGACCCAGGCACGGATGGCGGAGCACTCCGTTCTTCCTAACCCTTCTTGCCTCTTGACAAGACCTTGGAGGGCTCAAATGTCCTCTTCAACGTATGTCCACTCTCCCCTGACAACTATCTTACATTCCAGTCAAAAGAAGTGCTGAACTTCAATTGAAAATAATAAAAAAAACCCTAGATGTAAAGTTTCTTTTCAGGACTTAGTTTCATGTGTATAATGCATTTACAGAAAACATCGCCATTATTTGGGGGACCAGCACAAGCATGCCAGGGGCTCTGAACTGTAGGGATGATCCAGCTGCTAGTGAGTCACTGATTTCCATGCCTCTGCTCAACCTTTATGAAGCAGGAACTTGGGTTACAGAAGCCACCTTAATCTCAAAATTCTACAGTTATTTCAATAAATTATGTCCTTTGAAGAATTGTCTTAATAACAAAACTAATACAAAGGATGACTTCTGAGAAAGGTTATTTATTCACTGACTGTTACTGCCTCAGTCAGATGCTGTCGCAGGTGTCTTGGATACAAAAGAGAAGACCATTGGTCTGAAGTCAAGATTCTAGTGATGAAGGCCGGCAAGGTGAATGACGAAAACATGACCAGGTCAGCCAGCACGAGCTGAAGGGCTGCCTAGGTCTGCGCCCCTGAGGCGTGCAGGCCTACCGTTAATTCAACCTTATTGTGCTACCGTGAGGGAGTAAGGTTTCAGACCTAGATGCTATGGATGCATTAAGGTCTCCAACCAGGTGACTGTAGGGTGCTTATCTGTGGAGGCCTGATTTGTAAGGTGAGTCCTGAATAGAGACGAAGCTCTTGCCAGAGATTTAGGACACAAGAGGAACTCCAAGTGAGGGAGATTCTCCTTCCTCTTCCAGCTCTGAAGATAGAAGCTGTGTGACAAGGACTACAGTTCTCTTCTGGACCTCCAGACAAGAGCTGAATGGTACTACAGTCGTGTGGGTTTGAAAGAGGGTCCTGAGCCACAGGGCAGGATGCAGCATGCAGGGTTCAGAATGAACCCTGACTCTGGCTTCCTGAGACGCTGCACCCCATGTGCAGACTTCTGACAGACAGAACTCAAATCAACGGGGCGTGCTCAGTGCTACACGGTATTTGTTACATGGTATTAGGAAAGAAGCGAGGTTGCACAGAGTTCCACAGAGAACATGACAGCATGCTTTGGAGGCTGCTTTGCAGTAAAGGTCAGTGGTGATAATTCAACCTGCAATCCAAACGGAAGAATGAAGCACTCAAAAAATAGAAAGAAGGGACATTTTAGAAAGATGGAATTACAGATCTGAGGATACCTGAGATGTGCTCAAGAAAGCGGAAAGACGTGTGGCTGCAGCACTGCGAGGTCCAGAGCTGCACAGTAGCCAAGGAGATGGGTTTATGCAAGTGGGTAGAGGAGCTGTGTGGGCGGGGATCCAGCAAGGACTGGATGAGCTAGCCAGTGTGGGAAAATCAATTGCAGGAATAAGGCTAAGCGCAGGCTGACTGGGTAGAATTCATTGACTACAGGCGTCTGAAGAGAGGGCTGATAGAGGGTGGGAAGGGTCCTGCTATAATTGCCCAGAAAAAGGATGCGCGCACGCGCGCGTACACACACACACACGCACACACACATGCATGCACATATTCAGACATGGACACACATACACACACACTCACCACCACTACCAACAACACCAGCAACCATCTCTCTGTCTCCTGATGAATGTCTTAGAGAAACATCTCTTATTTGAGATGTGTCTATTATCCTCATTAGGTTTAACTACAAAATTGATCATGATCACATTGTAGCCTCTTATTAAAGTGTTAGTGGATTATGTGAGTGTCCAGAACACCCTAAAACTAACAAAGCTATACATACTGACAATTAATTTTTTTGTTTTTAACTATGTATGTGTTTGTGTCTGTGCAGATAAATATAGTGTAAATGCAGTGCCTGAGTTGGGCAGAAGGGGCTGCTGGATCCCTTGGAGCTAGAGTTACAGGTGCGATGAGTTGCCTGACATGGGTGCTAGGAACTGAAATCAAGTCCTCGCCAACAACAGCAAGTGCTCTTGACTGCTGAGCCATCTCTCCAGGCCCTCCACATATTAAGTCAGAAGGCACTGCCCTGTTCCCCTCGCTCTGTGCACTTCATTGTTGATATTTCTGAAAGGTGGTTACACGATAGGAATCCTGAGCTGTACACGTCTATAGTTTGTAAAGAGAACAAAACAACACAAATGCCTGATGCTCCTTGTACCAGGAGCCCCGTGGGGAAGATAGACGCCTTTTGGAGGAGCCATCTCCCCTGGAGTGTACCATGAGGCCGAATGTGTTGGCACAGCAGGGGACATCCTTTTGGCTTCAGGATGTCTTGTTATTATATACAGTGACACAGCATCCTACTGATGTTATTAGTTGTGGGAAGGGGAAGAGGGAGTCGGGGAGCTGGCATATGCAGTACTTGGATTTTTCTTTGAGTTAAATGCAGTAGATTCTAAGCTTTTTAAACAAGCTGCAGAATCTGTCATGGTCAGCAAAGTAAGGAACTGCTGCATGAATGAATACTCGGGCACATTCCATCCCCAGAGGTGATTTGCAACACTGTTGTTTTTTGTATGTTTAGAATGCGGAAAAAGTCTTTGAAGTTAAACAAATGCATCACATTTTTAAAAATGGTAACTAAGGTCAGGCATGAGGGCCATACCTTTAATTCCAGCACTCAGGAGGCAGAGGCGGCAGATTTCTGGGAGTTTAAGGCCAGTCTTCTCATCCTTTTTTTTTTTTTTTTTTTGGTTTTATAGGGTTTCTCTGTGTAGCCCCGGCTGTTCTGGAACTCATGCTGTACACCAGACTGGCCTCAAACTCAGAAATCCTCCTGCCTCTGCTTCCCAATTGCTGGGATTAAAGGCGTGCGCCACCACTGCCCGGCAAGGCCAGCCTTTTCTACATAGAGTACAACCAGGGCTTAAGGATAACTATAGCCTCATCCCATATGGAATATTTAATATTTTAAATATATTCATGTAAGCCCAAGGATTCACAGCAGGTTTATATGGATTGGTAATGACTTTTACATAACATGTAAAGAACGTTCTTTGGGTAGTCTTCTGTGTCCTACATCATTCTTATCCTATATAAAACAAGGATGCTAGGCCGGGCAGTGGTGGCGCACGCCTTTAATCCCAGCACTTGGGAGGCAGAGGCAGGCGGATTTCTGAGTTCGAGGCCAGCCTGGTCTACAGAGTGAGTTCCAGGACAGCCAGGGCTACACAGAGAAACCCTGTCTCGAAAAAACAAAACAAAACAAAAACCAAAGATGCTGGAAACTGCTAACAGCTATTCCTGGGGTTATGGGTTGACTATGAAACATTGCTCCATGTGTTTGAACTCTTAGTCCTGGGCTGGTGGTGCTGTTTCAGGTTTCTGAACCTACAGAAGGTAGACTATCACTGGGGGATGTTCTTCACTGAGGCTGAACCTGGAGGTTTACAGCTGGGCCCTGCTTCCTGTCCTGTCTGTACCTCTTAATCCCCGGATGTGAAGAGTCCCACCTGCTCAACCTGCTCTCCTGCCTCCCCTCCAGGCTGAAAGGCATCTCCTGTGACCCAAAGATAATTTTTCTCTCTTAAGTTGCTTCTGATATTTGGTTAAAGTGATGAGAAAAGTAACTTATATACTAGGTAACATACAACATCCTAAGATACACACATCTTTAAACTTCAAAGTCTTGTGGAGTATTGGGCAGTTTTGGATTACAGGGCCTACTGAATGCAAAAATGTCTGTTGGGTGTACAACTCTGTTTCAAGGGCTGTGTCTCATAGACTCACTGTGGTTTTAAGGGCTTAGTAGGAGAACCTTTCTTTTTGTCAGGTTCAGACATCCTTGGTCAAAGTCTCATTCTGAGGACAGAACCTCAACACAGAATCACAATCTAGTAGTAGCTACATTACTACATAATGCACAATGGATCAGTCATGCCTGGGAAGACCTAGAATAATATGAATCAGGACCACACACTCTCCCATGCAAAGTGGGAAGTGGCAAGTCGGTGAGGCTAGAGTAGTAGTGGGCCACGGAAGAATGCTTCAACTGTGGTATCCTAGAGTTGACAAAGGGTCTTAAAAAGTCAAATAACGTTGGATCGCTTCGGCAGGCAGAATGAAAACTGGATTTGAACAATCACAGCAATTGGAAGCAATGGGAACTCCTAGATGAGGTCCCATGTGGAAAGCTGGATCACTGCTGTGGGTATGAATGGACTGGGGGAAGCAAGTGGAGTTCTTATGTTCCAGCTTGACGGTTCATGCTCCAACCAAAGAAAAGTCACAACAAATGCATCTGAAAGCTCAGACCCATCAACCCCTAAGAGCTCTTTTTTTTCCCCAATCTACTTGATTTCATAAGAAAACAGTTTGCAATTGACAAATACTAAATAGTCCGGAGTGGGGACCAGAGTGTGGCCCGCTGTCTCCTGTTGTCTGCTCTTACATTTAACAAGTATTTTTTATCTTTTCATATTTTTTACTACATATATTTTAAGAAGACATAAAGTCATGTTTTAGACCTCAGGATTACCCTTCTGTGTAGTAGGTCATTAACAATTGGGGCAAAGCTTTTTAACAAAATAAGTTTTAGATACTTACTTCAAATTCTTTCACAAAGTAACGGATTTCACCTTGGGTAACTGGTCTGTGATCCAGCAGCCTTGAATGAATTTCTCCAAGATCTAGACAGATAAAGTGGAATCAAGGATTAATTCACACTCAGTGGTGCAATCCCTGGCCTGTTTTCCTCTTCCCCCTCTCTATGAACAGGCGAAGATAGGTTAAAATCCAGTTCAGACACTGGATCAGGAGGGAATCTCCTCCCTTTCCAGTGAGGGTTAATTGGTGGAACTACTTTTGAAAGCCATCTAACCACATCTGACAGAGCTGAAGACACACATTCCATGCTGAGATATATGATGTAGAAAAATAAACTCATACAAAGGAACATGATGTGTAAATGTTTGCTGAGGCATGTGTACCACCAAGAGAATAATTTAAAAAGGTGACATTCTAAATAGTCACAGAATTTAATATGGTGAGTTAAAATGCACAAACCAGACTGACACCTATTAACGTGGCTAAAATTTCACAATAGCTTCAGAAGGAATAAATCCATTTGCCTAAAGTGTAAAGGTATGCAAAATGATACTTCCTCTGGTACACGCCAAATTCAGATGGAGGGTGATATAGAGAGGGTGATGAAAGTTCAGTAGAGCGAGGTGCATGATGGGCCTTTTTAAGCACTGGGGATTGACCTTGGGGCTCTGCACATTCTAGGTCAGTTTCTCTAGTGGGCCTGTTAGAGATTTATCTGTGAAGGTGGGTAGAGAGTGTTGGTGTGAAGCATTTTTACTTTATACTAGATCTGAAAAAGCTATAGCTATGAAAGAATTCTGAATTTTAACCCATTGGGTGAATGGGTCTACTCATTCTTCTTAGCAACAATTAGTTTAAGATATAAACCTCAAAATAGAGAAATTAAATGCCCAAATGAAAACATATATGCCTTACCTTCATGTGCATATATATGTGTGTATATAATTTTTAAATGGATCAGATTCTAATTCTTTTTTAAAAGTTTTATTGCGATATATCATGTTAATATGCTAAGAAGAAAACAATATAAACAGAAGAACAATTTCTGTTTAAATTTCTCAGTAGGTTATCACCCACATCATTTCTGTAAGAAGCTATTAGGAGTTTTCTTTCATGAAGAAAGTTCTATTGGGAAATACAGTATGCAACAGAGTACGCAGAGTTCACTATTCTGATCTCGGATCTAGTGTACTAGGAGTCAGGGCTGCCTGAGTGAGACCAACTGTTTATAGGACGTTATGGACCTTGTACAGAAAATCTACTCTCAAGAGCACAATTGGCCAACAGGATACATACAGGTCAGCTCCAAAAGTCCATCTGAGGTCTTCTGTTCCAACTGAGCTGCAGTTGTCTAAACACAGCACGCTGCCTCGGGCATCCTGATGCAACTCCTCCAGTTGCCACGGACTGATCCCTATACCCCAGCTACTCATTTCACTAATGTCCGTTTTCTTCTACAACATCACAGCCCTCATTCTTCCCCGACACTGGCTTTCATTCTCACCACCTTCTTCCTACGTTTCTGAACAGCCTGCATGCTGTATTACTGAAGCGCCAGAGGGGTTTACTTCTATTGTATCATGTCCCACAAGGTCCCCAAATCATCTCTTCCCCAGTGAGTATCTCCTAGGGCAAGCTGTTTGTGATATTTACACAGCACCCATGAGTTGCCATCTCTTTCCACATGACTGAGAAGCAGTTAAGGTTTGTCGATTTGGAGACATCGGCTTCTGCAGCCTGATGATATAAAGGAGCCCACTTAAGACTCTGCAGATAATTCAGTTCTACACAGAAGTAGATTATCAGTCACTTTTAAAATCGAAACTGTGGGAAACTATGGGGGAAACATATCATGAAATACACATTACCACAAGAGTTATGTTACGTTGTAACAACTCCATTGTAATAATTCATGTAAGAGTCTAAATATTAAATACAAATTCTGCTAGCTTAACCATGTATGCATAAAATATAGATTTCTATAGATATCCAACTCTAGCCAGATTATATGCATTCTTTTACTGTTCGGTATACAAAACCAAAATGTTACTGAAATATATAATCCTTTGGTTGCTATATGTTCTTAACCTAATGTGAAAGATAGACAAATATCTCCTCACAAAGACACAGAGAAGCGCTTTAATGGAAGATCTACAGGACTACAGGGTGGGACCAAACAGAACTCCAATGCTCTCAGCACTTAAGAAAGGGAAGGCTGTGTGTGTGGGGGGGGTGGAGTAGGGGGTATGGGGGGGATGTCCTGAATGTGAAAGTGAGAACCAGTCTCAAAATAAAAAAACAGGAAAATCAGAAAAGGATGTGGGTAATGTAGCCTCTAGTGGTATGGTACTTGTCTAGCATATGGGAAGCTTTGGCTTGATCTCCAGTACTGGGGGAAGGGGGAGTAACAACGAAATAGTACTACTTCAAAATGTAAAACTTCTGCCTCAAAAGACACAATCAACAGAATGATAGACAACCAGGTAAATGGGGGGGGGGGGGAATGCCTGCACATTCTGCTCAAGGGTACTGAGGAGAGAAAATAATTTTATATATATATATATATATATATATATATCATAAATGGACATTAAATGACTACCTAAAAAATAGGTAGTCAGTAAGTATGTAAGAAAACACCAAACATTACAGGAAATGCAAATCAAAACAGGGACCTTCATCTCATACCCATTAGAACGACTAGTACCAAAGACAGAAAATAACAAGTGTTAGTGACGAAAATGGTATAGCAAATACAGAATATGCCAATTCTTCAAAAAGCTTAAAGAATAATCATATGACCCAGAAATACACTTTCGGAGATATATTCCCAAGAACTGAACACACAGCCTCAAAAAGATGTCTGTACATTTATAGTCACAACAGCATTATTTCCAAGAGTGGAGCTGTCCAAGTCCTCTGAGGCCTTGGACCAGTTAAATTCAGTGGTATGAGGAGTTACGGTTTAATACGCACAAAGTTTTACAAGATGAAAAACATTTGCAGACTGAGTGATGGTAGCCCAACAACAGCCATAAAACGACTAATCTTCAGAGATTGCACAGAGAAAAGAAAGTAGTATCGTGTGTCTTAACGCACACACAATACTTGACCCCAAATTAAACGTAAGAGACAATGTGAAACACAGTTTAAACAGTTACAGCCAGTTCAGCTGGGGCTGCCCACAGATCCGGTAAGATTAAAATGGAAGCCGATGGTAAGACACCACTCTCCAGGCACTGGAGGACTGACTGTAGGTCAAAGTTGGTGGGATAGGCGGGATTAGCAAGGAGTTAAGGGAAGCAGTGGAATATTGATGGCTTCTTCGTGGGAAACGGGGACTTCTGAAGTTTAGGAATGAAACCTAGCTGTTACTGTAATACTTTAGGTCGAAATCATCTAAGGCTCAAAGGACACAGGTCAGATCGGTACACTGCATGGTACTGAGCGCTGTGTTTCAGGACGTTTTCCCCAAGTGTCCTTTCTTCCTGGCATGACCCAGGCACAGAGGACAGAGAACCAGAGGGTGAAGGACCGAAGTCACCCTACTACGTGACTGTGTGTGGCTCAAACTCGTTCCTATTCTCCACTTATGCGCCCTTCGCCCATGGCATGTACGTGAGTCACGAGAGCTGGGACCTCTCTGAGGCAGGTCAGGCAGCTGAGGGCGGCTGGCGAGCCGGGGAGCACCGGGAGGGACCGTCCCCAGCACGCTCCCCCCACCCCGCACGGAGGACCACGCCCTCCACTCCGTACCCTTGATAATGAGGTGCGCCGCACCCGGAGTCCCCAGCGAGTCCCGCTTCTTGCCTCCGCCGCCCTGGGCGGCGTCGCACGCTACAGGGGTCTCGGTCCCTCCGCCACTCATCCCGACCAGTTCCGCCCACCCGCGGCGTCCACGGCGCAGGCGCGAACCTGGAGGCTCTTTAGGGAGACAGACGCTCTCTGGGTGTTACGTCATCACAGGGCGTCGGAGACGTAGGGTTCCGGAAAGGCGCTCGGAGCGTAGCCGATGCGGCCATGCTGGATTAGGGCAGATGGTCTTGAGCATGGCAGGTGCTTGAGAGTTTCATGTTTCTCCGTCATTCCATCCTACGCTTGCAGGAACTAACTCACTGTGGTTGGAGCAGGGGGCGACGTGCAGAAGAATAACATTTGTAATAGTATATATATATACTTTCTGCGTTGTTTCTGGCCACCACTATTTTATAAAGCATTTTGACATGGATTGTCACGTTAAGGTCATCATAGTAACGTGAGGAGACATCATAATTTTTTAACAAATGAAGAAACATGGTTAGAGGCTAGGTAACTCTTTTTTGTTTTGTTTAGTTTTTTGTTGTCGTTGCTTGGTTGTTTTTGTTGTTGTTGTTGTTTTGTTTTTTGAGATGGTCTCCCTAAAAGACTCATATGCATCCTGGGTTAGCCTGAACTGAAGATCCTCCTGCTTCAGTCTCCTGCTACCTGGAATTACAGCCCTATGCCCCGTGCTTTATTTTCACCAGGTTCATTTGTGATCATGCTTAGAAAAAAAAAAACTGCTGAGGATTTTCTATTTACAAAATTTCAACCATTGTTAAACTGTTACACTGACTAAAAATGTAACTGAAAAGAATTGACTGCTTGAATTGATGGAAAATGAAGAGACAAACACCCAGTTGCCACACACCCAAGTCCTGACATTTGATATATTCAGTAATGTTCATTTTCTCATCAAATTTTCATGCTTCACAAAGGGCAATGCACAACCTTCCAATGGCTTTTACCTCCTGTTCATGCAGGGGTTCTTTCTAAGGACTCAGCTGTGACCTCTCCCTCTGCTCCTCTCTTCTGAACAATGTGATCCTAAAGGGATGTCATCCTAAAGGGATTCTAAAGTCCAGTGCTGAAGGAGGAATGTAATGCGACATAAACGACAGGAAGGGGAATCATTACATACCTGTGTACACTAGTAGTTAAGGGGATCAGGAAAGACTCCCCAGAAAAGACAGGTGTTTGTCTCCGGTCTTGAAATGAGACATGGAAACGTGGAGAGAATAACTAGGAGAAGCAGGAATTTGGGTATTCCTAGCAGAAGAAATGATAAACCCGAAAAGAAGGACAAATACAAAATTTCATTTCCTAGCTTTTTAACCAATATGTAGGAATCATAGTTCTTAAAGGCATTTATTATCTTCCCTACTTTCAAGAAATTTTTATTCAATCATTTTTTCTGCACTGTAGATATAATTTCCATCAAGTCTGTGGACTGTGAAGACTCACTACAATATGCTGAAATTGAATGCCTTTCTTACATTAATGTGGCTGTTTAAAACAAAATGTTGAGTCTGGATTTCACCTCTGAAATTTGCCAACTTTGTGTTATAAGTGATAAAGAAGTTCTAGTTGCCATAACTTGACACTTTGGAAACAGACAGAATTGGGTTCAAATTCTTGCTGTACCACTTATTTGGGAATGTAGTGATAATTAAAGATAATATCTATAGCTTAGTAAGGTCATGTATGCCTTGCTATTCCAGCACATCAGCACATAGATTAGAAACCCCAGCTCATAAAACCCTGTCTCAAAAAAAAAAAAAACCTAACTAAATAATAACAAAAATAGTACAAAGCAATCACTCTAATCCTTGGCACATAATAACTAGACATCAAAAATATTTTATTTTAAAAGCCTCTTCTAAGGTCCAGCATGGTGGCACATACCTTTAATCCCAACACTTGGGAGGCAGAGGCAAGTAGATCTCTGTGAGTTCAAGGCCAGCCTGGTGTACAACTTGAGTCCAGGTAAGCTGGGGCTATTACCCAACAACACAACAAACAAACAAACAAACATCTCTTCTACAGTCTCATAGCTCAGATTGGATGCAGACTTGCTCTTGTTTGTATTTAAGAGTGTCCTTGAACTCCTGATTCTGCTGTTAGGGCATTGTATATTCAATTCTTCTTAACCCTTCAATACTTAATTGAATTGTATATTCAATTCTTAATTAACCCTTCTTTGTCACCACCACTAAAATATCCTCTATTTGTTCAGTCTGGTAAAATATATAAAACTTCATCACACACCTTTTAGTTCTTAAGCCTGTCATTAATCAAGAATCTTAGGAGGATCAGTTACAGTATCCCTGTGGAGAATTGAAATGGGCGCTAGTCGAGTATCTTGTAGGGAATGATGTGTTTGTACAGAGCTGGCACATTCCATCTTATAGTCTTTAAATCATCTCCAGGTTGCTTATAATGCCGTATCCAATATTAGTGCTCTGTCATTAGCTGTTACACTGATATGGGAAAGTCTTTGAGAACAACAGAAGCTTCCTTGGCTCTTCTGTGGGCTTTGAACTCATAAGATGCTCATGGTCACACAAAATTTTCACTGAGTCAGTCACCTCCAGGTTCTTTTCTCTCAAATTCAAAGAGTGAAATTCATGGACTAACAAAGGTGAGTTTCAGAGAGAAATTTTATTATAGGTTCAGAGGAGAGAGAAGGGGGAAGAAAAGAGAGGGAGGAGGGGAGGGGATTAGGCCAGGGCAGGGGGAGGAGAGAGGGAAATTGCAGAGCTCCTATATAACAAGAAGGTCCCAAGAAATAGGGTAACACTGAACTGATAGTCTGGGTTGTTGTTTGTTTGTTTTGATTTGTTTTTGTTTTGTTTTTTAAAGGATTTTTATAGTAGACATGGGGATGGGAGTGGGGTGGTCAGTCCAGGCCCGATTGACCTGTCCAGGTATCTCTACTTAGTTTCATCTGGGTCCTCAGGTACAGCTTCCAGTAAAGCGTCAGAGTCGACAAAGAACCAGGAACCTGGGCCTGCTCCCAGCATTCCTGCCTCCAGCAAAGACATTCTGAGAAGCACTGCTTTGGGATTCCTGCCCTATTTCACCAGTTTCTATGTCCTGTTCTCACCAACCGCTATTTCTGGAATAACAACAAGAATAAAAGGTCAGTCCTCAGTACAGATTGCAGTCATTGCAGGCTTAATTATATGATACCTGCCATCAACAATGTGACATTAAAAAAAAAACTCTCTATGACTGAATCTGAGGCTGCGGAATAGAAGGAGGGCTGACTTAGAAAATCCCATTTTCAAAGGAGGAGACCTAAGGTCTGAATATCAGTTCCTGCCTTCTCAGTAGAGACAAGCCACATGATAGACTCTGAGGGTTGGTGTTATGTTTTAAGTTTAAATTACTGTGCTTAATAGAGCTATAAAACGAAAAGGCCAGTAAGCCTCACTTGCCCAAGGACCGATAACTTCCTGGAATCCTTTGGGCGGTTATCCATGTAAGATAACAAACCACGTTTTTGCTTCTTCCAACAAGCTTAGTTACCCAAACTACACCTATGTATGCTTGATCACACATAGGTGGGAGTTGCATAGGCAGGAAGTCCATCAGGATATATATATATGTTTGCTCCTAACTGGACCAAGATAGAAGTACACCGCCCTGTGGGATTTGCTTTTATAAGCCTCTGACTAAGGTAATTCACTAACATTCTCTAGGAATCCCTGGTATGAACCGGCCCAGTGTCCATTGTCCTGGCCAGTATTATAATAAAACTAGTCTCAAATTTGGTTCAAATTTTTTGGTAGTGTTCTTAATTCCTGTATGTGGGATTATCAACACCTCCTGTAAGGAGATGGATTTTGAGGTAGGAGCAGGGAGGTCTTTCTTTTGTGCCATTTCTCTGCATTTCTTGTTAATCTTCTCTTTCTGTGATGCTTTCTTTGTTCCCTCTATGTATTCATTCACCAAGTTGTACAGTAAAGAATTTGGTCGGGGGCCTGGAGAGATGTCTTAGCAGTTAAGAGCACTGGCTACTTCTCTAGAGGATATGGTTTCAATTCCCCGCACCCACATGATGACTCACAGCTGTCTGTAACTCCAGTCCCAGGGGGCCTCACACCCTTTTCTTGTAGGGTTGAGTTCAACTACATGAGCGGTGATTTGGGCCCCAGTGCCTTTGTAAGTCACCCCGAAATCCCTAGACACTGGTGCTTGCAATCATACGCCCATGTGCCAAGAGGAAGATGCTTTCCTGAGGATGCCCTAGTTGCATGTTTGGGACTCTTCCAAGTCTCCTTATGTGTCTCTTCATTTGGCTGCTAATCCTGTGCAATTTTACACTAAAGTTCAATGTAAATATAGCATGTTCCTAGGCTACATGGTTATTTTAGTGAATGAGCAAATCCACGCGTGGCTAAGGAACCCTGGAGTTTGTGGCTCCAGTCTAAAACTGGAATGTGTACTACTGAGCTTTCCACCTCTGAAGTCTATGCTAACAGTGGATGGTCAGAGGCAGAAATGCATCACCCCTGAGCAAATGCTCACACAGCACTTGCTACCTGACAGGTATTGAGGTAAGCACCCTACAAATATGAATTCGTTTCATCCTTTGGTACTCCTTTGAAATAGGTTATCAGTTTCCTCACGCTACAAAAAGGTCAAATGGCTATGTTTCTTTTACGTGGCAGAAACAACTGCTTCGGCGATTGTCGGTGTATAAGTCATTTGCTGGTGAGGAGTGGGCGGATGGCAGGGAAGGGAGATATGGAAGAATGCAGAGAAAACACATTCACTTTAAAAGGCCATATAAATTCTTCATGTTTTTATTCAAAAACTCCCGAAAAATATGTATTGAAAACCCAGTATGTGCTCAATACAGTGTCAAGCGCTGAAGAGTGGCGACCGGGGCTGACCCACCTCTTCCTTCCCTCACAGCAGTCTACCAGTGGAGACAACACTCTGAGGAAGAACATCCCACTCTCCTGCGACTCTGAGGTCCTGACTCCCGTGACCTGTGAGCATTAGGCCAGGCTTTATTATGTCGGAGACTCGTACTGCTCTCTGGGATGCTCAAGGTCTGCATATGCCTCTGTACCTTCTGCTTTGCAGAAAATTTAAATTTGAGGACACAGTAGGGCAACTCACATCATGGCGGACAGGAGATAGGCAGCAAGCAAGGGAGGGAGTGGGGTGACGCATATCCTGTTTTTAAAGGTTGACCTCCCTCAGCCAGACCCTACTTGCTAAACTTCCCCTTCCCCCAAAGAGCAGCATCACCTGGGGACTAAGGGTTCAATACAGGAGTGTGGGGGTCACATGTCACATCCAAACCACCAAAAAAAGAACTCTATATTATTCCTCTAGGGAAATTTTATTATCTTTCATGTTTCTGGATTAATTGAGCTTATATATATATATTTTTTTTGAAAGTGTCAATATTACATTATATTTATTTGTATTTCTGTGTGCATGTACACACATAAGGGAAGAGATGAGAGGATCGTTGGTCTTGGGGATAAGAGCCTGTAAATTTGCATGTATTAACTTCTTGAAGTTTAGGAAACACATATGGTGTGCTCAGCATGGTGTGAAGGACCGTGCTGTGAATGAACGTCACTAAGCTTTTTGGTGGCAGCAATCCCATAGATCTCATACTGAACCTTCATGGTCCTGAATCACCATGGTTCGTCTGAGAGATGCTTCTGGTGATACACCAGCATCCAGAGGATGCCTGTGATTATTTGAGTGGCCCCAGGGGCTCATGTATTTGAATTTGTCCCCAGCTGGTGATGTCATTTGGGAAGGTTATGTAATCTTTAGGAGGTGCAGCCTTGTTGGAGAAAGCAATCACTGATTTGGGCTCTCTCTCTCTCTCTGTGTGTGTGTGTGTGTGTGTGTTTATAGCCCCACTCCATTTTCTGCTTCCTGCATGCAGATAAAATATAACCAGCCAGCTTCCTGGTCCTGCTTTCGTGCCATGCCTTTCCCCCCATGAAGACTTTATTTCTCTGAAACCATAAGCTAAAAGAAAATCTTAGTCATAGTATTTTATCACAGCAATAGAAAAATAATTAATAATGTCTAATTTATAGTTGGGACCTTGATAAAGGTATTGTGGTGGTCTGAATATACTTAGCCCATGGGAAATAGCACTATTAGGAGATGTGGCCTTACAAGAGGAGGTCTAGCCTTGTTAGAGAAGTGTCAGTTTAGAGGCAGGTCTTTGAGGTCTCATACTTAAGCTCAAGTCTTGCCAGTGTGATTAAGAGTCTCCTCTTGGCTGGCTGGAGAAGACAAACTCCTGGTTGCCCTCAGATCAAGATGTAGAACTACTGGCTTCTCCAGCACCATGTCTGCCCACACACTTCCATGCTTCGCATCTTGATAACGGACTAAACTTCTGAAACTGCAAGCCAGCCCCAATCAAATGTTTGTTTGGTTTTTTTTTTCTTTTTGAAAAGAGTTGCCTTGGTCACAGTGTCACTTCACAGCAATGAAACCCTAAGACAGGTATGTATTAAAGGAAAACTTTAGTCTATATGGCACTGCTATAATGTGGGTTTTGGAACATTGCTCAAATGCCTGTGGATCAGTAAGTACTTGGACCTCAGCTTGGTGCTATTAGGAGGTGGGTAGAGCCTTTAAATGGTGGGGCCTTAGGGAGGGTCACTAGGTCATTGGTGGTATGACCTTGAGGTAAGCCTTGGGATGCCAACTACCCCATCCACACCCCTCGGGCCATAAGGTGAGCAGCTACTTGTTCCCCCTTGATATGCTGCCTCACCCCAGGTGCTAAAGCACAGGAACTCCTATAGGTGTGAAGCACAGTAAAGTCTATCTTCTGAGTTAATGACCCTAGGGATTTTGTTATCTGTACTGGAAAGCTAACACACCTACTACCTAGGGTTCCAGGCATCCACGAGAAGTCTTAGAACGTATGCTTTGCAGATAAGGGATACCGCTATACTGAGTTGTTTAATCTAACAAATGGGGTTCAAAAGAGGAACTAGAGAGGCTACCCTGCAGGTCACATGACTCTTAGGCACTGTAAAAGGGCAGGAGAAGTGGGGCTGTGCACATAGCTTACATCACGGGACAGTCTAGCTCAGAGAATGCACTAAACGAGCTTTGGAATTTGCAATCTGGGGGTTGGAAGTTTCTCGACTTGGTCAATGCAAGCCTTGAGCCTTATTATTTAAAGCTACGCCTTGTCAAATTAGTTGTATGGCTACCATAGCTCAAACTTAATGTGGACAGACAGGCCTGCCAGGCACAAGATTTCTCAAGCAGATGATGTGAGGGAGAATACATTTTAGCCATGGCAAGACTGCAAGGACAGATGACACTCAGCAGGAATGGCAGGCCAAATCTGCAGGATCCATAATGCGACCGGCAAGCCCTAGGGACCTGGCCTTGTCCAAGTGGAAGTGACAGCTCGAAGGAGCTATCAAATGAACTCATTGAGCTGGAAAAGATTTAGGGCTTCTATTCTCTTACAAGGAAACAAAAATCTGAAAAATCAGAATATTCCCAAAGGAAGTATGGTCTCGGAAGTAGGGACACTTGCGACGTTAACAGCAAAAACCGGTCAACTTTAGAATCTCTTGACTTTCCATCGGCCTTCTTTGGGCCTCCCTCTGCTCGGTGAGAGATGAGTTTGGGTAAATTACAAAGCAGTAGGAATTAGTTTTATTCACTGGCAGTATTGGGAATAGAGGGAGAGCCTGCAGGAATCCGGGCTCTACAAGGAATTGCAAAAAGAAATTCTCCATCTCATCTGTGATGTTATGTGTAACCCTAGAGCTGGGTGTCACAGTGTCATCAATCCATGCAAGACACAGAACAGCAGTTGCAGAGCCCCTTGTGTGTCTAAAAGTCTACCCAGCAGGAGAGATGTATGATGGTAACTTTTCTCCCCGCTGCTTTTGCAATAAAATTCACCCAGAGCTCCAGGAAGTGTTAGGAATGTAATTCAGCTTCCATAAATCAAGACTAAAATTAAGATGGCCAGATCTGTAGCAGCCTGTTCAGGTGTACAGAGAATTTGAAATTTAGTGCCCTGGTAATGGGTAGCAGCAGATTATCTAATTATGGAGAGAAAGAAGAAATACTGCTCTCTGGGGTAAAAAAGCTAAATGTTCTAATCCATTAACTCACCCACATCTCTGCCAAAGCTAGATTAATATTAAAGTTCTCCTAACATTTGTCTTTTTTTTCTTTCTTTTTTAGAAAAGTCAAATGTTAGAAAAAAAATATAACTGAAAAGGCTACAGTTCACAGTGATTCTAATGTGACTACTTGTCAAACAGTTGTGTGTTTTATCTTTTGGAGTGATGTAAGTGTAGACGATTACAGGGCAGTCCTATACTTTCCTAATACTAGATCTGTTTAAAATGTCACCATCATATCTTGAAGCTATTCTGGACAGACTTCGAGGAAGGATCTCATAAATTAGATACACTTGTAAGGGCAGTGAACACCACACTCACTCTGCCGCCACCTTCTGACCTTGGTCCTTGTAGAAAACCTCCAGGGCCTGTTTCTGACCCCAACTACAGGCATAAAAGAGGTGTAATCAGGGAGTAAAAAGTAAAAATTCCCATATAAAGCAGTCTCGCTTCATGTAATATTTCCCTTTCTACTGTTCCAGTTACCCACTATCAAGTGTACTCCAAAATATAAGTCAAAATCCAAATAGACAATTCACTCGTTACATTGTGAATAATTTGGAGCAGCAGGGTGAACTTCTGCCCTACCTATGGCCCCCTGACCCCAATTCCCTTTGTTCAGTGTATCCACAGTGTATATTCTACCCACCCACTAGTCACTTAGTAACTATGCTGGTTGCCGGATTAACTGTTGTGTCAGAAACACATTGTTTTAATTGTTCAACGTTATTCTATCATTTATTGGCTTTTACCTTATCTAGTTTATAATTCTCATCAAACACATGGATATATAGGAAAAAGCATAGCAGATGCAGAGTTTGGAACGATCTGCAGCTTCAGTCATCAGGTGGGCCTTCTTAGCATTTATCTGCCAGCAGATAGAGGGTGGGAGGCAGTTGTCTGTCAAAACCTTACTGAAATAATCCCTTAAGTGGATAAGGTCCACTTAAGAGGATCCAGAGGGAGGCCCAAAGAAGGCCGATGGAAAGTCAAGAGATTCTAAAGTTGACCGGTTTTTGCTGTTAACGTCGCAAGTGTCCCTACTTCCGAGACCATACTTCCTTTCGGAATATTCTGATTTTTCAGAATTTTTTAGGAGGGAAGTCAGCTCATAATAAATGATGTCATGTAATTATGTCTATGAACAAATGGCCTTTTTGGGGATCGCTTCCTTATTTTAAGCTAGTATTTGTTCTTTTTTTTTTTTTTTTGGTTTTTTCGAGACAGGGTTTCTCTGTGTAGCCCTGGCTGTCCTGGAACTCACTCTGTAGACCAGGCTGGCCTCGAACTCAGAAATCCACCTGCCTCTGCCTCCCAAGTGCTGGGATTAAAGGCGTGCGCCACCACCGCCCGAGTATTTGTTCTAATGACTGAATAAAAGTCATGGAGCCTTGACCAAAGCACAATGCTTTTCCTCGAAGTGTGCGTGTGGAATGGCGGCGTGAAGTTCATCAGGGTAGGAGAAACACTGAACAATCTGGCGGGCGGGATGTCACCAACCTGGAAAGGTCATACAATTCTCATTTATTACATTTCCATCTGAGGTGTTGTTTAGCGTGTGGCAGACTGCCCTCCTTGCTTTTAAGTCAGTATGAGTTAACATGAAGTTCCAAGGAGAGGGCCCAGAAAACAGTAGGCAGTTCTATTTAATACTCAGTATTTATTTCCAGAGAATGGTAGGGTCAGGAAGACTCCAAAAGAACATTTTGTGTGCCCTGCCTCAGGGGCCTGGCCACAGGTTGTTATAGTCTCTGAAGTCCAGAGTGTGTTGTATGTTGTGCCCGGATCTTGAAGTCTATCCATGGCAAGTGCTAAATACACCTGCAGCAATCACTCAGAGGTCAGTGAGACAGATTTGGGGGCATCAGAGTCAGAAATGGTGGGAAAGAGGCATCCATTTTTCAAAAACAGCACACATCTGAGTGGTCACAGTTTTCAAGCATCTCACAGACGCCTCAGAAGCAAACAAAGTAAGCACAACGGATGTCTCGTTCAATATCTTGAAGGAATCTAGGGCTAGACCATAAAGGTGGTGATGTGAATTCGTTTTTTCCCCATAATTAGATGGTGTTTTGCTGCCTTTTGTCTTAAGCCAGAGGATTCACTCGCTGAGCCAGCTGGCATCTCACGAATGGCAGGTGGGGAGGACCAGCATGTCGTTTTTATGATTACCATCGAAAATGAAACAAGACCAGCGACCTCTGAGAGGAATCTCATCAGGTACATCAACTTAGCCAGTGTCCTCGCTAACCCAGGGTGAGTGTCTCATCACTAACCCAGAGGGAGAGCTCCTCTCATTCTGACTTAATGCAGTAATGTTTAGGAGTGAGGCTTTTTGCTCTGCTTAAAAATCGTGAGCTTAATGATAAAAAGAAGACTCATCCCAAGTGCTGAATATTTCCAAATCTCTTGCTCTCTCCCTGGAACTTTGAATCATACCACCTAGGATACCTTCCCTTCTCTGCCTCCCTCTCCCAGTGCTGGGACTGAACACAGGACCCAGAGTCTGCTAGACAAGCACTCTATCACTGAGTTACATCTGGCCCTGCACTCTTTTTTCTTTTCTTTTCTTTTTTTTTCTTTTCTTTTCTGAGACAGGGTTTCTCTGTGTAGTGCTGGCTATCCTGGAACTCACTCTGCAGACCAGGCTGGCCTCGAACTCAGAAATCCTCCTGCCTCCGCCTCCGAAGTGCTGGGATTAAAGACATGCACCACCACTGCCCCCAAGCTTCCCTGTGTAGTCCAGGCTGGCCTTGAAGTGGTCTGCTTTCACTCAGACATATTATGCTGGGTTACAAACACATACCTGAGCCCTCCTCTCTTATTTGGAAAGATGATCTCTTTAAGTCTCAATAACCTGTTAGTATTAAACCGGCGAGAGTTATAGTAAGACTAGAGCTGTGGTTAACAGTGTCCCTGCTCTTGGCACTGCAAGGACAGACTCTTAGTGATCGATGGCTTTTGGTTGAGATGAGAAGGTGAAGTCACTACATCTTTCAATATGCCCAGCAAGAGAAAGGCGGCATCAGCTTAAGAGGAATGCACTGGATTCCCTGGTGGTGGTGGTGGGGTGGGGGTGGGGGTGGGGAAGGGATGGGACCTCAGTGAATCATTTCTCCTCAGTAAATACTGACTACAGGAAAGATAACAAACAAAAGTTGATTTTAAAACCACATTTACTAGCTCACATAAATATTTCGAGAACAAATATATCTATCTTCCCTTTCTGATTCCTCAACATAATTTGTCATAGGTTTTAGTAAATAAACTACAATAAATATCTAAGAGAAAAATGAATTTTAAAAACAGGAAAAAGTAAACAGCCAGATGTGACACCAACAGCGACGTTTTTTTAAAAGTTGAGCCACTGATTTGCAACTGTTACCAAAATCAACTTTGTTCATAAAAAACAAGATTTGTAATTTGATCGTGATTTGTTTGGATAACAGCTGAACTTTTACATTAAAAATTTACAAAGCCTTAACTAAGGGACAAATAAAACATTCAGACTTCAGATTACACTTTAAAAAATTCTACCAACATTAACAAAGAAACAATGACGTCATATTAATTTACATTAGTACCATGGTCCAAAATACATTACACTTCTATTCTGGCTGCTGCACAGTAGGGGCTTCTAGTGGGAGTTAGCATACAGTCTGTTCTTGATGAAGACAACACTAGACAGATGTTGCCTGATGTCTGGGTAATGTTGAATGTGACAAAACCAGCGAGACACATTAAGATATTTCTCCTTTTCTTGAACTGTCAGGTCAACCTAAGTAGAGATGAAAAACACAACATATAATATTCACTGTACACGAGCAGAGCTGTCGGCACTAGGAGGTGACTGACAGAAACTGAAAAGCACCCACCCTCCGAGTCTTTAAAGCCAACATAAGCTGCAGACAGCTGTGATAGCAATATATCTGCTTAATATTTTAATGTGCAGTTCAGAACCAGATGTGCTTTCTAAGAAAATATCAAGCTTTCCATAAATATGAAAATTGACATTAATACAGAATTTAAAGGCCCAAAGGGGTTTCCACTTTACTGAAAAAAAGAAATGGAGAGATAAGAGTTTTCAAAAGACTAGGATATGGTTCTTCTTCTGGTTTCTTGGTAAACCTCCAAAATGAAGAGTTTCTGACATCTAACATACTTAACAGGGGAACATTATGTTAATAAAAAGAAAAAAAAAAAAATATATATATATATATATATAGAGAGAGAGAGACAAAGAGAGAAAGTAGCAGACAATTGCTGCTTTCTTTCTTAAATTCAGAGGGAGACACCACCCTCAAATACAGTGATATGCTTAGGTTTAAGTGCTTATAGTTTAATAGAAGAAAAGGCTCTATTTACTGACACATGGTTGGAAGAATGGCTGATTAAATACACAGTACACCTCACTCTGTGGAAAGTAAAAACCTATGCTTTTCTCTGAAACAAACGCAGAGCCACTTACGCCCCTGAGATCAGATTCCAAAATAGGTGTCGACTTATTTTTCTCTAGGCAAACTTTAGGATTTAGGATTAATTGTTCAGTACAGAGGAAGCAATGCAAGGAATTATGGTTTAGATCCTCCACCAGTGGGTAATTCAACATTTATTGAAAGGACACTATGAGTCTCTATAACACAAAGAGAATAAAAACAAAACCAGCTTGGGCCTCCCAAGCCCACACCCAGAGGTCCGCATGCCTGCAGGTGCTTTAGCAGGGTGATATCCAGAGGGGTAGGTGTGCCCGCAGGCAATACCTGCCAGGTCACAGGACCAAGCAAGGGAAGGTCAAACCAGTGTGCAACAACTTCTAGAACACAAACACAAGTAACAAATGAGCAAACATTGTGTCTGTCAACTTATTTGAATTAAGTTGCCCAGTCTCATTTCTCTGTTACATATGCACGTGAGCTTCACCCGCCAGAGTCCAGCACCCGGGCTGCTGTAACAATGATAAAAAACACACTGACCTTGTTTCCAGAGGAATAGGTCTGTGACTAGTTGTCAGAAAGACCTATCACTTGTCTGTATTAACAGAACAAATTCATCACATGGATATCATAATCTCTAAGTATCACTCAAGAAGACAGAGTGAGAAAGTCTTTTTTAGTGTAAAGACAATCTTTTAAAAAGAGGTATTTCTTTCTCTTTTTTTATTTTTGTTTTACGTATACGAATACACTGTCCCTCTCTTTAGACACACCAGAAGAGGGCATTGGATCCCATAACAGATGGTTGTGAGCCACCATGTGGTTGCTGAGAATTGAACTCAGGACCTCTGGAAGAGCAGTCAATGTTCTTAACCACTGAGCCATCTCTCCAATCCACAAATTTTTATTATAAGAGAATTTAGGTTTCACACATTACTGATTTTTAGGTTTGAAATAAAAGCATCTGATACATTTACACAGAAAAGATGAAGTAATCATTTGTGGGACTTAGTCTGCACTCAGAAAAACTCTGTAAATGAATTTATATATATTATATATATAATATATATATTATAAAATATATATAATATATAATATATATAATATATATTTTACTCTACCAATATATTACAAATATCACCAAAGACTTCAAGAGAAGACCAGGTTTTTGTTTGTTCTTTTTGCAGTTGTTTGGTTGGTGTAAGGACTGAATATGGGGCTTGACATGGCAGGCCAGTGTTTTCCACTGACTTGCCTCTAAGCCCCCTAAATGCAAGGTTTTATAAAAGTTTAGGGACAGCTCAGTGGCAGAATGCACCCCTGTCTAGCTGGCCTAGGTTTCCTTCCCAGAACCAACTGTAAAATGAAAGAACAAACCATGACCTTCTTAGAATTTTAGAACTATTTCATTACAATACTTGACAACTTAGCAATTTCCCTGGAGCTATTTTTCCAGGATGAACTAAAATACAGAGTACCATATTTCCAAACACTAAGGTAGGAATAATATTTGTCTTCAGCCTGCACACTGAGATTTTTGAACCAGGTGAAAAGGAGTATATATATTTAATATTGTGAAACATTTGCTAACATACAGAACTAGTATTTGTTGCTACCAAGCTGATTATTTAAAAGAATAACAACTGAGGACATAAACCAAAATAAACATCCTCCAACCTACAAACATCACACTTGTAATCTCTAAGGACTACAGTCCAACCTAAGGATAAAATAAATTTTATCCTCATAGCTTCTAAATCTCCTAATATTTTCCAAATTAATCCAACAATATTTGGATCGTGGTCTGCTGCACAGTATTCTCAGTTGTCTTAAGCTAATGCCCGTTGATAGGCTAGGCCTCTGAGTCTGAGAAAATGATGACTGAACTTGGCACATTACCTCTGTTTTTTATTTTTTTGGTAAACATTTTGCACATAAAGTTACTGTCAACAAACTAAGCAAGAGATACTTCTCTTTACCAAACTACATTTAGAAATGGTTCTGATGTGATGATCCTCGGGCTATTTCATTTATAACGCTGGCTGTCCAACATCCCCACCTAGTTACTTTATTTTACTTTTTTTCCCAAGAAGGAAGACAACGCAAACACTGCTTCCTGTTTCTCATGGTCTAGACCCGTGTCTGTCTGGTGGTGCCGGCTCGTTCTCCTACTTAACTCGCTTTTGTTTATGTTGGAACTCAGTACTTACTGCAAACCTCAAAGCCAAAAAGATAACATTCTGACTTGCTTATTTTCCAGTAAGACGTGTGGGAAACACTCCAGCCCACTCCCTGCAGTCTGGCACTAGGCTGTCTCAGGACAGTCGGGATGGTCAGGGCTCCTGGGGCTGCTGCATAGCTGTCTCTTTCCCTTCTCCTTTTCAAAGACTCCATGTTCTGTCAGTGCTCCGGGCTCAGCACACATGCATTTTAGTTCACAATAATCTTATGGGCCAGGCACAGCATTAAAAAGGATTCTAACACTCTCAAGGCAGAGTCCCCATGGACTCACTGGGAAAGCAATCTTCGTTCTCCAGTGTTGGAATCAACACAAACAGTAATGAGCACATAGACCTGACCTCAGAACTTCAGCCATTGCTGGAACGCTGGGCTTCCAAGAGGAACCATCTAAGGGTGATTTCATGACCCAAATTTAAAAAAAAAAATAGTGGGTATGCACAGGAGGCTCTTGATAATTTTAAATGTATAATAGGGAGTGCTGTGCTAAGCTAATCAATCAGGCCACTCCAATGTTACATGTATTTGGTGTTATGGAAACCTGACTGCACCCTTTGGAGGAAAAAAAAAAGCCTCATTTGTCCTGTAACTCAGTATCTATCTCATTCTGGCTAGCCTTGAACTCCACAGTCTGCAGGAGGCTGGTGCTACCCAGTACCAGGAAGGCGCTGGAGTAAGTGCATGTTAGGCTGTAGTGGAGAGGGAAGGACAAGGGAGGTCTGTGCGTGCGCAGTGCAGACGCGAACCCTTCCAGTCGGTATCTCTGCTCTGTGGTTGCCTCAGGCCCACTGCAGAGGGCAGAATCCAATGGTACTGCTTCTTACTCTGCTTATGGTTTACAAAGGGCTTCTCTACACACTAAGACACTTAAGAAAGTTCTGCCTCGGTCCATCAGTCTATACATGTATATATGTATCCTATGCCTTGAACAGCACACAAAAACGTTCAAAAATTTGCTATTAAGGAAGCCTGACTGTATAAGATACGCTGGGAATTATGACAGACAGAAAAGAAGTTTCTACATCCATGACTTAAGCAGTTTGTGACAGAGATTTTCAAATAATAGCAATTACAGTATAAGCAAAACAGATTCAAGCTGAAGGAAGTCCTTCCCAAGGGGCAGAGAGCAGCAGAAGGGGGCATCTCAGCATGCTTCAGGAGTCTGAGACAGACCTAAGCAAGGAGGCAGAGCTGGAGCAGAGACAGATGCCCGAAGAAATACAACAATCTGCGAGGAAGGATGTGGTGAGGACGAGGATGCCTCAGAGAAGAGCTGTACAAAGACACGGGGAGGAAAAGCACAGTAGCCAGCAGGCTTCAGGGTGCTACAGCTCAGGCAAAGCATCAGGGACACGCCCAGCAAGGGTAGGAGGAGCCAGAGGAACACACTTCCAGGCTAGCAAACCGCACTGGTGCAGGATTCAGGAACTACTGAATTACAGAGAAGGTAAAAACTTGACCTTAAGAAAGACTGGCCTAGGGGATGGAGAGATGGATCAGTGGGTAAGAGTACCAACTGCTCTTCCAAAGGTCCTGAGTTCAAATCTCAGCAACCACATGGTGGCTCACAACCATCCCTAAAGAGATCTGATGCCCTCTTCTGGTGCGTCTGAAGACAGCTACAGTGTACTTAACACCTAATAATTAAATCAAAAAGAAAGAAAGAAAGAAAGACAGAAAGACAGACAGCCAGACAGACTGGCCTAGTGCCCACCAGGCTCATCTCAGACAGTCCATGTCATTTGTGTCTTCTTTATATGGACTAGAGACAATTAAAACTAACTAACGCTCAGGCAAAAGTCACTCAGAAAATCACTCAGGATTCCAGGAAAAAACCTTGGCCCTGACTGGGTACAAGGAATGGAGAGTATAGAAAAATGTTATGAGGTCTTCTGTCACAATGGAAGGAGGAGATGGTGGTGTGAATTGAGAGATTCTTCAAGGCAAAGAAAAAGGTCTAAGAAGGCATGACACACTGACTGGGCTTGGGACCTGAGCCTCCCACTTAGATATAAGATATGACTGACTTCACTGGGGCTCAGCTAACAGTGCCCACCTCAGGAATAATGCAAGAAGTAATGAGCTGACACTTGTACAGAATTAAGAACACCGGGAAGAAAACAGCGAGTGTCTAATTGTAAATAAAACGAGGACACGTGATTGAAAATGTAAAGATTAGCCAAGTACTTAAGAGGCTAAATATGAAGGAATGATAGAAAGAAAACGAAGTTTGGGAGACGACCCAGAAAGGACTAGCATGGAAGGGAGATGAGGTAAGATAGAAATTTCCCTTCTTGCAGAGGGATTTTAATCCAGCAACATGGCTGCTCTGGCAAGGGATCACGACCTAAGACCTTCTGCGTCTATGATCCAGCTGAAATGGCATGCTTTTAATCCCTCTGGTTGAAATACAAGCATGCCTTTAGTACACCCTATCTCAAACAATGGGTTGTAGAAGAAAGCAGCCATGTTTGAAAATGACCTCTAACTGAGATGCAGACAAAGTGATGAATCAGAGAAAGATTTGACAGAATGAGTCAGAGGTAGGATATGGCAACTCTCTGGAGATCAGCACAGGAGAGGCTACCTAAGAGAAGAGCAGAGGAAGAGAGGTACTTCAGAGGCTGTAAAGAAAGGGAGGAGGGAGACAGGGAGACGCATGTACACTCCCACTCACAGAGAACGGGGGGGGGGGGGGGAAAGGGTAGAGAGAGGTAGAAGAGAAGTAGAGGGAGGGAGGGAGGGAGGGAGAGAGAGAAGAAGAGAGGGAGGGAGGGAGGGAGGGAGGGAGGGAGGGAGGGGGAAGGAGGGAGAGAGTTTTCCCAGGGCAGTTTTACAGACAGGCTGCAGGTGAGCCAGAATGAGCCAGAGAATGAGAAGGGGACAGAACACATAGCTATACTTAGTTTAAGGCCAATCAGAGCAACTCAGTCAGAAGCCAAGAGAAGCTAATTTGAATCAGTCTGCCAGAGTTCAGAAAGCTAGAAAGGGTGAGATGATTTAGCAGTTAAGTCTCAGCAGCTGAAACACTCTATCTAGGCCCAGGTGGAGGCTGGAAGCTGAAGCCTTTGCGGTCCAGGCTTGCAGAAGATTAGATTGTATGGAGGCTAGAAGCTTCCAGGCCTAGGTGTGGGGAGATAAAATGCCATGTGTATCTTGGGTGTAGCTCTCATGACTTCATCTGAGGAAATGAAAGCAACATTCACATTTATTACATTTACACCTCTAAAGCCAGAAACGGGAGAAGAGGTTAAGGACTTATAAACAGGTGGGCTGGAGAGGAAAGAATTCAACTAATGAAGAGGAAGACTGTGAAGGAGAAAGGCTCTATGGCAAAGTCAGCACGATAAAGATCTAGAGAGGAAGGAGAGTCGACTAGCTAGCTTGCTGCAATCAGAGGGAAAACTTTCTCCGGCTAGCAATCTACACTTATACAATTTCTAAAACAGCTCTCTGTACACAAAACTGAAGGCATTTAACATGGCGGTAACACAACAGAGAAGCTGAAGGGAGGTGACTGAAGTCAAGCAGAGCAGGGTGATACTCGATGGCAAGAAAGTTTAAGGAAACGAGAGCCACCAAATTAGGTTATGATTAGCAATCAGGATACTTGACTCAGGAGCTTGGGCAGGAAGGTGCACGGAAGATGGGGTACTGGGGGTGGAGGGGATGATGGCAGCCAGAGGCAGTAGCTGGAGGGGAAGAACAGAAGCAAAATCGAAAACGTAGCAGTTGAGAGTAGACGAGAGAGAACAACTCTGCAAGCAGACTGCGGCAAGTGTTGCCTACAGTGCCTTGATTTAAAATAACTTTCATTTTTTGATATGTTGAAATATAAGTATGATTAAAATTCACAACATTAAAAAAGTGATTCTGAATATTATAGGAAAAAAGGCCTTCTAGTGCCCAAATACTCACTATAAAGCGGTGGAGCCCATAGTACAGCAGGATGTCCGCCAGGGTGATGCTGTGTCCTGCAAGGTAGACTTTATCTTCAAGATAGGAATTAAGATCCTGGAGGGAAAATGCTTTGATTTAGAAACAGTGACAATGAAGCTGTTGTACCTTAAAACATCTAGAAGGCACCCAAAAGAAAAGTACTGAGAATTTCATAAACCTAATCTTTAAGTTGGGTGTGGTGGCTCACAAAAGTAATCCCAGAACTTGGGAAGAGGATGAGGCAGGAGGACTGGGGAGAGAAGTGTGAGGAGACCCTTTTGGAAACAAACAAAAAAATTGATAATAACAAATATTCATTCAAAAATCACAAATTAGATGTCTCCAAGAGGAACAACATTCTGAGCGGCATCTCCAGCCACGTCAGAGTGCAGTGTTTCTGTTCTTCCTCTGTATAAACCATGCTCACTCTGGCTGGGGAAAGGGCTCAGTAGGGAAGTGCCTGCACACAGGCACGACGGACGACCTGAGGGGAGATCCCAGCATCCACACAAAAGCTGGGCACAGTGGTTATGCTTGCAACCCGGTGCTGAGGAGGCAGACACAGCTGCATGCCCAGAGCCCACTGGCCAAGCTCTCTGGCTCTCAGAGTGCTGCGCTCTGGGTTTAGTAGAGAACCAGGCTCAACCAAACAAGGTGGAGAGAGTAGAGACCCCTGAGGTTGGCCCCTGACCTCCACCTGCATGTGCACACACATGCACACAAACTATGCAAAATAATGCTTTTGTTAATGTTTTTCCCAACATAAAAGATTTCGAATTACTTATTGGTTTTTGGTATGTACATATACCCTATATGCATGTTTATGTTTATATATATATAGTGTATATGTACAAATATGTATATATTTTAAACACTGGGGAATGAGGAAGAAGGCCACCAAACAAAGATCCTGTGGGAAGGCCTCCTGCTTCCTGTCTCCTGCAGCACAGCCGACAGACACAGTGAAGATACCTTCAGCAGAGTCGGGGTGTCTTCTTTACTGGAGTGCCCATCTACTCGAGTGACCCTGAACTCTAGCCACTGCTGAACTATTGCCTTCTCTTCTGCAGTGCTCCCCAGCAAGTGCTCCTTATTGGCTTGTTTGACTAGGTGGGTCGCGATGGTACTCAATCCCATTAGACTTGGACCATTGTTTGTTTGTAGAACTGGAATCTTAAAAAGAAAAAGAAATTCTTCAGGAAATAATTAAAAAGAGAGAGAGCGAGAGCGAGAGAGAGAGACCGAGACCATCATGATTGTAAACTGGAAGTAAGCACTAAAATCCTCAACTTTTGGAAATCCTCTTATGATACTAAATTATATATAACGGAAGCTAGGACAACAGTAGTCATGGGGTCTATAACTTAACAGCATGCTGGGTGATGGAACTGGCAGTAACACTACAAAAACTGGTCAAACATTATAAAGCAATTCAGAACTGTTGAGTATTCAATGAGGAAAACCAGAAACCACAATACTTTGTTATGGGGATAGAATCCACATCCCTTGCCCTACAAATGTTTACTTCTTAAGTCTGCAGAGGAGACTTAAGGTTTGAGAAAACTATTTGTAGCAGTGGCCCAGCACCTGGCTTGTCTCTTATAGCAACAGTTTTTTTGTTTTGTTTTGTTTTCTGAGACAGGGTTTCTCTGTGTAGCCCTGGCTGTCCTGGAACTCACTGTCTAGACCAGACTGGCCTTGAACTCAGAAATCCACCTGCTTCTGCCTCCCAAGTGCTGGGATTAAAGGCGTGTGCCACCACTGCCTGGTAGGGTTCCTCTTCTTAATGTTTGGCCCCTAACTTCTGGCAGGGAAAGCTCTGGAGCGTTTGCTGGTGAAGCTTGGTGGGCAGAAGTGAGCCATTACTGATGGATGCCGGACAGGTACAGCCCTTTGTGATCCACCATGTGATGAGCACTTCTGCCCCCACAGGTGGAACTGCTCCTGCTGCCACGCCTGCCTCGCTCGATGCACCAAAATCTCTGCTGAGCCGTGAGCCAAACGTCTTTCCTCCCTTAAGTTGCTTCTGTCAGATAGTTTGATGCAATGACAAAAATGACATTGCAATACTCTTTTTTTTTTGAGACAGGGTTTCTCTTTGTAGGCCTGGCTGTCCCGGAACTCACTCTGTAGACCAGGTTGGCCTTGAACTCAGAAATCCGCCTGCCTTTGCCCAGCAAGCAATACTCTTAACACATCTCTAAACCTACCACAACAAGGGAGTAGCCAAGCTGAGATGTACGAGCAACCAGATGTTTCCAGCTGGAAGTAATGTTTATCACCTCTTCATGCAGCCAGACTTACTCAGGTCACTCAAAATGGCAAGGACTGATCTACACAGTGAGTTCCAGGACAGTCAGAGGTAGTTAGTGAGACCCTGTCTCAAAAACCAAACCAAACCTAGCACCACAAACAAAAACCAAACCACTCGTGGGGAGTAAAGAGATGGATGGGAGGTTAAGAGCGCTAGCGGCTCTTCCAGAGGTCCTGGGTTCAATTCTCAGCACCCACATGGCAATTCTTAACCATTTATATAACTCTGAAATGTTATATACAGGTATATAACGTGTACAATTCTCAATGTATGTTTAATTACCAGAAACATTATTTTCACAATCCTGGAGTTCCAGTCTTCAAAGTAACCACTTTTGGTGAGGGTGGGGAGGTGTGTGTGGGGGGATGAGGGGGGTAGGTTCTCAGTCTGTAGCCCAGGCTGGCTTAGAACTCTTGGTGATCTACCTTTCTCAGCTTCCCAAGTCCAGATTGAGCCACTTCTAATGGGTGGATAAGTAATTTCCTTATGTATTGACACACCATATTCAATGGATCTTCCTCCTACAAAGTTGGATCCTTGGATTGTTCCTTGTAATCACTATTGGTAATCTCTCTGAGCACATCTTAACTGCTGCTGTACTGCTGTTAGTTTTCAACTAAAGAAACATGGCAATTTCATCTCTATTCTTTGTACTCACAAAAACAGAAACTTTCATTTGGGACTCACTGTGAAATGTTTTAACTACACAAGACACTAAAGCCCAACTCTGAACTTCAAAGTCCTCACATTTTGGTCTCAAACTGAACTTGGGTTTACTCTGCATTGCACTATTCTGTTTTGGGAGACTCACGGGACCCAAACCTTCATAATAATTCACCGGTCTTCCACATCTTTCAAAGTCTAATCCCTTGAACACCAGCTTCTCACTGAAGCTTAAATCCCACTTCCCCTGTGCCACTCCGAAATGTATTCCTCCTCCGGTGGTGCTTGTCCTATTGGTCCCTTAATTGCCCAATGCCTTGAAAGCAAGACTGTCTCTCATGTCTTGGCGATGTTTTCCTAAGCCAAAAGAGGGTGTGCAAAGGAAACAGGCTGAGGACAGAGCACATCACCTCTGGGAAGGCCGGCCATCATTTCCAGGTGTCACACTGAGTTAGTGTAAACCCCACAATACTGCTACGATTTAGACATTTAACCTGTATCAAAGTAAAAAATAAAATAATAATAAAAAAAAAACCATTAGGGCCCAAAAAGGAACAAGTCACCCCCAATGCATACTCAAAGTGGATTTCCCACTATCATTCTTCCTCCAATTTTTTCCACGGCGAATGATGCGTTACAAACGACTCATTTTCTACACACTAAGAAATCAGGATCCTTCTATCTCACCAGGCGTTCCACAGCCCTACACCCGGAAACTTCCTCAAGTCTCTGCACAATGCACATCCAAGGTGGTGTGTCGCCAGAATGAGCAGGGCCCTATTCCGAGTTCCCTCCGCCAGGCGGCTTCCAGGAATCGGTACTGTTCTCCTGGACAGCCGCCGGAGGGCGAACCCCCGGCCGCATACCCGCCCATTCTTCAGACGGCTCACAAGGTGGCCGCTGAATGAAAGGACCAGGCATGGCTTACGGCCGCCTACAGGGATCTGAACCCCACGGCTCTGCCCACGCCTCCACGAACTGGCTTTCTGCTCCCAGAGGGGATGGTGACATTTGCCTGGAGGTTCAGACCGAGACACGCGGCCCGCCCAGCACGCACGTGGGGAGTAGAGTCCACTCTTGTGTCCCGGCCGGGTCGCGTAGGCTCCGGGTCACCTCGCCGCCCGGCCGCTTTCCCACCGCTGCGCCTCACCTGCCGCTCTCCCTGAGCACTGTACTTATTTCCTGTCTTCAGTCCCAGACTCTTCTCCAGCAGCCTCAGCTCCGCGGCCGCCGCCATCTTCTGGCCCAGCTCCTCGGGGGGCGGAGCCTGACCTGCCACCACAGATGTCTCCCACGATTGGCTGGACGGACGGCAAGCGCGCCTGCGCAAAAGGGGCGGAGTCAGCGCAGGACAGGGGGCGGTTCTTAATAAAGGGCGGGGCCTACCCATGCTCTGAGCCGCTTGGATCACTCACAGTAGGCAAGGAAAAGCCGCTAGTGCAGTTTCACAGAGGAATGTATTTTAGAATAGAAGAAGAGTTTTAAAGATTGAATCATTGCAATGCTTATAAAATTATTGTAGAACAGAAGAAAAATTTAGATTGTTTTATAAATATAAATCATTGATTCCCAAAGCCGTCAAATAGTTTTCCAAATAAAATTATAGAACAATCTTAGTTTAAAATATGGAAAAGGACCAAGTTACCTTATGGATAAGGAACGGTGACCTAGCAAGGGACTTGAAATCTGTGGTGGTTTGAACGAAAAAGCGCTCCCATATGCTCATAGGGAGTGTCACAATTAGGAAGTGTGACCTTGTTGGAGTAGGTGTGCCCTTATTGGAGAAAATGTGTCAGTGAGGGTGGGCTTTGAGGTTTCAGATCTTCAAGTCAGGCCCAGTGGCACTCTTTCTTCCTGCTGCCTGTTAATCCAGACATAAACTCCTGGCTCCTTCAGCATCATGTCTGCCTGCCTGTGGCCATGAGTCTCCCTATAATGATAATGAACTAAACTTCTGAACCTGTAAGGCAGCCCTAACTAAATGGTTTTCTTTCTAAGAGTTAATAGTAGCTCATGGTGTCTCTTTACAGCAATAGAAACTCTAACTAAGACAAGTTCAATCCTTATGTGGTGGTTTGAATAAAAATGGCCCCCATAGGCAAATAAAACTGTGACCAAGAGAGAAGTTGGTACCAGGGACCAAGGCATTGCTGTGGCAGACTTGATTATGCTGTTTGTTGGGGGAATAGGGAAGACTTTGGGACATGGACTAGAAAAGTGGGTAGATGCTATGAGTGGAACTCAATGAGCGTTCCTAGTAGGAGCATGGAAAACAGTGCTGAGGGTGATTTGAACTGTGGGCCCCAGCTCAAGAAATTTCAGAGGGGAAGAATATTAGTGAGTGGCCATGAAACCATTCTTATGATATTTTAGCAAAGAATGTAGCTCCTTTGTGCCCTTGTCCAGACACACGCACACGCACACACACAAAAAATGTGCTGGAAGCTAATTTGAAGACTTTGGATTAATATTGTTGGCAGAGGAGATTTCGAGGTAGCCCAGGATTGACTATGTCCTGCAGTTGTGAGCGGCCATACTTACGCAGATCTATAATGAAAGGGACCAAGCAGCATAAGGAAAACAATACAAAAGATACTGTTTGAGGAGAAAGGGAGCACTGCTATGTTCGAGCCAAGTCTGATGCTCAAAGAGATACAAAGTTTAAAGAAAAGCCTGATGCTAAATGGAATAAAGGGAGCAGTGACTTCAGGGCAAGACCCTTGGGCAGCTAAGCTTCCAACTTGTGAAAGAAATTAAAGAAAAACTTAAACAGTGATGGAAACCATTAAAACAAAACAAAACAAACAAAAAACCAAAGCTGATGCACACATGTCTGAGTGAGGGGGACGAGTTCCAGCCTAGCAGGCTGCAGAACCTGGCAGCCTTCACTATGTGGCTCTGGCTTTAGAGTCAAGGATACAAGAAAGGGGCTGTGGATTCTTCCTCCTTGGTTAAGGAAAGCCACTGAGGCCAGGCATGTGTCAGGGATGTCCCTGCATGGAGGTCCAGAGAAGTCACTGTGTGAAGCTCTGACGGTGAAGTCTGAATTGTATAGACCGCAGGAGGCTGGAGATGTCAAAGCCCAGGGTCTGGCAAGGAAAGTTGCAGATAAAGTGTGGGAATGGCCCAAGAGAGAGAAATATGCTGCCATCAAGAAATCTGGAAGGAGTTAGAGATAAGAGCAGTGCTTTGACATTGGACATTGTGGTAGTTTGAATGAAAATTGCCATATAAGCTCATAGGGACTGGTACTGTTGGGAGGTATGGAGTAGGTGTGACATTGTTGGAAGAAGTGTGTCACTGGGGGTGGGTTTTGAGGTCTCAGATGCTCAAGCCAGGCCCAGTGTGACAGTTTCTCCCTGTTGCCTGTGGATCCAGATGTAGAACTCTCAGCTCCTCTCCAGCACCATGTCTGCCTGCATGACACCATGATAATAATGGACTAAACCTCTGATCTATGAGCCATCCCGTTAAATGTTATCCTTTATAAGAGTTGCTGTGGTCCTGATGTCTCTGCCCAGCAATGGAAACCCTAAGACAGATGTGAAGATGCAGAACGTGGTTCCCTGCCAGGTTTTAGTCTTCCTTTATCCCAGGATTTCCTCACTATGCTCCCTTTCCTTCTCTTTTGGAATGGTAAAGTACATTCTGTACCTTCGTATGTTGGAAGTATGCAATCTACCTATTGATTTTACAGGTGATTACAGTTTAGAGATTACCATGTGTCTCAGAAACTTTGAACTTTGGAATTATAAAGAGTGTTGAGACTATGGTAGAATGTGGCAACTTTTGAAATTGGACTAAATGCAGTTTGAGTTATAATATGGCTATAAACCTGTGGAGGCCAGGGAGTGGAAGGTAGTAGTTTGAATAAGAGTACGCCCTTGGACTCATAGATTTAATGCTTAGTCATCAGAGGGTGAACCAGTTTTCAAGGATTTAAAGGAATATAAGGTGTGACCTTGTCTTAGTTTGTGTTTCCACTGCAGTGAAGAAACACCATGACCACCGCTATTCTTATAAAGGACAACATTTAATTGGGACTGGCCTACAGTTTCAGAGGTAAAGTCCATTGTCATCACAGCAGGAACCTTGGCACTGTCCAGGCAGACATAGTGCTGGAGAAGGAGTGGAGATTCTTGATCCAAGGCCAACAAGGAGATACTGTCACTGGGCAGAGCTGGAGCACAAGAAGCCCTCATAGCACACCCCCACAGCAACACATTTCCTCCAACAAAGCCTTCTAGCAAGGGCACACTTTCTAATAGTGTTACTCCCTGTGGGTCAACCATTCAAATGCTTGAGTCTATGGAGGCTAAACCTATTCAAACCACTACAGGCTTTGCTGGAGGGAGTGTGTAACTGGGAGTAGGCTTTAAGGTTTTAAAAAGCTATGCCAAACTCACTCGGACTCTCTCTCTCTCTCTCTCTCTCTCTCTCTCTCTCTCTCTCTCTCTCTCTCTCTCTCACACACACACACACACACACACACACACACTTTGAATCAGGATGTAGTTCTCAGCTCCTGCTCCTGTGTCTAACATACTTTCTGCCATGACAATAATGGACTAAACTTCTGAAACTGTAAGCAAACCCCCAATTAAATGCTTTCTATCATGAGTTGCCTTGGGTGTGGTGTCTCTTCACAGCTGTGGAACCGTGAGCAACTAAGACACTCATATAATGGAAAAAGACAATGGCTTCACAAGTTGTTCTCTGACCTCCAGATATGTGCTGCCTTTGAGTGTACTTGAACAAACACACACATACACAACTTAAAAACTAAAAATATGCATAAAATCAAACAGGAACATTAGTAAAAATAATAAAATAACATATTTAAACACAAAATACATCACGACTAAGTAGATTTTAATCCAAGGGTTCAAGGGAATTCAGTACTATAAATCTAACATAATTCATCCCATGAATAGAAAAAGAAAATAGTTATTTCTATAGATGCAGAAATGTTATTCAATATTATTTTAAGACTCATTCATATTTTAAAAAAATCAGCTAAAAAAGCAAGCACAGGGGTTTAGATGGCTCTAAAGGGAAGGGCTGTTGTTTCCAAGGTTAATGCTCTGAGTTTGATTCCTGGAACTCACGTGGTGGAAGGAGAGAGATGACATCCTTAAGATGTCCTCTGGCCTTCTCACAGACAATGTGGCACACTTCCCCACCCCAGCTATAAACACACAACACAGAGAAAAAGAAAATAAATGCAAATTTAAAACCTTCAAAGTAAATATAGTCATTTATTTTTTATTTAATGGAAAAACATCATTGAAGTAGCCTTGTTAAAACAAGTCCTCTGGTCTCCTACTTTGTTACATTGCATTACAACCAATATAGGTAGCCACTAGAAGCATGTGTTTAAAACAAGAAGCCAAACTGTCTCCTTTAAGAAACTGTGCAGTTGCTGGGCAGTGGTGGCACACGCCTTTAATCCCAGCACTTGGGAGGCAGAGGCAGGAGGATTTCTGAGTTCGAGGCCGGCCTGGTCTACAGAGTGAGTTCCAGGCCAGCCAGGGCTACACAGAGAAACCCTGTCTCGAAAAACCAAAAAAAAAAAAAAAAAAAAAAAAGAAAGAAAGAAAAGAAACTGTGCAGTTTCACATTAGGAGAACTCAGCCAAGGAAGAAATTACAAATAAGAGAATTTATAAAAGTAGCAAACAGAATAATAGTAATAATTTGCAAACCAATGCTAAGAAGAGAAGACACAACTTAGATTAAATGTAGAGTCTCAAAAATCATGCTCCAGTTTCACCTGTGTTAACTGGTTATGTGACTAATGGTATAAAAGCATAATGTTTCATAATGCAGTTAAATAATGGGACAGTGATACCATATAGATGTCAGTCTTCATTAAGTTACATGGGTTTTGTCTTTGTTCTTGTGTGTGTACTCAGGAGCAAACTCAGGACCTTATTTATACAAGGCATGCACTCTCCCTTTGAGCTATATGCCAAGTCCTGAAATGGAAGTTTTAGATATAAACATTTACTTACATACTTACTTAATGTGTGTCAACAATCCTGCACCACAATATGGGTGTAGCGGTCAGAGGACAATTTAAAGAGTCTATTTTCTTTTTCTACCAAAAGGGGTCTGGTGATCAAACTCAGGTTATCATATTCCATGGTAAGTGCTGTTATCTCTCATCCTGAAATGGACTTAAAATTTTATTTTTATTTGTAAGTGTGAGTGTGCGCATTTATGTGCATGTGCACACATGCATGTTTGTGTGTGTGTATGTGTCTGAGAGGCCAAAAGTCTGAGATCCCCTTGGACTTGGAGTTATGGCAGTTGTAAGCTGCTTGACAAGGGTTCTGGGAGTTGAACTTGTGTCCTCTGAGAGAGCAATACTTAATCACTTAGTCATCTGTCCCACCACCTCAGCTGGACCTTTACAAAATGGTGTGCCCTAGCTTCATGCTGGTAAACTCCAAGTGTTTTAGAAACTCACCTGTAGACAAAAAAGTAAAAGCTCACAAGCAGGCAGAATCATGAGGGAGTTTGGCTATAACGTGGGGAAATTCCAAATCATGAAGCATCCAAGCACAATACTGAAGATGACGGTTATATTTGATTGTAAGAAAATAGAGGCTGGATTGGGGTGCGTGGCTCACTGGATGAAGTGCTTGTAGCAAAAGCTTGAAGACCAGTGTGAGGATCTCCAGAACCCACAGAAATCAACATTAATTCCAGCCCACCTACTTCCAGATGGGAGACAGAGAAAGAGAGTTGTAGAGAGTCTTTTTGGGGTACCACTTGGCAGGAATCTGACATTGGCCAAGGACAAGGAAATGGGCTTCAGGCAGGAATCTGACATTAGGGCATGGCAGGGAAGTAAGTTCAGGCAAGAATCTAAACTTAGGCTGCAGAAGGGAAGTAGTTTAAGGCAAGAATTTTAATCTTAGGGTGGAACAAAAAAGTAGTCTTCAGGCAAGATTTTGGGTTTGGACAAGGAAGTGGGCTCAGGTATTTTGGTCATTCTGACACACCCTAGGAAACAACTGTCACAGGACTTTGCTTATTGCCTTGCTTGTTCATTGATTATTTGTGTTTATTGTCTTGTTTGTTCCTCATTTTACTACTATTGCCCTTAATACTTGCATGTAATTAAAATGGTATAAAAGCAGATTGGAAAAAATTAAACCTGCCTCAGTCTCAGAATTGACTGGGGTCACGCTACGGTGTTGTCTAATTGTCTTTTTTCTTTTTAATCCTCACTCCTGAGCTGGAGGACCTGTTGACTGACTGAACGGTCTTGGTCAGAGAATCTTTGGAAGCATGTAGACCAGCTAGCTTGGTGTGGGCTGCAGGGCACCTGCCTGGAGCAGTGACTGATACTCAGATTGTCCTTTAGCTCCCACGTGTGCCCAGTAGCATGCACATATGCACACCTACACACTCACATGCATACTGTACACACATACATCATGCTGTGCATATTCAGATGATGGAGCTTACAAAAATAAGGAAGTTTGGAGTAGTTTTAAAAGTCGTGGTAAAGTATGAGGGTCAGGTGAAAAACTTAGTACCATTTGTAATCTATTATTATAATATTATATTATAACCTAATATTATAAAAGTGGTTTCTGTGATGTATGAATAGATGGTTCAAAAAGAAAAAGGTTAGATCAAATCTGTGGAAAATGAATAGAAATATGAATAGCAATTTTACATCTCAGATCCTTTCTACCTCCCTACCCACCCAGTTTAATGTACGTTCTCTCTTATAAAACAAAATAACAAAAATCCCCACAAAAACAAAAATCAAAATGAACAACCAAAAATATCAATAAGACACACACATAAAAAGCCCAAACAAAGCAAAAATGAAACAAAAAGTCCACCCCCCCCAAATCTCCCCCCCAAAAAAAAGCAAGAAGGAAAACAAACACAAAACAGTAGAGTTCATTTTGTGTTGGCCACCCACTCCTGGGCATGTGGCCTGCCTTACAGTGTGATTGATATACACAATGACAATCCATTGGAGAAAGCTAACTTTCCTTTTGCCAGCAAGTATCAGCTGCAGATGGCTTCTGGGTTGGGGGTAAGAGAGGGATCTGGGTCCCCTTCCCCCTCTCAGTGCTAGATCTGTCCTGGCTTGAATGTGTGTGGGTCTTGTGCATGCTACCACAGTCACTGTGAGGTCATATGTGCCTCTGTCCTGTTGTGTCTAGAAGACACTTTCCTTGGAATCACCACCAAGTCTGGCTCTTATTGTCTTCCCAGTATGCCTCTGCAGCACAGATCCCTGAGCCTTGAGGGGAGGGGCTTGATAAAGACTTCCCACTTAGGGCAGGCTGCTCCAAAGTCTTTGACTCTACACATCATCCAGTGGGGCTGACCAGGCCTTTTAATGTAACAAATTTGATATAAAAGGAGGAATATATTAAGTGAGTCTGTGGAGAGACCAACAGCAAATTCAAACTCTTGGAGAACAAGCAGACAATTGGATTGTTTCACCTCATCAATTCAAAGGAAACACCAAAACAGTAGGAAAGCTATACATTTCCAGTCATAGGGGTCTCACCTAATAGCTGTGAGTGGACTTGTGGTGGTTTATATGGAAATGGCTCCATAGGCTCATAGAGAGTGGCATTATTGGGAGGTGTAGCCTTGGAGTAGGCGTGGTGTGGTTGACAGAAGTACATCACTAAGCAGTAGGCTTGTGAGATGAGGTCTCAGAAGCTCAAGCAAGGCCTAGTGTCTCTGTCTCTTCCTATTGCCTGTGGATCCAAATATAGAACTCTCGGCTCCTTCTGTAGCACCATGTCTGCCTGCATGCTGCCGTGCTTCCTACCATGATGATACTGGACTGAACCTCTGAAATGCAAGCCAGCCCCAATGAGATGTTTTCCTTTATAAGAGTTGCCATGGTCATGGTGTCTCTTTGCAGCAATAGAAACCCTAACTAAGACAGGGTCTTTTCATTTGGTTTTGATTTATTGTCAGTCTCAACACTCATAAACTAGTTAATTTTTATAAAAAGGTTGGTAGCCATATATATATTAGTTTACCCATTATGACAGCAATGTGCCTGATATAATAAAAAAGGTGTGTGTGTGTGTGTGTGTGTGTGTGTGTGTATTCTAGATCCAAGTTACAGTCTCATAATGTGGAATGTTGATTATTTATTTCACTTTATATAAATAACATTAAATTATTATAATTATTTGCTCAGTCTCCCATAGATCTGTACATAAGGTACCTGGAGGTTTTCCAAGCTTCAGATACCATGGCATGCTGGAGAGTTAACCTTGTTTTATGTAGTCAGGGGCTAGACTCAGACACTAAGAAAAAAAAATAGCTAGCCAGTTCTAACATACAGTCAGAGTTGAGATCCACTACAAAACATCTAGAACTTTCATCTAGGTTTCTGGTTCAAGTCCACAGAGCCCTAGCTGCTTGTGCTTTCTTTCTCTGTTATAATGAAGAATTGATGTATGCTCTACCTCACTCAATATTGAGCACGAGAAAGATAGGAAGCTTATATTTTATTGAACAGAATCAATAAGTGTATTTTTTAGCTAATCTGTCTATTCGATTTGGGGCTTCTCAGGATGGCCTTCCTCATAAGAAAGATCATTCAAGGGACTGATTTTGCCACATGGAACGCTGCTCTAATGTGCTGCTGCCATGGTGGAGTTTGAAATCCACGATACCTTAGGATACAAAGGAACCGTCAGATGAAATTAATTTGGCAAGAGGAACATGAGCTGGATGGTTTGCTCTTTGGAGCTGACATGACAGCTCTCTGCATGTCATCCCAGTGTCTGTTAAAATGAGCTCTGTGTGCCAGAAACGGTTCCCGCTCTGGACTGCCCTTAGCGATGCCACCATCTGACAAGCCTCCATCTTCCGGTTCTTTTTCTGCCTCAGATTGTGCTGGGCTTTAAAGTTAGGGCTTAAATGACATCAGATATGTGGTTGATGGAAGGAAGGTGATGCAGGTGCTGTGCACACTGTTATTCCTGCCATGGACACCTGTCATGCCCCGTCATGCCTTGCATCTGTTCCATTTGTTTGTATGGAGTCACCTTTAAGCAGCAGGTACTGTTCTAGGATCTGGGGAGACAAGGATGAGCAGCCACCCATCCAAGTTTAGGTGTCTTGAGGGAAGCTAGATTTGTGTCTGGGCCCTCATTGCTTTTGCGTCACTGCTGACCTTTATAGTTTAGATCTAGAATATTCCTTAAATGACAGTTTAAAGGATTAATTCTCAATATGATGCCATTGAGAAGTGGCAGACCCTTTAAGAGTCAGGGCCTACAGGTCTTAGGTCATTGGAAACTTGAGGTAATGCCCTTAAAAATCATAAGGAACTTTCCAGTCAGTTTATCTCACTGAGACAGGTCTCCCTGTGTAGCCCAGGCTGGCCTTAAATTTGTAGTCTTCTTTCCTCAGCTTCTTGAGAGCTGGTATATTGATGTGTGTCAACATAATCTATCTATCTATCTATCTATCTATCTATCTATCTATCTATCTATCTATCTATCATCTATCTATCTATCTATCTATCTATCTATCTATCTATCTATCTATCATCTATCTAATCTATCTATCTATCTATCTATCTATCTATCTATCTATCTATCTATCTATCTATCTATCATCTATCTATCATCTATCTATCTATCTATCTATCTATCTATCACCTATCTATCTATCTATCTATCTATCTATCTATCTATCTATCTATCATCTATCTAATCTATCTATCTATCTATCTATCTATCTATCTATCTATCTATCTATCTATCATCTATCTATCTATCTATCTATCTATCTATCTATCATCTATCTATCATCTATCTAATCTATCTATCATCTATCTATCTAATCTATCTATTTATCTATCATCTATCTATCTATCTATCTACCTATCTATCTATCTATCTATCTATCTATCATCTATCTATCTCTCATCTATCTATCTATCTATCATCTATCTATCTATCTATCTATCATCTATCTATCTATCATCTATCTAATCTATCTATCTATCATCTATCTATCTATCTATCTATCTATCTATCTAATCTATCTAATCTATCTATCTATCTATCTATCTATCTATCTATCTATCTATCATCTATCTATCTATCATCTATCATCTATCTATCTATCTATCTATCTATCTATCTATCATCTATCTATCTATCTATCTATCTATCTATCATCTATCTATCTATCTATCTATCTATCTTCTATCTATCTATCTATCTATCTATCTATCTATCTATCTATCTAATCTATCTATTTATCTATCATCTATCTATCTATCATCTATCTATCTATCTATCATCTATCTATCTATCTATCTATCTATCTATCTATCATCTATCTATCTATCTATCATCTATCTATCTATCTATCATCTATCTATCTATCATCTATCTATCTATCTATCTATCTAATCTATCTATTTATCTATCATCTATCTATCTATCATCTATCTATCTATCTATCTATCTAATCTATCTATTTATCTATCATCTATCTATCTATCTATCTATCTATCATCTATCTATCATCTATCTATCTATCTATCTATCTATCTATCTATCTATCATCTATCTATCTATCTATCTATCTATCTATCTATCTATCATCTATCTATCATCTATCAATCAATCAATCTATCTATCTATCTATCTATCTATCTATCTATCTATCTATCTATCTATCTATCATCTATCTATCTATTATCTATCTATCTATCTATCATCTATCTATCTATCTATCTATCTATCTATCTATCTATCTATCTATCATCCATCAATCATCTATCTATCTATCTATCCTCTATCAATGTATCTGACTTTCATCTATCTATCTATCCTTCATTTATTTTTCTATGATCCTTCTCGGCCGTAAGGTAGCCAGGCCTCTTTTACCATGCACTTCCAACATAATGTGCTGCTTTACCACAGACCAAAAGCGACAGGGCCAATAAGTCACATATTGAAATCTCCAAAACTGTGAGCCCCAATCAGTTTCCTCTCCTTACAAATTGGTTTTTTTTCCTGAGCCCGCTGACTCAGTTACCATAGGAGTTTGTTACTGTGACAGAATGAGAATGAACCCACTCCTTTTATACCTATCTTTATAGCCACCTCTCTGTTACCGTTTATGCCTCGGCACACCCCACCATCACAGGATATGTGAAATTCTTCTCTGGTTTTTCAGTGTCCCAGTAACTACCATACTCCCTTCTATCCACCCTCCACCCAGATGTCTCAAGCCACCAATCTACTATTCTACTCATTATACAGAAAAACACGTCCAAATTCCCCATAGGATTTAGAATTTAGTTGGGAGATCTTAGCCTGATGACTTAGTTCACCTATAACATCACTTCTTTTGATTTATTTCCTGACTGACATGTTCTCAGTCCTGCATGCCTTTTTGCACCTTCTGGGAGCTTTAGGTGCTCTCAGGCCTCCGGGACTCTGTATCTATAGTTTTCTGCACCATGATCAACTTCCTCCATTCCTCTCTTAGAGCCCAGTTTCTATGTTGTCATGGAAACCTTTGGCAATGCTCCCACACAAGGCATACTCACCCTTTCTGGACTGAGTGCTAGGGATTGAACCAATGGTACTCGGTAATGAGTCAAAATGATGAGTCAAAACCAGCCCACCTTGTTTTCCCCAAATCCATTGAGAACACCTTCTTATGCCTCTGGTTTGTACACTTCTAAGGACACCCACGGTCTCTATGCCTCTGGTCTATAAACTAAGGACACACAGGGCATCCTGTTTGTCATTCAGTCATCAGCACCTGGCCCTGGTTGGAAGCAGAGTGGGCACCATTAGAGTACATTTGTTGAATGAATAAACAGACAGGCAAAGTCCCAGGACAATGGTAAGTGGATAAAGAAGTGAACTGTGCAGATGTTTTTAAGCCTTGGTGGCTTTGTTTTTGATTTTGTTTGTTTGTTTTGCTTTTGCATTTGCTTTTTCTTCTTTCTGGTCAGTTTTTATTTTGCTCTCAGGCGCCGGTGCCGAAGACCGCTCTGCCTTGCAGGGAGAGGCTTCACATAAACACATCTCAGGAACTCAGGGCGGTCCGTTCCACTGTGCCACAGTGCACCCACACTCTCCATTCAGTCATCTACTTCCTCCTCTTCGTTCTGTTCTTCCTCGTCCAGTCTTTCTTCATCCTCATCTTCTTCCTTCCTGTTTTTGCCCTGCTCTTCGGAATCTGTTTTTTTTCTTGTTGTACTTCTTTTGTTCCGAAACTTCCTTCTTACCTTTCTGCTCCTGCCTGTATGTTTCTAGAGCTTCTTTCAATATTGTCATGGACGGCTGGAACTCCAACTCTTTCTATTTTATTTTATTTTATTTTTTTAATTTACATTCCAAATCACTTCCCCTTTCCCGTTTCCTCCCTCCCCGAAAGTCCCATAAGCCCCCTTCCCTCCCTCTTTTCTCCATTCAACCCCCTCTCCTTACTCTGTCCTGGCGTTCCCCTACATCCAGTCTTTCCAGGACCAGGGGTCTCTCCTTCCATCTTCTTAGAAATCTATTGATATGCGGATTGTGTCTAGGGTATTCCGAGATTCTGGGTCAATATCCCCTTATCAGTGACTGCATACCATGTGTGTTCTTTTGTGATTGGGTTACCTCACTAAGGATGATATTTTCAAGATCTGACCATTTGCCTAGGAATTTCGTGAATTCATTGTTTTTAATTGCAGAGTAGTACTCCATTGTGTAGATATACCACATCTTCTGAATCCATTCCTCCGTTGAGGGACATCTGGGTTCTTTCCAGCTTCTGGCTATTATAAATAAGGCTGCTATGAACATAGTGGAGCATGTGTCCTTATTGCATGCAGGTAAAGCCTCTGGGTATATGCCCAGGAGTGGTATAGCCGGATCCTCCGGGAGTGTCATGCCCAGTTTTCTGAGGAACCGCCAGACTGCTTTCCAGAGTGGTTGTACCAGCCTGCAATTCCACCAGCAGTGGAGGAGTGTTCCTCTTTCTCCACATCCTCGCCAACAACTGCTGTCTCCTGTGTTTTTGATCTTAGCCATCCTGACTGGTGTGAGATGGAATCTCAGGGTTGTTTTGATTTGCATTTCCCTAATGACTAAGGATGATGAACATCTCTTTAGGTGCTTCTCAGCCATTAGATATTCTTCAGGTGAGAACTCTTTGTTTAGCTCTGTACCCCATTTTTTAATAGGGTTACTTGCCTCTCTGGAGTTTAACTTCTTGAGTTCTTTGTATATATTGGATATTACTCCAACTCTTTCATGGCTGACAGCACATCACTCCAACTCTTTTATGGCTGACAGCACATCACTGGCAAGGAGAATCTTGTGCTTCCCTTTCTTTGCGAAGCTTTTTCCCACAGGGTGTGGCATATGGTATGAAGACCCCAGTGGCTTGTGGGAAATGGCACCTCTGGCCTCACTGGAGATATTGCAGTCTTCCCGGTGGGCACATCCTCGATGATCCTAGTAATGATGACGTTGGGCAGATTAGGTCCTCGGGCCTCTCCGCCATTGCCTTCACTGGGGCCTGAGCGTCTTCAATCTCAGACCTCGTTTTCAGACAGTTCTCAAGCCTTGTCTTTGAGGAAACATGAACCAAAAAGTAGAGCATCTTTTTCTGGGGAGTAGCGCATTGCAAATAAAAGTGTCTCAGAAGACTACAAGTCGGGAGTTGGTGACCAGTTTACCGAAAGATTCCTTCTGCCGATCCCCAAATTAGTCATGTGTGGATCACCCAAACCACATTTGAGCTCAGGGGTGGCGGTGCATCCTCTTATCTCAGTCATCAAGGATGGTCCTCTTCCTCCTCACCATCATTATCATCCGGTTATCAAACATCCATCGATCATTGCTGTCTGTTGAATTCTATTCTAAACTTTTTTTTTAATGTTTGTGTTGTTATTGGTTTGAGATAGGACCTCATTGTAGAGTCCAGACTGGCCTCAAACTCATGACCTAATACTGCCTCAACCCCTGAGCCCTGGCGTTACAAGCCTATGCCACCACATCTAGCGCCAGGACTTTTCTATCTCTAAGAAACCTTCCAAGAAAACTGGCCCTGGAATATGTGCCTCTGGAACCTCTAGACTCCTTGAAAGGGCCCCAGGACCAAGAAAGAAGGGGGTCCCAGCCTGAGTCTCAGAGTGGTCCTCACAGGAAAGGAGGAGTCTCCTGTCCCGTGTCTAACTTGAGATTCCCAGGTTTGGGGTGTGTGGGGTTCCTTTCCAAGGTCACATGTTCATATGGTGTCTATCCTGGGTAGCTCACAGGCTGCCTCCCACAGGCAAGGAGATCTTTGTGCTGCAGATCACTTCCGGTCCCTCTACATCCCCCCACCCCTCAGGATGATCATGGTGACAGCGGTGACATCCAGCCTGGTCGAGTGGTCTGCCTTGCACTAAATTCTCTAGGTTCACCACACAGTAGGTTCAACACATAGCGAGAGCTCATTAACTCTGTCCAGGGGTCAGGCTGGACCAGGAGACAGAGTAGAGTATAAATTCATCGCCAGGGAAACGAATGCTAGATGGAGCTCTGGCCTTACAGGAACCTCTATTCTAAACTTTTTATTGGTATCAACAAATCAATTCTCAGAACAGCCTTTGAGACAAATTCCATTATTTATTATTATCATTATTGTTGGTTTATTGTTCGCCTGCAAGATGGCTCGGTAGATAAAGGGGCTTACCTCACGAGCCTGGTGACCTGTGTTCAATACCCATGTCAAGGTAAGTGGAAAGAACAAACCCACTCTGCCCTTGAACACTGAGATTGCAGGTGTGGGCCACAAGACCTGATTTAGGCCCCGCCTCTTAAAACTTATACTATCTCCAAGCGGTATCACTCTTTAATACATGGACACTTTTTGTGGGTCACTATCCATGTTTAAACCATAGCAAGGTCCAACGTGGTCCTTAATCCTATGGAAACTGGCTTGCCGTACAGTACATTCATTTTTGCCCTCCACAGATGTCTGTGTCTCAGACCTACTGGGGCTTGGAATGGGACTTTTTTTTTTTAGCTTTATTCCAATATTTCAAAGATTTATTTATTATATGTAAGTACCCTGTAGCTGTCTTCAGATACACCAGAAGAGGGCATCAGATCTCATTACAGATGATTCTGAGCCACCATGTGGTTGCTGGGATTTGAACTCAGAACCTCAGGAAGAGCAGTTGGTGCTCTTAGCTGCTGAGCCATCTCTCCAGCCCAGAATGGGACTTTTTAATTAAAGAGCACAATACTAACCGGAGTCGGAGAGGCAGGTCTGTGTACCCGTGTGGCTGCTTGAAATTCCACAGACAACCTCCCTGCCCACGTCTTAGAGCTGCTCCTGCTTTGAAATCTGGTAACTCGTGTTTCCAACCTTTGTTTGATTTTTCCCATCAAGCATCCTGCAAATCGAGGGGCATTTTTCAAATTCCCATAAAGTTTGTGAACAAGAATCTCTGAGGAGGTTTGGCCACCTCCGCTCCTGATTTGTGTGCTCTCAATAGCTTGCAGCTCTTGCCAGGCTCTCTGGTGTTAAATTAATAACAACTGATGTGGAGCTGACAGGTGGGTGAAGATGGAGAGTGTCATGATATTAAAAAATTCTCAATCTATTATGTAGCTCGGTGTGCGATGCTTTGTCAGGTTTTGCCTGTAGGTATCTTAATTTTGCTTAAACAGTTTGTTCACGTCTTTTAAACCCAGAGGATGGAAACATAGCCCTCAGCACCCGTCTCGCAGACTCCTCGGCATATGCTGGTGTGACACAGAAGACCAGACGCTGAAACTTATCTAGAATTATTTGAAAAGGCACTAGATAAAATTAAAAGGCTAAAAATACTTTCATGAAATTAAAGATTCTTCTCCTTCTCTCTTGTAGTTACAAAGGGGGTGTATTTGGCATCCAGATAAACATTATGTTCTTGAAAACAGCTATGCCTGTTTGCAAAACTCACGTGCTCCTTCGCATTGGAGTGTTTGGGAGACTGCAAATCACCCACCCAAAAAAAATGCCCACTTAATTTTGGGCATCTTTTCTTTCACCCTTGACACCTGGAGCACGTCCCGAGGAGACACGGCTGAGATTCTGGGAAGTGGTGCTGGGATTGCATGTGGCTCTCACACTGCTTACAGCCTGGGTCTATCCTTAGACCCTTCACTGCACACATTACCCTTAGCTATCCCCCCTCTTACTGTAACTCTGTTTGGAAAAGCCATATTACGGGTCGTCCTAGGAATGATACTTGTACTGTTTGTAAGAAATATCATGAAGAAGATCACCATTCCTCTAGTCTGTAAACTCTTCAATATTCTGTGTCATGACATTCGCCAAGCAAGGCAGCACATGGAAGTGGAGCTGCCGTACCGGTATATTACCTATGGGACAGTTGGTTTCTCCATCACGTTTTTGGTCCCCTACATATTTTCCTTTATTGGTATCTCTTGATGGAGGAACGATGTTTGTTATAAGAAAGGAGGCTACCAGCTATATCTAAAGCTATTCTCTAGGTAAAACTTGGATCAGAGGCTTCTGCAAGAATTTAACTTAAGTAAATTCTGCAGCCAGTGCATTCTATCATTGCACTCCAGATGTTGTTTTAGGTGGGCTGAGCTCTCTCAGAGCTGAGAAATGGCATGCCCATTTAGAATGTTCATAGAATGTTTGGAGAGTTCTGTGCTGTTACAAAATTGTAGTTATATATAACATATATTAAGGTAAAAAAAAAGATTTCCTGGAAATGATTCTTTGCGAGGATGCAAAATACTGGAAGGATGTTTGACAGATCGTAAACTCTGCACATGATCTGTTTTGTATATTAAATGACAATGTAATAGTTCTTTGAAAATATTTACTATGGAAATTTTCATGTATATATATATATTATGTAGCCATTATGCATATATACATACACATATACATATATGTATGTGTATATACACACACACACACATACATAGAGAGTGTAGTAGAGGCAATAACACAATGAAGTCCCATGAAGAATTAGACTGTTTCAGTCTATTTTATTTTTTAAAGTAAAATCCCAAACGGTTTCTGTTTATCAAAATGTCCAAGCACACAGACAAGCTGTAGTATCAGGTACAAGAAGGTAGAACCCTTCCCCAGACTCAGATTTCCACCCTCAGTTTCCTAGAGTGCAAGAGAAGAAATAGAAATCCAGAGAGTGCTACAACTAAAATCGGATTTAGAAACTTCTAGGTTGGATAACGTCAGAACGCTCCACAATTCAATTTTATAAGCAACGTGACAGACAATTGTCTCATCCTGAATGGCCATTGATGCTACAGGACCAGTTTCTTAATAGAAATTGTAAGGGGATTTGCTTTGTTTCTTACTTAACCATCCTCTTGGTCACCACCTTCTTCACGCATGCTCCGAGCTTCACCCAGGATGGTTCCGTGTTTCTCTCTTGCCCGTTGTCTAGAAGTGTGGCAAGTAGTTCCTGCCTTCTCTCCTTCCTTAACTCCCTGTGGACAGGGGATGATGGACAGGTGCTTCTTCCGTGTTCTCTTCTCTTTGTTTGTTTTTCTATGTCATCAGACTTTCCCAATGAGTGAGACAACCGAGAAGCAAAACAAGGAAGCTAAACTACGCCTTCAAGTTAGACTCTGTTTCAAGGATCAGTCCCCACTCCGGAAGTGGGAACGCTCATTCCCAGCTTCTCATCTGCTTTCTTCTCACAGGTGTGCTTCTTACCTCTGATGTCTGTGATGCATTCACCCCTGCTCATCCCTGAGCCCCATATATTGTCACTGGGCTGCCCTCTTGCTATCAGGGTATTTTCCCAAGTCTAAATTCTCCAGTCTAGGCTTCACTCTGAGAGAGGGTCACCATGCTGATGCCAACACCAGCTTCAGACTGCTAATGTAGTTGCATGGTTTAAGGAAGCCATATGCAGCCATTCTCCTGCTTTGTCCTCAGTTTTGTTCAACGAGTAACTGGAAAAGCAAACCCGTGTATTCATTTTCTGAAAACAAACACCAATTCTTGGTTCATGGTGATAGAGTTCAACTGGAGGATCAGAAGCTTGAAGCCAGTAAGCCTGTCTGCAGGCGTGCTTCTTATTTTAGCATGATATGGGCCAGCAGTATACGTTTTTTGAATTCACTGTCAGCCCAGGGATGTAACATAAAAACACAGATTAGCTTTTCTGGAGGAAATTGTCCATTTCTCCTTGGGCCAAGAAGAGAGCTAGATATCTCCATCTTCCCTGGAAGAGAGACCCTCCTTTTCCTGGCCCAGCCACACCTGAAGCTTCTCCCTACCACCCCCATGGCTAAGGCAGGGGATTACCTGCTGTGCTTCATCCCAGATAGCCCATATTTTCTATTTCTATTTCTTATGTGACCTGTGAAGGGACCTAAACTTGTGGCCCCAGATAAAAGCCCATAGAGAGACCTAGTATTTTCCCAAATGCCCATTAACATCTCCACACCAGCCTCTGTTTATTAGACAGAGAGGCATTCATTCATTTCTATGCCTACACCCCATTTTTTGTCTTACCAAGTCTTTCAAAGATGTTTTTAAGAGGCTCATTACTGACCTCAGATTTCTGGGTGGCTCACCCACTTCTGTCCATCCTGGAATGAATGACATTTGAAGTGGTTTCTTAAATTCTTTAGCTAAGACAATGTCTGATCTCCAAATCTGGAAGTGACAGTCAGGGGAGCAAATGGAGAAAAAGGAGTGACTTAATTTCTCAGCGCTATCACTCAAAGATTCATCTGTTAACTTTCCCCTCTGAGTGAGGGGCTTCTGGGATCTCTGAAAGAAAGCACACGAGTGCTTTCCTTTAACTACACCCTTAAAAGAGATGTTGGAAAAAGAGGAACACTTCCCCATTGCTGGTGGGATTGCAAGCTGTTCCAACCACTCTGGAAATCAGTCTGTCAGTTCCTCAGAAAATTGAACATAGTACTACCTGAGGACCCAGCTATACCATTCCTGGGCATATACCCAGAAGATGCCCCAACATGTAATAAGAACACATGCTCCACTATGTTCATAGAAGCCTTATTTATAATAGCCAGAAGCAGGAAAGAACCCAGATGTCCCTCAAGAGAGGAATGGATACAGAAAATGTGGTACATTTACACAATGGAGTACTACTCAGCTATTAAAAACAATGACTTCATGAAATTCACAGACAAATGGATGGAACTTAAAAATATTATCCTGAGTGAGATAACCCAATCACAAAAGAACACATATGGTATACACTCACTGATAAGTGGATATTAGTCCAAAAGCTTGGAATACTCAATATTCAATTCACAGACTATATGAAGTTCAAGAAGAAGGAAGACCAAAGTGTGGATGCTTCAGTGCTTCTTAGAAGGGGGAACAAAATACTCACAGGAGAAAATATGGAGACAAAGTGTGGAGCAGAAACTGAAGGAAAGGCCATCCAGAGACTGCCCCACCTAGCGATCCATTCCCTGTACAGTCTCCAAACTCAGACGATATTGTGGTTGCTGGGAAGTGCTTGCTGATGGGAGCCTGATATGGCAGTCTCCTAAGAGGCTCTGCCAGAGCCTGACAAATAAAGAGGCAGATGCTTGCAGCCAACCATTGGACTGAGTGAGGGGTCCCCCATGGAGGAGTTGGAGAAGGGACTGAAGGAGCTGAGGGGATTTGCAGCCCCATGGGGGGAGCAACAGTGTCAACTGGCCAGACCCCTCGAGAACTCCCGGGGACTGGACCACCAACCCAAAAGTACACATGGAGGGACCCATGGCTCTGGTCACATATATGGCAGAGGATGGCCTTGTTGGACATCAGTGGGAGGAGTGGCCCTTGGGCCTGAGGGAGTTCGATGCCCCAGTGTAGAAGAGAGCCAGGGCAGGAAAGTGGAAGTAGATAGGTGGGTGGGGGAGCACCCTCATAGAGGCAGGGGGAGGGGGATTGGGATTGGGGGTTTCTGGAGGAGAGACCTGGAAAGGGGATAACTTTTGAAATGTAAATAAAGAAAATATCCAATAAAAGAACAACAACAACAAAAAAAGAGTAAGCTCATCTCTGTGGCTTTGTCTTCTGGTAGAAACAGTAAACAAGCAAATATAAATTATTTCCATAGCTCAGTAGTTGTAAATAAACAAAACAGAAAGTGGGTCTGGGAAGGTGTTTGCTACTGAAGTGGACTTTGCAAAGAGACCTAAAGGCTGTGAGAGTCAGCTCTGAGAAAGGGTCATTGGCACTATCAGCAAAAATCCGGGTGGAACAGATTTTCAGGGAACCGAGTGGGAGGCGAGCTTCGTGTAGAGAAGAAGGAGATGGAGGATGAGCGCAGTGTGGTTTGCAAAGACCAGGACATCCTAGAGTTGCGGATCTCAACCTTCCTAAATGCTGAGACCCTTTAATACAGTTCCTCGTGTTGTGGTGGCCCCCATGCATAAGGTTATTCCATTGCTACTTCATAACTCTAATGCTGCCACAGTTACGAATCATAACATAAATCTCTGATGTGAGATCCCCAAAGGGGTCACAACCAACATGTTGAGAACCACTGCCTAGACCATGGCAGGACCTTCCCAGTACATGAAGGAACCCTCAGAAGAAGGCCTCTGAGAAGAAGGCCTCTGAGTAGTTGGACATTTCCCCGAAAAGAACACACTGGCAGCCACATGATAGGAGAAAGAGAAAGCAGAGTGGATGAGTGGCCACAGGAAAATGAGTTTGGAGGGATTTGCGTGCTTCAGGAATGGCATTATTTTCAGAACAATTGTCAATTGTGCAAGGTTATATCTGGTTGATTATAATCAGAAGCCTAAGAACACTGACTTCAGCAAGGGAGTTTCTTACATAGTAAGAAACCTGTTGGTGGGCTGTCCATAGCGACTCATGGCCATTCTAGCCATGCACTTCAGAGCCTGGATAATTTCTGTCTTCACCTATCTTCCTGTTCTGTCCCTACACAGGGATCTCTTCACGGTTAGAAGATGGCCGCCATTTCTCCACTGCCCCGCATTAAGACGAAGGCCAATGAGAGAAGGCACTTGCCAGAGGAAGTCGTGTCTCTTAATAAGAAAATGCTTTATTAGCATTTTTGTAGAAGACAAACTGGGGAAAAGCATGGCAATCCTACTTGGCCCCTGTGGGTCCTGCACAGGCTGAGTTTCCAGCAATGCCACCTGCTCACGATCCCTGCTTCCTCCTTAGTTCTAGAACCATTGTTTCTTATGTGCACTTATAAACCAAAAGAACAAAGGGTGCCTTTTCTATGGAGCTAAGCTGCAGTGAATAGGATTTAGGCTCAAGTGTTACATAAGGTAAGTGACCCTGTCTCTCTGGCTTCCTATAATGCAGACCAGACTGACCACCGTGGAACACGAGGAGAGAGCCGGACAGCACCAGAACAGGAAAACCCAAAGCCCAACTCACTGATTATAGGACGCAGTGTCAGTTCTAGATGAGATGCTTCTATATGACAGAGGACTGCATTTTTATCTTGTTTCGACTGTTTATCATTGTTTGGTAGGTTGTATGTTTCTCTATCACCTAGATAGCCATAGCCGGCCATTATTTATTTGAATGTCCCTTGCCTACTGGGCAAATTCTTGTTTATTTTTCAACAGTTAACTCAAATGTTGTCTACCTGCTATAGAGTTATTACTGTTTTCTCAACAGGAGAATTACTCCCTTATTTCTTGTCTAAAGCATTATATGAAAGCATCTTTCTATTTATTACATTATGCCCTATCAGTGAACTGGATTATATCCCTGATGCCTGAATGAATGAAAGTAGAGCTATTAAACTAATGAAGGAAGAAATTATTTGTCATTACCAATTTGGTCACAGTTCTAGACAAATGGGGAGTATCCAAATCTGGCTTCAATATGGTCTTCCCTTTCCTTTCCTTTCCGATTCATTTCAAGCAATGCTCATGGTTATGTTTTACACTTCTTCTTTTTCCTGGTGGGGATTACTGGAGGAATCTTAAAGCTTTATGCATGAGGAGAGAGTTGCAGCTTTTATACAGTTCAATGACACTTTGAAAAATTTACTTCTAAACTGGCCCAGACTGGAAAGTCTCACAGTGACATTTCTATCATGTTCTATTTATCAAGACTGCTCAGCATCAAGGAGAGGGGAGAGAGAAGGCCCTAGAAGGGCTCTCAAGGCTAAAATAGTTACTGCAGTCATTTTTTAAAAAAACAAAATGCAATCTGCTGTAGTATATACCTTGTGGCCATAGCAGTGCTGATGAGGCTGAGACGTGCAACACATTTGACCTGAAACTGCATCCTGTTTGGTTTTTGTCTCCTCTTCCATGTCCAGGGACCCATCATTTAAACCAGCTCCAGGTGTAGATGGGTCTCTTCCTGGGTCAATTCTTTCTACCTCTTCCCGGAAAGCTGTGTGTTGTGATTGGATGACCCACAGTGAGAGTGAGGAGCTATCTGCACTTCGCTCTTCTAACATGCAGTGGTGAAGTGGGGGGTGGGGGCAGGGCACTACAGACCTGTCTATCAAACACAGTGAGAGAGTTTTACGAGAAACTATTCACTTTCCCGTTCTACCTCTGCAGCATCCTTAGCAACCTTCGCTTGATCTGAAAGGAAACATTAGTAATGGCGTTTTGTCCAGCCCTCCTTGGAATGGAAAATTCTACTGTCTGGGAAATCTGTGTTTAGAAAAATGGTAGAAAGTAAAAGCAACCTAGTTCTTCAACTTTTTTCCCTTGCCAAACACTGGATCAGGGTGGCTGAAGTCAAGAGACAAAGCACAGACATGGTCAATCAGAGATCTTCCAAAGCAAGAAACTTAGTAGCCTTTGTGAGGAGAGGACTAAGGTGAGCCTCTGTCATTATGTGGCTTTTAAATCCTCTTGCCAGGGAGTCTTAACCACATGCCCTTGAAAACAGCTGCCCTTTTTCAAAGATAGGGAGTGCTATTTCTTAGTTTTCTCATTGTTGTGACCAAATACCCCAACAAAAACAACTTAGGGAGGGAAGGGTTTGATCTGACTTTGGTTTGAAGGAACTGTCCATCATGGCAAGGAAGTCTCTGTGGCAGGAGAGCAAGGCTTGTGTGTGTCCACAGTGTGTCTACAGTCAGGAAGTAGGAAGCAGTAAATGCTACTGCTTAGTTTCCTTTCTTATTCAGTCCAGGACTCTGGGTCATGGAGGATTGTTACTCATATTTCCCATAGGTCTTCCCAACTCAATTGACCCAAACTGGAAACACCCTCACAAACATGCCCAGAGACTTGTTTCCATGGCGATTGCAAATATCATATAGCTGATGAGGCTAATCATCACAGCACCTAACTGGTTAACTACATGAACCATCATGGGAAGGATGCTGAGACTTCAATAGACTCACCAGGAAGGCAGAAATCAAGTCTGTCACAGAACGGGAAGTGATATGGCATCTTTGTGACAGAGTCATGAAATGACTGCTATAGGATGTGTATGTTCATTTTGCTGATGGTGGTGATGGTCTTAACGATGGTTGCATATCAAATTGTACGATTTAAACAGCAGAGTTCAGCTTGTTAATTATATTAGAGAGATGTTTTTAAAAATTCAAAAGAGGGCCAGTGAGGTGGCTCCGTGAGTAAAGACACTTGCCACTAAGACTGATGACTTGAGAGAGTTTGATCCTTGGGAGCCACATGATGGAAGGAAAGAATCAACCCTCAGAAGTTTTCCTCTCACACACACACACACACACACACACACACACACACACACACACACTAAATAAATAAATAGATAAATAAATTTAATAAATTTTAAATTATAAAGAAAGGGTGAAGGCACACTGGTTGTAAGAATTCAATGATGAAATCTGAAACATGTTGCCACTTTCTAGACTAAGTCTCAGTTTTAATACCTGAGTATGATTCACTGAGGTCTTTGCCTCCATCCTGTAGCTCTGGTTTATAGTTGAATAACCTTTCACTTTTGTGTCTTACCGGGTTGTGTTTGGGTATTTTGAAAGCTTCCTTTCATTGTGTAGTGTCTACCCTGTTCACTTGACCAAACACAACTCCTTTAAGACATTACAGAGTGTGTTATTTTTTTTCCTCTCATCGCTGTGACCAAATCCCTAACAAGAAGCAACTTAAGCAAAGAAGGGTTTGGCTTGGCTTACAGTTTAAGGGGATACAGTCCCTCATGGTGGCAAGGAGACAGGAGGTGGCTCTTCACAGTGCACACAGTCAGTAAACAGAAAGTGATGGATGCCGGTGCTGAACTCACTTGCTCCTTTTTATTCACTTTGGAGCTGTGGAGCTGTGATGTCCCCATTGAAGGTGAGTCTTCCCAACTCTTAACCCAATCTAGCCAATGCCTCACAGACATGCCATGGTGACTCTAAATTTCAATCAAGATTAACCATCACACAGGGTTCTGTTTTATTTTACTTTACTTTATTTTAGCTTTTCTTGATAAACCATTTTATGATATCCATCTTAGAAATGGGGGAAGTCTAGAAGGCATTTCTTAATATGTGCCTTGTCAGATATCAGACAAGCCTGGGAATAAAAAATAGTTTTATTTTAAAACGTAGTCAGCCTAGCGTCTTTGTATTACCTACTATAGTGGCATGAATAAGATGCCTCCAATCCCAGGCTTTTGGATACTTGGTCCCTAGTTGATAGTTACTAGGGGAGGATTAGGAGGCTTGTCTTGCTGGAGGAAGTATGTCTCTGGGGGTGGGCTTTGACATTTCAAAAAGATTTGTCCCATTCCCAATATGCTCTCTGTCTCCTGCTTCGGTTCAAGAAGTGAGCTCCTGGCTGTTGCTGTCTCTTTTGCTCCACCATCATAAATTCTAACTCCTGAGAACCATTAGAGCAATTAAATGCTTTCTTGTATACATTGTCTTGGTCATTCACAGTGTCTTATCAAAAGGTAAGTAATTGGTACACCTAAATTCTTTTAGCTTATTTTCTCTCTCTCTCTTTATGGTTTTTGATAAACAGCTGCTTTACATCAACTCAATGTCCAGTTCTTGATTTTTGTCTCTTTGTCCTTTCTTTTTGTTCTTTATAAACCATGTTCACATGTTAACCAGTCAATGGAAATAGGGTTTTCTTTTAAAAAACACTAAATTGTAAAAGTGGTGTTTTAAAAATATCTGTCTAAAAATTTTCCTTCCTCCCTCCTTCTCTCCCTCCTTCTCTCTCTCTCTCTCTCTCTCTCTCTCTCTCTCTCTCTCTCTCTCTCTCTCTCTCTCTCTCCCTCCCTCCCTCCCTCCCTCCTCTCCCTCCTTCTCTCCCTCCTTCCCTTCCTTCCTTCTTTCCTTCCTTCCTTTCATTTTGTTTTTTGGGACAAGACTTCTCTGTGTAGTCCTAGCTGTCCTGGAACTCTTTCTATAGAACAGGTCAGGCTGGCCTCTAATTCACAAAGACCTGCCTTACCTCTGCCTTCTGAGTACTGGGATTAAATGTGTCCACTACTACCAGCCTTCCATTTCTTGTTTTTTTTCTTTTATTTTTTCTTTTAGAGGTATGGGGGTTCTACCTGCCTGCATATCTGTGTACTATGTATGTACCCAAGGAGGCTGAAAGAGGATTTTGGATTCCCTAGGACTGGAGTTACAGATGGTTGTCAGTCACCATATAGATGTTGGAAACTGAACCCCAGTCCTCGGTAAGAGCAGTGAGTTTTCTCAGCCCCCGAGCCATCTCTCCAGCTCCTAAAATCTTTTTATTGCTGGACAGCATATGCATGCGAATGTGTATTCATTGTAAACATTCACCTCAATGAACTTCCACAAGCAAAGCACCCCTGTCTAGACAGCAGGACCTGGGTGGGGAGGTAACACCCCATCCCTTTGGTAACCTCTCAGTTACTCATCCCAGGAGGAACCACAAACTGCACGAACTTCCAACCCCACTCGTTTTTTTTCCCCTGCTGTCAAAACTTTCACAAAACCATAACATGCTGAGAAACCTTTAAAACATTTCCAATATTTTGTTGAGGGCTAACGGCATCCACTGCATTTCATATATTTAAACGGTGCGATCTGATGTGTGTTGACATATGAATATGCCTGTGAAGTCATCACCACAATCAAGATAATGAAGACACCCATCACTCCTAAACTCTCCTTATCTACCCTCTACCCCACCCTCCATGTCTCTCCCTAGGCCATAAGTGATCTGCTTTCTGCCACTAGACATTAAAGTTGTCTAGAATCTGACCAAACTAGAATAATAGGAAATCTATGGGATTTTTTCCTCTCCCCATAATTTCTCTGAGATCCACCTATGTTGTCTTGTGTATTATTACTTTGTTCCTTCTTATTGCTGATCAGTGTTCCTTTGTATGTACACGACACACTTTTATCCATTCACTTGCTAAGAGATACCTTTTGACATCTGGCTTATCTTACTTCACATTACTCTTGATATTTATTAGGAATGGAGCCCAGAGCAAGTGACTTCCCATCTCTGTGTTTAGGGTTTTTTTCCCACCTGTACGCTGGGATAGTTCTGAAATAGTATGAATCACAAGGACAAACAGAGTTAATATAGTTGTCTCCTGGTATCCAAGGGGCATTGGTTCCTGGCATCTCACCCACCTAGAAACCCAAATCCAGAGACAAACAATTCCTTTAGGGTTTAATGTTTGCACATAACCTCTGTGTATCCTTCTGTGCATTTCATATTGCCTCTAGATTACTTGTAATACCTAATGCCAGGCAAATGCCTTATGAGTAGTTGCCATACCTTATTGGTTAGAAATTTATGACAAAAAAAAAGAACTTGTACATGTTCAATACAAACTCTGTCATTTTATTTTGAATATATTCAACCTGAAGTTGCTTGACTCTGTGGATGTGAAGCCTGACTGTATGCACAGAACACAGAGAATAGAGCCTGGCAGGTAAAGGCTAAATGAGATGGGTCAGTCCATATTGTCCCACTGTGTGCTGAGTACTGGGTGTGGACTTACTAATGCGTTCACCACTGCACCCTGGGCCTGGAGGTGGTCTGATGATACTATGGTTTTATCCACGGCCTTGGTTGTTGTTAGGACTGATACCTAAGTCAAGAGAGAAGGGAAGTTTGTCTTTAGTAATCTTCCCTTCGGAACATTTGGTCTTCTCCGCCAGCATTTGATGGTTGTCCTTTCCTGTTGGTCCCATTTGTTCAATGCCTTTACAATTTTGGTCCTGACTGTAGATGGGTCCACCCCTATCAGAATGAAGATTCTCATCTTTTCATTATGTTTGAGCTAGTCGAGACCCATATATTCACACAGCAAACATCTGCCTATGCGCCGGGCAATGGCTGTGCACTAGGTGTGTTTCTTTGCTTCTTTGGTGCTATAAAAAAAGGCTGACCAAAACCATCTTGTAATGGAAAGGGTTTATACACATCTAGGTAATAGTCCATCACCAGAGGAAGTCAAGATAGGAACTCAAGGCAGGAACCTAGAGGCAGGAAGTGAAGCAGAGACCATGGGGGAATGCTGCTTATTGACTTGCTCCCCATGACTTCCTTGCTCAGCCCACTTTCTTATACAATCCAGGGTCACGTGCCCAGGAATAGCTTCACTTTCTATGGGATGGGCCTTCCAGCATTAAAAATCATGTAAATGAATCACAGACAAGTGGTTGTTTGAATGAGAATGTCCTCAATTGACTCGTCATGCTTACTCTTCAGTTGATGGACGGTTTGGAAGGATTAGAATGTGTGGCTTTAATTGGAGGAGATGTGTCACTGTGGGGGTAGGGTTTGAGGTTTCAAAAACCCTCACTAGGCCTAGTCTCTGTCTCTCTCTGTCTCTCTATCTCTCTCTGTCTCTCTGTCTCTCTCTGTCTCTCTGTCTCTCTCTGTCTGTCTCTGTCTCTGTCTCTCTCTCTCTCTCTGTCTCTGTGTCTCCCTCCCCCCATCTCCCTGTCTCTGCCTGCTACCTACAGATATAACACTCTCAACTTCTGTTACAGCATCCTGCCTCTCTGCTTCCCACCATGGCAATCATGGACTAACTCTCTGAAATTGTAAGCAAGCCCCCAATTGAATGTTTTATTTCATAAGAGTTGCCCTGGTTGTGCTGCCTTGTCACAGCAATAGAACCGTGACTAAGACAATGCCTATAGGCCAGTCTTATGCAGGCAATATCTCCTTTGAGCCTCCTCTTCCTCTGATGACTATAGTCTTTGTCAAGTCAACAAAAACTAACCAGAACACTGGGTTACAACTAGAAAATGGGTTATAACTTCTGACTTTAAGAAGGTTTCATGTGGCATTGGATTCATTCACAGGGAGTGAAGGTCTGCTCTGGGAATCCCAGCCCATTCAACGGGCTATTATAGGAGGCCGTTAAATCTTTTAGGGACTATTTCAAAATCTTGATATACTGACATGTAAGGCCTTATCTACCTTCAATCTGTGAGGCATGGGGTTACTTATAAATATTAGAAGCTGGGTATGGAGAGATGGCTCAGGTGTTAAGAGTATGTACTGCTCTTACAGAGGACCCAAGTTTGGTTCCCAGTCGCTATGTGGGGCAGCTCACAACAGCCTCTAACTCCATCTCTAGGGGATCCGACACTCTCTTCTGGACTATGTGGGTATCTGTATTCATATGCACACACACACACACACACACACACACAGAGCACAGTGCAGTAAAACAGATCTTAAAAAGACACAGCACATGTTATAGGTATTTGAAGACTGGGAATGTGCATTGTTCCAAGATCTGAGCAGTTTGAAAGGCAGTGTAAGGGGAGTGAGCATTGTGAACAAGTTAGAACGGTGTTCTACAGACACTGCAGAGGGGACCTGCAGACCTTTCCTGAAGACTGCAACTCTGCTGCACACCAGGAGGAGTAATGATCTGATGCTATAGCTGTGGCCACTAGACACCTGGTGCTGATGCTAAAGCTGAAGAGAATGACCAGGACATTGTCCAGCTACCCCAACTGGATCAGTCTCCCGTGCCACTGCAATGCAGATGTTGCTACTGGCCAGGTGTTAGGAAACCACAGGGGTTGTGTCCAATGCCACTGGTCATTCTTGAGGTCATTTACACTGGAGATTGCTGATTCAGGTCCACATTCTCAAGGCTTTTCTGATTCTCGATAATTCTAGTCACATCTTGTTTCGTTTGCCCAATGGCGCTCACGACTTCCTAGCATGCAGCCTGACTTATCCCGAGTCTCTCTGTACATTTTCATTCAAAATTGCCTCTTCCCAGGTTCTGTGGTTTCCACTCATGTGCTTCTCAATTAAATGTTTCTTTTTACTTATTGCTCATAATTTTATGGCTGCATTTTATTTTATACTATGTATTTGTAAGACAATTTCTCATGGCCTAGCCTGGCCTCACTTAATTTGTAGTTAAGATAACCTTGAGCACCTGATCTTCCTGTATCATTTCCAAGAGCTGGGATTGCAGGTATCCACCACTGTGCTTTTCTTTCCAATTCTTTAATAACCTCTGTTATCGTTGTCTCTTGACTTTCCAGGTTGTTATGTCTTTAATCTTAACCATTCAGTTCGGTTATTAATCAAATCCTAGTTGTTTCATGAGCTTCTGTGGCTCCTTAAAGAGGACATATCTAGAAGCTTATTTTCCCCATGTAATCTGCAGTAACCAGTATAGTCCTGGGCAGAGCATCCGTCTAATAGCTATACCCGGCCATACAGTGTCTGAGGTATGGATCTCAGTTTTCTTTTTATCCGAAACTTACATAATCTGAGGGATCCTCTTCAGGAAAAGAGAGAACCATAAGATTATGGGTACAAAATCAGAAGCAAAAGTGAATGTGTTTGTAAAGGAATTCTTAAGCCCCTCTTTTGGGCTTGTGCAAGAGGGGGCTCTGGAGCTCAAATAGCCCCCAAATTAAAGGAAGGGCCTAGGTATGTTTTGGCTTTCTTGGTTTCTTTTCTTCACTTACTGTGCATAGACTAAACCCCTGGGGCCTTGCTGTCTCTCTCACAACTGCACCTTCTGGTGACGTAAGAGGGCACCCCAACCTAACTCCGGGAGACAGATTTGGGTGTACCATTGTCCTAGAGAAAATGGTTGATTGACAATGAAACATTAGCAATAACCATACGCTTTGCAAACTGAAATAGACACCAAAAGCCACAGATCTGTTCAGGTATGGATCTGCCAGGGACTTGTCACAGATGTGGGACTGTCTGCACCTCCCGTAGCACATATTTCTATAGGAAAAGGCAGATTTGAGAGAGCCATTTTCTCCTTTCAGAGGCTGCTATTGGGGAATCTGACCAGCTGATGTCACTATGGGACCATGAATACAGTCACAACCAGGTTAAAAAAATAAAACCAACTTGGGCTTGGTATTGTAGCCCTGAGAAAGATAACCTCTTTCCTCCCCACAGCTGCCTGACCCCATCACTTCCACTGCCTGCATAGTTTATAAATTTGAGGACTCGCTGACAGATTTAATTTTGATGGAGAATTACCTGTAGGCCAGAGGACAATCAAACCCATACTGCTAAGGAGGGGGCTGAGGGCTGAGGTAATGAATCTATTATCTATGTTTAGCAAGCAGAGAGTGTCAGGTTAATAGTTTACCAGTTTCTTTTCCCTCTGCTATAGGCACACTTTCCTTTCCATCTTGTTAGGTACCACGAGCTCAGAACCATTATAAAAGAGCTGATTAACAAAGTGCTGTATTTTCCAGGCATCTATCTGATTTCTGCTTCCTGTTGCCTGCCTCTAATCTACTTGGGATCATAAGAAGAGAAATGGCTGAACTTTGAATTCCAGTTCTGAATTCTAGCAACTGTGGAGGCTTGGTGTGCAAGGATCTTGAAAGCATAGCTAAGACTTTTGGAACTAATGTTTGATAGAAAGTTTTACTGCCTCCTTATTTGATCTTAACTGTAAGCCACGTCTGTTACAGGTTGCGTGGAACCAGATACACCTTTTGGTGTTGAAAGTCTGTTAAAAGAAGGGTCCTGCTGACTCTGATCACTAATGGTATCTAATAGAGAGCTATGTTCTCCCAAGTTATGTGGTCTGTAGAGAGCCTTCCCAGACGTGAGCAGAGACTCTCTTTGCCCTCATGTTAATTTCTCTAATAGTCAGCTTGGGTGGTGAAGCTGAGTACCACATAAACAGATAGTGGATTAAACAGTACAGCGATTTCCTCATAGCTCTGGAGAATCCAAGATCAAGGTGTCAGCAGTGTTAGTTTCTCCTTGGCTTATAGGTGGCCATCTCCTTCCCGTGCCCTCACATAGTTTTCCTTCTATGTGTGTCTGAGCCTAACCCTGTCTTACACAGGCACTGTTGATTCTGATTAAAGCCCACACTAGTGCCTGGCTTTAGCTCAAGTCCCTCTTTAAAGTCCCTCTTTGTAAACACAGCCTCCTTCTGAGGTCCTAGGCATTTTACCCCAGCATGTGGACTTTAGAGACCAAAAGCTTCCACTCATTAAGAGTTGAATGCAAAATGTCCTCTATGGGTTCCTCTTCGAGACAGGGTTTCTCTGTTTAGCCCTGGCTGTCCTGGAACTCACTCTGTAGACCAGGCTGGCCTCGATCTCAGAAATCCACCTGCCTCTGCCTCCCAAGTTCTGGGATTAAAGGCGTGCACCACCACTGCCCGGCAGGGTTCCTCTTCTTAATGTTTGGTCCCTAACTTCTGGCAGGGAAAGCTCTGGAGCGTTTGCTGGTGAAGCTTGGTGGGCAGAAGTGAGCCATTACTGATGGATGCCGGACAGGTACAGCCCTTTGTGATCCACCATGTGATGAGCACTTCTGCCCCCACAGGTGGAACTGCTCCTGCTGCCACGCCTGCCTCGCTCAGATGCACCAAAATCTCTGCTGAGCCGTGAGCCAAATAGGACATAACTTGGGAGAACATAGCCCAAGACTGTGATTTGTGGGGAGCTTTTATTTGAGCCCAATGCATGCTAACTTGGTCACCTCTCGTTTATCTTAGGGCCATAGAAAGCATTTTAAAGACTCTCTAATACCAACATGCTTGAAAATTTGCTTACTGAAGAGTCAATGCAAAAATAATTGATAGGCTGCAATATGGAGTTTTTACCTATTGATACATTAAAAAACAAGGCAGATGAATTTAAATAACATGCAGATAATATGGCTGTATTATGGATGATAAACAACAAAGCTTGTCTTAGGAAATAAAGGTAAATAAAAGGAATAAAAAAATCCAACTGTGAATACATTACCATAGAGCTGTGTTTTTCTTTTTGTCTGTTTAGTTTTTATTGTTTGATTGATTTTTGAGATAGGGTTTCTTTGTGTTGTCCTGGATTTCCTGGAAACTTACTCTGTAGGCCAGGCTGTCCTCAAACTCAGAGGTCCACCTCACCACCGCTTGGCTTCTTTATTTCTTTTTAGTTATTAGCACACTTTACAAAAGAAAGAGATTATAACATTTTTTTAAAAAACATACTTTTTGCTTTACTTTTTTGTGTATGTGTTCGTATGTGTGCACATATATGTTTGGGTTTACGTGTGTGTGTGTGTGTGTGTGTGTGTGGTATGTGCACGCACACCTGTGGAGGCCAGAGTTTTATATCAGGCATCTTTCTCAATCACTTTATACCTTATTTATTGAGAAAGGGTCTCTCCCTGGACCTGGAGCTCACTGATCCAAGCCTCAAAGATCATCCTTGTCTCTGACTCCCCAGTGCTGAATACAGGACTGTTACCAAGCCCAGATATTTATGTGTGTTCTTTGGGATCAAACTAAGATCACTATGTGTGCAGAGAAAACACATTATTAATGGAGCCATCTTCTCAACCCTATTTTCTCTCTGTGTCTGTCTGTCTGTCTCTGTGTATGGGATAGAGATAGAGATAGATAGAGATTGTATCTACTTCTAAGTATATACTCCATCACTGATATATACCTTGAACCTCTAAATACTGTTTTATTAAACAAAGAAAATAAAACTTTATTTCATGCTTCTATTTTTAGTACTGGGGATTGAATTCAGGTTCTTGTGAATGCAATGTAAGCACTTTATAGTGTATCCCTAGCCTGGAGAAGAGAATTTAACTGCAAACAAAGGCCCTCAAATTAGAAACCTAATGGACTTTATAAATTAATTCAATCATATTTTTGGTAAGTGTGAATTGATTGCCTGGTCATTCAGGTCTCTCTTGGACTGGACACAAAGTAGCAAAGACAGCAAACAACGTTCCTGCCCTTGTATTCTGAGGGAAGACACAGAGCACAGGTGACAGGTCGATGGGCATTGCCTTTTATCAATTCCAAAAGCGTACACATTGAAAACTCTCTGATAGTTGAATGAACCTCACATCACTGTTGATCTGTAGTGATCACTACGTGAGACACAAACAATTTCACGATGCTCACGGAGTGCTTGAAAGAAAATTCCAGCGACAGCATGAAGCACTCCTTTGATCTCTTTGAGCAAATGGTTTTGAGACCAAAGTGGGAGCAGTGACATCCCCGAGGGGCGCAGCATCTTTCTGCAATCTGGAGTCTGTCAGGCCTGCTCAGCCCCTCGCCTGTGGGGTTGTGGTCTCTTATGGCTTTAAGAAGTGCTGCATGATTAATGACCATAAAGGAGCAAAAGTGACGTGTGCAAACATGTAATTATAAGCTAGCTGTGATTGGATCAAAAACTGATCCAGACAGGTGGAATTCAATGCAAACGTTTTCGGTTCTCTTAATTAATCCCCTGCCTTTGAATGCACACTCGAGGGTGTGTATGATACACATAAAGCCTAATAGATCAAATGAAGTTCCTTGAGTGAAGATGAATGCATGGTCTGGAAGAAGGAGGCATTGTGGCCTGAGTTAGCCGTGGTTTCTTCTTAGTATACATAAAACACAGCTTACAATTTCTGAGGTAGTAAAATTGTGGTGGTGCATCACGTCGAGAGAGGTGATCAAGTTACATCATTGAAGGTGACCTGGAAGCTCCTGAAGTGTTTGCAGGGCACCTAGGGGACCAGGTGTTGGGGCTGTTGACAGAATGAGAAGCACGGCTATTTTGTTTTGCTTCTCCCACCAAGTTCCTGTGTGAATCCAGGACTCAATTTCTCAGACTCAGCTTCTTCATTGACTAATTCATATTTATCCTGTCTGTTTGGTTAGAGTAGAAATGATGGCCGCCTGATATTTGTTCATGAGTCTAGTCAGTGATCACTCTGGACATCGAGTAGCTCTGTTCTTGGTGTTAATAATATAACTAGCTGGGCAGTGGTGGCGCACACCTTCAATCCCAGCAATTGGGAGGCAGAGGCAGGCGGATTTCTGAGTTCGAGGCCAGCCTGGTCTACAGAGGACAGCCAGGGCTACACAGAGAAACCCTGTCTCGAAAAACAAAAACAAAACAAAACAAAAAAATAGTACAGCTCTGAGGAATGTAAAAGACGTTCTGTTCCTTCTGGGATGACCCTGGATCTTATATGATCCAGGTGTTCTTCCTGGTTCCTTCTGGTTTTCTTGCCCAACTCATCAGAGGTAACATTTACTGAGACAGAGGCACGCGAGCCCTTTAGTCACTTGTCAAAGCAGAACTGGAAAGAAACAGACAATAGATTGCAAGTGCCTCTCAAGGTTACTTGAGAACTGTTTAATTCGCTCAGCAGTAGGATAGGGTCTTTGGAGTTGGAGAAGATGGGGTTCAGGAGGCGAGACATCATTTTGAGAAAATTTCTTCTCTGTCACCTAAGGACGAGCACCCTCCCCACCTCCATCTCTGTTAGCTCTGCCTCCCTACACGTTTATGTTTTTGACATTTTGCTTTTAGGAGATGATTTATCCTGAGGAGTAATGACTGACATAGGCTTAAGACAGAATATAGTTCTTTCTAAATGTGTCCCATTTTAGTGGGCACAGTACTTTGGGAAAATAATTGATTTATTTTTTTTAAATATGGATTTCAGATAAAAATCAGCAAATAAAGAAATGTAACCTGCCAATCCCACCTTCTTCCAGGGACTGTGTGTGGCAAGTAAAATCATCACAGTCATGGCTGCTTACTTTGCTTTCTAGAGATGTTAGATAGACTCATCAGGAATTTGTTACCTTTTGTGTGTGTACACAGGATGCTATAGATGGAACTTAGATCTTTGCAGACCAATGCTTTACCACTGAGCTATCTCCCCAGCCCTTATTAGTAACTCTATTACAGTGCTCTTTAAATTGTAGTTTTTTTTAAATCACACAGCTTTCCAATTCAGATCCATCTTCTAAGAAAATCTGCCTCTTGAAAGAGCAAAGGCTGTAACTTTAACCTTATTTACATTTACATTTTCTTTCCTAAGATGGCTCTTTCATTTTAATTTTAAAATGTGCACCAAATGGCAAGATGTTATATATGTGCTAGAGTAAGGCATGTGTTAGAGAGACTGAAAAGCAGTTTAGATAGGAGATACAAATCAGGTGGACTCTGTAGTCTCGTGTTTGCTAATTCGTTTTCTTTAAAGAAAAATGACTTCTTCATTTAACCTCAAGTGTGCCTTTCTAAAAAGTATATGAAGAACTCTTCTTGTTCTTTTATATGCTATTAACACTGGCTGACAGCATTCTAGCCAACAGGCAGTGCCTGGCATCCTGAGAAAAGTGACAAATATTTACAATGGTTCAGGCTTGGTTCACATTATCTGTGCAACCATTTTTTTTTAAATCATCGTCAGCTTAATGCAATGTGAAGTGTAGGGGGAGGATGTTTTTCACAGTGAACTATGATCAAATAAACTCACCTTCCTGTTAGCTGAGGTTCAATCAACAGGAACATCAACATCAACATTCAATGCACTGCCCTGTCCTGTTGTGAAATGTGCATGCTCTCCCCCTCGGCCCACTTCCTGTCACTTGAGGAATAAGGTTCTATTGTACATGGACATTCTTGTAGCTGGAACACTCAGAGATTGCCAGAAAAGGACTGTGTTTGTACTTCTAGTTCTAGGGACACAAAGCCAGGATCTAGTGCTTTGGGCTTCACTGTGGAGCCACCACTGGGAAAGACATCATCTTTGTTGCTCACGTCACAGCTAGCTGAAGGGAAGAGAGCAGAGGGAATGAAGGACTGTTCTTTGAGTGGAAACAAACATTTCAACAGCCTGAGAAACGTAGTGCCACAGACGACAATCAGCTGTCTCCTGTTCCCACTGTGATGATGATGCAGACCCCAAATCAATAGTACCAACAATGGAGTACTGAAATCTCTGAAACCATGAGCTAAAATAAACCCTTCCATGCTGTTTATCTTGGATAGTTTGTCATAGCTGATGTGTAGATAATGAATAAAAGAACTAAACTTTTGATTCATAAAATCTTAGTGCACGTGTGGATTTTTGTCCCTGTGACAGAATATCTGATGAAAACAGCTTAAGAAAGAGGGTTTAGTTTAGCCCATAGTTTCAGCTCATGGCAGGTTGGTTCCATTACTGTGGTCTCAAGGAGAGACATATAACTTCAGGAACATGTGAAAGAGAAGACTTCATCCTATGGTGGTTCGGAGGCAGAGTACAGAGGCAGGAAGTGGTCAGCCCCAAGATGTCTTCTTCATATTCATGCTTCTAATGACATGCGTCTCAAGACTTCTTACCTTTCAATAGTCAATTAAAATTTGAGTCCGTCAATATAATCAATTCATGAAATCAGGTCTCTCGTGATGTAATTACTTCCCCAAAGCTCTCCTTTGGGCATCGCTTGTAAGAGATCATGTCTTCAAGATGCCTTTTGGGGGATTGTTTCACCTACATACCATAGCAATAATTTTAAAGGAAATTATGTTGTGTATTTATATTCAATATTCCATATTTATAGAATTTTGTATCTTGTATTATAGATTGTTTTAAAAACTACAGTGATTTAAAGCTAGAGGTCCTTATTACAAATACTTTGAAAAGTGAAATATGCACAGTCTTGGTAATTGTGCAGAGCAAGACTTACAGCCACTGCTAGTAGTGTGACCTTGTATAATGTTCTTCTCTTACAATATGAAATTTCTTCTACTCTGTAAATATTATCCTATGGTAATTTGTTCTGTATATAATATTTGGATTGACTACAAAGAAGGGATTGAATTGTTGTTTTGGGCAATTCTAAGTGTTCTTTTTTGCTATTTTATTTTTTGTTTAAATCTCTGTCTCTCTCTGTATGTGTGTATTATATATGCGGTATGTTTGTGGAGTCCAGAGGTTGAAATTAGATGTCTTCCTCAATCTGTCTCTACCTTGTTTTTTTGAGACAGGATCTCTTATTGAACCACGAGCTCATCCGTTCAGCTAGGCTGACTAGCCTGTGAGCTCCAGGAATCTGTATGTCTCCATACCTCTCTGTTTTCCAGCCCGACTGCTGGGGATACGGATACATAACACAGCATTCTACTCTTACATCAGCGCATCACCTTACAGACTGAGCCATTTCCCAAGCCCCTTTTGTTTAATTCTTATATGAGGAAAGGTCTTCCCATGTGGTCTAGCTGACCATAAACTTTCAATCCTCTACCTCAGCCTTCTCGGTGGCTAGATTACAAGCAAGTGTCACCACTAAGCTGAGAATGTTAAATGTTTCTTACAGGCTTTATTTACTGACTCCCTAAATATCTATCATGCTCACACACAACAATTTTTGCAGAGGTGTTGGATTGGTAATTTGTTTCATTGATAAAACCAGGCAAATTTAATATACAATAAAGAAGATGTTCAAAAAAAATTGAAGTTTTCCTTATTGCTTTTAACTAGGACATGCACTACTCTAGAAATTCCATTTCCATTGATTTCTGAAAGACTAACATTTGACATCTAAAGATAATGGTCTCTTTTTCTTTAAAAATGGTCCCTTTTGGACAAATTGGGTCAATTAAAAAATTTCAAATTCTCTCTCATTCTCCCACTCTTTTCCCCTAAGACACACTGGAAGGAAATGCTCATGAATATCTTGGGAACTCAGATACCCTGGTCTTCCTGGTCACTTTGTACCCTGTGCTTTGTACTATGTTAGATCATGCATGGTTCCTTGTAGGTCCATGAAAGGCATCATGGTTCCCAGTTGAGCTAAGGCTAGGAAACTCTGGTGACCCTAAAGGGATGGTTGGTATTTCATCTGTTCCTGGGCACCAGGCTCCTGTCACTAGCAGCAGCCCTACATAGATTTGTTACCATTAATCACATAAAAGCAACACCCCAAGTCCCTCCACAGGAAGAGGACGTGACCTGTGGTCAAGTCAAGACAGATCTTTATTTTAATGAGGTACCTAAAGGCCTGGAGGACTTAGCCAATAAACTCTCCTTTCCAGACACTCCTCCCTGCAAAAGGTATTTAATCTTAGGCCCACCCTAAGAAGTGGGGTATGGTTTTACTCATCCACTTTCTGCCATGACAATAAATGCCTTAAAACCGTGGACGTCCTCTTTTCATTGGGATCCGCTATGGAGAGACATGGAGAAGGCCTTCACCTATAGAGCTGCCTGTCTAATCCCCTTTAGAAGGCCTCTCTGCACAGCCAAGGCAAGCTCAAGCCTGCTGCCACTGACAAGCCAAAAACTCTCTCTGCAGGACTACCCAGAGCTCCCCACTTTTTCCCTGACCCCAGGCAAGATCCCGCCCGCGGGACCCCACTCCGTTATCAGCTCTTCTGTGGCTCCCAGTGGTGCCTGGGTGCCCGAAAACCTGAGAACCAGATGGTCCCAGCCTCCTTGCAGGTCTGGGGACCCCCGAGGCAGCTCCTGCTGTGCTGCTCCTCATCCCAGGAGTGGTGTCCCATGGCTTTCCTAAAGCTTGACATTCACCCAGTGAGGGCATGGGGTAAGTACGGTCCACTTCCTGTGTCACACCTCCCTGAGCAGCCGAGCCCTGTGGCAGAGCGGACACAGGACCCATAACCCTACATTCTCTTTCAATCGCCCACTCCTTTTCCCTAAGACATGCTAGAAGGAGATGCTCATGAATATCTTGGGAACTCAGACATCCTGGTCTTCTTGTTCACTTTGTACCCTGTGCTGCGTTAGATCCCACATGGCTTCTGGCCATGTGTCCAATGCCAGCTGGGGAATAACGTCCTTCTGGAACACCAAGATCCTCCCGGATATGTTCAGAAGCTTTCTTTTGGCCATTTGTTCCTCCAGTGCTTTCAAGGAAGAGTCTGCTGCAATAGCCAGAGCCAGATGATGGAGACAGTAGTGAGGGCAAAGTGCAGGAAGTGCACACAGAGGGAACATTGAGCATATGCACCATGTCTATGAAGATGGAAACTCCAAAGTAGATACTTCCTGTTTATGGCAGTTAGGTAATTCTGGGTAAAAACAGATGCTTCCCATGCATCCGTGTGCAAATCAAGGGTAGGGGTTCTGAGACCAAATTCTGGTCCCTGAGTAAGATTTCCTGTGAGATAATCTCAAAGTGCATCCTGAGAAATAGGAAATAGCTGTATAAACCAAGCAAGTTTCCTGAGACTTGGTGATAGAACAGAAGAATGTATGTAACACAGAAGAATGTATGTAACAGCCAGTGGACAAAGTGGATACTTCTTACTCATGGGAGACACATTGCAAGATGCTCTTATAGAGCCTGAAGCTATGGTTACAAATTGAAACACACACACACACACACACACACACACACACACACACACACACACGTATATATACACACATAAATATGCAACATATGTATTATATATAATGTATATATAATACATATGTTGTTATACAATATACATTATGTAATCTTCAGACATATCTAATGTTTATATTACATAGATAACTTGTATACAGATACATATGATAAAGTTTAATATGTAAATTAGGCATAATAAGAATATCAGTTATAACATCACAAAATAGCAAAATTATGACAATATTCTGTAATAAATTTATGAGAGTGTAACTTCAGTCTTTCAGAATCTCTCATGTACTGCAGATCTCAGCGACCTCAGCATGGGGCTCTTAAGTCTCTTCTTATGCCACAGGCTGCCATCTTTTTGTCTAAAGAGAGTGTTTTCAGCTTCACTTGCTGTATCTCAATTGGTGACATTATTGCTTTTGTACTGTGGGGAGCTTTATTAGGTAAAACAGGCTTACTCAAACACAGGTCACTCTTGGAGTAGACATGGATCCTCAGAGAGTAACAGGTAGGTAACTGGTACAATTGGATACTTGGAACCAAGGAATGACTCAGGCCCTAGGCTGGATAGAATAGAAAGGGGCTAGAATTCATTCTGCTGCTCAGAACGTTATCCAAATTGAAACACATCCATTGTTAATTTCTGATTTTTTTATTTAACATTTTCAGAAAGTAGTTGACCTTGGGTAATGAAAATCATGCAAAATGAGAGCACAGGTAAATGGGGCCTACATCCATCACATGACAGGGCTCATTGGAGGTTTGTTCCTTTTTGAGAGACTGGTAGGTAGAGAAAGATGTGTATGGGTGGAGATGGAGACATTAAGAGATGAGACTTGACAATGAAACTGAGAACAGTCAAGAAAGATTATAGTAGCCATGGTAACCATGATCATCATAGTCAGTCATGGCTAAGTACAATGAGACAAGCATTTGTCAGTGTTCTGTACAAGTACAGAACCCACAGAATGTATGTGTGTGTGTGTGTATGTAGAGAGAGAGAGAGAGAGACAGAGAGAGAGACAGAGAGAGAGAGAGAGAGAGAGAGAGAGAGAGAGAGAGAGAGAGAGAGAGAGAGAGAGCTTCTCTATCTATCCAAGGATGAACTTAAACTCTTGGACTTCCTCCATCAACCTTCTGCATACTGTGACTATAGGTGCTAACCATCATACTCTTTGTATGGTACTTGGCTCAAACCCAGGGCCCTTGTACATGATTGGTAGATATTCTATAACTGAGCTGCATCCTTATCTTTGAATTTCTAATTAGAAGAAGAGATATATTAGCTTGGTTTTCATGATTAGCAATTGAACAATCCCACAATGGAAGTATGCAGAGTGGAGGCTTTGGAAACCAGAAGTTGGAAACTTCAGAACAAGAGGAACCAAGCCTAGAAGCTTCCTGGAGAGTTGCTAGTGTAACTTGACATTCAAAAGCTGAAAACTATAGTGTAATGTCTCAGACATCAGGAGTAAAAAGGCACCAGCTCTGGAGGAGCTGCAGGGTGTGTGTGTGTGTGTGTGTGTGTGTGTGTGTGTGTGTGTGTGTAAGCTTCCTCCTTCTACTATATGTTCCATTAGATGCTACTATTTAGAGAAGTTCTTGATTTCTCAGTTTGTTGACCTACATGTCCACCACCTCTGAAAACAGACAAACCTAGAAGGGTGCTTAGTCAGTTTTCTAGAAGTTTCTCAAGTCCAGTTGATGACCAAGGTTAATCCTCATGGGAAACTGCAGAAAGTTTGAAAGCAGAGATTGGCTAAATTGAGACACTGGGTGAGAGAATCTTTTGGTCTAGGCTAGAGATTTATCAGAAGAAAGATGGAGATCCAGTTCCTTCCTTAATCACTTGTCCTGTCCTCTATAAAAGCATCCAGAATCTACATATGCCCTAGAGAAAAAGGCGGAGCCTCTGTATGGGTGTGCATGGCTTCCTGCAACAGAGTTCCTAAAAATTTTTCAACATGACCTCCTTCCACCTGGGAAGTTTTAAGTGGCCCTAGGTATATATAGGTTAGGTAAATAAAATGAAAATTAATTCAGAAAAATCTTTAGTTGAAATGACTATTATCAATTGATTCAGAGTTTTGACAAAAATCCATTTATAGCATTTGCACAGTATTTTCAGTTTCTAGGTTAGACCTTAAGGAGAAAAAGGATGGACTGTTTTTACCCTTTCAGCACCTCAGCTTTACATGGAGATGTAGACACAATCGAGTATCTCTAATAAGATCTGCTTAATCCTATGTAGGAAAAAGGCTGCATGTTGGTGGACAGATGCCCAGTGCTGTTATATGAATGGGGTGGCTGGAATTTAGCTTCATCTGCTTCATTATTAGACTTGCATATTAGAGAGATTTCCCTATAATGCCTCTTTCCCTGGGAAAATTTCTCATCATCAAATACACTGTTTATATAACTTCATATTCAGGTTCAGAATGACTTGTTTGGATTTTGTCAAGATTATCTGAGGAAGAAGACAAAATGTCGTAGACAATTTCCTCAAGAGTTAAAAAGTTTTGCATTAAAAGAAAAATGCATGAAAGTTTCCAAATAAGGCGCCTCTTTGCTTAGCCTTCTAAAATAAGTTGGCATATTCAACAAGAAGGTGCAGGTTAGAAAGCAGTCCCTACCTCTTCTGGCTTTAACAGGATCTGACAGTTTCTTATTTAGGGAGAGTGTGCTTCATTGTTGACATGAAAAGTTCTGAGGACACAAAGCCCTAATTATCTTCTGCTGTCTGCGAGAGCTGAATCCTTAACACAATTCTGGGTGACATGCCTTTGCCTTTCTTGCTATTATCAGTCTTCACCCACGGGTCATCATCTCAGCTCAACCTGCAAAGACAAACTCCAAAATCATTTAACGAGACCCTTATCTAATGCCAGCTTTGAAGCCATTAAAGAACTCTTCACCAGTGACCAGCGTCAAGGAATGCTTTCATTAGAATAGATGTGTCCTTCTTAGAGATGTCAGGTTTGGTGTGCCTGGCCTCTGAAGCTGGCTAATGCATTGCTTCTTTGCTAGGACAAGGTAAGGGATTCACTGGAATGATTAGAGCAATTATTTGTAGCTATCTGCCATGGGTAATCAGCCCCAGGTCAGCTGATGGGAAGAGGTGACCCAAACCTGCCTTTTCAGGCTGAGTGTTGTTATCGGTTAACATCTTCACCTTCAGCATGTCAAACTTCGCCTTTAGACATGCTCAAGTTTCAAACAGCTTTTGGCCACATTTAACTTTCTTGGGTTTGCATTTCTTCTATATTTTAGTAGTTTGACTCTGAGGAGGTCATCTGAGGCTTACTATGATCTATTTTTTCTTCTGCAATTTCTCTTTTATCCTACTTGACATATTTTCTTGCTAAGTTCCTTTGTGATAAAGCAAGAGTTCTTCAGGTATGGGAAACATCTTCTTTTCTAGCCTGTCAAATCATCCCAAGGAGCAGATAAAAACTGTTCAGTGAAACTTGATATTTATCACAAGCAGGGAAAGAGATTTGAAAGTCATAGGAAATGGCCACTCTGTGATGCAGACATTATAGAAGAGGAAGGGCTTGTCAGTGACCACTATGAGCCTGTCATCCCCTTCATCATCCTCCTCAACAGCATCTTCACTAGCATTATTCTTGCTTCAGCATCACTGGATACTATGTGCAGGCCATGTAGCACTCAAAACACCATAAAAATGGGATTAGTCCTGCCTCACTGAAGGATGCAGTTTAAGACAAGGCACCTTGATCTACACACAAATTAAAGACAAGGTATTGTAGTTTTGAGGAGAGACCAAATGAATGCAGATTACAGAAAATAACTGAAATATTTTCTTTTTTTAAAAAAAGGTTTTATCGATTTTATGTATATGAGTACACTGTAGCTGTCTTCAGATACACCAGAAGAGGGCATCAGATCCCATTACAGATGGTTGTGAGCCACTATGTGGTTGCTGAGAATTGAACTCAGGACCTCAGGAAGAAGAGTCAGTGCTCTTAACTGCTCAGCCATTTCTCCAGCCCCTGAAATATTTTCTTTATATATTGTATTTTTTTTAAATGTGAGAAGTGTGCTAGGTTTAGTGGCCCATACTTGTGCTGACTAGTTTTAAGTCAACTTGAAACAAGCTGGAATCAATTGAGAGTAGGCAACCTTACCTAAGAAAACGCACCCAGCAGCCTGTGGGCAAGCTTGTACTGCATTTTCTTGATTGACTATTTATATGAGAGGGCCAAGCTCACTGCAGATGGTGTCATCTGTACACTGGTTGTCCTGGGTGCCATGAGAAAATAGACTAAACAAGCAACAGGGAGCTTAGCTCAAGCAATGAACAAGCAGGGCTCTTCTATAGTCTTTGCATCAGGTTCTGCCTCCAGCTTCATGCCCTGACTTCCTTCACTTAAGGAGCGTGATGTGGAACTGTAAGTCAAAATAAACCCTTTCCTCTCCAAGTTGCTTTTGGTCCTGGTATTTATCATTGCATTGGAACCCTTCACTTAGACACTTACTTATATTGCTAGAATTTATGAGACTAAGGTAGGATGATGGTGGGTTAAAAGCCTGCCTGGGCTATGCAACAAGTTTGAGACTAGTAGGGATAGATAGAGAGACCCTGACTTGAAACAATAAAATACAAGTGTAAGAAGTGAAATACAACTACACGTGTTGTGTACTTCACTCACAGCAGGGTCATGAGAATGGGTTCACCTCTACAGCCATTTCTCAGAATGAGAATTAGGGAAGAGACAGAGAAAGCACCATTGCAGGAACTACTTTAGAAAAGGGACTCAGAGGTCTCGCTTTATATGATGTTTCAGCTATATGGTTCCATTTGTTAAATTATCTTAAACATTTTTATGGATCTGAGCTTATTTCCATAGGTTAATCCAGGACAACTAATGATAAGATTGAGATTGTCACCTCCGTGGTGGGAAGAAGACTTTGATATGTGACAAGGTTCTGTTTGTTGTTGTTTGTTTGTTTTTGTTTTTCAAGACAGGGTTTATCTGTGTAACAAAGCCCTGACCCTGACTGTTTTGGACTTGATTTGTAAATCAGACGGGACTGGAACTCACAGAGATCCACCTGCCTCTGCCTCCCCGAGTGTTGGGATTAAAGGCATGTACCACTACACCTGGCAACAAGGTATTTAACTTGTTTTAGAACAATGGCTTTTTTTTGCTACTCGATTTTAATTTACTATAAGTATCACCTTTCTATTGAACTCACTGAGCCTGTTTTAAAAATATTAATTTATTATTTTTGTGTGTATGATGTGTGAATTTACACACTCACACCAAGGCACATATCAAACAGAATGATAAGAGTTCTTCAAACTCCTTTTATTTCAGAGCTGTCGCTTTAGGGTGAAAGAGCTGATGACTTTGTGGATGCATTTCTATAGCTGGTCCACGTATGTGGCTGAGACCAGCCATGTTCAGGTTTGGGACTCTCAGACCTGTTCTTGCTCATGGTACCCTCGACTTCCATATGATGAGAGCCATGCTATCTGCTTGGTCATTAGAGGCACAGAAACCTTGGCTTCCCACTGGGTGTGAAGAAGTGATAGTTGTCATTTGTCAAGAGTGGATCATGATAGAAATGTAGAGAAACAGCAGAAGGGCTATGAGCTTGTTGATCCTGCAAGGGGTGGTGGTGGTGGTGGTGGTGGTGGTGGTGGTGGAGGTGGTGGCAGAGGCAGTGGTGGTCCTGGTAGAAAAAATAGGTCTTTAGAGGATGAAGAAATTCAAAAGAGGGTGGTAGGGCTCTTACACATCTTCCAGATTGCTTACAGTTTGTCTAACTGGATAGGGGAGTGTAGATTTTTGCCTTGCATGGAAAGCCCCCTTTCACTGTCTTCTACTGTGAGAAGACATTTGTCTACTGACCAAAGAATGTTAATTTTCTAATAGGACCTATAATCAAGCTTTGTATTCAGATTGTGATGCGACTTCCAAACATTGCAATCGTACCAAGTTCTAGACCAACTTAAGGATCTTACATTGTGTAGAGGGAGAACTCCGGGGGAGGTGACTGGGCTAATCATCAAGCTTAGAGAGAGACATGGAACCAGAGGGGCAACAACAAATGAGTGAAGAACTGTAGCAGGTAAGATATGGACTGGTATGTAACTGAGTGAATGCAGGAGTTAGTTCCGTACACATTGCTCAGACGCCGGGGAAATGCAGGCAGTCCTTTGACGTGTGGTTTATGGTTTATTTCTTGTTGCACTGGGATGGCAAAGGGGTCAAGGCATTCCACATGTCTTAGGGTATTTGGCATTGCTATAAAATTTTTTTGAGGCTGTTTATCTTATATAGAAATGATATTTATTTGGTTCATGATTCTGGTGGCTAGGGGGTCCAAACAACTTTACATCCTGGCTACATCAAGCAGTTTGGAAATCCAAAGGTGTGTGGTGGGACTAGTCTTGAATCCCAGCCGGAGTGATACCATCTTGTAAGCAAGGTGCCATTGAGTTGGTTTATGTGGTAAAATGCAACCAAATAAGGTGTCTTTCTCGTGGTTAGACAGTGTTTTCTGAGATCAGCAGAATTCCTGATGTGAGCAACGAGATAGTGTGGAGAAGCACTGAACTTTCCCAGTGTTAGGTTTCCTCTGTCTTATGTTGTGTGAGCTTGTAGTCATCACTAATACTCTTAAGGGTCGGTGGTGCTCTGAATGCAGGTTTGCATTGATTCTCTAGCAGACATAGAGTCAAAGTTTGTGTTGATTTTCCTGTAGACATAGAGTCAAAAAAAAAAGGAGTTTCATAAGCAGTAGTTGGGACTTCTGGATGGTGCACCTGTCCATTTGTGACTTAACCATGCTCCTGTAAGTAACCCTAATAAACTCAGTTATTTGACCATGTTAGACTCATTGGAGTAGTTTTTGACCTGTCAGTGCCCCCCTCCCCATTTGGGGGTGAATAGACATCCCTTTTATCCTTCACACCTGCCATACAGGAGAAAGTACAGGCTGTCTTCATAAAACCGAGGTGTGAGTTCACTTTTATTACCATCCCCACATGAGAGAATGAACTATGCAAAGTCAATATTAATACTTTACTTGGGTCATGGCCTAATTGTCTGTTAATAAGCTCTGTTTCTTAAAGGCATCATTTCCTAATACTTCCACACGTATTGATGATCAGGTTCCCAGCATATCAACATTTATGCAGACACTCAAACCTTATCCAAGCCATATGCCACACATAGCTTTGCTGGGCATTTAGAAACCTTAGGAAGGAGATGGTGCAAATGAACCCAAAGTGAATTCACTATTATTCTGGGGGAATTGCTGTAGGTGAATAAGGTCATATTTCATTTCAGGTGAATTCTACCTTATTCTGAATACAACTACTGGTTCTTTTGTCACTTGTTATAAAGAGGACAGCATTTAAACAACTGAGACCCAGTGTCCTCCTATATTCTAGAAGTAACTGAAAAAAAATGTTACTGTTCTTTAAGTAACACAAGGAAGATTGGTCCCCACCTATTTGAATTAAAGGTACAGTGCAAATCTTGTCACACATGTCTGAATGCTACATACTTGAATACCAAAAGTATTCAAAAACAAACTGTTATGCTCGAAGAGTTACTCAATATTCTCCCTAATCTAGCTATATGCTAGGTCTTCAGGACATAGAATGGAGTCTCAATGTTTTGACACATTGCATTCAAAAGCTATTTGATTTAGCAGATTATGGGTTCTGCTTTTGAAAAATGACATGTTTGCTACTGTGGTTAAAAGAAAAATCTTTGTAAAGATAATCTCATTTCAACCCAATGGCTTTGGGACGGCACGTTCCCCATCACTGCCGCTGATCAGCTACATTCCTCCCAGGCACACTGGCTCACTCAGTGCCATCACTTGTAAAGGGACTAACATCATAACATTTGTAAGTGGCAGCATTGCACGCACGAGCCTGCAGCACACAAATTAAGGCTCTTCCCGGCTGGCCTAAGTGCTTCATCAAGTAGCAGAGATGCTGTGGTTTAGATGTGGTTTTTGTCCCCCAAAGGCTCAAAGGCAGAATTGGTGCTCAATGTAGTGATGTGGAGGGAGGGGGGACCATTAAGGAATGAGGTCTACTGTGTGATGATCAGGTGACTGAATCATGACTACTCTCATTAAGGGATCAATGCAGGTCTCGGTAAATTAGTTCTATAGAGAGTTATTTGTTATGACATAAGACTGGTCCCTCACCTGACTCCTGGTTCTTCTCTGACCATGTAAACCTTCTGACATAAACTTTCACCATAAGGTGCAATCAGGGACCTTGAAAATTTCAATCATCAGAACGATGAGACAACTCAATTTCTTTCATTTATATGTTACCCATCCCTGGGCCTTTTGCTATAGCAACACACAATGAACCAAGACAAAGGAGACTCTCTGCTATCACTCAAGTATTTGGGAATTTGGGGGTCATCACTTCAAACCAATTCTGTTTTACCAACTGTCACTGGAGACATCCCCCTTTTTATGTTGGTAAAGAGGGATGGCATTTTGCCATTAGAAAGTACCTATATCAGATCGAATCTAGAGGATCTCAAACTTAAAATCTTATTACACAACTTAGAAACTACACAGAGAAGTGGTGTGGGATCTTTCCCATGAAATCTAGAGTCTAAACATGGACCTAAAACATATGCAAGTACAGGCTGAGAAGAAAGCTTCTTTTCATTACCATTTACTTTTAATTTTTATTTCACCGCTATCCCCCGTTTTGACTTATTATAGATTTTCTCCTATTTCTCAACTCTATTATTTTGCTTTTGGTTCTCTCTAAAATACAACTTTTTTATAGACAAGTTTGGTTTTTTCAAAGTAGTGAAAGTACACTCAGTGGAAGTACCTCACACAAAAGGAGATAATAATTGCTGGTTTGTTCTTGATTTTATTGCTGAAGTCTAAAAAAATGAGCCCATTTTTCCCCCAGCTGTTCTAAACCCAGTGACTATATACACAGAGAACATGGGCTTACATTTTAGCCCTTTCCTACTAAAGGGCAGCCTCAGCTTCAGTTGGATTATAGAACATAGTTTGGAGCGATTTTTTCCATTTTTCTTTTTCTTCTTCCTTCCTTTCTTCCTTCCTTCTTTCCTTTCTTTCTTTCTTTCTTTCTTTCTTTCTTTCTTTCTTTCTTTCTTTCTTTCTTTCTTTCTTTCTTTCTTTTTTCTTTCTTTCTTCCTTCCTTCCTTCCTTCTTTCCTCCCTTTCTTTCTTTTGTGTAGAGAAGATCAATAACACATTGCTTAGTGATAAGTATGATAACTTCATAATCCACACTTGAAACTCAATTCCCTTCACCTTTAGCACCTCAGCATGTCAATGGCTAAGGTGAGTGCTGCTGATTAAGATCCCTGTAGAACCACCCACACATTTCTCATAAAATCATGGGCGACAAATTGGCACACTATGTTTCCACAATGACACGGAGATTGGAAATGCAAAAGTTAAATATAAATCTTCATAGAAGTTTCAGTAATTTTTAATAATTTGTTCTTTTGTGGCGTGCATATGTGAATGATATATATTTCCTACAGCAACAGGAATTCATTTCCCCACATCTGTAATATCTGCAGTAAGCTAAATTAAAAATGCATTTGTACTTGTACAGTTAAATGATCATATTTAATGAAATGTCAGAGATGAATCTTAGCAAGTAGCTAGGAAATTATTTTAGAGGGTACAGCATTTTATTATTTGTAGTCAGGGAAAAGCGTAGTGATTAAACACATGGTTTACTGCTCTATGGTGGTGACTGCATAAGAATAGGAAAGGAGCGTGGGTAGTGGGGTAGACCAACACTGCTATTTTCCATCCTTTGACCTCTTTCTTCTGTGGCTTCCTCTACTCATATGAAATCTTTTAAAGAAGATTTATCTTTTTAATGTATATGCATGTGTTTGAGCCTGCATGAGTATATGTGCACCATGTGCATGTAGGTTCCCACAGAGGCTAGAAGAAGGTGCCAGACACCCTGGAACTGGAGTTACAGGCAGTTGTGAGGTACCATGTCAGTGGTGGAATCTGAGCCCCCTGCAAGAGCTGTAAATATTCCTAACCACTGAGTCATCTCACTAGCCTTTCCTCTGGACTCTTGAACCAGGAGCTCATAGTAAGAAGGAAATAGACCGTTAGAAACTGGACATGATGCAAGTGTATCACTCATAGTAGGTCTGCAATCAAGTTTGCATTAGCAAGTCTTCCTTTTACTATAACAAAATACCTAAGGTGGGATGAATGATAAAGAAAAGGCATCATCAATTTACCTTGGATACTGGAAGCTAAAAGTCCAATTTAAGCAACTCTGCTTGCTTGGGTTTTGGCCAGAGCTTTGAGGCCTCATTATTGCCAGAGTGAGATCGGGAAAGTTTCAATGAGTCAAATCTAATTTTTTCCTAAAGTAAATATCTGTTTTGAAAAAGAAGTGTGTGTGTGTGTGTGTGTGTGTGTGTGTGTGTGTTTGTGTGTGTATGTGTGTGTGAATATATATCACCTTGGTGACTAGCAGAGAACATTGGATCCCTTGGAGCTGGAGTTATGGATAGTTGTGGGTCACCTGACTTGAGAACTCTAGGTATTAGAATCAGGATAGACTACCTATCCTGGAACATGTGATCATGATACCCCATGAAGAGGACCATCACAACTGGTCACCTAGTATAAAAACCTAGAGTTCTCCATGCTAATGAGTTATTTAGATAGGCCCTGAATGTTTAGCCAATGATCTTCTCTTCCTGAGCATCCCTTCCTGTACAAAGATATTTGATCTTTGATTCACCCTAAGCATGTATTAAACTCATGTGTTGTTTCTCAGGAGGGCCTAACTTTGTATTTGAGATACGGTCTTTAAAACTCGTCAATTTGGCTGCCCAGCTGACCTCCCCAGTGTGGGGTGCTCGTTCCCTTGTCCTGCTTCTTATTTGGGGTCTGGGGTTTGAGCACAGGTCCTCACACTTACATGGCAAACACACCGCCAACTGAACTAACTCCTCAGATCTGTTACATTCAAATTTTGCCATGGGTAGAAAGTCCAAAGAAATGATATTAGGTCAGACAAGACGACCTGGGTCAAATTCATTTCTCTCTGTCTAAAACTCAGATTGCACATGGGTAACAAAAAAGACCGTATCAGAGCCCAGTTGTGTGCTGTTCAAATCTATAATCTACATTAAAAAAAAAAGACAAGCTACACTAATCCCAGTAGGAAAGGGGATTAGATTCTCTGGCCTTTACCACATGACAGTAAATGACAGCATAATAAATAAAGCAAAGATGATTTCTGACTCCTGCTTCTCACGTCATATCCCGGAGGCACTTTGTTATTGTTACAAGTACATTAAGTGAAGGTCTGATTATTTCCTAGGGAGAGCTGACAAGATGCATATTCTGTAGCAGGGAACTACTGGCATGTGTCTGGTGGTTAATATTTATTGAGTACATACTTCTAAAGCCAGGGATCGATCGATAGTGGAAGTAGGAGAGATCGAGATTGGAGCGACACATCACACATCCAATGCAGATTAGCTCTCAGCTGCTTAAAGATAGTGTGGTGTGTTTGACATGTGAAGATGACTGTTAGCTTCTCTGTCTCTCTGTCTCTGTCTCTGTCTGTCTGTCTCTCTGTCTCTGTCTCTCTCTGTCTCTGTCTCTGTCTCTCTCTCTCTCAATCTCTCTCTTGCTCTTGCTCTGGAAGGACAAGTGTCACTTTTGCAGCCAGAGGGCCCTATAGACTGTAGATTCTGAGGAGGAGATGTATAAAGATGGAGATAGTAAAATAATACATGTGCCATTGAAAAAATGTTGTTGATTCTTTTAAAACATGTTAAAGTATTTTATAACATTTGCTTAGAGGTGTGTGTGTGTGTGTGTGTGTGTGTGTGTGTGTGTGTGTGTGTGTATGCATATATACGAGTCGTAATGCGTGTATAGGGGTCAAAGGACAGCTTGGCAGGAATCTCTCCTTTCCTTCAGCTTGGTGGGCTCTGTGGATCATAAAACTGAAGTATTAGACTTTGTAATGGTTTGCATATGTTTGGCCCAAGGAGTGGAACTATTAGGAGGTGTGACCTTCTCGGTTAGATATGTCACTGTGAGTGTGGGCTTAAGACCCTCATCCTAGCTTCTTGGAAGTCAGTCTTCCACTAGCAGCCTTCAGACGAAGATGGAGAACTCTCAGCTCTGCCAGCACCGTGCCTGCCTGGATGCTGCCCACCTTGATGATAATGGACTAAACCTCTGAACTTGTAAGCCAGTCCAATGTTTTCCTTATAAGAGTTGCCTTGGTCATGGTGTCTGTTCACAGCGGTAAAACCCTAACTGAGACAGGTTTTATGGCAAGCATCTTTGCCTGCCAAATCATCTCTTGGGCTCTTTTTATTGACTCTTTTTTGTATGCATTCCTATAAATTTCATCTGCCCATCCCCATGATCATAGGGAACACAGTTTCATGATCTCCACAGACTTCCACCTGCTACTCTTTCATGGCTGCATTCTGACTAACTTGACACAATCTTTGCAGGGAGGCCTGGTAATATTGAGATCTTATTTCTCATGACCTAAGTTATCTTACTAAAATGTTTGAGCAGAGGAGGAAAATATGAGGATAGGGTCACTGTTGGACCAGGATTAGACACACACCACAGGCAGCCAGAAGCAGCTCACATAAGCATACTTCACTAACTCATCTTTTAAGGAACACCTCATCTTTGCAACATGAAATTTCAGCAGCAGTATTTTTATAACTGAGGGCGACCACTTGAGTAGAGTTCAAAGATTTTCAGTTCATTTCTTTCTTCAACTAGTTTCATGTGTATACTTTAGTGACAGTGACTATGTGGTACAACTGTCCCCACCATCCCTCTCCAGAGCTTTCCTGTCTTCCTAACCAAAAACTCTGTCCCCATTCAATGCCAGTTCCTTAGTCTGCTTCCTTCCCAAACCCTGGGCACTGATCCTTGACCACCCTGAATACTCCTGCCAACCATCACACAGAGGTTACTCTGTCATAACATGGTGATTTATTTTCATAAGGCCCTTGCTCACAGTTTTTTAAGCATGTAAAAGGATTTCCTTTCTCCTTGACCCTGCATCATGTTTGTTTGCACACATATTCCTCATTTTAGTGTGCATCTGTTACTAGACAAGGGTTGCTTTAAACTTTTGCATATTGTGAATACTACTATAGATGTGGACCTTTGAGTCTTTGCCTAAGACCCCCACTTACCACTCCTTCAGGAAACACACCCAGAAGTGGGGTCACTGGCTCATAGAATAACCACATTTAATTTTTTCCTGCATACAGTTGTACATTTTGTATAGCAGTTCAGTAGTAGCATTTTGTATTTCTACTAGCAGGGCAGGGGGCTCCAGTTTCTCCACATTTGCAACAATATTTACTATCCATGTTATTATTATTCTTACTTTCTAACTATAGTCATCCAGGGGCTGGTGAGATGGGTCAATAGATTAAGACACTTATTCCCAAGCCTGATTGATTGAGCTTGATCCCTGGATCCTATGATGGAAGGAGAGGCCTAAGTCCCACAAGTTGTTCTCTGAGTTCCACAAGCATACAGCTGCCTACTTCCTGCAAACTCCACAAAATAAATAAATGAACAAATGAAGGGATAAAGAATGCATCCAAATGGATAGAAAGTAGTGAGCTGCTGTGTGTTGGGTTTCCATTTTCATAATGACCAATGATGATTAGCATCCTTTCAATTTTATTGGCCATTTTATATGATTTTTGTAGAAACCCAAAGTCCTGAGAAGACAGTCATGATTCTGTAGATTTATAGGCTCACCAATGACCCTCTACAGTCCAGGCTTCCCCAACGCTCCATGGAAGATTTTTGACTACTGATTCAATTTCCTTACGGATTATATCTATTTAGATTAGTTTTTTTCATTAGGATGAGATTTTGTTTGTTCTTAGATATTTTCACACTTCTAGTTTGCTGTCAAAGACATGTTCTTACTCTCATAATTATTTTTATTCCTGTGAAATTCATAGTAACTGATATGTTGTTTCCGATCATAGTAGTGAGTTTTCTTTTATTTCCAGTGACTGTAGCCATATTATTTGTCTGTTTGCAGAGCTCCCAAAGAATCAATTCTTGGTTTTGTTATCATTTTTCCAACTCCCAACATCATTTGTATTCTAGTTTTTACTCTTTACTTGGTAACACAGGCTTTGGATTTATCTTAATTTTTTTAAGTTCAGAAAAATCTAGACCTAAATTGCTGGTCTGAGACCTTTCATATTAGTATGATTTCAATCTTAGTGTTTTGGATTGATAATACGTTTTTATTTTTTGATTATCTCAAGATAGTTTGCATTTCCCTTGTCATTTCTATCTCGACTCCTTGGTTGTATGAGATTGTGTAAGTTTCTGTGCATGTTCGACACTGTTGAACTCTAGTGTTGTCCCACTGAGACTAGAAAGGATACTCTGAATGAGACCGATCTTTTCACTTTCTTTTACTTTTTATTTTATTTTTTGTGTTTTTCTTTTGTTTTCTTTTTTTTAAAAATTAGATATATTCTTTATTTACATTTCAAATGTTGTCCCCCTTCCTGGTTTCTCCCCTGAAAATTCCCTAACCCATCCTCCCTCCCCTTGCTCACCAACCCACCCACTCCTGCTTCCCTGTCCTGGCATTCCCCTACACTGGGGCATCGAGTCTTTTCAGGGCCTCTCCTCCCTTTTATGTCCAACAATGCCATCCTCTGCTACATATGCATCTAGAGCCATGGGTCCCTCCATGTATACTCTTTGGTTGGTGGTTTAGCCCCTGGGAGCTCTAGGGGTACTGGGTGGTTCATTGTTCCTCCTATGGCACTGCAAACCCCTTTAGCTCCTTGGGTCCTTTCTCTAGCTCCTCCATTGGGGACCCTGTGCTCAGTTCAATGGTTGGCTGAGAGTGTCCTCCTCTGTATTTGTCATGCTCTGGCAGAGCCTCCCCAGGCTGACCTCAAGCTCCCTAAGAGGATGGCTTTGAACTCCTGATCCTTTTTCTCTACCTCCAAAGCATTGGGTAACATATTACCATGCCTGAGTCCATCTTCACATATTGTACAAATTTAGTCAAACCCAGATGTCTACCTTTATCTTTGTCTTTTTTTCCTGATTGTTTTCTCTCATCCATTTCAGTAAGGGATCTTGGAGGGCTTAACAGATTCAGTCCACGCATCAGTTCTTCAGGCAAGAACCTCATCCTCATGTTTGTTTTATAACCAGGCCCAAGGGATACTGAGTGATGGGGTAGATTCTTCCAGTTTTGCCATGGTAACACTTATGAGGTGTTCCTTTTTGAACCATTTTCGTTTCCTTATGTCAACCATATCACCTTTCTTACAGATCCCCATGGGCATGGCTAAAGGAACAACTTCTTGTGTTCCCAAAGGCCTTGAGAATGTAGAGCAGATGCCTCTTCTCTTTCTCTTTGTATTGGTCATTTTGATGAGTTGCTGGATGATGGTCGCAGCAGTCTGGATGCTGCACTCTCTTTTAATCTGTGCATGTCTTTGTATCTGTAGCAACTCTCTTGTAGGGTTCTTATAGCTGCATTCTACTTATCTTTATTTAACCCAGTCTACTGATTTATATCCCCTCTCCTCTCTTTTTGTGGTGCCGGATATGGAAGGATTTACTTTAGCCTTTTTATATTTACTTTCTGTTCATCTTATAGATTTTTAACACCCCCAATTCTACAGTTACTGCCTTTCTCAGTATTTAGTTGATTTAATTCTAATAATATATGATTCTCTATGTATACCCTTTTGTGTCTATCCTTTAGATATGTTTTGTGTTATTTCCCACAAACATCACATTATAATGTTCTAAAGTTATCACCAACTAGTTCAAACTGAAAGTCACTTGACTTCAGTTGCATACAAATCTCTACCCCTTTACAACCCCACCTACCTTACATTAAGATGTCATCAACAACAATTTTACATAATGTATATTTATTAGCATAGACTCACAGCTATTTCTTACGGATATTGTGTTTTGACACATGAAGAAAATAAAAAGTATAAAGGTTATAACAGTATGAATTTAAAAATGATTTTCCAGTGTTTACCTTTATCAGAACCTTTTATTTTGTCCTTTTATTTCATCATTAAAGACCCCTTCTTAGTCCTTGTAGGTTCTGGTGATAATAAACACCCTCAGCTTTTGTTTGTCCTGGAATGTAGTTTTTACCCCTTCATCTATAGCTATAGAATTTTCAGTTGACAGGTCCCCAGACGCTGTACTTTAAATATACTGTGGTGGCTACCTCTGGCCTGTAAGGTTCTTCATCAGGATAATTGCCAGTGGTTTTGTTAGAGTTCTTCAAGACTCGGCGATGAGTCAGTTGCTTGTGCTGCTTCCGTTGCCAGAGTGTCTACCGTTACCTTGACGCATGTTCGTACTAGACTGGACTTTATGTTACTTGGAGTTTGTTGACTCCCTTAGACTTGTGAATTTGTCTTTCTTCACTTGTGGGAGCTTGTTGGCCATCTTCAGCTACATCACCTTCCCTTTTTTTCCCTCCTTTTGAATTGCTCTCTTTATTTTCCTTCTGATGTTCTAGAAGTCTCTTTGGCTCTGCTCATTTTGTCTCCTGTTTCTCAAATTTGACAATTTTGTATAACTCATCTTTGAGTTTTCTGGTTCTTTATCTTGCTGTTTTGAGCCTTGTTTAAAACTTCTCTATCAAGACATATACATTAGTTATTGTATTTTTTAACTCCATTTTTTTAAAAAAATAATTTCTCTCTCTGTTGATATTATCTTGTTCACATTAGTAAATCATTTAGCTCTTTGCCCATGTTTTCCTCCCCCTGTTTGAGTGTCTTTAAGACAGTTCTTTTCAATGTTCCTTCTATTTAGACAAAATGCCCATGTTTTTTCAAGGATGGTTTCTTCTTCTTTTGAATGGGTCATGTTTTTCTGTGCCTTTGAAGGCCTTGGGATGTTTTGTTAATGTATAGGCATTTAAAAGGAAGCAGCTACCTCTCAATTTCTATAGGCTGGTATTGTGTGGAGTGTTTTATTAGCTGGATACTGTGGAATATGGGGAACTTTGGGGTCAGCCATGAGTAAGGCATGAAATCTTCTAAAGCCCATTCCAGGCATATATTCTATGTGCCTTTGGGTGTGTTATTTAAACAAATACATATATTCATAATTGCATTCCAGTGTCTTAGCGTCTAGAGTCTCACACTTGGATCTCAGATGTGCTCTTCGATTCCTCTGCTGGGAAATTTCATTTTCCACATACACGAGGGGCTGTAATTTCCCTCCAGTTGCCCAACACCCAGTACCCCACAGTCACCTCTGTTCTTTCTGCTGCCATGAGCGATGTGCTGTGCTGTGCTCTGATTCAGATGGGGACCTTTGGGTAGCCACAGACACTTCACAGCATTGCAGTTAAGTTCCACTTTACCTCTTCTCACCCAACACGGAACCGAGAGGGGTAGGTGGGGGGCATTTCTTCCTCACTGTTTGCCTGGGAAGGACACCAGACAAGGGAGAAGATAAATGCCATTAGTTTCCTCTCTTTTTGAATAGATTTTCCTTTTCTTGTCTATATTTGACAAAAAACATCCCACTAGTCTTTTTAAAAATTATTTACGTTTTAATTGACATAGCAATTACTCATACTTAAGGTAGAATGCTCTATTTCAGTTCAGTTACACCATGTACAATGACCACCACATCAGGTGACTGATGTGCCACTTCAGACATCATGACTTTGTATTGGGGAACCCTACCACATAGTCAAACTCCCACCAGGTGTTTGAAATAGTCAGTTAGCTCTCGTTGACTGTAGTTAGCCTGCTGGTCTGTGAAACCTCAGAAATTTCTCTTGCCCTATCGCATGGCTTCTCTGTGACGATCACCCATTCTCTCTCCATCACTCCCTTGAGCAAACCCTAGCCAGAATCTGGTTACTGCTATTCAACTGGGTATCTGTTTGAGGCGACCTTTGTAGCCTCCACACTTGAGTGAGAATGTGCTTACTTACCTTTCTATGTCCATCCCATCACTCGTCACAATGTTCTCCACTTCTATCCATGTTGTTGCCAATGGTAGAATTTTATTCTTCTGTGGTTGAATGATATTCAATGGAATATGTGTGTGTGTGTGTGTGTGTGTGTTCATTAATCTTGATGGATATCTAAGTTGAACAAATGAGGTATAGATTTTGGCTGGTTTCCAGAGATACTTTAATGCTATTTAGGTCACTCTCAAGTTTTTGTTGCATTTATTTATTTATTTATTATTCATTTATTTATTTTTAGTGCTTCCATGGACAAATGAAGGTCTGGAACTCCTGGTGTGACATCTTGCCCACATGACTTCTTTCTTCCACATTCATAGCAGTGAATGAGAAGAGGCAGGTAAAAGGACTGCACCCAGTGGAGATGCGGAGCCAACTGCTGTGTCTTGCCATGTCCAGCGATCAGCTGCATTGTCATTGTATGTTTTTGGCAGAAGATGCTTTATTACTAAAGAAGAGATTGAGGACATCCGAATATCATGGAGAATAGTACTGATGAAGCGGTACTAATCACTAAATCACAGTTCTAACAACAAAAATAATTTTCTTTAAAATGTGAGTGTTTAAAAATATATCTCACAAAACTCTTAAAAATGGGAGAAAGTGTCCTGAATATTTAAAGGATTTTATTTATTTTTATAATTGTGTGTGCATATAGTTTGTGTGTAGCTGTGAGAGTATAGCGTTTGCAGGGTCTGGAGGAAGGTGCTACATCCCCTGAAGCTGGAGCTGGAGTGGTTGCGAGCTACCTGACATAGATTCTTGGAATAAAACTTAATTCCTTTGCAAAAGCAGTATGTGCTCTAAGTTACAGAACTATCTCTATAACCCTAATGTCCTGAATTTTAAGACAGATACTATCATGTACTCCATATGTTAGAGCATGTAGCTTCTTCTACAGTGTAGAAGACAGGGCTAGATTCCAGGTCTGAAATGAAATATCCTCATTTCAAGATTGTTATCACTCTCTTCATATACAGAATACACAAAACATAAACTATCCACGAATAGCACCACAGTGTTGCAAAACTCCCTGTGGATAATCTGCAATACCCGAAGCGTGTGGTGGGAAGAATGATAATGTCCCAACTTCAGTTCTGCATTCAAAGACCCTCACAGTATAATGCTAATAAACTGTCTTCAGGCAGGTTAAATGGATGAGGAGATATTGACCTTACCCACAACCAGGCTTATTCCTCACTTTGTCCTTGGTAGAGAATTTACTTTCATGCTTGGGACAATGTTGGAGCAAAGGGTTCTGTTCTGCTTACACAAGATGTCAGAGATGCCTCTCTTCTGAGACACCAGAAAAGTTATCTTGGCTCAATTTCATAATCTGTGAGTATTTTAAAGAAGCACTATTTTCCATTTATAACTTTGAAAAAATTGACATTAAATTTTTTTTTTGACATGGAAACAGAGCTCTAAGGATTCATAGAGATGTCTGGGAAACTAGGTAGGTGATTTCTGTTTAATATGCCATTCGTAGGAACCCAAACAAATTAAAAGAAGAAAAATGCAGTCAATTCACCAGTGTGTACAAAGACAGGTGATATTCTGACACGTTTTCCACCACTGAATTAATGAAACCACTGGTTACGTTGATTTCTCCTACACGAAGTCCCAGAGCTGTCTAATGCTAGCAAGTGACATAATTAAATTAATTTGCTTTTCTGCACAGAAAATGAGAAACTATGGAATATTTGAAACAGTGAAGGCAGCCATTATAAACCTTCCTAACCTTGCAGGTAAACACAGTAGATTTTTTTTTGACATATAAAATGTAGAATGGAAAGCAGTGTTCTTGGTTTCCTTCAGATAATCTAATTTCATTTGCAAGGTGGGTCGTTGACAATTCACAGAAAAGTATTTTACAAATACCTGTAATTTGTTATTGGTTCGGTCACTCAAAATTATTGCTTTAAGCACTTGAGGTGTGAATACCCTGTGAGGAAATGATATTGGAACCCGCAGGGAGAGACTGCATCCTTAGGAAAATTCCCTTTGAGGACAAGACAAAGGATGAACTGCTGTAAGCACAAGGAGAAGCTTTACACATAGGGTGAAAACCGTGATCTAAGGCTTCCCGGAAAGAGAGCTTGACTCCCAGGAGGCAGAGGCGAAGCTTTGTGAGAAAGAAGGTATTTAACTGGAGTCTTGAAGAACTGACAGAACCTCAGGTTAGGGATAGGAAAAGGCTGTTCTGGGCAAAGCACCTTAGGAAACCAGAGGTAGGGAGAGGAGACCAGCCTGGCTAGGAAGCCCTCGGTTTAAGGTGAAACGGAAAGATGCGAGGATCGGAGCAGAGTAGAAGAAACCCGAAGAAGGAATTGAGATCTTCCTTCTCAGTCATGACTATTTATCCCCACATGAATGTTACTTTCCCTTTTTGTTATTTTCTTTTACTTTGATTATTTATTTATTTATTTATTTAGGACTAAGATTTTTCTGTGTAGCCATGGTTATCCTGGAACTCACTCTGTAGACCAGGCTGCCCTCCTATGTACTGGGGTTAAAGGTGTGCACCACCACCGCTCAGCGTATCAGCTCTTTTGTACAGATGGAGAAGCAGAAATGTAGACAGATGAAGGGCCATGCCTCTTACTAGATGCCAGGAATACCACTTAAACCCATTTCCGAGTGAATCCCAAGAACAGACTTCCTCCAGTGTTTCTGCTGAAATGCCCCTAAGATGGGGGTGGGGAGCCCTAGAGGGACACTCTCTTCCCCAGCTCAGGAAGCTGGAGGAGGTCTGCAGGTTGGAGCATGATTTATCAGTTTTACCTCACAGAAGCAATATGCTAATTAATATCTGATAAAAGTTTAACTTAATAATTTGTCATACACATCGCTAGGCTAAAGTGTGCCTTGAGTAACTAAGGAGAAACATGTGATGATAAAATTGGAAGGTTTTCTGGAGTCAATGGCTGTGCCATGTGTATTGACAGAGGGCAGCTTGACTCCACGTAACCACCGGAAGTCAGTGTTACCTGTGTAAGGTTACAGAGCTAACGAGGGGCAGGCAATTTTAGAATTTATGTAATGTAATAGGCAAAGTTTTGTATCCTATGATTTTCTGGGGGGGTGCGGGGAGATAGGGGGTAAAATCCAGAAGAATTTTGACTTTAAAAGTGGATCCAGGGTGTACGAGACTGAAGGTGTTCCTCCTTCAGTTTGGGAGTCGAGTATACACTTAGCATGCACCCAAGGCTAGACCCTCAGCTCTCCAAAGAGCAAACAGGGGAACCAAGGAATGGATGAATAAATACAGATACAAACAAACACTGCAGCAGTCTCAGTACCCATCTACCCTGTGTGGGTCCCAGCTAGTCTCTCTTGTTTCCTTTCACCAAGGGCTTCTTGCATCATGCCATGTAGACATTGTTTTCACAGACAGCATCACCACGACGAAGCGAGCCATCTCCATCAGCATCCCCAGAGTTTGATGAATGATGGTAGCCTCTTCCCAATATTGTTTTGCTGTGACGTTGAGTGGGAGCGGAGCCAAAGGGACCGCACTGTTGAAATGTTTAGAAAACTAACCTATCATTAAGGAGAGGCCATATGCAGCTTGGAAAATCTTGTTTGTCCTGATCTTTCTCACTCCTTCCTTCTTTCTCTCTTTTCTTCCGTTTTCTAAAAAAGTATAGGGGAAAGGTCACACTGGTTAGAAATGCAATTAGCTTGTTGATTTTGTTTCATCAGAATTACTATGTCTGCTTCTATTTTCTTCTGGTTGCTTACTATCCTACCTTCTGGTAGTAACTACCTTCTTAATTCTATTAGGTTTCTGTTTATTGAGTGACCACTATGCACAAAGCATTACCCTAAACGTTCAAGCATTAACTGGAGCAATGATGATATGGTGTGGGAGCTGGTGTCTGGCCTGCTGTGGTTTCCCATGGATGTCATCATGGCAGGCACACAGTCTTCATGGAAAGCTAGGAAAATGCCCGAAGGAAGGCAACCACTATAAGGTGTGATAACTACTTGCAAATTAGAGCAAGGATTGCTTTTGACACAAATAGGACAGTGAGAGGAACTAGGAGTTGGACTCAGGGCTTACAAGGAGAGCTTGCCTTGCTTATATCAGAACCTGGAGCAGCTTGGTCTCCTCCAAGTCTTCATGTGACTTGGATGGTTTACATAGCAAACACCCAACCAGACAAGAGCAGAGAAGAAAGGATTTCTTATACACTCACATAATTCCATCTTATTATTAAGTAATTAAAGTATGTTTCATGCAGTTTTGATAGACCCAGGGGTAAACCTTACAATGAGTATGTAGCACGATCAGTAGAACTTCATGTATGAACATGAATGTGTCTTTAGGCTAATTCAGGAAAGAGAACAGAAAGACTGGAGAACTGATTCCTGCCAAATTATTATTATTATTATTATTATTGGGTTAGGAATATAACCCAGGACCCCCTGCATGGTGGGTAAGTGCTCTACATCCCCAACCTTCTCCAAGCCCCACCCCCAACTTTTAGTGACTAGAGAGAAGTCTAAAGGGCAATCCATTCTTAAAGAGTGAAAAAGAATATGCGGAGATGCAGACGGTTCAACAAAGCATTTGCGGAACAGACTGTCAAGCTTCTGAAAGGAACACCTTGAGGACAGACTCTTTGGTTGTGGGTTGTGATGAGTCTGAGTGAATGGATACATGAAGTTCTTTTTCCTTCCCTGGGTTGTAAGAGATTTCAGGTTTTTGAATGTTTAAACTTTTTATAGGAAACTGAAGTTTTTCAAAAATGTTACACGTTCTGCTTCCCATGAAGCCGAGGAGAACTCTGGGAGTTCGCATGAAGACTTGGAGAAGACAATGCCGTCCCTGGAGCTTTTAATACTCATGGATTTAAATAGTTTAGATCAGGGTCTCTATTGGTTTCTTAACAAATACCTAATACCTAATAGCTTAAAACAAAAGAAGTGTTGATGGATGAACAATATTAAAGTGTACTGACACATATGTTTGAAAATATTGGGGCTGGAGAGATGGCCCAGTGGTTAAGAGCACTGACTGCTCTTCCAAAGGCCCTGAGCTCAAATCCCAGGAACCACATGGTGGCTCACAACCATCTGTAATGGGATCTGATGCCCTCTTCTGGTGTGTGTCTGAAGACAGCTACATAAAATAAATAAGTCTAAAAAAATAAAGGAAAATATCATAGTGAACTTTATATATGACACATATGTATGAAAATATCACAGTGAACCTTCTATATGACAAATATGTATGGAAGTACCATAGTGAACCTTGTATATGGACTTAAATATTAGCAAAATAAAGCCAAAATATTAGAAATGTATTATTTCACTGTTTTAAGGCCAGAGTTCATAATCAAGGTGCATACAGAGCTACCTCCAGAGTGCCAGGGTTGAATCTTGCCTGTATGTTCTGGCTGTGTTGTCCTTTAACTTGTGGTCATCTCCCTGAAGTCTCTGACTGTAATTACGTGGTCCTGTCATTTCCTTTCTGTCACTAATGTCCCTCTTCCTCTCTCTTACAAGGACATGTGTTGTCGTCACATTTACAATGCACCCAGACACTTCTAGGATGAGCTCATCATCTTGGAATCCTTGCATAGGCAAAGATTCTTTGTCTAGTACGGCCACAGGCACAGGATGAAGACAAGAAAATAAGGAACTTCTTAAAATGAATTCATTTGCTGACACTGGGAACAGTGTTTGTTTTGTTTTGTTTTGTTTTTGTTTTTGTTTTTGTTTTTGCACTTCATTTGAGACCATTGTGTGCCAGTCCCATATGACGTCATCTGCTGATCCACTAAGTTGAACTCATGATTCATTAATGTTGTTGCCAGTGATGGTTTTAGATGATCCTGTGTAGAACCTGGAGATGCTTGTGATAAGGAACACTTGCTTGGCCTGGATCCTTCAAGGCTGGCCTCACCGAGCTGCATTTTAAGGAGTTTGTGTGGAGGTTAAGAGTGAGGTCAGAATTCTGTACCATTTCAATAGCTATTAGTGAATTCAATGCAAATTGACAATAATTACTGACGTATTCTCCTGATCAGGAATTGTGCTGAATGTTGAGAACAATAACAAAAAACTAAATTGTGCCCCCTTCAGTCATTTCCTAAAATTCCTATGTTGTAGCATGGAAATGGTTTACACTGTGCCTCCTTAAGGAAGATTTTTTTCTCAGCAAAGATGAGAAAAGATGATAAAGGTTCACCTCTTAACCTTTCACATTTCCTTGAATACTTGAAATAAGGTGTCCCATTGACATATTGTGTCAACAGTGTCAAGAGGACTTGTCTGTAGTTAAAGGAAGGTGATCATGTACATTTCTCATGATCCTGTGGCATTTTCAACACTATAAGGGAGACTGTACATATAAAAGCACAAATGCACTCGTGCGCGCGCACACACACACACACACACACACACACACACACAGCTTCCATTTTAAGCAGGTGACGTAAGAGATGCAAAAATCCATGATTAAGAAAAATGGAATGGTATAAATTATAGCAGAAATGCCTGTCATTGTCCGTATTAACTGCTAACGTGCCTCCAGGGGGTTAGATTAGAAAAAGAAAATTACTTATCTGTAATTCTTATTCTCTTTAGGTAGCAATTATAATAGATATACACTCTTGGGTACAAGTCATTGGTGTGAGAAAGAGAAGTAGACGGGAAGTCGGCTAAAGAATTCTAACCCTCCAGGAACATGTGCCTTGGGACATCAAGGGCACAATGTATATGGAATGTCATTGCCCTGCATATAATTTCTATCTGACCATCGAGAAGAGCAGGCAGATTTGGTCCCTGGAAAGGGAGGAAGAACTGAGTGGATCCATTATTTCTATCATACTATATTAAATGTATAAAGGTCTAGCCCCAGGCAAGATTTGTGAATTGGGTCTACTCATTTTCTTGCTGTGCCTTGCTACCTACTTCAGGAATCCAATACCCACTTAGTTGCCTTCCTCCTCTCTCTGTTCCTAGGAAATGCCTCATGCAATTTATTTACACCAAAGCTGAGACATTCGCTGAAGAAAGAGCCTTGGAGAGGGAACCAGGAGCCACAGGCCTGGTGCTGTTGTGGCCACCAACTGGTTCAGGACGCCATGACAGTTGGCATACCTTTTTGGGCTCTACTATTATCATTTATTCTATGACAAGCAGACCAGGAGAATGTGGTTCCTAGGAACACTTTCATCTCTGTAATTTGGGGTGAAAAGAGTGAATAAAAACCAGGCTAATATTAGTTTGAATTGTTCAACTGAAAACATTACCCTTGATGGTGACAGTTAAACTTAGCAAAATGGACCATGGACATGAAGACTATGTCTAGGCATCCTCTGGGACACAAGGGGGTATTTGAGGTGCCATATTTGTATGACCAGAATCTCTGGGATCACAGGAGGGAGCATCTGTTACACAAAATCCCAAGGCTGTCTTAAATGGATCTTAATATAACTTGAGCTGAACATACTACATACAACATGGCAGAAACCTTGGGTGAGAGTGGTTTTCCCAAAGCACCCACCTGGGTACTAGGAGAGAAAATCAGTCTTGAAGGAGAGTGGGAAGGAGGGAGTACCATTTCCGGGTTGTGGGGAGCTTTTCCACCAGGGAGCTTTTGTTGTTGTTGTGGTTGTTGTTGTTGTTGTTGCTGTGAAGTGCAAAGTCTCCCATGTACATCTATTTGAATACACCAACACAAAAGACATTTCTCCCTTTTTCTTCATGTCAGGCTACACTTCCCTTTGGAGGCATTTCTGATCAGACTGAGCAAATAGGAGGAGGCACTGCCCAGCTTCCAGAAGGTTTTCTAGGGAAGAAAGGATGCAGAGGTCCTTATGGTGCTATGGGTTGAGATACGGTGTTCTCTTAGCTTTCATGTGCTGGAAGTTGGGCCCCCAGAGTAAGGCCATTGAGAAGTGGTGGGGTCTTAAAGAAGAGGGTGTCAGGAGAGGCGATCCAGTCTTGTGGCAGCAGCCTCATGAATCGATTGCTGACATTCTTGAAAGACCTGGGCTCGTTCCCTTGAGTGGAAATTGGGCTTTGTAAGAATGAGAGTTAGTGGGACTGGGTTCCTTGAGACTTAGCTGTTATAAAGGCGGTGCATTTCCCTTCTGTGACTCTTACACACATGTTCCTTCCACACACTTACTTCTTCTCCTTCACTATCATGAGCTGACTAGCAGACCAGGTGTAGCTGCCTAATTTTGTGTATAGTTATAGGTCAAACCAGACTTTCCTTTATAACTTACTTGGCCTTGGGTATTTTGTTATTGGAAGCCCCTATACTAAGACTCACAGCTAAACATAGTCACAAGAGCTTGTGACCTGGTCTGGCCAGAGTCTTGATTCAATTGTAACCAAGTCTCATACACAACTTTTCCCTAGGAAACCTCCCAACATAGAGATAGATACTTCATACGGAGGTGAGATGCTCTTTATACTGTCATATTAATGAATGTGGCACAGGTGTGTCTATCTTGAATTCACATCCTGAGAATTCGATGTTACTCTGTAACCAATGTCTGCCTGGAGACAGGACTGTGCTCTTCCCATTAGTTACACAACTTAGGGAGCAAACAGTGCTATTAGCTAAAGGCAGAGCAGAAACCATGACCCTGTACCTCCTGACGTAGCATTTACTGTTGAATGAGGTGGTATGTGTGCATTTTAGATGGCAACCTAATACAGAATTTTAGAGGTCACCATATGACACCACATATATCTTTTTAGGTTTCCAAAAGCCTGCAATGCGATAACTGTCTGGAGAGCAGAATTATCCATGGTTTTGGAAAGCTGTAAAATAAATTGATTAAAAAATTACTCTGGATAGTTAGAAATCCAGAGCTCTTCCTAAGACACAGCAATTTGGATGAACAGCTTCTGGACTTTTTATTTGGATAATAAGACCACACGAGAGCAGACAGACTTGTGGCATAGGAGACTGGACACTTACCCAGAATTATCCACAAGCTCCATGGCAAAATTAGTTTGTTCTAATTGTCCTCTTTCCCTTGTCCTCTGCTTCCCCTTCATAGCTACAGAAATGGTTTCTTAGTGGTTATGATCCTCTGTTTCATTCATTCATTCATTCATTGATTCATTCATTCATTCACTTATTCATTCATTTCTTTCAGGGTCAGTAATCAAACCCAGGTCCCACAGACCCTAGGTAGGTGTCCACCCATATACCTGGCCCATTTTTATCTGAGAAGAGCAGGAATCAGTAGCATTCCCTGCATCCTGCCTTTCCTTTTGGTGAGGATGATGGGGCATAAGCCTCAGGTCCTATATCAGTTTTTCTCATAAATCTGGTGACCACAGACTTCCTTGGAAACAAACTCATGGTATTTACTGGAGGCTGAGTCCTCACCTATGGAATGTAGCCAGCAGACTGTATCTTGGTTGTCTAGTATTGCCTATCTTAAGTTAATATGGAATGTATCCGCATAAACTATCTTACGACAATGTAGACGTTGTTCAGAAAATGAAACTCTTTGGTGGGTGGTAGGATCTTTGCTTAGACCTGCCACGTTAATCTAAGCCGGGGAGCCTCTGACTGACGAGGACCTGAAGCTCTGATGATGATAGTTTGAGACTTTCCCGACTTCCTCTGGGCGAGCTTGGCATCGATGAGAAACTGATTCATTTGAGACCAAGTGACAAACCATCCTGCTGTTACCTCAATGTAATGTTGCTTTTAGTGACAGCTGTCTCCCTTAACAATTCCACCTGTTTCATTTGATACATTGTTTCATTCAAGCATCTACTGAGTCCCTCACTTGGACTATGTTTATTGTGTACCCATCACTTGCCAAACATTCCTCTAAGTGTGGAGGATACAGAAGGGAGCTAAGGGACAAACATCTCTGCCCTTAAGGAGCTTACATCCCCACGTGGGCTGCAGAGGCAGTCAATACCTGTGTGGAAGTAAACGGCAGGAAGTGGAAGAAGGTTTAAAGCCCTGTGAATAAGAGTAAGAGTAAGAGTATCTACATAGGAGGAAATGAGACGGAGAGCATGGCAGGAAGGGTGCAGGTTAAATGAAGTGGCGGGGTAAGCTTCAGCAGCAACGTGACAACAGATTGAATCCAAGAATTTGTGCAGTGTGAACATTGGAATGGAGTAATCTGTGACATAGGGAGTTGCTGGAAAGGAAGGCTGTGTGGCCAGCAGGAAGCACGGACGTCCTGATCCAGAGAGCTACCTGCTGTTAGCTTTCAGGTTAACTTTAGGGGTCACAAGGAAGGCTTAGGGGTGTCCCCTAAGTGATATGAGGTACTGTGAGATGCTTTGGAGCACAGGAATGAAATGATTCTGTGTGTGTGTGTGTGTGTGTGTGTGTGTGTGAACTCTTTGAGAATTTTATACAATGCATTTTGTTTATTTTTATTTTGTATGGGTGAGTGTTTTGCTTGCATGTATGCATGTGCACTGTATGTGTGCCTGGTAGTCACAGAGGCCGGAAGAGGGCATTGAATACCCTAGAGTTAGAGTTCATGCAGTGTGAGCCACCTGGTGCTGGTGCTGTACTGGGAACGGAACCTAGATCCTTTGCAAGAACAGTGTGTGCGCTTAGCTGCTGAGCCATCTCTCTAGTTCCATCAATGTATGTTGATCGCATTCATCCCCACCCTTCCCTTTAACTCCTCCAAGATCCACCCCCCTCCAGCAATCCCCTTTAAATAACCCACTGAGTCCAGTTCATGTTTTCATATAATCCTGGATGTGGAACCGTCCAATAGAGTATGCTCTACTGACCCAGGGACAAACCCTTTATAAAACTAGCTTTTCTCCTTCAGAAGTCACTAACTGCCAAGAGCTTCTTGTGAGCCTCTCTGTCCTCTACGTTAAAATTCAACTTGTATTTATTTTCAAATTATCTAAATTACCCATAAAAATTTCCATTTTTCCTTTTATACTTAATCTCCAAACTACCTGTTTGGTTTTTTCTTTTATTAAATATTTTACTATATGTATTCATGTGCATGGTATTGTATTATATAAACACATTTTCAAGCTGTGTAATGTTTTATACGTTGAGCATATCTATCCCACATCTTTCCACTCCCCTCTTCTCCTTCTTTCCTCTTCCCATCAGTCATTTTTATTTCTCTAGATTAGTTGCACATTTACTTTCATGTCAAATACACATAAGTTATTTTATATATCCATTTATTTTATTTTACTTTATTTTATTGAGAAAGGGTTTCTTTGTGTACCCTTGACTGTCCTGTTAGCTCTGTAGACCTCGAACTCACAGAGATCTACCTGCCTCTGCCTCTGTGTGCTGGGATTAAAGGTGTGCACCACCACCGCCCTGCCTATGTATCTATATGAAATTAAGGAACTGCATTGTGTGTTGAGGGCAGAGGTGGCCACTGGGTGCTTCCTCTATTCACTTTATTTATTGAGACAAGGTCTCTCACTGAACCTTGAGCTCACTAGTTGGCTAGACTGGCTGGCCAGAGACCTTCTGGGATCCTCCTATTTTTATTTTGTAAGCCTTCCAGTTACACACCACAATGCCTGGCTTTTTATGTGGGAACTAGAAATAAGAACCCAGGACATCACACTCATGAGGTGGGTCCCTTAGTGTAGAAATCATCTTCCTAGGCCCCTTGTTCTGCTTCTTAAAGTCTCTTATAGTCTTTGTTGGTAGAAACTTACATCTTATGATGGCCGCAGTACATCTCCGTCAACTCTGGTCCCTGGGCTTCTAGCAGGTGGCCCAGTGCCTACACTTTTGTCTGCCATCTTGAGTTGATGTAGGAATTCTTTCTAACTGGGAATCTTAGCTGCCTTCTGCTATGAACTCTCCTGATTGACATTTGTGTTTGAGGCAGAGATGTCCTTTTCCTTCCTGCTTTCCTTTCCCCGTCTCCCTCACCTCTATGTCCCTCTTTGCAATCCCACTCCACTGTGTCACCTGTCTCACAAGCCGAGTATCCCCATACACGTGGGACATCATTCTACAGGTTCCATTCTATTCTGGCTCACACACCTCTTCCTCTGAGGGAAAGGAATTCTACCTGGAAAGGTGACTGGCAGAGCACTTCCAGGGTACAAGGCTCCTGCAGTGACATCACAGAGCTCAGTGCTTACTTATTCAGAGGTGTGCGCCTCAGCTTTTCATAGTAACTCTGACGGAAATGAGAAACACAAGCTGTATCCTAACGAGATAAAGCTTGGGAAAGCCTACTGTGCTCTGTTCTTCCTTACAGTTCCGTTTGTTGGCTACAGCCCTACTGTGTGGCAAAGATGCGCATCACAAGGCATCACAAAGCCTGGATCCCCAGGCAATGAGCCTGTGTAATTGGCCTGACGTGCTCGGGGCATCAGTGTTGGAATGCTTTTCCATGTGAGCTGAGTAGGCTGTCAAGTCAGAGGAGACAGAGAAAGGGAAAATTTAAGAGCACACTGTTACTGTGTGGCTGCTAGATAGATATGGGATACCTAATTGAGTTGTATTTTCCAACAACCAACACATAATTTTGAAGCATTAACTGTGTCCCAATATGGCATGGATTAAAATTGCTAAGAAATGACATGGTTTTTCTGAAATCCAATCTTGGCTGGACGACCTGTATTTTTATGTTTTGAGTTAACAACTTGTATTGCTGCAAAATTATCCCTCCCAAGCTGACTCTTAGATCCATTGTCTCTAGGTGATGTCTCTCTGTCTCCATTACATCATGGTGTCGTTGTGCACTGTTAGCTTGCACTGACTTGATTTCTCTTTGTGTCCCCAATTGTCTGCATAGCTCCAACTTGTTCCTGAGTATCTGCTCCTGTTACAAAACTCAATCAATCAATCAATCAATCAATCAATCAATCAATCATCAATCAATCAATCATCAACCAATCAATCAACCATCAATCAATCAATCAATCAATCAACTCACTCACCTGAATAGGGCATCTCACTTAGGCATATTGAGAAATAAGCATGAAACTCTCTTTGGAAATGTTCTCAGAAAAATGGAAGGCTGAGAGTTTAATTTCATAGTAGCACCTTGATGGAACTATTAACACCAAAAATGAATGTGAATCTCTTCATTTTTGTTTTTGTCTTTTCCAGCAAGATTAAATGAGGGAATTTAATTAGTAGAATGATTCATGTTCAAGCAGTATCAAAGGTGGCCAGTTTGAGAAACAGACACTGGGATCTCTGCCTCTCTCAGGTCTCAGGAACATAAATGCCACCATGTCAACCCACCCTTGAAGCCTAGTAGACAGACAGACTTGCAAACCTACAAGTTATAATGAATAGGCTGAAGATAAAACACCTTATGGGAGTTGAGGGGATGAATTCTGCTTTGTTGGGGTCAAGACCGGCTTCAGGAAGGGAGGCAAGATATGACCTGTGACCTTGTTAGCTCTTCATGACATTTTATCCTTTGCTTTGTGATATATTGCCAGCTTCAGAGCTATGGACCCTTCCTATAAGTTCAAGCTGAAAGTCAACAGAAAACAGAAAACAAAAAGTCTGCTGGTGTGAGGAGGTTTCAGACTCTTCCCTGCCCTACAGGATCCTGAGCTGACCCAATCGTAATGCTTTGAAGGTCATTGCCTGATAACCATCCAGAATACATCCTGCTGGTTGGATTCCAGACACCTCTTTCCTTGGGAAACTCTGGAAATGAACTCAGAATAAATCAAGTATGTTCTAAGCCCAAGAACATGCCCTGGTTTGAAGGAGGGAGGTCAGGATGGAAGCCTAGTGGTCAACCAGCCTTCCTCCATCTTTAGACACTGGGTTTACTCTTCTGGCTTCTGGTGTGTGCAGGTCAGCGAGTGATGCTACCTTTAGTGACCTGTGGTTGCACACCAGCTTGGAGGTATCCCTCTTCCTGTCCTGATCAGCAAATTTCACCAATAGTACTCCAGACACTGAGTTGAGGGGTGGGGTAAGCACAAAGGCAACACTACCTTTAGCATTAAACTTCAAGCCATTTCCAGAGCCATTCAGGGTCCCCACATTGTTGCCCCAGGACTTGATACAATGCTAACCGTGTCCTGCTCTGTGGCTGTCACACTCCCAACCTTCGTTCTTTTGCCTCCCTCCCCCACCCAGTGCCTAACTGAAAAAGCTCTTTGCTTTTAAAGGAAGCCATTATAAGTAAATGCAGGGTGGCAACTGATGTTGAGGAAGAAGGTCATCAAGGCTTCTCCCAGAGAGCACCACAGGCTGTCTAAGGCAGATGAACAGTGTGTCTCATGCCCAGCATCCCTGGGTGGTTATACCAACCTTAGGTGGTGTGAGTTTTTTGGCTGTGGCTCCTTGGAATGCCCAGTTCTGGAACTAAACCCATGCCTAAACTTATGGTGAGGTGGAAGTAACTTCAGCTGGGGCAAGCAGGAAGGATGGATAAGGAGACTTCAGAGGAAGAACGGGATTCTGTTGAATATGTGGATGAACACATGAAACAGCCATGCTGTTTCAACAAAATACCACAGTTTTAAACTTAAATTCTGAGCCCCGCTAAAGGAAAAATGGCTAATCCTTTGTGCGGCTGGGTGGATGAAAGGGTCCAGGACTTAGAGGCATGATGTGAAATGGACTTCATGAGTTTCAGTCTAGGGCAAGGACTGTGGAAGTAAGTGCTGTGACTTTCCTGTGACAAGTTTGCTTTCAGAGGTTTAGAATCAGTTTAAAAATAGATGAAGCAGCAAATAATTTTGCTTGGGCAGGTGAGGAGAAGACAGAGGAGGGAACATTTCATCTGGGCATTAAACATTGGGCAACATTTATTGAGGGCTTCGAACTGGCCTTCAGGTTTAAAGGTAAAACTCTAAAGGTCCAAAGTTTATCCTCCACAAGTATAAATATCTGAGACAATTCAAAAAAATCCTCCCCCAATATATAATCTTTGGATTCATTAGATACAACACATGAGAAAAGTAAACAACACATTAAAAGCTATTTTTTTAATAAATATGGAAGAGGGCATTCTAGTAGAGAAGGAAGTTCCTATTGTTTTGGGAGCATTAGATAGAGCCAGGTCACTAGATTGAAAATGGGGAAAGGGTTGATCCTGTGCGAACTGCTCTTTTGTTTAATGGTCTCTTCATAAAGTAGTTGGGAAGATTTTTCTTTTTGAAGAAATAGAGCTTAGTCTGAGTTCTTGAGTCTTGGTAGGGTCATCTACATTTTCTTTAAGCTAGTTTACCTCACTTCCCTCTTTCTCCCCATTCCTCCTTCCTCCTCCTCTTCCTCTTCTTCCTCTTCTTCTTCCTCCTCTTCCTCCTTTCCTCTTTCCTTGAGACAGTTTCTCTGTGTAGCTGTGGCTGACCTGGAATTCACTATATAGACTAAGCTGGCCTTGAACTCACAGAGCTCTGACTGCCTCTGCCTCTGATGTGCTGGGATTAAAGGCATGCACCACCACACCTGACTAAGTTGATTCTTGTAGTGGCTATCAGAATATTTCTTAAGAAACTGGTTCTAGTCACTGTGTAGAACTGTCCTTAAAGAGATGCCTGGAACTATTGGGATGGAATATCTTTGCCTTGTGGAGATGCGGACCAAGGGAAGGCAAACAAAGCTGTTTGTTTAAAGCAAAGGGAGTTAGCCACCATCTCTTGTCATCTGGAAATGACTTAGAGAAAGGCAGGTGGAGGACTAAGAGGACCAAGTGTGCAAAGAGTGGAGGCTGCAGCCAGGGAACCAGGGAGAAGTGGGCATGCTAGACAGTGGAGAGAAGTGTATGCTTCACTTTCTCAGGCTGAGTCAAAGTTAGAAGCAGAGACAAAATATTACATAATTGAATCCTCGAGATTTATGACTGTTGTCACAGGGGATATAGTTGAGCTTCCTGAATGGCTAGTAAAGACAATGCCTGCCTTTTCTCCATGGCCACAAAAACCACGGCTAACTGGATTTCTTTGCTGATCCTCAAAAGTCATGAACATTGTTTTTGAGTTAGCTATGTACTGAAGGTCCGAGTTCTGTTTTTATAAACAGCGTGGCAACTTGGTTATTTACTCTCTCAGCCTTATGGATTGAGGATTTGGAGTTTAAGTTGGGACTGAGAAAGGTCCGTTTGGAGAGCCTGTGTCATACAGGATGGACAAGGTGTGGGAGGAGCTGAGTGAAGAGCAAGAAAGTGAGTCCAGGCTGTGTGGACTGCTTCCGAGGGTCTAGCACCTACTCTCAGCTCCTGTTCCCTGTAGCTTCTAAGGATACAGTTGGGACAGTCCCAAAGTGTCTTTGATAGATAGTCAGTGGTTCCTCTTCTTTTGATGTTTTAATTACTTTTTGGTGTATACTCATCACACACAGCTATAGGTTTTGTAAGGTCACATTTGTACAAGTATGTAGCAGGTTCTTTGACCTCAACCATCCGCCTTCCTCCTGTGATTCCTACTCATCTCTACAGACATCTCCACTGGACTCTTATGTCCTACGTGCACATATGACTTTGGGTATCCATGTGAAATCTTGGGTCTATGAGTAACAGAAAGCATATGACAATTGTTCTGAGTTGGACTTCTTTTGATAAGTTAGACTCTACCTCAGTAAAATGCTTGGACTCTTTGTGATGCAAGCCAGGAACTGGGGGCTAGATTATTGCTATGAAGATAAATACAGTGAGGACACAGTTTGTTTTGTTAGCAGCTCATGCTACATTAATAGAAAGTTAACTTGCTTTTTCTTCAGCCTTCCCCCAATCCTGAATGGCTTATTGAAAAGGGATTTTGTTTCCCTCCCTCAACTAGTCTTGGGTGTCTTACCGAGGTGGTCGAGTAACATAGCCAAAATATTTTCATAATGGTCATAAAAGGTTTTACAGTATACTTGCTGTTTATGGGCAAACTGACATGCTGGAGGAGCTGTCATGGCTGTGATGGGTACACAGAGAGAGACTGGAATTTCCCATGGAATTTGCTGAAATGCGTTAATCCTGGTCACAAAGCTAAGTATAAAATTTTAGTGACTTCTGAAACTGTCACCCCTTTCTTATGTCCCCTGTCTGAAACACTCCGGAAGCCAATGGGATCCGACAGAGCTAAACGTCTTTACTCCTGTGAACTCTGTTTATGAGGCCATGGCCTCTTGCAGGGAGAAGGTAGATGACAAAGAAAATGAAGATCAAATGTCGCCTTTTGGATAATTAGTGGCATGAAATACAACAGCAATACTTGTGTTTGGGGGGGGTCACTTTTTTCATTTACATTGAAGTATTTTTTTCTCCTTTCAAATTCAAATAGTATCATTATTTTATATAGAAAAACTGTATTAACTAAAAAATAATTGAACACAAGTTTGCCTGGTTTTTAAAATGCAGGAGTGGAAAACATTCCCGTGGAAGGAAGGAGAGCGACATCTTTTGCAGGATTTGGAAGAAAAGAGTGAACGATCAGCATCCTCTTCAATAGCCTACACTGAATAACATAGCTTATTGACCCTAGTGGTATAAATTCCCATGCATTAACAATGCAAGAAAAGTATGGAGACACACTCATTATATGGACAGCAGAAACAGTATTGAGAGATGATTAGAACCCAGCAGAAGTTCCTCACCAGCAACTCTGAGTTCTGGCTGCATTTTGTCATTTATGCTGAGGGCAGTGTATAAGTCTTGAATGATGGAGTTCAGATGGTGTGTTTGCTGTAATGGGAAATTCGATTTCCTCCTCTGTCTTCAGAGGGATAATATTCATGAGAGTTTATCTCTGAGCTTTTATGACTTTGACCACAGAGATAGGAATAAAAGGGAATGCTAATAAAAAAGTCTAACTGCCCCCCCAAACAAATGACATTTATTTTTTGTTCATTTTACATTATCAAGTTACTTTGCTGTTTAAAAGAAACAGGAGCGGGGATGGGCTAAGGACATGTCTCCCTTGGTAAACTGCTTGCCAGGCAAGCTTGAGGGGAAGCTGAATTTGAGTCCTAGAACCTATGTTTAAAAAAAAAAAGCTGGTGAAATTAAATGTAGAAATATATGAAACTATCAAGACTGAAATAAAAAAAAACCTCAAATAGAAAAGTCTCACATGCAATGATCCTAAAAATAGAGCACAGACAAGCAGACAACCTGTGTAGGCAGCTATAGGGCTGAGGTAGTGGAGACAGCTGGGTCTCTAGGGTTTGCTGGCCACTCAGCCTAGCCCAATCAATGGGCTCTAGGTTCAGTGAGAGACCCTGACTCATCACGTACGAAGAAGAACAATTGGAGTATTTGCCAGTAATCCCCCGTGACCTCCATACACATGAGCATATACGTAGGATCTTCCCACCCCTCTGTCTCCCTCTCTCCTCCACTCCCCGCCCCTCCTCCCATGCACACTAGGGTGGTAGTGTCTCTATTAGATCAGAAATTAGAAAAGGAAAAGCACTTCCAGAAACTCCTCATATTGTTAAGCCTTCCTCTTTCCAGTAAAGGGGCATCTTCTACTTTCTTACTGATCTGTTATAAGGAGTCACTGGAAGTGGCTTGTTGCTAGGTCAATTCAGTCAATTACCTTTGTTGATATTGATACAAGGCCTTATTGCCTAATTAAGGGTCTTTTTTGAACTGGTGGTGATCCTCCTGCCTTAACCTCCCTAATACTGGGATTATAGGACCACATCATCAGTAACTCCTGAGGTTTCACACCAATATACCAGGTTACGTGAGTGTTAATGGGGACAGTTTATCAACTTTGTCGCCTTGCCAACCACATCTGTGTCTTTCATTCTTTTGCCTTTTTGCTCAACGCCCTTTCTGATCCTTCTTACAAGCTAGAATGTATCTTTGTTTGTATATTTACACATGTATACATATAAACACCCAAAGCATAGTGATCCTGATCATTGGGTTATATAGGGGTAAGATTATGTGGACATACAACACAGTGTGATTTGATTTGGTATCAAGATTTGAATCAGAAAATTTAACCTCAGACACAGTATAGGATAATTTCTGGTAGCCTGTCTTTCATTCGCTAAAACGGAAGAGTTAAATCATGCTTAAATTTGAACCATTGATGAAGTTGTAATGAAAATGAGAAGATCTTTTACCTCCCTCCACAGAGAGGCTGCCTATATTGACAACTACTTGTACTGTCATATAATGTTTATAATTTGCCTTAGTTGTTAGATTGTATCTTCTTCTCCTCCTCCTTTTCCTCCTTTTCTCCTCCTTTTTCACCTCCTCCTCTTCTTTTTCTTCCTCCTCCTCCTGGTTCTCTCTCTTCCTCTTTTTCCTCTTCATCCTCCTCCTCTTTCTCTCCTTCCTCCTCTTCCTTTTTCTTCCTTCTCATCACTATATCATCATCATCATCATCATCATCATCATCATCATCATCATCATCATCATGTACATCTCCTATGTAGACCTTAAACCTCCAGACTTCTTACTGAAGTCTTCTGTGTGCTGGGATTTCACGGACATGCTTTTATGCCCTGCATGTATTTAAATATTTAAAAGAGGGGCTAGAGAGATGACTCTGTGGGTAAATTACTTCCTGTTCCCTTTAGTTTTTTAAACTGTTGCTGTAATAACACATTCAGACAAGAAGAACTTACAGGAGGAAGACTTTATCTTGGCTCATGGTTTGTGGCAATGTAATATTATAAAAAATACCTCTTACTCTCTAAGGGACTGGAACTTTGCTGGACCCCCTTATTCAGAGTTAATAATTAGACCACTGTCCTACTGGGCACTCAGCCTATTTGTTTAACTTACCTTTGAGGGAACAATATAACAATCTACCTTACTTACATTGGATTTCCTATGTGATCAACTTTCACAACCTAAGCTAGGGCATAGATGCAATCTTAAATTATGCACTTTTCTATGCTCCTGATCCAGACTAATACATGTGTATCATTTGCTGAAAGCAACAAAAATAGAGATTAAAAGCAATCTTAGGAACATCTATCATAGATGTCGTGTTCAACACTGTGGTGGTTGGAATATGCTTGACCCAGGGAATGGCACTATTAGGAGGTGTGACTTTGTCAGAGGAAATGTGTCATCGCGGGGGATGGGCTTGAGAGCTTTCTCCTAGCTGCCTGAGGATGTCAATCTCTTCCTAGAACTCTTGGCTTCTCCAGGACCATGTCTGCCTGCACGCTGCCTTGCTTCCTGCCATGTTGATAATGGACTTAACTTCTGAAAGTGTAGGCCATCCGCAAGTAAATGTTGCCCTTTATAAGAGTTGCCTTGGTCATAGTGTTTCTTCACAGCAGTGGAAACCCTAACTAAGATAAACACCTTGAGGTCATGTAAGACTTAAAACTGCTCTTTTTTGGATAATATTAAACAAAACATTTGGATAAACAGTGATGTTTGTAACACTTTTTCTTCAGGTTAATTGGGGTCAGTTGGAGCCAATAACTTAATCTCTTGTAAAATTCTGTTAATGAGTTCTGTAAAGTATCTTTCATTCTTTTCCACGTGATGATTTCTGTGCTGTTCATTAAATATAGAGCAAAGACTTCTGTTAGGGAGTCATGCACAGTCACGACCAGACAGATACAGACACAGGGACAGATTTATAAGACAGCCTTTGGGCAACACAGATTCAAATTCATAAAACAGACAGTAGGACTACAGAAGACACAGGGACATGGAGTAGAGAATTCAAATCTGGGCTCATTCTTGGTTAAATGACACCCGGGGAACCGCTTTGATTTCTTTCCTTAATGCAACACCAATGCATTATCAGAGACATGGAATTAATCACTAATGCATTTAATTTACCAAACAGTTATAGTCCATTATGGTAGGGAAGACACATTGGCTGGATCTTAAAGCAATTATTCGCAGATATCTGCAGTCAAAGGGCAGAGACAAATGTATGCTGTTGCTCCACCACCATAGTCCAGGACCCAGACAGGGAATGGTGCCACATGGTTGTATCACAATGACTGCAACCAAGATAATCCCCCCATAAGCATTTTCAGAGTCCCTGCTCTGAGGTGGTTCTAAATTCTGTCATGTTGATGCTCGATCATACCCTGCAGGCATGAGTACTGGAATTTGGATCTCCAGCACCAATATAAAAAAAGCCAAGAAGGCTTAGTAGTTCACCTGAAATCCAAGCACTTAAGACTTAAAGACCTAAGTTGACTAGTTAAAAATGGGCAAGCTTCAGGTTCTGGGATAGACTCCATTCCTGTAAATAAGGTAGAGACTGATCAGGCAAGACTTACATCAACCTCTAGCATCTATTATGCATGTTCATACACATGTGTTCACATCTTCTGGCACAGTGCCAGAAGATGTGAACACATGCATGTAAACACACGAGCATAACACACACACACATATAAGTCTTTAAAATAAATTATTTGAATAGTAGCTCTAGTATCTTGCAGACAAATAGGGAAGAACTCCTATTTTCCCTGCACTGATGTGCCCTGGCCTCCTCCTTAAGCAAGAGAATCTGTCTTGCTCAGGATTGGTGTGGTTTAGAGTCAGGTGATTTCTATTTGTGGCTGTTACTCCTTTAGTGATGCCAGCAACTCCCGAGTACAGAGACCGAATAACTGGCTTTCCCCCTCCCTTAGCACCACTTTGTGATATTTAAAAAGAAACGGATGCACATATATGCCAGCCCTGTAAAGTCCTAGCCCTCTGAATCATCTGCTCTCCACTCATGGGCATATAAAGGGAGAGGACACAGGCTCCAGGGACAGTTCAACCATGTCATTCCATGTGACTACTGCCACTGTCTGGAGCTCATTAGAGCCCAACCCTTCAAGTGCCATGGAATAACTTGGTCTCCTATTTCTTGACGCTTGATGGACAGGTACAACACTGGCCAGCCAAAATCTCCTGGGGGCGGTGGTCAGTGGACAATTCATCTCATTCGAAGGCTGTTGGTACTCACTATGGGCGTGGGAAGGTATTTGGATGAATGTAAATTGTTGACCTTACCCTAGTGGTTCACCTCAAATGGAACATCTGTAAGCAAATAGATCTCAGAGCGCTGTGTAAGTGGTGTGGGAGTGTGGGGAGAATGAGAGGCAGGAAGAGGTAGAGGAAGTAGAAAGAAAAGAAAGAACATGAGGGCTGGGCACATGGGAGGCAGAGGCAGGTGGAGCTCTGTGAGTTTGAGGCCAACCTGGTAGCCTGGTCTATAGAGTTCCAGGACAGCCAGGGCTACACAGAGAAACCCTGCCTCAAAACCAAAAGCCTAACCAAACCAAACCAACCAACCAAACGAATGAACAAAAGAAAGAAAGATAGAAAGAAAGAAAGAAAGAAGGAAGGAAGAAGGAAGGAAGGAAGAAGGAAAAGAAAAGAAAGTCCTTGCGAAGGGACAGAATGTTGATGCTAAAACACATGTTGTTGGAGTGGAGGGTCTTTCTTGGTGGACCATGATCACTATAGAGATGATAGTATCCCAGTTAGTTTTTAAAGATGCTGAAAGTGAAGAATAAAGATGAAACACTCTCTACATGACCTAGAAGAAGCCACAAGACTGCAGGGTAGAGTGTGATAGGCCAGGGAAGGCATGGTTATTAGAATCTCTTGCTGGGAAACAATTTTCAAGAACACAGGCCAGTCCCCTACTGGCATGGGATGCTCATGACCTCAGGAAACCTCTCAAGTGTCTGAAGGGGTAATTAATGTTTGGTTTTTTTTTTTATTTTATTTTATTTTTTTAATTTACATTCCAAATCACTTCCCCTTTCCCGTTTCCTCCCTCCCCGAAAGTCCCATAAGCCCCCTTCCCTCCCTCTTTTCTCCGTTCAACCCCCTCTCATTACTCTGTCCTGGCGTTCCCCTACATCCAGTCTTTCCAGGACCAGGGGTCTCTCCTTCAATCTTTTTAGAAATCTATTGATATGCTGATTGTGTCTAGGGTATTCTGAGATTCTGGGTCAATATCCCCTTATCAGTGACTGCATACCATGTGTGATCTTTTGTGATTGGGTTACCTCACTAAGGATGATATTTTCAAGTTCTGACCATTTGCCTAGGAATTTCGTGAATTCATTGTTTTTAATTGCAGAGTAGTATTCCATTGTGTAAATATACCACATCTTCTGAATCCATTCCTCCGTTGAGGGACATCTGGGTTCTTTCCAGCTTCTGGCTATTATAAATAAGGCTGCTATGAATATAGTGGAGCATGTGTCCTTATTGCATGCAGGTAAAGTCTCTGGGTATATGCCCAGGAGTGGTATAGCCGGATCCTCCGGAAGTGTCCTGCCCAGTTTTCTGAGGAGCCGCCAGACTGCTTTCCAGAGTGGTTGTACCAGCCTGCAATTCCACCAGCAGTGGAGGAGTGTTCCTCTTTCTCCACATCCTCGCCAACAACTGCTGTCTCCTGTGTTTTTGATCTTAGCCATCCTGACTGGTGTGAGATGGAATCTCAGGGTTGTTTTGATTTGCATTTCCCTAATGACTAAGGATGATGAACATCTCTTTAGGTGCTTCTCAGCCATTAGATATTCTTCAGGTGAGAACTCTTTGTGTAGCTCTGTACCCCATTTTTTAATAGGGTTACTTGCCTCTCTGGAGTTTAACTTCTTGAGTTCTTTGTATATCTTGGATATTAGCCCTCTGTCGGATGTAAGGTTGGTAAAGATCATTTCCCAGTTAGTTGGTTGCCACTTTGTCTTTTTGACGGTGTCTTTTGCCTTGCAAAAACTTTGTAATTTAATGAGGTCCCATTTGTCTATTCTTGATCTTAGAGTATAAGCTATTGGAGTTCTGTTCAGGAAATTCTCCCCTGTGCCCATATGTTCAAGGTTCTTCCCTAGTTTCCCTTCTATTAGTTTCAGTGTGTCTGGTTTTATGTGGAGATCTTTGATCCACTTAGAATTGAGCTTAGTGCAAGGAGATAAGGATGGGTCAATTTGTATTCTTCTGCATGTTGACCTCCAGCTGAGCCAGCACCATTTGTTGAAAAGGCTATCTTTTTTCCACTGGATGGTTTTAGCTCCTTTGTCAAAGATCAAGTGACCATAGGAGTGTGGATTCATTTCTGGGTCTTCAATTCTGTTCCATTGATCTACATGTCTGTTACTGTACCAATACCATGCAGTTTTTAACACTATTGCTCTGTAGTACAGCTTGAGGTCCGGGATACTGATTCCCCCAGAGGTTCTTTTACTCTTGAGAATAGTTTTAGCTATTCTGGGTTTTCTGTTATTCCAGATGAATTTTTGAATTGCTCTTTCTAACTCTATGAAGAATTGAGTTGGGATTTTGATGGAGATTGCATTGAATCTGTGTATTACTTTTGGTAAGATGCTCATTTTTACTATATTAATCCTGCCAATCCATGAGCATGGCAGATTTTTCCATCTTCTGAGGTCTTCTTCAATTTCTTTCTTCAGAGACTTGAAGTTCTTGTCATACAGATCTTTCACTTGTTTGGTTAGCGTCACGCCAAGATACTTAATATGGTTTGTGGCTATCGTAAAGGGTATTATTTCTCTTACTTCTTTCTCAGCCTGCTTATCCTTTGAGTATAGGAAGGCTTCTGACTTGCTTGAGTTGATTTTATATCCGGCCACTTTGCTGAAGTCGTTTATCAGCTGTAGGAGTTCTCTGGTGGAGTTCTTTGGGTCGCTTATGTATACTATCATATCGTCTGCAAATAGTGATAGTTTGACTTCTTCCTTTCCAATTTGTATCCCTTTGACCTCTTTTTGTTGTCTAATTGCTCTAGCTAGAACTTCAAGTACTATATTGAAAAGATATGGAGAGAGAGGGCAGCCTTGTCTAGTCCCTGATTTTAGTGGGATTGCTTCAAGTTTCTCTCCGTTTAGATTGATGCTGGCTACTGGTTTGCTGTAAATTGCTTTTACTATGTTTAGATATGGGCCTTGAATTCCTGATCTTTCCAAGACCTTTAGCATGAAAGGATGCTGAATTTTGTCAAATGCTTTCTCAGCATCTAATGAGATGACCATGTGGTTTTTTTTCTTTGAGATTGTTTATGTAGTGGATTACATTGATGGATTTCCTTATATTGAACCATCCCTGCATCCCTGGGATGAAGCCTACTTGATCGTGGTGAATGATCATTTTGATGTGTTCTTGGATTCGGTTGGCAAGAATTTTATTGAGTATTTTTGCATCGATATTCATAAGAGAGATTGGCCTGAGATTCTCTTTCTTTGTCGGATCTTTGTGTGCTTTTGGTATTAGTGTAATTGTGGCTTCATAGAACGAGTTGGGTAGTGTTCCTTCTGTTTCTATTTTGTGGAACAGTTTGAAGAGTATTGGTGTTAGGTCTTCTTTGAAGGTCTGATAGAATTCTGCACTAAAACCATCTGGACCTGTGCTTTTTTTGGTTGGAAGACTTCCAATGACAACTTCTATTTCTTCAGGGGTTATAGGACGGTTTAGATGGTCTATTTGATCCTGATTTAATTTTGGTACTTGGTATCTGTCAAGGAAATTGTCCATTTCCTCAAGATTATCTAGTTGTGTTGAATACAGGTTTTTGTAGTAGGATCTGATGATTTTTTGAATTTCCTCAGTTTCTGTTGTTATCTCTCCCTTTTCGTTTCTGATTTTATTAATTTGGATACTATCTCTGTGCCCTCTGGTTAGTCTGGCTAAGGGCTTATCTATCTTGTTGATTTTCTCAAAGAACCAACTCCTCGTTTTGTTGATTCTTTGTATGGTTTTATTTGTTTCTACTTGATTGATTTCAGCCCTGAGTTTGATGATTTCCTGCCTTCTACTCCTCTTTGGTGTATTTGCTTCTTTATGTTCCAGGGCTTTCAGGTGTGCCATTAAGCTGTTAGTGTATGCTGTCTCCCGTTTCTTTTTGGCGGCACTCAGGGCTATGAATTTTCCTCTTAGCACTGCTTTCATTGTGTCCCATAAGTTAGGGTATGTTGTGCCTTCATTTTCATTAACTTTCAAAAAGTCTTTGATTTCTTTCTTTATTTCCACCTTGACCAAGTTATCATTGAGTAGAGCATTGTTCAGCCTCCATGTGTACGTGGGTTTTCTTTTGTTTTTGTTGCCATTGAAGACCACCCTTATTCCATAGTGATCTGATAGGAGGCATGGGATTATTTCTATCTTCTTATATCTGTTGAGGTCTGATTTGTGACCAATTATATGGTCAATTTTGGAGAAGGTACCATGAGGAGCTGAGAAGAAGGTGTATTCTTTAGCTCTAGGATGAAATGTTCTATATATATCAGTTAGTTCCATTTGGTCCAAGGCTTCAATTAGATTCACTGTGTCCCTGTTTAGTTTCTGCTTTCCTGAATGATCCATTTCAGAGAGCGGGGTGTTGAAGTCACCCACTATTATTGTGTGCGGTGCGATGTGTGCTTTGAGTTTTAGTAAAGTTTCTTTTACGAATGAGGGTGCCCTTGCATTTGGAGCATAGATATTCAGGATTGAGAGTTCTTGATGGTGGATTTTTCCCTTGATCAGTATGTAGTGTCCTTCTGTGTCTTTTTTGATGACTTTAGGTTGAAAATCAATTTTATCCGATATTAGGATGGCTACTCCACCTCGTTTCTTGGGGCCATTTGCTTGTAAAATTGTTTTCCATCCTTTTACTCTGAGGTAGTGTTTGTCTTTGACACTGAGGTGCGTTTCCTGCATGCAGCAAAATGCTGGGTCCTGTTTACGTATCCAGTCTGCTAGTCTATGTCTTTTAATTGGGGAATTGAGACCAGTGATATTAAGAGAGATTAAGGCATAGTGATTATTGCCATCTGCCATTCTTGACGCTATCTTTATGTTTGAGTGGTTATCTACTTTTGGGTTTGATTCAAGAAGGTTATTATCTCATTTTTTCCAGGGTGTTGTTTCTCTCCCTGTATTGGAGGTTTCCACCTATTATCCGTTGCAGGGCTGGATTTGTGGAAAGATATTGCGAAAATTTGGTTTTATCATGGAATATCTTGGTCTCTCCATCTATGGTGATTGAGAGTTTTGCTGGGTATAGTAGTCTAGGCTGGCATTTGTGCTGTCTTAGTGTCTGCATGAGATCTGCCCAGGATCTTCTGGCTTTCATAGTCTCTGGTGAGAAGTCTGATGTGATTCGGATAGGTCTTCCTTTGTATGTTACTTGGCCCTTTTCTCTTACTGCTTTTAGTATTCTTTCTTTGTTTAGAACATTTGGTGTTTTGATTATTATGTGACGGGAGGTATTTCTGTTCTGGTCCAGTCTGTTTGGAGTTCTGTAGGCTTCTTGTACGTTCATCGGCATCTCTCTCTTTAAGTTAGGGAAGTTTTCCTCCATAATTTTGTTGAAGATGTTTACTGGCCCTTTAAGTTGCAAATCTTCACTCTCATCTATACCTATAATCCTTAGGTTTGGTCTTCTCATTGTGTCCTGGATTTCCTGGATGTTTTGGGTTACGCGTTTTTTGCATTTTGCATTTTCTTTGACTGTTGAGTCGATGCTTTCTATGGAATCTTCAGCACCTGAGATTCTTTCTTCCATCTCTTGTATTCTATTGTTGATGTTTGCATCTATGACTCCTGATTTCTTCCCAAGGTTTTCTATCTCCAAAGTTGTCTCCCTTTGTGATTTCTTAGTTGTTTCTACTTCCTTTTTTAGTTCCTGGATGGATTTGCTGAGATCCTTCAGTTGTTTGTTTGTATTTTCCTGTATTTCTTTAAGGTATTTTTGCATTACCTCTTTCAGGATTTCTTCCTGATGACCCACGTTCTCCTGCATTTCTCTGAGCGATTTTTGTGTTTCCTCCTCATGGGATTCCATCTGTTGATCCATCGTCTCCTGCATTTCTTTAAGCAGTTCTCGTGTTTCCTTTGTAAGGGCATCTAACCGTTGATTCATTTCTTTAAGCAATTTTTGTGTTGCCTCCTTATGGGCATCCGTCTGTTGACCCATATTCTTCTGCATTTCTTTATGCAAATTTCGTGATTCCTTTGTGAGTGCATCTACCCGTTGATTCATCTCGTTAAGCGATTTTTGTGTTGTCTCCTTGTGCACCTCCATCTTTTGATCCATGTTCTCCCGCATTTCTCTAAGCGATTTTTGTGTTTCCTTTGTAAGGGCTTCTAACCGTTGATTCATGGTCTCCTGTAACTCTTTATGAGATTTATTTGTGTCCTTCTTGTGATCCTCTAATAGCATCATGAGAAGTGATTTTAAATCCAGATCTTGTCTTTCGGGTGTGGTGGGGTATCCAGGACTTGCTGCTGTTGGAGAGTTGGGTTCGGATGGTCCCACATTACTTTGATTACTGTTAGTAACATTCCTACGTTTGCCTTTTGCCATCTGGATACCTCTGGTGTTAGTTGGTCCTGCTGCCACTGGCTGTTGGTTGGACCTCCTGTGAGCCTGCAAAGCTATTTCTGCCCCCCCTGGATTACCAGGATTCCCCTGGCACCGATTTCTGGGGCCTGCCTGCTCCTGAGTGACTTTGGAGCCCTAATGTGCTTTGCCCCAAGTGATCTTATATTGGGGAGGCCTTGCACATCTAAAGGCTCAGCCTAGTGGATTCCTGGAGCAGAGGTCGCCAAAGGGAGGCTGGCAGGCTCCTGCCCTGTGCAGGGGTGTGTGATCTCTCCTGGGGGGGGGAGGGGGCGTCCCTCTGCCAGGCAGAAGTCCCACAGCAGATCTGGCGCGCTGGTCACTGCAGATCAGCCCAGCACCTGGGAGCAGGTTACACACAAGCTGCCTGAACCCGAAGCGATATTATGCCTGTCTGTCTCTGAGCCTGGCGGTCCCAACTACCTGGTCACTGGAGCAAAGATGGCAGAGGGCACTCTCCGTGGCGCCGCTCACCCTGTGGTCAAGATGGCCCGCCGATCTGGCACCCAGACGACCACAGCGCCAACCCGCCCTCGGGCACAGACGGAAGCCCCAACAGGCCGTGTCCCAAGTGATGTTATATTGGGGGGAGAGCCTGGGTACCGGTCTCTCCAGCGCAGTCCGCGGGAACAGAGGTCGCGGAAGGGAAGCTGGCAGGCTCCCTCCCTCTAATGTTTTTTTTAAGTGATCATCACTATCTTTGAAGATAAGAATACATTGGATGACTATCACAAAATACAACAGGTTGACTGTCTTATAAACAAACACATTAATTTTTGCAGCAGAGAGATTGGACTGTAGTTCATGTTAGGTGAGTGTATTACCAGTGCGGTATATCACCAGACTTTGTTTTACATTAAAACAACAACAACAAAAAAAACCTGAGACAGGTTTCATTAAGTTGCCCAAGAAGGCTTTGGACTTGCAATCTTCTTTTTTTTTTTTTTTCTTTTTTTTTTCTTTTTTTTGGTTTTTTCGAGACAGGGTTTCTCTGTGTAGCCCTGGCTGTCCTGGAACTCACTTTGTAGACCAGGCTGGCCTCGAACTCAGAAATCCTCCTGCCTCTGCCTCCCAAGTGCTGGGATTAAAGGCGTGCGCCACCACCGCCCGGCTGGACTTGCAATCTTCTAAGCTCAACCTCCCATGGGTGTGCAGGCCTGTACCATCGGGCTGGCCAACCTCCCATGGGTATGCAGGCCTGCACCATCAGGCTGGCTACAAATGTATTTTTCAGACTTCTGGAGCCTGGGAGTCTAAGCTGCCAAGGTGCCAGCTTTCTGGCTCATAGGCGGAGCTTACCTACTGTTCTCATTTGGTATAAGGAGTAAGACAGGGCTAGAACCTCTTTCATGATGGACCCACCCTCACAACTTATATAACATCTTAGGCCCAACACCTCACACCATCACACTGTGACTTGGAACCCTCACATATCAAGTTGGGCAGGGGAGGGCGACACATTGAGGGTGTAACAACAGAAGTCTTCTTGAAAGTTGGTTACTTCCTCAGAATCAGCAGGGAGAAAGAGTGCATTGGAGTTGGTTTTTTTTTCCCCGAAAGTTATTTTTTGGGATAAAATCAGAACATAAAATTGGCATCCTTAAAAAAATCAATTTTTAATAACTTCACATTTAAGACGCTGTAGATTTCCCTTCTGTATACATTTTCTTGCTGTGAGCCCAGTTTAATGGTGCTTTGAAGCTTTAAAAAAAATCAACTTCCAAATGAAAAGCTTCATTTCTTTTCTTGGTGTTCTGGCGAACATTTTCTTCTCAAGGTCCAAGGCTCCAACAGTATGGCCAGAGGAAGGATCCAGAAGCACAACTGTGATAAGGCAGATTCAAAGATGGTGAGGTTTGAGTTTGGGAGGCATCTTGACAGTTTTCCTGACCAGTAAGCAGGATGATGTGGTAGCCAGATCTCAGAGCTTCCTGGGAGACTTGGGATCTTGAAGGCTTTCCAGAGGTTCCTGTACTGAAATCTGCTATTGGACTTTCCCCAAGAAGCAAAGCCATGTCTGCTTGCCACAGACAGAGCAACAACAGCACAGAGAAAGGACTCCATCCAGCTCCAGCGTGGAGAGCCAATGGGTGTATTGGAGTTACTTACGGGAACTTGGGTGATTCAAAGCCAAAATGTCTTACCATGGTGTAGACTGACAGAAGCTGCCATTCTGAAGAATCCCAATCTTACCTATCTTCCATCTGGTCTATACTCTAGCATCCCCAAAGACTGTGTGTGACCGTGGAGTTGCTAAGAGGAATCTTGGATGTGGGTTTGTGGACTAGCTCCATCCTTCTATGAGAGAATAACAACATCATACCGTTCCTATAGGTATAGCTGCAGCTGCATAGTTCTCTGTCTCATGACTGTTACTGCAGACCCAGGACTGTAGGTCACTACAGCACTTCTGCCTCACAAAGGCCAATGGGCATGTCACGTCCAGGGGAAACAGGCCGACTATCACAAAGGATCAGTCTTCACCGTGTTGCTTCTGGGAGGTGGTAGAGCTTTAGGAAATAGAAGCATCGCTGAAGGTGGTATGAGACCTTGCCACTTCCTGTTTCTCTCTTTGCTTCCTGGCTACCATGAAGTGAATAGACCTTCCTTGCTACCTGCTGCCAACATATGTTCTCTCAACAGAGACACACAGGCACATAGGGAGTAAGGTCAAGGCAACTGGGAACTAAAACCTGTGAGCCACAATCGACTTTTCCTTCTTATGTGTGGATTGTTTCAGGCATTCTGTCCTAGAGATGGAAAGGTGACCCTCACACTTCCAGAAAGATGGAAGTCCCAGCTGTTTAAGGCACATTAGGAACCAGCCAGGGGCTGCAAATGGGCAGCATTGGCAGAGAACAGGGCATGGCATGGTCTGCCTGTCAGAATCCGAGGGCTGATGGTTTCTGCAGACACAGTTCACAGAGACACTCAGCTTTCTAGTAACAACACGTGGAGAGACTGCCACACAGAGAATAAAATCCTTAGGCTCGTAGAAAGTGAACAGGCACGCCATAGATAATGCCGTGATGAAAGAGGTAAGTGCTTTTTGATCCCACTCGTGGGAGATACTCAACCTGAGTGGTGGGACTGCAGGTGTGTGACACTACACCCAGCCCTGGGTTACTCTCCCAAGCAGCTTTAGGGGGATATGATCTATAGGACATGCTAAGAGCCCATAGAACGTGTGTAACTTACCAGATTCCAGGTTAGCCAGAGTTGTACACATGCATCATTGTAGCCGCTTTCAAGAGTCGGTTGTAGAATGTGTCCATTGCCCACGATGAAACTCTGTACCCATGAATCATCATCTCCCAAATCACACTCCTAGTTCCCTCCCTCGATTGCCATCAATCTACCTTCTGTTGCTCCAGATTTCCATACTCCAGACGTTTGAGCGGAGTCATGCAGCATTTGCCATTCTGCGCATGACCTTTTTCTTTGAATAATGTCCTCAATGTTCATCCATGCTGTGGTATGTGCCAGAATTACCTTCTTTGCAAGGCTGCATACTGTTCCAGAATTCCACAGTATCAACCACATCTCTGCTTGGGTGGTTTGTCTCCTTTAACTATGATTTCTGCTTTGGGTTGACATTAACGGTGGTGTGAGGAATTTGTGTGTCTTCTTTTAGTTCTCTTAGATGAAGCTGCTGCTTACTCTGTTTAGCCACTGAAGGTACTGTCAGGCTGTCCATTAAGACAATGTATTTTTAAAGTAATTTCACAAGTGTGAATGCATAAAGTATACATATATGTGCATGTCTGTGTAAGTATCCATGTGTTTGTGCATGTACATGTGGGGCTGGAGGCATGGGTGTCTTTCTCAGGTATCCACATTATTTCCTTGAGACACAATCTGTCACTGAACCTGGAACTCACTGATTGGCTAGGTGAGCTGGCCAATAAACTCCAGGGATACACCTGTCTCCCCTCCTCCCTAAGGTGCTGGGATTACAAACATGTACCATCCTGCTTGGATTTATGTGGGTGCTGGGGATCTGAAATCAGGTCTTTGTGCTTTTGTGGCAAGCACCTTACTCACTCAACCATCTCCCTAATGCTTTTATATTATTTATATTATGTTTATTATTATTATTTATATTATATTATTTATATTTTATTGTAAAAGAGAAAAAGAATAGGTAGAATGACCTTTGAACTCTCGTTATCTGTCTCACTGCTTTCAGATAGTGTTGGTCCAGTGTTGTGATGAACAGCTTCCTTGGTATCTGTCCTCCTGCCTAGTCAAAAGGAGGAAACAAATGCAGGAAGTATTTTTATGTGCAATACAAAGTCAACAAAGAGGAGAAATTCCTGCCTAATCATGTCTTCAAGGAATAGCGAGCATGCTGTAAGCTTATGGACTGCTATGACTTTCTACGGCCGTGATTGCTCCCTGACCATTGAAACACAGCCTCCCTGACCATTGAAATGCAGCCTCCCTGACCATTGAAACACAGCAAAATTATGTTTTGAAAACAGTGCAGACACAACCGCCCCAAGGATCCTAAATGTAAATCTCGACCTTAAGCTGGTCCTCCCTTTCCTGGCCCCTTGAATCATTTATTTAAGTGGCAATAATAAAAGGTGTCAGCAGTTCAGTCTCGAGCTCTGGGACATTTCCGGGTGCTGATCTTTAAGTATTCCATGCTGACACGTGAGCTGTTCCTACCATTTCCTATGAGATATGGTGTGGCTGAGGGGTCAGGCATGCTAATGATAAAATTACCATTTACTTTTTACCTGGTGGACCCAGCACCTGACATTATAAATGTAGGAAACCTTTCACCTGCAGCTCTTCTGCTCTGTGGGGGAATAGCTCACTGGCAACAAGATCACAGCCCAGCGGACATAGAAAGCATTGAGTCTAGTCTTCTCCTTTGGAGTTTCTTCTTCTTTTAATTAGATATTTTCTTTATTAACATTTCAAATGTTATCCCCTTTCCTTGTTTCCCCTAGCCCATCCTCCCTCCCCCTGCTCACCAACCCACCCACTCCCACTTCCCTGCCCTGGCATTTCCCTACAGTGGGGCATTGAGCCTTCACAGGACCAAGAGCCTCTTTCTCTCTTTGGAGTTTCTTAGAGGGCGGTTCTTCTTCTCACTCAAGTCTTCACAGGGCCAAGGGCCTCTCTCTTTAGACTTTCTTTCTTTCTTCCTTTCTTTCTTTCTTTCTTTCTTTCTTTCTTTCTTTCTTTCTTTCTTTCTTTCTTTCTTTTTTATTGAATATATTCTTCATTTACATTTCAAATGTTATACCCTTTCCTAGTTTCCCCCATCCCCCAAAACCCCCAACCTATCCTCCCACCTCCTGCCTCCAAGAATATGCTCCTCCACCCAACCCACTCCCATGACCCCCACTCAATTTCCCCACACTGGGGCCTCTATTGAGCCTTCACAGGATCAAGGACCTCTCCTCCCACTGATGCCCAACAAGGCATTCCTCTGCCAATCTTTTGGCTGGAACCACTTGTACCCCTTGGTTGATGGTTTAGTCCCTGGGAGCCCTGGGGTATCTGGTTGGCCGACATTGTTGTTCTTCCCATGGGGCTGCAAACGCCCCACCCCCAGCTCCTCCAGCTTGCCCTCCAACTCCTCCATTGTGGACCCCCAGCTCAGTCCAATGGTTGGCTGCTAGTATTCCCCTCTGTCTCTGTAGAGGGCTGTTCTTCTACTCACTAAATCTGAGAACATACCTGTTCTTTGTGGCATGGGCTGGGCTAGGGTCGGAACGAAGGCTGCTTTTGCCGTGACAGCTTCTGAGTACTTTTGAAGCCTGGCTAGCATAGCCTTCCATTCTTTCTCTGCAGCTTCAGGTATCTGTGGCTTTGGTTAATGGTCTGATTTCATCTGTAACCTCCGTGGCCTTCTTGCTGATTCCAGGGGAGTGGTATTTCAATACTGGGAATGGGAACAGCTTAAGCAATAGGGGATCCAGTGGTGATTTGCAAAAACACTCACTTCGAGTTGTAAAGAACAACCACCAAACACAAAGGAGTGGTGTCCATAGCAGGGGCTTAAAGAAGACAAGTCTGAGCAAGTTACAGAAAACTCATGAAACTTGACATTAATGCCAGCTTTCTAGGTCAGTGTCAACAGAGGAAAATGTGGATCACACCTTAAAGAGCATCAGAGGGTTCATTTGGAGTCAGATATAAATGACCATGGCTCAGGAACACAATTTTATAGTAACTGAGCAAAGATCAGGCTTTTGAAATATATTAACAGAGACACAGGGTAGGTAGATTATAGAAAAGCAATGGAGCCCTGGCTACAGGCCTAAGATGATATTTCATGACATCTTTTAGCTTTGGGGGGTTGGTGGAATCTAGGGATCTTTTCATATATCCCAAAGGACTTACTTCATACTTCTAAGATGTTAGGCCACACACAGAGGAAGACAGTGGCTAATTATGGGCAGAGATAATTTTCAATTGGACCCTGGACCGGCAACATTGTAATCTCTCCACCTACAACCATTGAAGTTCTTTTTATTGTTAAGATTCCTTTTAGTTTTAGTTATTTGTATGTTTGTGTGCTGGGTATGTGCACTTGAGTGTAGGTGCCTACAGAGGCCAGAAGAGGACGTCACATGCCCCGAAGCTAGAGATACAAGTGGTTGTGATCTTCTGAATGTGGGTGTTGGGAACCAAACTTGGGTCCTCTGCAGGAGTGGTAAGAGCTCTTAGCCTCTGAGTCGCCATCTCTTCAGCTACATCACTGAAGTTCCAATAGGTTAATCAGCCCCATGAAAGGGACTGTATAAGGTGGGGGCTTCGTTATAGGAATGTATGTTCATACCAGCAAGCCAGTGAGACATACATTCTATTTCAAGGTATTGATCTTAAATGTGCCAAAGATGGTATAATTGTCTATAAGTAACACTTTAGATGAATATCCAGACAATAGATTCATCTAAAATAAGAATGAACGTGAGAATGTATTTTTTGGTAAGATTCTTATTGCACATTTACTTTCAGCCGGTGTAGAGAGAAAGGAACATGTGTGTGAGGGTGGGGGTTGGGGTGGGTGGTAAGGGCCATGAGGAGGAAAAAGGGGTGGGATAGGAAAGGGAAGGGACATGCTTATTTCCAACCTTCGGTTATTGTCGTGTTCTGAATGGTGTGTCCCTAGCAGTCTCAGGTACATGAAAACTTGGATTCTGCTTGGTGCCACTGTTTTGGGAAGGTAGGGAACATTCAGGATATAAAGGCTTTCTGGAAAAAGTGTGTGACTGGGAGTTGGCTTTGAGAGTTTATAGCATCACCACATACCTGGTTCATACTCTGCTTTCTCTGTGTGCATAAAGATGTGACCTCTCAGTTTCCTGACACCAAATATGGAGTCTCCTTTAGAACTATAACCAAAATATTTATTCCACTTGTCTCTTTGGTCCTGGTGTTTCATTGCAGCCACATACAAGCAGCTAATACAGTCATACTAACAGCTTTCACAGAACGGGAAAAGGCAGGTTACTGTGACTGAATAAAAGCGAGAGAGTGCCAGATGGAGATGTACTGGGCTCTCCTGAGTTCTGGCTGTGCCTCCACCCTGGAAACAATGGGCGATGAAAAGGAGCTGGTAACCAGGCAAGCCCTGACGTCTGTGGCATGTCTAAGATCCTGTCGGGGAAGTAGGGTGGTGCTCTGGTGGCCTGTGTAAACACTTACTTATAAGAGCAATTTGTAAATAATAATTAAGACCTGAGAAGTCTGCCCAGTTGCTTAGTGTCTTTCTTTATTCAGCTTGAAATTTCACATCTAACTGTCATCAAACATCATAAACCTTCACTCCCGAGATCTCACTGGAGATGAGTCCCAGTAAGGAGATAAAAATTTTTGACCACTTGCAGCATATTCAAATGAAAGCTGGTGCTAATGAAATTATTCTTATGTAATTAGATATATTAAGTAATGTCCCAGGTTGGTTCCATGCCATGGTTGGACTGCTAATTTTTATTCTTTCTAGGCACAGAGCTATTTCTCTCTGAAGATTTGTGCCACAATAGCCCCAGAAGCTGACTGAGTATGGAAGTACAGGTATTCTAGAAGCATCATGGCATCTCCTTTAAGGAAAACCAAGCCCTTCTGTTTGCCCCTTACCCTGTAAGCTGGAGGTTTGGGACAGAGAATGAAAGAAAGACCTTGCCTTGCAACCTCAGTGCAAACCCAGCAAACTGGCAAGTCAACTCCAGCCTGAGTAAATCTGCAGTCACTTTTAGACTCAGCAGATCTTGTCCCCTTGTCTACGTTTATTACTAGTTAGTCCCAATCCAGGGAACCAGAATCATGATACAAGGCCCATCCATTTTCCCTTGACAAAGTGCTCATCCACACACTCTGTCATTAACTTTCCTCTCCTTCCCTAGGTCTTGTGCCATTTATAACGAGAAGTGGGTTTTTTTTAAAGATTTATTTATTTATTATATGTAAATACACTGTAGCTATCTTCAGACACTCCAGAAGAGGGAGTCAGATCTTGTTACAGATGGTTGTGAGCCACCATGTGCTTCCTGGGATTTGAACTCAGGACCTTTGGAAGAGCAGTCGGTGCTCTTAACCACTGAGCCATCTCTCCAGAACGAGAAGTTTTATGCCTGATATTACTAAGGAATGGCCTGCCTTGGTGCCCTCTGTAGAGCATGACTCCTGTGTGCAGGAATGGGAGAAGGTAGGAGGCAGACAAGCCTTAGCCTTCCCTTCATAGTCTTCTTTTTATTTCACTTAGATAAAATATAATGTGTGAAATAGCAGAGAAATCTCCCTTCACCCTTGATGACAGCCCTACCCTATTGGAGTAGGAAGACAGGCTGCCACAGACTCTACTTTCATTTTTATTGTTTCTTCCATACCTGCTGTGCTGAGACCAACATTCCCATCCCCTGGTTTTTGTGTGTTAGATACAGCTGAGGTGTGATTCCTGTAAGTCCTTCCTCACCTGGAAGCAGAAGCACCAAATGACAAGTCTGAAGAGAAGGAGATATTCTCAATCTTGGTAATGATGTTTCAGGAAACAGATTTTCTTCCAAGGAATCGTGTGTGTGTGTGTGTGTGTGTGTGTGTGTGTGTGTGTGTGTGTGTCTGTGTGTGTCTGTGTGTGTGTGTGTGTCTGTGTGGGTGTGTATGTGTGTTAGAGAGATATTACAGTTTTAATATCTTAAGCTGCCAGCACCAGCATCTGCAGCATCAGAAAGAGCTCTTTCAAGATGGGTGCTTCTAACGTTGAACTTGGAACTAAATGTGGTTCTATCTCCTTGCCACCAGAAGAGGGGTACTAGGATAATTCTGGGTTTGAGACTTAGCACATTGCAAAGATCAACAAACTTGAACAAAATTCCTGGTTCTCATCAACCAGCCGTTCCTGACCCTGCCATTCCAAAGGCTAATACATTTTGTAGATCGAGTAGAGACTGCAAAGGCGGCCTTCTTTGGGGATGTAGCCAACTCTGTCACAGAAGCTATTTATTGATGCTATTTATTGATTCTTCAGGTTTGGACCTAACATAAATCATGCAAAAAGGCGAAGGCAGGCTGCTCAGAGTCCCCACAGCAGGGGGCAGGGGAGCAGATTTTCTTTCCACGGTGTCACTCATGCCGAAACATTTCTGAAAATTAATCAATAGTCAAATAACTCAAGTGACAGATGGGTCATTCCGGTACAGACCAATGTCTCTGAGATGTCACACAATGGAAACACTGGCTACTCATAATGCATTCTATTTGACATTAGTCAAGCTTTTACTGATCCCTTCCCAGTTAATTTATCTTTTCCCATCAGTCTCTAGAGACCTGGCTTCACATTACAGTACTCACCTCTCCTATAGTTTTATAACAGAAAGTAAAGTTGTTCATTCTAAATCCGTTGATTAAAAAAAAACTATATTAGGTTATATTAGAGAGGATTTTTATAGACCAAACAGCACCCACTGTAATTATAATTTGATTTTCTTTTAGTTCTTTTGCCTTTTGAAAGTTTCCAGTGAAGATTTTAGTCTTGGGAAGTTTGTCTTATAGAATAGGCTATTATCTACTTTGCCCACCTGTATAATAGTTCTCTTTTATTTTCATAGTTTTATGCACATTGAACATGTCCATGGAAGCTCATACCCTGTCTTAGTTCTATTGCTATGAAGAGACACCATGACCAAGGCAATGCTTATAAAAACAAATATTTAACTAGGGGACTTGCTTACAGTTTCAGAGTCTTAGTTCATTATTATCATGGCAGGGGGTGTGGTATTGTGTGGGCAGGCTGAAGCAGTAGCTGAGGTGTTTACATCCTGATCATAGGCAGCAAGCAGGGAGACTGGGCCTGGCATAGGCTTTTGAAATCTCAAAGTTCATCCCCAGTGATACATTTTTCCCAACAAGGCCACATCTCCTAATCCTTCTAATCTTTTCAAACAAGTGCATTTCCTGCTGACTAAGCATTCAAATATATTTGCCAATAGTGGCCATTTTCATTCAAGCCATCATATAGCCTTTCTTTTACCACAGATCTTGGGGAAGATGCGTCAGAATTCAAATCCTATGCTTGCTTTTTGATAGTTGTATGGTTTAAGCAGGCTTCCCCCCCCCAGCCATCCCCCACCCTGAGATTCCTATTCAAGCATAAAAAGGAATCAAAGAAGAATCTGTTAGAGTGGCCATGAGGGGGAAATGAACTATATGTGGCTCTCTGTGGCACAATTTGGGAAAATATCTTGTCGTCATTGGCTTGAAAGACAAACTGGAATAACTGGTGACCAGTACTGAGGGACACCTCTGACTTATGTTTGATTTCTGTGCTGGAAGGAAACATCCAAAAGAGAAGAGAAGTGTTTCCTGAGTGGAAGGGAGGTCAATCCCGATCACTATTGGCAGAGGTGAAGGGATAGTAGTGTCATATTGTGTTGAGGTAGATACTTGGTGTATTGCCTGTAGAAAACCCTCTCAGCACTCAGAATGCCCATCTTCTTTTCTGGAAACTGAAGGCTGGCTTTCTGCCCACACACCTGACTTGGTGAGAGTGAAGAGTACCCTCTGCTCTGAAGTGTGTTCTGTGGCTAGGGTTCTCCTACTTCAGAACACTCTACAATCACTGAAGGCTACTAACTCAACCTCCCCAGTGATTCCTGAATCAGAAATAGGTTTAAGGCGTTCTGGTGTTTGCCTAAAAATGAGAAACAGAACAACTCCCACCCCTCTCCTCCCTCACACCACACCTCGCCCTGCCTCCCTCTCCCACCATTAGGGCATGTGATTATATAAGCTCCAGCAGCTCCAGCAGACAAGCAGGTGACAGGAAGAGCCAATGGCATGTCTCTGGTCTTGAGTCAAATGACCTAAAAACCGAGAGAGTGCGACGCCAGGGTATGAAGCCAAAGGATTAGGACCAGAATCTGAGGCTGAAGGAAGTGGGGGGCTGATGTCCCTGGATGAAGATTAACAGATAGAAAGAATCATTTCTTATTCTTGTGTTGTATTCAGGTCTTCCGTGGATATGGTTAGGACCACCACCTTGGGGGAAGAGCAATCTGCATTATCTAGCCTGAGGACTCAAATGTTAACTAACCATTGTGGTGTGGATATGAAGTGCCCCTCCCCCACCAAAAGCTCATGTATTGAAGGCTTGATTCCAGGTAATGGATCCAGTTATTGAGAATTGATTAGACTTCCAGGGCCCTGCCCTAACCAACAATGTCAATAATGAAATGGATACACAGTATTGGGAGACAGCAGAAATTTGCCAAGCTGGAACCTAGTTAGGAGAAGTAGCTCACACAGATGTCCTTGCTGTCTGGTGGTCCCTTCTTCTGTCTCTCTTTGTGTCCTGGTTGCCATCAAGTAGCATCCGTATGAGCAGGAGCTGTGCAGAGTTCCCACTGGCACAGGTAAGAATCCAAAAGGAGAAGAAAATCCTAAGGACTCCAGCCACAGTCATTAAGTACCAAGCTGCTTAAAATGTCATTCTGTTTATTGTAATGGGATGTGTGAAGTTCCAGCTGGCTCTTGCAATTTAGGTCCCGTTCCTGAGGGAATCCCACTCAGGGCCTTTTTGTAGGATTTATTCTGAGCCTCTCCTCACTTCTGGAGTCTTCAAACTGTTAGGTAAATACAAGTCTGTGCTCTGAGATAAGGTTCTATCTCCTTTAGCAATGAGTCACTTGCCAGCTCTGACCTGGCCTAATGTCCCCAGTACCGCAGCAGTACTGTCTTGTTCCTCATCTCCTGTGTTCTCTGCCTGCTTACTATGTATGTTTTCATGGCTAAGCCATTATTTTAGTTACTTTTCTGTTGCTGTGATAAAACACCATGGCCAAGACAAGTTCTAAAAGAAAGCATGTGTTTTGGGGTTTATAGCTTCAGAGGGTTAGAATTCTCGATGGTGGAACAAAGGCATGATGGTAGGAACATCTGAGAATTTACATCTCGTTCTGTAAGTAGGATGCAGAGAAAAAGACACACTTGGATTGGTACTAGTCTTCTGAAACCTCAAAGCTGACCCTCCCTCCCCCTGGCCAGTGATAAGTCCATGCTTTCTAATCCTTCCCCAACAGTTCCACCAACTGAGGACCAAGTATTCAAATATATGACCCTATGGGAGCCATTCTCATTCAAACCACATTCACAAACATTTGAGATGTCAGCAAATGGTTGGTGTGTATGGTGTGTGTGTATATATGTGTGTACTTGTATGCATGTGTGTATGTGTGCATGCGTGTATGCGTGTTATATTCATTCATGAGAATATGTGTGTGCTCATGCATTTGTCTGTCTATGGAGACTCATGGTCAATGTTGGGTGTCTTTGTCTATTGCTTCTCATTTTATTTTATTTTATTTTTTTTGCGTTAGAGCTTCTCACTGACCCTAGAACAGTGGTTCTCAACCTGTAGGTCATGAACCCTTAGAGGGTCGAAGGACCCCTTCACAGGAGCAGTCACAAAATTAGAGTTATGAAGTAGCAATGAAAATAATTTTATGGTTGGGGGGGTCACCATAACATGAGGGATTATGTTAAAGGGTCACAGCATTAGGAAGGTTGAGAACCATTGCCCTAGAGCTTGCTGTTTTGGCTTGATTGGATTGTTCATAAGCAGCGGGCCCATTACCTGCTGAGCCAGCTCCCAGATCCTTTCCATCAGTGGGTTTTTGTGATGGAGTCTTCTATTGTCCAAGCTGGACTCAAAGTCCTAGGTTCAAGTGAAGCTCTTGCCTCAGGAGACTAGAGTCTGTGCCACTGGATCCAACCTCAAAACTATTTATTTTCTCATGATGAAGCATGTTGATATGAAATAAAAAGTAGTTAGATTGTGTCGAGTAACTAGATGAGAATTAAAACCCTAAATATGGTTTCTAAGTTTATTTTGTCAGTTTTAAAGCTTGAGGGGTTTTGTTGTTTTTTGATTCATATGGAAATTGCTTCTATAATACTAAGAAAAAAAGGAAGGATGTAAAATCTAACTTGCCTAAAATATGTATTGCAAATGACCTTTTTAAAAACATTGAGTTAATGCTGGTCCTCTCCAGTATTGGTATTATTGATTTTTAAAAACTATCTTTAAAATCCCTTTCTAATATTTTTCAAACATAATTACCTTTGGAATCAGGAAAATATAAGCTTACTTTTTATCACACTGTTAGGATTTGAACAGAAAGAAAGAAGTGCTTAAAGGGTTGAGGGGGAAGAGAGATGAAAAGAGGGAGGTGTGTGTGTGTGTGTGTGTGTGTGTGTGTGTGTGTGTGTGCGCACATGTGCTTGTGAAGGCAAGAAGATACACATTTTTGTTTACATCCCTGGAATGCAGTACTCAAACGTTGGCTTCTGATCATAAGGCGTATGGTACTCAACAATAAGACTATGAAAAGATTGCTTGTGTACAGTTAGTTTTCTGCCATGCATTAGAGTATGGGGGTTGGGGGACAATGGCTTCTTAATTGTTGTACTGAAACCAGCCATGAGTTCCTTATATCACTTGTAAGCAATTTGCATATTGATAAATGAATCACTAGGTGGCGAAGCTCAGGTATTTTAGAAAAATATTTCCCTTCTCTCTGCTGCTCTCATTTGTCTGGAGTCCTCAAGAAATCAGTCAAGGGGATGTCCCTTTGTCCCCATGGCAAGTCCAGCAGTAGCCTGGATTAGGCCATGAATATGCATAGAGCAAGACAAGGGAATGGCTTCCCAGCCTGCAATGACTGAATTACAATTTCAAAATGGAATGAGTTAGATAGTTATTATCAGTGTAATTATTCATAAATGTGCCTAATTATTCATAATTATTCAGAAGCGTATTACTTCCCTGATTGCCGAGAGTGATCCTTGAGCTCAATTACAATTGGGTTCTGGTCACAGGACTCTATTTCCCCTTCCAACTCAGTGAGTCCCAGATCTTCTTAGTCTTCACTGCATAGATTTAGGAGCCCTTCGTGTCGCCTGGCCCTTTAAATACACATAGCAAATCTGCTGTTTGAAACCCCCACGGCTTCAAAGCCCCCACTGTCTTTTTCCCTTCTTTCCAGTCCCACACTCCTCTTATTTGGGTTCAGTCTGTTCCTTTGAGGGCGCACTGTAAGACTGTTGTTTAATTAGGACTCTTGTTGTCATTCCTGCATTTGATATCTTAATAATACTGGTGATCGCATATAGGAAAACAGGCCAACAAGAAAGGACCCTCATGCTTGGGGAGGCAGGTTCCCCTGAGGCTGGGCCATCCCACTAGATCAGTTGTTGGAGCTTCTGTAAATCAGCTACCATGGTAGGTGGGGGAAGGAGTCATATTCTACTTAGCAGTTTGTAGCCAGTATACACACACCATGCTACAGAGGGCCATGTTGAAACAGTGCAGCCTTAGAAAACATTTCTTGTTCTATCTGAAGTTCACTGTGTTCTCAATGTGGGTGCACCCTGGATACGGGCTCGCTCTTGTGTGAAGCCTCACCAATGCGCAGGCTTCAGTGATTGAGCCACAGCTCAATTTCTTTCTTTCCCCCCCCCTCCCTGGAAAACATTACAGCAATTACCATATTGTGGGGCGGCATTATGAAGTGCAAATTAGCATATAGATTAGTTCTGGGGGGCAGGGAGGAGAGGTGTGTTAAGATCTTCCTAATCATGTATAGTTATGCTACACAGCGCTCTGGGCTGAACTCTTTCAGGTCCTGGTCACCCTAGTGTGTGTGTGTGTGTGTGTGTGTGTGTGTGTGTGTGTGTGTGTGTGTGTGTTGAACATATTGGGTGGGTCTTGGTGGACAATTTCTAGGGGAAAATAAAGGTAAGTTGGTTCTGATCATGCAGATACATACCTAAGAAATGGGCAACAGAAGTTGAAGATTTGTTTCTTGTGTGCCAAAGTTCTCACCAGCCCCCCTTCCCAACATAGCACTCCTGATTTGGTTCTTAAGATCCACTTTAACAAGAATCACTACTTTCAGGTTTTGCATTTGGTTCAAGAAAGGAAGAAGGTTCAAGCTTTACTGACAGGGTAAACAGGGACAAAGAAAACAAAAGGGTATAGCCTAGAACTAAGATTGGTCGGGTTTTTTTCTTTCCTTATCTCACAAATTTGTCAAAAAGATAGTAGGCAGAAAGGAGAGGACTCCTTCCCTGCCACACACAGAAGACAGGAAACGTAGACTTATTGAAAAGGGTGTTTGAGACTCACTACCTCTTTATAGGTTTGCAAGCAATCACTCACTTGGTCTAGTATAGATCCTCTTATCCATGCAGCACTGTGTATGGAGCAAAGTAAGCTATGGCTGTAGCCATCAAAGTCCCTCAGGAGAATCTACTGAAGGACTGATGTAGACCATAGCTCTCATGGCTGTAGGAGTTAGTTTGGAGGAGGAGGAGGAGGAGGAGGAGGAGGAGGAGGAGGAGGAGGAGGAGGATTGGAACAGCCAGGACAACTTCTATTGAATTTGGAGGTTGTCTTGTCATAAGAGTAAGATCTTCCCTTGAGCACAAGTATTTTTGAGAAAATTCCAAATGCTCCAAAAGTCATCCAATATCTGCAATGATGCACGACAGGGTTCAAAGGTCAAAAGTACTGGGAAAGAGCTAGCTTTGTCTGGGAGACCAGTCTAACAGAATAGAGAGGCTCTCTGGGTGGGGAAGGTGGAAGATAAGACTAGGAGAGTCAACAGTGCCTAAGATTAAAACATTATCTCAACATTAGTAATTTTTGAAAATGAATCTAGCAAGGCAACAAGCTGGCTCAGAGGATAAAGCACTTGCTACACCAGCTTGATACACTGAGTTCAAGTCCCAGAACCGACATAAAGGTAGAAGGAGAGATTGGACTTCACAAAGTTGTCCTCTAACTTCCGTGTACACCCTGAGGCACACACACCCCCATCATGATCATGCATAAGCATAATAATAAAATAAAATTGATCTAACAATAAGTGTGTAGTAAGTGAGATTGTTTTTTAATACACAATATGCAACTTCATGGGTATAGGAGGCTTTTGGTGTGCTTTGATTAACTCATTAAACTTGAAATGACTTTTTAATTAGATACAAAATTCTGAACTCAGGCCAGTGTCAAGCATATAACTTTCCTTCTGGCAAATATGTCACTAAATTTAGCATCATGTACAAAAAAACCATGTTTTAGTGGAATAAACATGATTTCTTTTTTAAAGAACTAAGCATGTCTTTTTCTATGGTCATTTTCTAAGCTGTGATCACTTTCTCAGATAGGGTTGCACTCTCTACTAGGGTCACTATGATGGTTTGAATATGTTTGCCTCATGGGAAGTGTCACTACTAGGAGGCGTGGCCTTGTTGGAGTGGGTGTGTCACTGTGGTGTTGGGCTTTGAGGTTTAAGCTTCGCCCAGTGCAGATGACAATCTCTTCCTGACTGCCTTCGGATCAACATGTAGAACTTTTAGCTTTTCCAGTACCATGCTTCCAGTCATGATGATAATGGACTGAACGTCTGAAACTGTAAGTGAGCCCCATTTTTTTTTCTTCAAGACAGGGTTTCTCTGTATAGCCTTGGCTGTCCTGGAACTCACTCCACCTCAGAAATCTGCCTGCCTCTGCCTCCCAAGTGCTGGGATTAAAGGCGTGCACCACCACTGCATGCCCCAATTACATGTTTTCCTTTATAAGAGTTGCTGTGGTCATGGTGTCTGTTCACAGCAGTGGAAACCCTAAGACACTCACCTCCCCTTTGTGACCTTCTCAGCTAGGGTCACCTTCTCAAGCTTTGGGTTAGGATGTAGGAAAAACTGTCTCAGTAGAACAGAAAAATAAAGACCCCTGGGAGTAGATGAACTGAGAAAAGAGATAAGCTGCAACTGGCCAAGAAGATTAAGTTCTCCTCAGTGTCCAAAAGGTCAGAAGCCAGAAGGATATGGTTCCGAGCCTGACAGATGACACAGGTCAGAGCAGAGAAGCCAACATGCCTCTTTGCTTGCAGAACACAAACAGTAACAACAGATAGATTGGGTCCCATGAACATTATTAAATCAGGGATTTGGTGAAGGCACAGATTGCTGGGCAAGATGGTTGGATTACAAGAAAGCCATTTGCCCATGTATGATTTAGTACTCTTCCCAGGGCCCAGTTCCAACATAATTTATCATCCTACCACTCCCCAAGCCCTAGGAAGACATCGGGACACATTCTTTAGTATCTCTCCAGTTTGTATCTCCAAAGACACCAGGGTCTTGGAGAAAGGGGACTAAAACACTAAGTATTTAATAAATATTTGTGGGAGAAATGTTAAATGAAAAATATTCTTCCATTCATTTTTAACTCCCAGGTCCTATAACTTTTATTGATTATTCTAATTCCCACCAGTTTATATTGTCATTTTTCTGAGGATTATGACTGGTTCTATAGCTGTTTTCCTTTCATTTTGAATAAATCTTATTTTTCACTTATATATTTAAGCTACAATAGAAAACTATCAATATCAATTAAATTTAACCAAAGTTTTCTTTGATTATGAAGAAGGTTTTAGAACTTCCAGATAGGATCACAATGCAGGGCTATTCATAAGTCAGAGAAAGAAAGTAATGCCCAGAAACAATCTGATAGGTTGTATCAGCACTTGCCTTATAAGGACATGGTCTCACAGTTAGCAGCCTGTGATTGGCTGAAGCTTGCCTGTCCTATGATTAGCAGAGGTTCAAGTATCTATTATAAGAACGTACTCCTGCCTAATTGGCAGTTTTGAAACATACTTCCCAGGTATGGAAGCAGCTATCTTATCTGTTAAGCAAACTTATCTGTTTACCCTTTGTTCTTGTCACCTCTGTAGCATGTAGATCCATGCATTGTTCAACATGGGTGTGGCTGAATTGTGACACCGGAGAGCAGCCCTAACCTGGTAGGATGGATACTTAAGGAGGAGGAGAAAATAGGGAACTGTCTGCGTGACAGGCATCATGGAAAGAAATACGGCATAGTCTCTTTGAGCCTCATTTTGATGATATTACAAGGTAAAGATAATTGACATGTCGCTTATATAAAAGGGGCAGACAAGTTCTGTTTGTGAGCATCCAATAAGGTGCTTTCTTTAACTGTAGTTGGTACTGTGCATACATTGTAGTTTCTATATTTGAGCCATGACCTTTTTGGTGGGAACAATGGATGCTCAGACATACTAATGGTTGGAAAAGCCAACACACCTCTTGTGATTTGTTTGCAACTAGAATCAGAGAAGCCCAGTGGCAGGAAGCTTGCATTTCCTCCTGGTATCCTAAAGTCATTGAGACTGATGGTTTAAGGACAGATAGCCTTTGGTACGTGAAAGAAAACGTAGGATGAATCTGCCCCCAACATTCCTTTAGTTGGAATGAAGTCTGTTTGGGGTGGTGGTGGTGGGGCAGAGCTATACTATTCATTTTTTTTGTACCTTTTTACAAAAGATTTATTTATTTTATGTATATGGCTACACTGTCCTTGACACACCAGAAGAGGGCATCAGCCCATTACAGATGGTTGTGTGCCACCATGGGGTTGCTGGGAATTGAACTCATGCCCTTTGGAAGAGCAGCCAGTGCTCTTAACTGCTGAGCGATCTCTCTAGCCAGATAGACTCTTCTTAACCAGATCACAGGAAGATCTCTATAGAACTCGAGAATCCTGGAAGACGATAGGGAGAGTTGTGGTGAAGTATTTCTAGGGGTGTGGGTAATGCTCAGTCATTGTGATGTGAAAGGTGTGTCTGGAATCTCCTAGTTTGCTCTGTACCCACTGGGAGGGTTTTCCGAA